>NW_026846588.1:4205797-4318318 GCF_025583915.1 Anolis sagrei ordinatus
TCGATATTAAGTAATGCAAAGTGTTTTCCTATTCATGACTAAAACAGCTGAAATAGTAGTATAGTGTCTAGATGCAGGGAAGTCATGCTCCCCCTCTATTCTATTCTATTCTCCTTCGGGGGGAGAAGGGCGGGGTAAAAGTGCATGAAATAAATAAATATTCTGCCTTGGTCAGACCATACTTGGAATGATACTGTGTCCAATTCTGGGCATCGCAATTCAAGGGAGATGTTGACTCTAAACTGGAATGTGTCCAGAGAAAGAGGGAGACTGAAAGGATCCAGGGTCTGGAGAACAAACCCTATGAGGAGCCGCTTCAAGAGCTGGGCATGTTTAACCTGAAGAAGAGAAGGCTAAGAGGAGACATGATGGCCATGTATAAATATGTGGGGGGAAGTCATAGGGAGGAGGGAGAAAGCTTGTTTTCTGCTGCCATGGAGACTAGGACACAGAACAGTCCTGGAGAACAAGCCCTATGAGGAGAGGCTTAAAGAGCTGGGCATGTTTAGCCTGAAGAAGAGAAGGCTGAGAGGAGACATGATGGCCATGGATAAATATGTGAGGGGCAGTCATAGGGAGGAGGGAGCAAGCTTGTTTTCTGCTGCCCTGGAGACTAGGACACAACAGAACAATGGCTTCAAACCACAGGAAAGGAAGGAGATTCTGTCTGAACATGAGGAAGAACTTTCCTAACTGTGAGATCTGTTCAGCAGTGGAACTCTCTGTCCTGGAGTGTGGTGGAGGCTCCTTTGGAGGCTTTTAAACAGAGGTTGGATGGCCATCTGTCAGGGGTGCTTTGAATGTGATTTTCCTCCTTGGCAGAACAGGGTTTGACTAGATGTCTCACCAGATCTCTTCCAACTCTTGGATTCTATGATTCTATGGAAAGATCCAACACAAACATACTCAATGAGTCGCCCAGCTGTCTGCACAACAGAAAAGAAGTATTGCAACATTGCTCCCCAGAAATTTTGGTTTATACAGTCAGCTCCATGTATATGTCCAGGTTTAACTTTTGCAGAGTTGATTATTTGTGGATTGTATTCATACGTTCTCGCCAGGGATCTGCCAAAAGTTGACAGGAGAGTGATTCTGGAGGACCTGGAGTTTGCTAGAGGGAAGACTTGCCTAAGCATGTGTATGTCCAGGGCCATTTACAAAATGATTTCAAATGGAGACCTGGGTCCCTTCTTGCAAAATGTTTACAAATTTTCTCATTCATGACAAAAAAAGTATCTGGAGGGAGCCAGAAACACACAAAAGTCATTAGCTCATTGAGATGTTTTTTGTTATTCCTGTAGAGCAGAAAACAAACAAATACAAACAAGGAAACACACCAGCATTGCAAAAAAAAATTGCATTTCTTCCCATTTTGATTGGACTCCTGCTCCCTTAATGGAACTTAACAACCTGCAAGATTGAGATCCACAACTCTTAGGTGCATCTACACTGTGAAATGAACGCAATCGGGCACCACTTAAAATGCCTATGGCTCAACGCTTTCGAACCCTGGGAGTTGCAGTTTGGTGAGGCACCAGCATTCTTTGGTAGAGAAGGCTAAAGGCCTTTTACAAACTACAGCTTCCAGGATTCCACAGCTTTGAGCCACAACAGAGGAAGTGGTGACAAACTGCACCCATGGAGCATTCTTGCAGTTAGAATCGTGTGGTGTCATGACTTAAAGGGTCTGCAAACGGCACCGTTGAAGCCGGTAAATTTCCAGCTGATTTTGGAGACTCGAAGCCATCCTCTGAATGGAGGGGAAGGCAGGCCCCGTCAGGTTGAGCCTCGCAGCGGATGGCAGCGTCCCCGCTTTCCTCGCGGTCCCTGCAGGCAACGAGGCAAAAGGCAAGCCCCAACCAAGCCGGGAGCAGCGGCTTTCAAGCGCCCGGCGCCTCTGGTCTTGTCTTGGCGCATACCTGTGCAAGTAGCATCATGCCTCCCAGCCTCCCGTCCAAGTTCCCTGATGCACAGGCAGGCCCAGGGAGCTACTGCCTTCAGCCCCTTCCTTCCTTTCTGCCTTCCTTCCTTTCTACCTTTCTACCCTTCTTTTCCACCTTTCTTTCTACCTACCTACCTACCTACCTACCTTTTGTTCTTTCTGCCTTCCTTTCAACGTACCTTCTTTTCAGTCTCCCTTCCTTCCTTCCTTCCTTCCTTCCTTCCTTCCTTCCTTCCTTCCTTCCTTTTCCTTCCTTCCTTCCTTCTTATATTCCTACATTCCTTTTTGCATTCTTACCTTTCTTCCTACCTGCCTTTCTTTCTATTTTTCTGCCTTTCTTCCTTTCTACCTTTCCTCCTTTCTGTCTGCCTTCCTTTCTTACTTACTTTCTATCTTCCTTTATACCTTCTTTCTACTTTTCTTCCTTCCTATCTATCTATCTATCTATCTATCTATCTTTCTTTCTTTCTTTCTTTCTTTCTTTCTTTCTTTCTTTCTTTCTTTCTTTCTCTTTCTACATTCCTTCCTTCATTCTTACTTTCCTTCTCACCTTTCTACCTACGTACCTTTCTTTCTATCTTTCTGCCTTCCTTCCTTCCTTTCTTCATGTCTACCTTTCTTTATACCTTCTTTATATTTTCCTTCCTTCCTATCTTTCTACATTTCTTCATTCTTACCTTCCTTCTTACCTTCCTACCTACCTACCTATTTTTCTTTCTCTTTCTGCTTTCCTTCCTTCCTTCCTTCCTTCCTTCCTTCCTTCCTATCTTCCTTTATACCTTCTTTCTACTTTCCTTCCTTCTTTCCTTCCTATCTATCTTTCTACATTACTTCCTTCATTCTTGCTTTCCTTCTTACCTTTCTACCTACGTACCTTTCTTTCTATTTTTCTGCCTTTCTTCCTTTCTGTCTTCCTTCCTTTCTTTCTTCCTTTCTTTCTATCTTTGTTTCTACCTTTCTTTATACCTTCTTTTTGCCTTCCTTCCTTCTTTCCTTCCTTCCTATCTTTCTACATTTCTTCCTTCATTCTTACATTCCTTCTTACCTTTCTATCTACCTATCTTTCTTTCTCTTTCTGCCTTTCTTCCTTTCTGTCTGCCTTCCATCCTTCCTTACTTTCTATCTTCCTTTATACCTTCTTTCTACATTTCTTCCTTCCTATCTATCTTTTTACATTCCTTCTTGCTCCCTACCTTTCTACCTACGTACCTTTCTTTTTATCTTTCAGCCTTTCTTCCTATCTTTCTGTCTTCCTTCCTTCCTTTCTTTCTATCTTTGTTTCTACCTTTCTTTATACCTTCTTTCTACTTTCCTTCCTATCTTTCTACATTTCTTCCTTCATTCTTACTTTCCTTCTTACCTTTCTACCTACATACCTTTCTTTCTTTCTGCCTTTCTTCCTTTCTTTCTACCTTTGTTTCTACCTTTCTTTATACCTTCTTCCTTCCTTCCTTCCTTTCTACATTCCTTCCTTCATTCTTACTTTCCTTCTTACCTTTCTATCCTTCCTTCCTTCCTTCCTTCCTTCCTTCCTTCCTTCCATCTTCGTTTCTACCTTTCTTTATACCTTTTTTCTACTTTCCTTCCTTCCTATCTCTCTACATTTCTTCCTTCTTACCTTCCTACCTACTTATCTTTCTTTCTCTTTCTGCCTTCTTTCCTTTTTTACCTATCTGCCTTTCTTCCTTTCTGACTGCCTGCCTTTCTTTCTTTCTTTCTTTCTGTCTGTCTGTCTTCCTTTGTACCTTATCTATCTTTCCACATGCTTTCCTTAATCCTTACCTTCCTTCTTGCCATTTTACCTACCTACCTACCTACCTACCTACCTACCTACCTTTCTTCCTTTCTATCTTTCTGCCTTTCTACCTTTCTGACTTGACTGCCTTCCTTTCTTTCTTACTTCCTTCCTTTCTATCTTCCTTTCTACTTTCTTTCTTTCTACCTTCCTTCCTTTCTCCACTTTGGAGTTCATACAAATCCCCCTCCAGACACCTAAGGTGTATCTACATTGTGGGACACATGCAGCTTGGCACCACTTTAAATGCCATGGGTGCAAAGCTACAGACTCCCAAGAGTTGTAGTTTTCCAAGCATTCAGCCCTCTCTGCCCAGGCAGCTCGCCTGAGATTCTCTTTCTTTTCCCATCTTTTGATTTCATATTAAACCCACTCCAGACAGCAGGAGAGAGAGAGGGACACCTCCAAATTCGGCAAGCAAGGAAAGTATCTCCATTTTTTCTGTGTGTTTTTAAACATTCTAAATGTGCATCTACACTGTAGAATTGATGTACTTTCATACCACTTTAAATGCTATGGCTCAATGCTATGGAATCCTTGGAGTTATAGTTTCCCAAGGTCTTTTTAGCTTTTTCTGCCAAAGGATATTGATGCCCAACCAAACTACAACTTACAAGGTCCACAAGATTGTGTTATGGAAGTTAAAGTGGGGTAAAACTGCATTAATTCCACAGTGTAGATGCACCCTATATTACTTCCCCAAGTCAATGCAGGTGTTTGCAGTTTGCTTTCCAAAGGCAAGTTAAGAAGACCTACACATGTTAGATCTGCCATGGAAAAACTGCTTTGAGCCTAATTTTAAGAGAGGAGAGTGGGATATAAAGATGATGATGATGATGATGATACAAACGCCCACTGCCATGTCCACGTTCCATGCGCCATTTTGAGGCATCAGAAAACACATGTTTCCATTCCCAGCCCTGCCTTCCCAGTCTGTTTTTGCCAAATCCGACACACCCAGGACTGCACCGTAATTAGGTTTTTAAGATTCGGGGAAAGACAAAGAGCCATAAATTCTCAGGGAAGGGGGAAGAGAGGCAGCCACACCTTGTGTTTTCAGGACGAGGAGGGAAGAAAGCAAAACAAAGCCGGCGTGCAAGAGGAACAAACAGCCAAGCCTTGCACAACCTCGCATAGGGTGCAGCCACACAGCAGAATTAATGCAGTTTGACCTCACTTTAACTACCACAGCTCAATGCTATAAAATCCTGGGACTTCTAGTTTCACAAAGCCTGCTCAGACAAAGAGTGCTGTGGCCTCACCAAACTACAATTCCCATGATTCCACGACATAGAGCCTTTGTACTTCAAGGGGCATCAAACTGTGTTAATTGAACAGTGTAGATCTAGCCTCAGTGTAGGACGGGGTGTAGCGAGAGCAGCATTTTTCCGAATGAAGCAGAGAGTGTTTGAGGACCGGGACATCCATAGGGAGACCAAGGTGCTTGTCTATAAAGCTATTGTCCTCCCAACCCTGCTATATGCCTGTGAAACGTGGACTGTCTACAGATGTCAAATGCAACTCCTGGAATGATTCCATTAGCGCTGCCTCCAGAAAATCCTGCAAATCTCTTGGGAAGACAAGCAGAGAGTGTTTGAGGACAGGGACATCAGTAGGGATACCAAGATGCTTGTTTACAAAGCTATTGTCCTCACAACCCTGCTATACACCTGTGAGACATGGACTGTCTACAGACGTCACATGCAACTCCTGGAACGATTCCATCAGCGCTGCCTCCAGAAAATCCTGCAAATCTCTTGGGAAGACAAGCAGAGAGTGTTTGAGGACCGAGACATCCGTAGGGATACCAAGGGGCTTGTTTATAAAGCTATTGTCCTCCCAGCCCTGCTATACACCTGTGAGACGTGGACTGCCTACAGACGTCACATGCAACTCCTGGAACGATTCCATCAGCGCTGCAAATCTCTTGGGAAGACATGCGGACAAATGTCAGAGTGCTGGAAGAAACAAAGACCACCAGCACTGAAGCGATGGTCCTCCGCCATCAGCTCTGCTGGACCGGCCATGTTGTCTGGATGCCCGACCACCATCTCCCAAAGTAGTTACTTTACTCCGAACTCAAGAAAGGAAAACAGAATGTTGGAGGACAGGAAAAGAGATCTAAAGATGGGCTCAAAGCCAACCTTAAAAACTCTGGCATAGACACTGAGAACTGGGAAGCCTTGGCCCTTGAGTGGTCCAGTTTGAGGTCAGCTGTGACCAGCAGTGCTGTAGAATATGAAGAGGCACGAATCGAGGGCTAAAGAGAGAAACGTGCCAAGAGGAAGGCATGTCAAGCCAACCCCTACCGAGACCGCCTTCCACCTCGAAACCAATGCGCTCACTGTGTGAGAAGATGCAGGTCAAGAATAGGGCTCCACAGTCACCTACGGACCCCCACCAGAACACTGATCCTGGAAGACTATCCTACTCGGCCAACGAGGGATCGCCTAAGCAGGACGAGGTGTACCTTATGAGACATATTCCAAATCTAAAAACACACAAACACAGAGATTTCCTGGCTCACATTCAAACCATGGTTTGCAGTCACTAAACAAACTGCAAACCATATTGATCAGTCCAGACATTACTGCAAAACACAGTCAGGGATTCTTAAATTATTTGGAATCTCCCAACTAAATGCAATTGACTTCTCAAAAACACTGATCCTATATATTGTACATGAGTATATTCTAATAAAGCGGATTATCAATAAATATAATAACAATAGTAATAACTGTATGGGTTGCTGTGAGTTTTCTGGGCTGTATGGCCATGTTTCAGGAGCATTCTCTCCTGACGTTTTACCTGCATCTATATCAGGCATCCTCGGAAGTTGTGAGGTCTGTTGGAAAGTAGGCAAGTGAGGTTTGCATCTCGGTAGAATAATATCCAGGGTGGGAGAAAGAACTCTTGTCTGTTGGAGGCAAGTGTGAATGTTGCAATTGCCTAGTTTGCAACTGAACTCACAACTACCAGTATTTTTTTTAAAAAAACCCTCTAAAATCAGGACAGTAAATAAAGAGCAACACTCAAAAAACAGGGGAATTCCAGACAGAAAACTATCAGGGCCAGCTAACACCTCCAAACAAAGCATTTCACCTGGCAGCAACCAGCCAGGCTGTGGAGCTGCAATGTTATTCAATGGTAATCAAGCTGGCCAACGGCAACATTCACACTTGCCTTCAACAAGCAAGAGTCCTTTCTCCCACCCTAGACATTATTCCACAGATATATCACCTACGAAAAAAGCATCCCCACAGGCAGCAATCAGCCAGGCTTTGAAACTGCAAGGCTATTCAATGTTAATCAAGCTGGCCAACGGCAACATTCACACTTGCCTTCAACAGAAAAGAGTCCTTTCTCCCACTCAGGACATCATTCCACAGATATATCACCTACGAACAAAGCATCCCCACAGGCAGCAATCAGCCAAGCTTTGAACCTGCAAGGCTATTCAATGTTAATCAAGCTGGCCAACGGCCACATTCACACTTGCCTTCAACAGACAAGAGTCCTTTCTCCCACCCAGGACATCATTCCACAGATATATAAACCTCACTTGCCTAGTTTCCAACAGACCTCATAACCTCTGAGGATGACTGCCATAGATGTGGCGAAACGTCAGGAGAGAATGCTCCTGGAACATGGCCACACAGCCTTGAAAAGTCGCAGCAACCTAGTAATTCTGGCCATGAAAGTGTTCAACAGCACAATAACTGTATGATCTGTTTAATGGAGCCCAATGACACTTCTTCACTAGGATAGCAGATCTAAAGTACTTTTCTTTCAAGCATCGTATGCAATTTTGGGGTTTTTGAGCGGCTCAAGGCATGGAATCACGCCAGGGCAAGCCTCCATGTTTCCATGTGTCCTTTGACACACCTTGGCAAGCTAATAAACCCAAACTCTTCCATGCCCATGATACCATCTACCCTCCACCTGCCTCCCATTCCTGATGCCCAGGGGACCCACACTCACCATTGCAAATGTATTATTTGTACTTTGATGCCTTGTGTTGAACCTTGACTTAGAAATGCACAAATGAGGCCTGGGAAGACCTGAATGCAAGGAAAGGTAGCAACACAGAAACTGGGCATGGAGACCCTTTTGGGTACTACAACTTCCAGAAGTCTTAGCTAAGTGTTGTGAGCAGGACAGGGCTGCAATTCCAGGCTCCAAGGCTTCATCAGGAACTGGACAAACATCCCTTTATCCAATAATCCTCAATGCTTTGTTCCAAAATCCAAAATTGTCCACATCTGAACCCAAGACAAAGACAACAGAACTTGGTACAAATCCAGGCTGAGCATCCGTTATCATCCAAAATGCTCCAAAATCCAAAACTGTCCACATTGGTGGCTGATAATAGTGTCGCCTTCGCTTTCTGTTGGTTCAATGGACCCAAACTTTGCTTCATGCACAAAACGATTTAAAATATGCTACACAAAATATATAAAACACTAGCTGTACCTGCCACGCATTGCTGTGGCCAACCTTCCCTCCCTCTAGGTTCTTGTGGGTTTTTTCGGGCTATAGGGCCATGTTCTAGAGGTTTTCTCCTGACGTTTCGCCTGCATCTATGGCAAGCATCCTCAGAGGTAGTGAGGTCTGTTGGAAATAGGACAATGGGTTTATATATCTGTGGAATGGCTGGGGTGGGGCAAAGAGCTCTTCTCTGCTGGAGCTAGGTGTGAATGTTTCAACTGACCACCTTCATTAGCATTTGAAGGCCTGGCTGAGCCTGGGAAATCTTTTGTTGAGAGGTGTTAAGATGTGCCTGGTTGTTTCCTCTCTGCTGTTTTGCTGTTGTAATTTTAGAGTTTTTTAATACTGGTAGCCAGATTTTGTTCATTTTCATGGTTTCTTCCTTTCTGTTGAAATTGTCCACATGCTTGTGGATTTCAATCGCACAGATTGAGACGCAGCATTGCCCAAACACGAATCAAGGAACATGAAAGGCACTGCAGACTAACTGAACCAGAGAAGTCAGCCATAGCCGAGCACTTGATGAACGAACCTGGACACAGCATATTATTTGAGAACACAGAAATGCTGGACCACTCAACAACCACCATGTCAGACTACACAGAGAAGCCATTGAAATCCACAAGCAATGTGGACATTTCAACAGAAAGGAGGAGACCTGAAAATGAACAAAATCTGGCTACCAGTATTAAAAAACTCTAAAATTACAACAGCACAAAAACAGAGAGAAAACAGGCAGGGGCATCTTAACACCTCTCAACAAAAGATTTTCCCAGGCTCAGCCAGGCCTTCAAATGCTAATGAAGGTGGTCAGTTGAAACATTCACACCTAGCTCCAGCAGAGAAGAGCTCTTTGCCCCACCCCAGCCATTCCACAGATATATAACTCCATTGTCCTAATTCCAACAGACCTCACTACCTCTGAGGATGCTTGCCATAGATGCAGGCGAAACGTCAGGAGAAATGCCTCTAGAACATGGCCCTATAGCCTGAAAAAACCCACAAGAACCTAGTGATTCCAGCCATGAAAGCCTTCGACAATACATTTCCCTCCCTCTTTCTCTCCTTCTTTCTTTCTCTCCTTCCTCGTAATTTAAGATCTATTGGGGAGGCTCTACTCTCGGTCCCACCGGCTTCGCAAACGCATCTGGTGGGGATGAGGGACAGGGCCTTCTCAGTGGTGGCCCCCCGTTTGTGGAATTCGCTCCCCAGAGAGATCAGATCGGTGTCCTCCCTCCTTTCTTTTAGAAAAAAACTAAAATCGTGGTTTTGGAGCCAGGCCTTTGGGTAGTGGGCACAGCAGCTGAGGGGGGAAAGGAAAGGGCCTGAGTCCAGGAATTGTGGGAGTTGAAGTTCAAAGCACCTGGAGGGCCCAAGTTGGCCCATGCATGGTGTAGATGCATGCAAGTCTCAAGCAATTCATGTAAGGAATGCTCAACCTGTACTGATGAGATAAGCAGAGATCAGCATCCCTAAATCTCAGGCATTTGTTGATGCGTGGAAACTTTTTCAGTGGAGAGAGATACAGAAAGGCAGATTTCTCCATAGTTGTCTGGGCTGTATCACAACCTGTCCTTGGGTGGAAAGATAATATTCTACTCGTCCCAAATCAGATTTTTCCCAGCTTGAAATGGAGCTGTGAAGTCAGGCTAAGTGACACTGAATGTATGGCAAAAGCTGCGTTGTTTGGCAAAAGAAAATTATATGAAATCTATCACATACAGCTCTCAAAAGATATGTGCTCTTAAAAGAATAAATGCATTTTTATGGGTTGGTGTTGTTTTTTCCAAATATAAAAGACATGCAAATAATTATTATTTGTGTCAGGAGCGACTTGAAAAACTGCAAGTCGCTTCTGGTGTGAGAGAATTGGCTGTCTGCAAGGACGTTGCCCAGGGGATGCCTGGATATTTGATGTTTTACCATGCTTGTGGGAGGCTTCTCTTATGTCCCTGCATGAGAGAAGTCTCCCACAAGCATGGTTAAAACTGGAGCTGGAGCTGACAGAGGGAGCTCAACCCACTTTCTGGATGGCCCACCAGGTCTCTTCCAACTCTAGGATTCTATGAGTCTATCATATAGTGCTGCATTTGCTTTCTGGTGGTTCAATGGACCAAACCTTTGCTTCACACACAAAATGATTAAAAATATGCTGCACAAAATATATAAAACATAAATAGATGTTGAGTTTATGGATCTGGACCAAACTTCGGATGAATATTCCATATGCCCAAATATGAACGCAGATGGGTTTTGGGGGAAATAGACCTTGACATTTGAGAGTTGTAGTTACTGGGATTTATAGTTTACCTACAATCAAAGAGCATTCTGAACTCCACCAATGATGGAATTGAACCAAACATGGCACACAGGACTCCCATGACCAACAGAACACACTGGAAGGGTTTGGTGGGCATTGACCTTGAGTTTGGGAGTTGTAGTTCACCTACATCGAGAGAGCACTGTGGACTCATGAAGGATCTGAACCAAACCTGGCATATGCCCAAATATGAACACAGATGGGGTTTGGGGAAAATAGACCTTGACATTTGGGAGTTGTAGTTACTGGGATTTATAGTACACCTACAATCAAAGAGCATTCTGAACTCCACCAATGATGGAATTGAACCAAACGTGGCATACGGGACTCCCATGACCAACAGAAAACACTACAAGGGTTTGGTGGGCATTGACTTGAGTTTGGGAGTTGTAGTTCACCTACATCCAGAGAGCACTGTGGACTCAAACAATGAAGGATCTGGACCAAACTTGGCACGAATATTCCATATGCCCAAATATGAACACAGATGGAGTTTGGGGGAAATAGACCTTGACATTTGGGAGTTGTAGTTACTGGGATTTATAGTTACCTACAATCAAAGAGCATTCTGAACCCCACCAACGATAGAATTGGGGCAAACTTCCCACACAGAACCCCCATGACCAACAGAAAATACTTAAGGCCATCACATAGGGAACCATGGAAGCACACCCTATGGAAAACCAAGTCCCATCATATTCTAATAACATGACTTCAACATAAGTCTTTAATGCATTTGGCCATGAGTTTCAAACCAAACGTGTTACAGTACAAAACACTATTTAGAGCACTGGAGCATTTTTCTACTGTATCTGAGGAACCCACATCACTATCTGATAGAGATGTGAGCTTTCCATCCAAAAAAAAGCTACTTCAAGTCAAGCAAAATCCCCTTTTGTCTCATAGGAAACTGATGGTTTGGAGTGTTTGCCATTCCCTGTGCCAAGGAGTGAGAAGGACACCAGCGCATGACCCAATGCGTTAACGCTGGGGAAGAGAACTCTTACGAAACCAGGCGCAGCTCCGCCATCCTCAACGTCTTTTCCAAATTAAAAAAAAAACCAACCACGTATTTTGGGGGAAAAGGAGGGCAGCCGCTCCCTCCGGGAAACAGAGCCCTAATCTGATTTCCCAACGAAGCGCCTCCCAAAATTACGGGTGAAGATTCGGGATGTTTATCGCACCCCTCTGGCTTTTTCATGGGTGTTGATGTGGGTTCCCTCGCTCCACCCAAAGTGCCTTTGTTTTGGCTGCAAGGTATGAAGAATCCAACGACGCAACACCTGCACACAACACCGAGCAGGAGAAATACAAAGCCTCCAAAAAGTGGATTGGGCAAGACACACACTCTCAGGGTGCATCTGCACCCTAGAATTAATGCAGTTCGATAATACTTCCAAATAATGGGAGTTGTAGTTTGGTGAGGTCCCAGCATTCTTTGACAGAGAAGGTTCAAGACTTTGTCAAGCTACAGCTCCCAAGATTCCATGACACTGAGCCACAGCACTTAAAGTGGTGCCAAACTGAGTTAAGTCCATTGTGTAGATGCCCTCATAAAGAAACAAACAGTCATTCTTGGTCGCATCACAATTCCCATCAAAGTCACCAGTTCATTTCCAGCTGTTCCTAATAATTGGTGAGTCGTATTGTTGAAGGCTTTCTTGGCCAGAATCACTGGGTTGCTGTAGGTTTTTCCGGGCTATATGGCCATGTTCTAGAGGCATTCTCTTCTGACGTTTCGCCTGCATCTATGGCAAGCATCCTCAGAGGTAGTGAGGTCTGTTGGAACTAGGAAAATTGGGTTTATATATCTGTTGGAACACTACCTCTGAGGATTCCATCTGAACATGAGAGAGAACTTCCTGACTGTGAGAGCCGTTCAGCAGTGGAACTCTCTGCCCCGGAGTGTGGTGGAGGCTCCTTCTTTGAGAAGCTTTTAAACAGAGGCTGGATGGCCATCTGTCAGGGGTGATTTGAATGCAATATTCCTGCTTCTTGGCAGGGGGTTGGACTGGATGGCCCATGAGGTCTCTTCCAACTCTTTGATTCTATGATTCTATGATTCTATATTTTGCAGTCTAAAGCGAAATGTCAGGAGAGAATGAACAGTGTTTCTCAACCTGGGGATTGGGACCCCTGTGGGGGTCGAGAGGGGGTGTCAGAGGGGTTCCTGAGACCATCACAAAGCACAGTATTTTTGATTGGTCATGGGGGTTCTGTGTGGGAAGTTTGGCCCAATTCTATCATTAGTGGGGTTCAGAATGCTCTTTGATTGTAGGTGAACTATAAATCCCACTACAATTTCAAAATGTCAAGGTCTATTTTCCCCAAACTCCATCTGAGTCCACATTTGGACATATTGAGTGTTCGTGCCAAGTTTGGTCCAGATTGATCCTGCCATACAATTGTTCCTGCCATACATCAAGGGAACCACTGACCGCATAGGGAAGCTGATGAGGAAACACAACATACAACAATCTACAGACCCACCAATAAAATCCAACAAATGCTACGTTCAGCAAAGGACAAGAGGGATCCTCTCACCTCTGCAGGAGTCTACCGTATACCATGCAGCTGTGGACAAGTCTACATAGGGACCACCAAACGCAGCAGCGCCCAGACACACGCATCAAGGAACATGAAAGGCACTGCAGACTACTTCAACCAGAGAAGTCAGCCATAGCAGAGCACCTGATGAACCAACCTGGACACAGCATATTATTTAAGAACACAGAAATGCTGGACCACTCTCACAACCACCATGTCAGACTACACAGAGAAGCCATTGAAACCCACAAGAAGCATGTGGAAAATTTCAACAGAAAGGAGGAAACCATGAAAATGAACAAAATCTGGCTACCAGTATTAAAAAACTCTAAAATTACAACAGCTAAACAACAGAGAGGAAAAAACCAGGCACAGATTAACACCTCCCAGCAACAGATTTTCCCAGGCTCAGGCAGGCCTTCAAATGCTAATGAAGGTGATCAGCAAACATTCACACCTAACTGCAGCAGGGAAGAGCTCCTTGCCCCACCCCAGCCATTCCACAGATATATAAACCCATTTTTCCTACTTCCAACAGACCTCAAACCTCTGAGGATGCTTGCCATAGATGCAGGCGAAACGTCAGGAGAAATGCCTCTAGAACATGGCTCTATAGCCCGAAAAAACCCACAAGAACCTATGTATTATTGTTTGAGTCCACGTGCTCTCTGGATGTAGGTGAACTACAACTCCAAAACTCAAGGTCAATGCCCACAAACCCTTCCAGTATTTTCTGTTGGTCATGGGAGTTCTGTGTGCCAAGTTTGGTTCAATTTCCTCATTGGTGGAAGTTCAGAATGCTCTTTGATGGTAGGTTAACTATAAATCCCAGCAACTACAACTCCCAAATGACAAACTCAATCTCCTCCAACCCCACCAGTATTCAAATTTGGGCATATTGGGTATTTGTGCCAAATTTAGTCCAGTGAATGAAAATCCATCCTGCATATCAGATATTTACATTACGGTTCATAACAGTAGCAAAATTACAGTTAAGAAGTAGCAACGAAAATAATGTTATGGTTGGGGGTCACCACAACATGAGGAACTGTACGAAGGGGTCGTGACATTAGGTAGGTTGAGAACCACTGCTCTAGAACATGGCCATATGGCCCGAAAAAACCTACAACAACCTAATTGGTGAGTCCATAAAGTTCAAAAGCAGAACGTGGCATTCAACGATTGCATTAAGCCCTATTGTGGATGCAGAAAGCCTTCTCAATATCACTATTCCTGCTTCTCAGCATGGCTCAGGATGTCTGTTCCAAAATGCAGATCTGGATTGCAGTCTCATATGTTCGTCATCACCTCTCAAAATTGGCTAAACTGAGCATCATGTTCCTAATTTGAAATTATCAGGCGCCTCATGTAATTCCAAAGCAGATTTGAATCACTACTGTACTGCGCATGAGGAGGCTCTCCTGTGCATCTTTCACACAGTGCACCATTTCCCTCTTTAAGGTGCAAAGGATCCAGTTGAAACTACATAATAATATTGTTTCAGAGGGTTACAAAATCTGGATATTGTAACCAGGGTGCAGCTACACTGTACATTCAACAGCTTGTTCCCCAAAGTGTGGATAGAATCAAAGAGTTGGAAGAGACCTCATGGGCCATCCAGTCCAACCCCATTCTGCCAAGAAGCAGGAATATTGCATTCAAATCACCCCTGACAGATGGCCATCCAGCCTCTGTTTAAAAGCTTCCAAAAAGGAGCCTCCACCACACTCCAGGGCAGAGAGTTCCACTGCTGAACGGCTCTCACAGTCAGGAAGTTCTTCCTCATGTTCAGATGGAATCTCCTTTCTTGTAGTTTGAAGCCATTGTTCCGTGTCCTAGTCTCCAGGGAAGCAGAAAACAAGCTTGCTCCCTCCTCCCTGTGGCTTCCTCTCACATATTTATACATGGCTATCATATCTCCTCTCAGCCTTCCCTTCTTCAGGCTAAACATGCCCAGCTCCTTAAGCCGCTCCTCATAGGGCTTGTTCTACAGACCCTTGATCCTTTGAGTCTCCCTCCTCTGGACACATTCCAGCTTGTCAATATCTCTCTTGAATTGTGGTGCCCAGAATTGGACACAATATTCCAGGTGTGGTCTAACCAAAGCAGAATAGAGCATGTGGAGCATGACTTCCCTAGATCTAGACACTAGGCTCCTATTGATGCAGGCCAAAATCCCATTGGCTTTTTTTGCCACCACATCACATTCCTGGCTCATGTTTAACTTGTTGTCCACGAGGACTCCAAGATTTTCACATGTACTGCTCTCAAGCCAGACATTGTCCCCCATTCTGTATCTTTGCATTTCGTTTTTCCTGCCAAAGTGGAGTATTTACATTTTCATCTACATTGAGAATCAATGCAGTTTGAGATTACTTCAACTGCCATGACTCAATGATGTCGAATTATGGGAGCTGCAGTTTTTATGTCGCCAAAGACAACTCCCAGGATTGGGAAGGAACCATGGTAATTAAAGTGCTGTCAAACTGCATTAATCCTGCAATATAGATGCACCCTTTTTGGTTTGGGTCTCAATCAAGAGAGAAAAGTGGGCTACAAATAATAATAATAATTTCAACAGAAAGGAGGAAACCATGAAAATGAACAAAATCTGGCTACCAGTATTAAAAAAACTCTAAAATTACAACAGCACAACAACAGAGAGGAAACAAACAAGGACATCTAATCACCTCTCAACAAAAGATTGCTCTAGGCACTGTCAGGCCATTATATGCTAATCAAGGTGGTCAGTTGAAACATTCACACCTAGCTCCAGCAGACAAGAGTCCTTTGTCCCACCCTGGTCATTCCACAGATATATAAACCCTTTTTCCTAGTTCCAACAGACCTCACTACCTCTGAGGATGCTTGCCATAGATGCAGGCGAAACGTCAGGAGAGAATGCCGCTAGAACATGGCCATATAGCCCTAAAAAACCTACAACAACCCAGTGATTCCGGCCATGAAAGCCTTCGAGTATATATTATAGTAATATAGTAATACTTTATATAATATAGTAATAAAGTATATAATATAATGTATTGTCGAAGGCTTTCATGGCTGGAATCACTGGGTTGTTGTAGGTTTTTCAGGCTATATTTCCATGTTCTAGAAGCATTCCCTCCTGATGTTTCACCTGCATCTATGGTAAGCACAACCTTTGAGGATGCTTCTAATAGATACAGGCGAAACATCAGGAGAGAATGCTTCTGGAACAGTGGTTCTCAACCTTCCTAATGCCACGGCCCCTAAATACAGATCCTCATGTTGTGGTGACCCCCAACCATAATCCTAAAACATTATGAATCGCCATGTAAATAATGATCTGTAGGATGCAGGATTCACTGGAGCAATTTTGGCACAAACACCCAGTATGCCCAAATTTGAATACTGATGGGGTTGGCGGGGGGATTGATTTTGTCATTTGGGAGCTGTAGTTTGCAAACAAATTTGCAAACAAAGAGCATTCTGAACCCCACCAACAATGGAATTGAACCAAAGTTGGCACACAGAACTCCCATGACCAACAGAAAATACTGGAAGGGTTTGGTGGGCATTGACTTTGAGTTTGGGAGTTGTAGTTCGCCTACATCCAGAGAGCACTGTGGGCTCAAACAATGATGGATCTGGATCAAACTTGGTACGAATACTCAATATGCCCAAATGTGAAAACTGATGGGGTTTGGGGAAAACAGACTTTGACATTTGGGAGTTGTACTTGCTGGGATTTATAGTTCACCTACAATCAAAGAGCGTTCTGAACTGCAACAATGATAGAATTGGGCCAAAGTTCCCACACAGAACCTCCATGACCAACAGAAAATACTGGAAGGGTTTGTTGGGCATTGACCTTGAGTTTGGGAGTTGTAGTTCGCCTACATACAGAGAGCACTGTGGGCTCAAACAATGATGGATCTTGATCAAACTTGGCACGGATACTCAATATGCCCAAATGTGACAACTGATGGGGTTTGGGGAAAATAGACTTTGACATTTGGGAGTTGTACTTGCTGGGATTTATAGTTCACCTACAATCAAGGGGCGTTCTGAACCCCACCAATGATAGAATTGGGCCAAAGTTCCCACACAGAACCTCCATGACCAACAGAAAATACTGTGTTTTCTGATGGACTTTGGTGACCCCTGTGACACACCTTCGTGAGCCCCCCCCCCCAGGGGTCCCGACATGTCCATATAGCCCAAAAACATGTCCATATAGCCCAAAAAACCTACAACAACCCAATAATAATAATAACAATAATAATATTTTTCCCCCAACGAAGGTTGGACTCCAGGCAGAAAGACTTGGCTTAATCCCTTTGATCAGCCCCCCAAATGAGTGGGTGCGTTGGGACCCAACAAAAAAGGAGAACGCTTCTGGAAGATCTTGATGGGATGGGACCAGATTGGGTGGAAAAGCAAGAAATATAAATTTTGTGACACCTATCATTAGCGGTAATTTGCATCGCCTGAACACCAAGATGACAAATTCACAGGAAAAAGAAAGACGTAGAAGAGAAGATGAAAGGCTAATTCTCTTAAGTCTTTGTTGAGAAGGAAAGCTTACAGAAGGGAAAAGTTTGAAGAACACATTCCAGGTGAGTGGAGTCACCTGGGATGGGCGCTTGGAAATTGTGTGTGTGTGTGTGTATATATATATATATATACACACACACAAATCATTCAGGTTACAACCAAGAATTTAAAAAGAGTGAAGACTAAACCCTATAATTTGAGAAAATTCGGCAAAACCCCTGCTTGAGAGAGCTGCCGTATTCAAAGCACATTCAAGAAAAAGAAACAAAACAATTGCCATTTGCAAAACTTTCTGAACAGGAAAAGGAATCAGTTACAATAGCACCTTGCAACTACAATCCCATGGTTACTTAAAACTATCAAGAATTATTTGGCATAAGATTTAAGATGTTCCTGTATCTGAAGAATTGGGTTGCAGCCCACAAAGGGTCCATCTACACCAGGTATGAACCAAATTTGGTCCTCCCTCCAGGTGTTTTGGACTTCAACTCCCACAATTCCTAACAGCCTGTAGGCAAAACACCTGGAGGGCTGAAGTTTGCCCGTACTTGATCTACATTGTAGAATCACTGCAGTTTGCAATCACTTAGAATCCTAGAATCCTAGAGTTGGAAGAGACCTCATGGGCCATCCAAGTCCACCCCCCTGCCAAGAAGCAGGAATATTGCATTCAAATCACCCCTGACAGATGGCCATCCAGCCTTTGTTTAAAAGCCTCCAAAGAAGGAGCCTCCACTACACTCCGGGGCAGAGAGTTCCACTGCTGAACAGCTCTCACAGTCAGGAAGTTCTTCCTCAAGTTCAGGAGGAATCTCCTTTCTTGTAGTTTGAAGCCATTGTTTCGCGTCCTAGTCTCCAGGGAAGCAGAAAACAAGCTTGCTCTTTCCTCCCTGTGGCTTCCTCTCACATATTTATACATGGCTATCATGTCTCCTCTCAGCCTTCTCTTCTTCAGGCTAAACATGCCCAGCTCCTTAAGCCGCTCCTCATAGGGCTTGTTCTACAGACCCTTGATCCTTTGAGTCTCCCTCCTCTGGACACATTCCAGCTTGTCAATATCTCTCTTGAATGGTGGTGCCCAGAATTGGACATAATATTCCAGGTGTGGTCTAACCAAGGCGGAATTGAGCATGGGGAGCATGCCTTCCCTAGATCTAGACACTACACTCCTATTGATGCAGGCCAAAATCCCATTGGCCTTTATTTATTTTTTTGCAAAACTTTCTAAACAGGAAAAGGAATCAGTTACAATAGCACGTTGCAACTACAATCCCATAGTTACCTAAAAACTATCAAGCATTATTTGGCATAAGATTTTAAGATGTTCCTGTATCTGAGGAAATGGGTTGCAGCCTACAAAGGATCCATCTACACCAGGCATGAACCAACTTCAGTCCTCCCTCCAGTTGGTTTGGACTACAACTCCCACAATTCCTAACAGCCTGTAGGCAAAACACCTGGAGGGCTGAAGTTTGCCCATACTTGATCTACATTGTAGAATCACTGCAGTTTGCAATCACTTCGATTGCCATGACTCAATGCTGTGGAGTCCTGGGGAGCTGTAGTTTTACAAAGTCTTCTTTGCTAAAGAGCACTGGTGCCTCACCAAACTACAGCTCCCAGGATTCCATAGTACTGAACCACGGCAGCAAAAGTGAGGTCAAACTGTATTCATTCAACAGTGTATATCAGTGGTTCTCAACCTGGGGTCCCCAGATGTTTTTGGCCTACAACTCCCAGAAATCCCAGTCAGTTTACCAGCTGTTAGGATTTCTGGGAGTTGAAGGCCAAAAACATCTGCGGACCCCAAGTTGAGAACCACTGGTGTAGATGCACCCAGGGAAAGCTAGGGCTCTTGTAAAACTACAACTCCCAGGATTCCATGGAATGGATCCATGGCAGCTAAAGTGGGGTCAAACTACATGCCTTCTACAATGCAGAGGCACCCAAAGTTGACACTAAACAAAATGTGTTGGTCTTTAAGATACTTAATTTATTGGGGTTTCCAAAAATGTAGTTTTGAGATTAAAGCAAGATTTCTCAAGAGACGCAGAACAACTGCTCGCGGCAACAACAGCCCCAGATGAGGCATAAACACGGAGGTTGTCCACTCCCTTCCCCAGAGGAAGAGATGGCGAAATGCTCCAAAGTGTACTCATGGCGAAGGAGGAGAAACCGTCCAATAAAACCGTTGCCTACGACTTTGCGAAACCCACAAAGCCTTCAGAACCAGAGCTGTGTTGGAGTTGCTATGGACCCTGAGTCACTCCATAGAGGGAGGAAGGCGAGATAAAGACAAAATGACTCAATAAATAAAATAAATCTTGGCATTATGGTGACCCTATGTTGGAGAAACCTCCACAATCTACTGACCTCCACACATCTTGGATTCAATTTTGGAAGATTGCTTAGATTTTGCAAAGTTTCCAAGACTGAATCCATGACTTGCAGTACCATTTCTCTTCCATTTTTTTTCCCAGGTTTAGAATAATTTCCATATCATCCCATGATACATCTAAGGTAAGACAGCCTTAGCTTTGGAGCAGGAGTCAAAGTTGAGTTTGGTGTCCCCAAAAAAGCAAGATGATGATACTTGTGAGCTCAAAGTCCACACCTTCTAGCTCACTTTCTCTCTTGGATTTTTAGAGAAATAATGCTAGGATAATGGGCTTTGCAGAGGAGGAACAAAGGGAAAAGCCTTGGAGAAACATAGTCCAGAGCAGTCTTTCTCAACCTGGGGGTTGGGACCCCTGTAGGGGTCACGAGGGGGTGTCAGAGGGGTCGCCAAAGACCATCAGAAAACATTTTCTGTTGGTCATGGGTTCTGTGTGGGAAGTTTGGTCCAATTCTGTTGTTAGTGGGGTTCGGAATGTTATTTCATTGTAGGTGAACTATACATCCCAGCAACTACAACTCCGAAATGTCAAGGTCTATTTTCCCCAAACTCCACCAGTGTTCACATTTGGGCATATTGTAGCGTGCTAAGTTTGGTCCAGATCTATCATTGTTTGAGTCCACAGTGCTCTCTGGATGTAGGTGAACTACAACTCCAAAACTCAAGGTCAATGTTCACCAGTATTTTCTCTTGGTCAAGGGAGTTCTGTGTGCCAAGTTTGGTTCAATTTCATCATTGGTGGTGTTCAGAATGCTCTTTGATTGTAGGTGAACTATAAATCCCAGCCACTACAGCTCCCAAATGACAAAATCAATCCCCCCCAACCCCACCAGTATTCAAATTTGGGCATATTGGGTATTTGGGATTTGAAAATACATCCTGCATATCAGATATTTACATTATGATTCATAACAGTAGCAAAATTACAGTTATGAAGTAGCAATGAAAATGTTATGGTTGGGGGTCACCACAACGTGAGGAATTGTACTAAGGGGTCGCACGGCATTAGGAAGGTTGAGAATCACTGGTCCAGAGGTTCAGCAGATGGGGCATCTTATTTGAAGGCCATCAAAAGCTAGTTGTATACTGAACATGATGCATTATTGCTAGGTCTAACAATCAAAGTAGTTTATTTTTCTGCCCATCGTGTTCCAGGAAACATTACGGAGAAGTGGGTTGTGGTAGGTTTTTCGGCTATATGGCCATGTTCCAGAACCATTCTCTCCTGACGTTTCACCTGCAACTATGGCAAGCATCCTCAGAGGTTGTGAGGGACATCCTGCAGCACATTTTGCAATAGTTTCCCAATGAATATATCATGATAGTCTCCACCAACTCAACATGGTCTGTGGCCACAAAAACAAAGGGTCTGGAGTATAACAACTACTCTCAGAATAAGGACCACACAATTAAAAAAGAAGTAATGCTTTCCAAACAGGAAAAGTAAATCTGTTACATAAAGTTATGGATGTCCACCTCTCAGAGGTGCGTGACATATGGATCAACTTGACATATGGATGATTCTTGGGAAACCTCCAGATTTTTGCACTGATTTGTACTCTGTAACAATAATTTCATATATTCTGGACAAAAAAAAAAGCAAGCAACTGACTGTTTTGAAAGGGAAAAAAAATCCCACACTGCTATGGAAGCCAATGTTGAGCTCAACTTTCTCTTCTTGCTCAGGCATTTCTGCTGCCGCACCAAAACAAGTTTGAGCAAGCAGCGGGACACAAACACGTTCCGTACCGAACGGATTGGTTGCAGATGTTCCCCCGGCAAGCCGCGTCTTGCCTCTTGCAAGAACACTCAGCTCCAAAACCACACCGTTTCACCTACATCGCCCGCAGCTCCAACGAGAAGCAAAAAAAATACATCTATTATATGGAATGACTTTTTGGTGTTGTGTGTTTTTTAACTCTTGGTGAACTCGCAAGACTGATCAAAACATGGTCCCAAACCAGAGCAGCCATAGAACCATAAGGTTGGAAGAGACCCTGTCCAAGCTCTTTCTGACGTAATTCAAGTCCTCCAGACAAATAGCCATCCAGTCTCATGAAAGACCTCCAAAGAAGGAGGCTCCATGCAGCACAAGATTCTAGTTCTAATGTCAGGAAAGTCTTCTTAATGTTTAGGTGGAACCTCTTTACCTGGAGCTTTAATGCATTTCTCCATTGTGCTCTAGTCTCTGGAGTTGCAGAAAACAAGCTCATATCCTCCTCAATAGGCCATCCTTTCAGATATTTAAACATGGCTCTTATCTCTCCTCAAGCCTTCTCCAAGCTAAAAATCCCCAGCCTCCTAAGCTGATCCTCAGAGGATTCATGGTTTCCAGACCTTGGCAATTCTGGTTACCTTTCTCTGGACACTTTCCATCTTGTTTATCTCCTTATCTGCTTTGCCCAGAACCAGCTACAGGGTTATTATTCCCGGTGAACCCTGACCAAAGCAGAAGAAGGTGGGACTGTGGCTTCCTTCCATCTAGATACTATACTCTTCATGATGCAGCTTAGAATCACATGGGCTTTCTTAGGTGCCACAACACACTTCTGGCTCATGTTCAGCTCGTGGTCTGCTAAGACTCCTAGATCTCTTTCCCATGGACAGGTTTCAAGGCAGGTGTATTCTAGATCTCTACATTTCATTTCTTTGACCCAACTGTAGCTCCTTACACTTCTCCCAATCAGTCAAAAGAAGGGATCTTCAAAGGTCATATAGTCCAACCAAATGCTGGAAATCCAACCCTGGAGCTATCTTTGTTGGTTGCCAAATGGCTGTCCATCCAGCAGCCACCCCGTCTGATATCGGTGCATTTCATTTCTTCGACCCAACTGTAGCTCCTTACACTTCTCCCAATCAGTCAAAAGAAGTGATCTTCAAAGGTCATATAGTCCAGCCAGATGCTGGAAAGCCAACCTTGGAGCTATCTTTGTTGGTTGCCAAGTGGCTGTCCATCAGCAGCCACCCCATCCGATATCTGTGCATTTAATTTCTTCGACCCAACTGCAGTTCCTTACACTTCTCCCAATCAATCAAAAAAAGGGATCTTCAAAGGTCATATAGTCCAACTAGATGCTGGACATCCAACCCTGGAGCTATCCGGCAGACACCCCATATCTCTGTTCCATTTCTGATTCACTTTTCCCTTGGAAACATCTCAGCTGCTCCCTGTTGCAGGCAGGGCAGACCCTTACTAGTTGCCAGTCATGAGACATCAGGATTAATGCTTTCCTTCTAAAGAAACTGGTCTCCTAAACAAAGGAACACCATCATTTGCATCTCTGAATACAAACTCTTCTTATCTTTATTCCAAAGTCACAGTAGTCGTCTTCTCATGAAGTGATTTACAAAATTTGAAAAGTTTTCCGTTCCTGGTTTGAAAGTGTTACTCTTGTTTAATTGTTCGGAACGAACTTTGAAAGTAGTTTTTTACTCCAGAAACTTCATGTTTTGTGGTTGCCACAAACTAGGTTGAATCGGTCAAGGCTCAATGAGATATTCATGGAAAAGCAGAGCAAAATGTGCTAGAGCAGAATGTCCCTCCCACAGAAACAAAGTTTTTGAAGTTTAATAAACTTTTCCTATGTTTTTAAAAACAATTAGGAAATGGCATTTATAATTAAGGGGCCAAAATCATGTTACATTGTGTTATTAAGACTTGGATCTGCTTTTCAACAGGGACAAATGCAAGATACTCCACTTAGGCAGAAAAAACGAAATGCAAAGATACAGAATGGGGAATGCCTGGCTCGAGGGCAGGACTTGCTGCCACATCACATTGTTGGCTCAACAAGTTAAACATGAGCCAACAATGTGATGTGGCGGCAAAAAAAGCCAATGGGATTTTGGCCTGCATCAATAGGAGCATAGTGTCTAGATCCATGCTGTATTCCGCTTTTGTTAGACCACACCTGGAATATTGTGTCCAATTCTGGGCACCACAATTCAAGAGAGATATTGACAAGCTGGAATGTGTCCAGAGAAGGGTGACTAAAATGATCAAGGGTCTGGAGAACAAGCCCTATGAGGAGCGGCTTAAGGAGCTGGGCATGTTTAGCCTGAAGAAGAGAAGGCTGAGAGGAGATATGATAGCCATGTATAAATATGTGAGAGGAAGCCACAGGGAGGAGGGAGCAAGCTTGTTTTCTGCTTCCTTGGAGATTAGGATGCAATGGAACAATGGCTTCAAACTACAAGAGAGGAGATTCCATCTGAACATGAGGAAGAACTTCCTGACTGTGAGAGCCGTTCAGCAGTGGAACTCTCTGCCCCGGAGTGTGGTGGAGGCTCCTTCTTTGGAAGCTTTTAAACAGAGGCTGGATGGCCATCTGTCAGGGGTGATTTGAATGCAATATTCCTGCTTCTTGGCAGAATGGGGTTGGACTGGATGACCCAGGAGGTCTCTTCCAACTCTTTGATTCTATGATTCTTTGATTAATTAACTTTACATGCATAGATTGACCCTATGCTAAAGCAGTGGTGGGTCACAACGGCTTCCTTAGTGCATTATTGTGCATCCGCACTGTAGAACTTATACAATTCACTCTCACTTTGAGTGTCATGGCTCAATGCTATGGGAACATGGAAGTTGTAGTTTTGCAAGGCCTTTAGCCTTCTCTGGCTTCAAACTACAAGAAAAGTGACTCCATCTGAACATGAGGAAGAACTTCCTGACTGGGAGAGCCGTTCAGCAGTGGAACTCTCTGCCCCGCAGTGTGATGGAGGCTCCTTCTTTGGAAGCTTTTAAACAGAGGCTGGATGGCCATCTGTCAGGGGTGATTTGAATGCAATATTCCTGCTTCTTGGCAGAGTGGGGTTGGACTGGATGGCCCACGAGGTCTCTTCCAACTCTTTGATTCTATGATTCTATGAAAAGATTGACTAGATTGCCTTCGGGGGACCCTTCCAACTGCATGACCTCAAGGACCCATATCAGGGAGGAGGAGTTGCCTTCCATCAAGGCTTCTTCCTAAAGCACATAAACATACGTTCTGGCAGAGCTTCCCAGCCCACTAATTCATTAATTTCCAGGGAACTGCCTCCAGACAACGAAGGAACGCATGAGTCAGTGTCCAAACAGAACAAGAGTCCTTCTCTTTCCCACGAAGTCCAGGAGACAAGATGTCATCCCTTTTCTGACTGAGACAAATGGGACATGACGCTGTGACATCATAGCCTGCCGTGTCAAGAGATTATTCGAAGGCTATTATCATTATTATTCATGTGAAAACTGCCTTCTGGAGAGAAAGAAAGAAGAAAGGACAGAAAGTGATGATGAACCAACTGGAAAGATGGAGATGGAGCCATCCAGTGCCATTCTTGATGTCAGTTTTGCTGTTTTGTACATCCATTGCATTCCTTAATAACTTTTCAAAAATGCAAAGTTGCATGTTCAAATTGGCAAAAAAAAATAACTTTGAATTTCAGAATTGCAAAAAATAATTTAAATTTTGCAAATTGCAACTAATAATTTTAAATTTTAAGAAATTATTTGCATTTTGAAAATAAATAGATAATAGTTTTTTAAGATGCAACTTTGCAACATTGAAAAGGCAAATAATAATTTTAATTTCAGAACTGCAAATAATAATTTAATTTTGCAAATTGCAACTAATCATTTTAAATTTAAGATATTATTTGCATTTAAAAAAATTAAATAATAGTTTTTAAAAATGCAACTTTGCAAAATTGAAAAGGAAAAAAATAAATTTAAATTTCAGAACTGCAAATAATAATTTAAATTTTGCAAATTGCAACTAATAATTTTAAATTTAAGATATTTGATTTTTTTAAAAAAATTAAATAATATTTTTTAAAAATGCAACTTTGCAAATAATAATTTTAATTTCAGAATTGCAAATAATTTACATTTTGCAAATAATAGTTTTAATTTTAAAATTGCAACTAGTAATTTTTAATTGAAAGCGTTATTTGCACTCTTAAAATGCAAATAATAATATTTTAATGCAACTTTGCAAGTTTAGAATTGCAAATGACAATTTTAATTTAAAAATGGCAAATCGTAATTGTACTTGTAATATTGCAAATAATAATTTAATTTTAAAATCTCAAAGAACGATTTTAATGCAGCAAATAATAGTTTGAGTTTTAAAATTGCAACTAGTAATTCTAAATTTAAAGTATTATTTTAATTTTAAAGTGCAAAGTATGGAACCCCGCGCAGACGGTTGGTCAATGCGACTTAAGCAACGTGTAGTCATTGAATTCTTGACAGCAGAAGGTGTCACCCCAAAGGAGATTCATCAGAGAATGCAAGCTGTTTATGGTGATTGTGTTGATGTGAGTACTGTGCATCATTGGGTAAGTTTAAAGATGTTGAGGTGGGAACATCTGACTTGCGTGACAAACAAAGAGTTGGACGTCCTGTGACAGCAACCACCGAGTTTCACAAGCAAAAGGTTGACAGATTGATTCAGGACGATTGTCGTATCACTCAGAGAGAAATTTCAAGCATAATCGGCATTTCACAAGAACGTGTGGTCACATTATTGCTTTGCTTGGCTATCGGAAGATCTGTGCACAATGGGTACCCAGGATGAGAGAACTGTGAGACGCTGGTTGCAGAAACAGAGTGTCGACTTCTTCCATGACGGCTTCAGAAAACTTGTTCATTGTTGGCAGAAATGTATCCAATTGTCTGGTGATTATGTGGAAAAGTGAATAGTGGTACTTGAAGAGCACATTCTAAGGATTATTTCTACATTTGATTTATTAAAATATTCCCATCCAAACCCAAGTAACGAAGGTGGAGGCATTACTTTTCATTCAACCCTCGTATTTTAGCAGCATGAGTGTTGATCATAAATAGAACGTAAGCCAGACTTGTGATGCTGCAGCAAAGAAGGCAAATGCAATTTTAGATTCTGGAGTGAGCAGGGGGTTGGACCTGATAGCTCTTGGTAAACACAACAACAACAACAACAACAACCCCTCTCAAATGTTGGCCTCTGTTCTAGACCTTTTAACTTGCATCTTCTGACCTGGTATATATTGGAAATCCTGTCCTTCCTTGTCTTTTCTGATTGTTCTTAGAAAGTCGTTTGCTTTCTCTTCTGAAGTTATCCATATTTTTTTTTGTTGTAGGTGGTCATTAATCCTTCACCTTTTCCCCATCGGAATCTTATATGTTGTCATTTGCGTTCATCTGTCAATATCTTGTATTTTCAAGATAGTTACTTTTTAATCTCTGTAGTGTGGTGGGTTTTTGTAGCCCTTTTTTAGAATTTCATCTCTAATGTGTTTTCTGCTAAATTGCACAATTACGTCTCTATCTACTTTATGTTTTTTAGCTTAGTTTGTCGAAATTCTGTATGTCCTGTCAATATTTGTTTCTGCGTCCTCTTCTGGTTCTGTATTTTCTAATTTCTCATTTATTTTTTCTTGCATCGTTACGAATTTTAATATATCTGTCTGGTTTTTCTTCATTTCTTGTCTCATGGAGTCCATTTCCTTCTTCATCTCTCCCAATTCATTTGTAATTTCTCTCCAGACTTTCTCCTCGAAGGATGCATCCACATTAGAGAATTACTCCAGTCTGATCCCCAATTGATACATTAATAGCTAATTTATACACACTTTGCAAGGTTTCTGCAGCCAACCCCTTTGCAATTGCAAAGAAAGCTATTCACTTGTAATTTCTCTCCAGACTTTCTCCTCGAAGGATGCATCCACACTGGAGAATTAATGCAGTCTGATCCCCAATTGATACATTAATAGCTAATTTATACACACTTTGCAAGGTTTCTGCAGCCAACCCCTTTGCAACTGCAAAGAAAGCAATTCACATAATGCACGTTGCCTTTGCTTTTGTTAGAGGGTGCATCTACACCATGCATGGGCAAACTTGGACCTTCCAGGTGTTTTGGACTTCAACTCCCACAATTCCTGGCCTCAGACCCCTTCCTTTTCCCCCTCAGCCACTTAAGCTGAGGAGGAAAAGGAAGGGGTCTGAGGCCAGGAATTGTGGGAGTTGAAGTCCAAAACACCTGGAAGGTCCAAGTTTGCCCATGCCTGATCTTCACTGTTGAATGAATGCAGTTTGGTGCCATCTTCACTGCTATGGAACCAGAGTTGTAGCTCTACTAGGCCTTTAGCCTTCCCTGCTAAAGAGTGCAAACTTCAACTCCCATAGCACTGAGCCATGGTGCTTAAAAGTGGTGTCAAATTGCACAGTGTAGATGCACCTCCAGAGGTCCAAAGAAGAAGAGAAATGGGTGTGCTCTTGCTTCCTCCTTTAAAGGAAAAATACAACAACTCTGCATGGTTTCCAAACTTGGCAGAAGGAAGTTCCAGTGAAATGAGTCAGTCTTGACAATGTCAAGTTTTATTGGCACATGGATCATCATCCATCCGAGCTTTGACAAGAGAAATCTCCCTGACCGCTTTCCTCCAGCAAATAGGGAGTCAAATCTATGCAACTTGGGTTGCATCCACACTGTAGAATTAATGCGGTTTGATACCACTTGAACTGCCAGGGCTCGATGCTGTAGAATCCTAGGATCTGTAGTTTGATAAGAACTTGGACCTTCCCGTAGGACTGAGTCACAGCAACGGAAGTGGTCTCAAACTGGATTAATTCCACAGTGGAGATGCACTCAAGTGTTACATAGCATTAGAATCATAGTTAAGGTGGTCAGTTGAAACATTCACGCCTAGCTCCAGCAGACAAGAGTCCTTTGTCCCAGCGTGGTCATTCCACAGATATATAAACCCTTTTTCCTAGTTCCAACAGACCTCACTACCTCTGAGGATGTTTGCCATAGATGCAGGCGAAATGTCAGGAGAAAATGCCTCTAGAACATGGCCATATAGCCCAAAAAAACCTACAACAACCCAGTGAGTCCGGCCATGAAAGCCTTCGACAATAGAATCCTTGAGTTGGAAGAGACCTCGTGGGCCATCCAGTCCAACCCCATTCTGCCACGAAGCATGAAAATCGCATTCAAAGCACCCCCGACAGATGGCCATCCAGCCTCTGTTTAAAAGCCTCCAAAGAAGGAGCCTCCACCACACTCCAGGGCAGAGAGTTCCACTGCTGAACAGCTCTTACAGTCAGGAAGTTCTTCCTCATGTTCAGATGGAATCTCCTTTCCTGTAATTATTTCTTGTCTTATACATCTAAAATGGAAAAGACGCATTTTCATAACTCCCAAAGTGACTGAGAATGAGAACTGCAATTCCTGCAACTCATGGAATAAAAGTGCGTCCACACTGTGGGATTAACCCAGTTTGCCACCACTTCAAATGCCATGGCTCCAATATTTTATGGAATCATTGGAGTCGAAGTTTGGTGAGGCACAAACACTTTTTGGCAGAAAAAGTTCTCAAGACCTTGCAAAATTGCAATGATTTTATATCACTGCGCTTTGGCGCTCAAAGGAGCATCAAACCAGGTTAAGTCTACAGTTCAGATGCACCTAGAATCATAGAATCATAGAATCAAAGAGTTGGAAGAGACCTTATGGGCCATCCAGTCCAACCCCATTCTGCCAAGAAGCAGGAATATTGCATTCAAATCACCCCTGACAGATGGCCATCCAGCCTCTGTTTAAAAGCTTCCAAAGAAGGAGCCTCCACCACACTCCAGGGCAGAGAGTTCCACTGCTGAACGGCTCTCAAAGTCAGGAAGTTCTTCCTCATGTTCAGATGGAATCTCCTCTCTTGTAGTTTGAAAAACTACAAGAAAAACCCAAGGGATTGGCCTGGGAAATCCAGGACTTTAGGAAAGCAACATGAACAAAATTTGGCTACAAATATTTAAAAAACTCTAAAATCATGACAGCAATACTAAAAAAAAGAAGGGGGGGATTCCAGACAAGAATCAATAAGAGCCAGCTAACACCTCCCAACAAAGGATCCCCAAGCAGTAACCAGCCAGGCTTTGTAGCTATGAGGCCACTGAATGCTAATCAAGGTGGCCAATTGCAACATTCACACTTTCCTCAAGCAGACAAGAGTTTTTTCTCCCACCCTGGACATCATTCCACAGGTATATAAACCCCACTTGCCTTGTTCCCAACAGACTCGCAAGCCTGCCATAGATGTGGTGAAACGTCAGGAGAGAATGCTTCTGGAATATGGCCAGACAGCCCAAAAAACACACAACAACCCAATGATTCCAGCCATGAAAGCCTTCGACAACACATTTCAGACTATAGTTTCCATCGTCCTACACCTAACATGGCTAATTCTATTGTCGAAGGCTTTCATGACCGGAATCACTGGGTTGTTGTAGGTTTCTTCGGGCTATATGGCCATGGTCTAGAGGCATTCTCTCCTGACATTTCGCCTGCATCTATGACAAGCATCCTCAGAGACCCTCACTACCTCTATGGATGCTTGCCATAGATGCAGGTGAAACGTCAGGAGAGAATGCTTCTAGAATATGGCCATATAATCCCCCAAAAAACTATAACAACCCATGGCTAATTCTACTAACTTTCCATAGGATGGTGCCAATGTCTGTGATATCCCATGGAGTCATAATTTGACTATCTATCTATCTATCTTCCATCACAACCTCAACTTTGGTGGTTGTTTTCTATAGCTCACATTATTTTGTTGTCAGTTCTATTATGTTAAAGTCAATTTTGGGGGGATAAGAAATAAAAATATTGGGAATCCTCCTGAACCAGTTGTTGCTCGACCTGCCGGTACTAAATTTAAACTTCCTTACAGAAAATATGTTTGTTGAAAACCCAAAACGCCCCTACAAATTGGATTTCTGGTCTTTCCGGGTATTCGTCATGCTTTTGAGTTGCAAAGGCTGCAAGCGGAAGATCTCAAAGTCAGCTTGCAAGTCAAGGCACTTTAATTGCCATTCAATGGTATGCAATCCTGGAATTTGTAGTTATGACAAGGTCTTTATGGGCTTTTCTAGTTCCTCACCAAACTACAACCCTCAGAATTCCATAGCCCTGAGCAATGGCACTCAAAGTGGAGCCAAACTGCATTAATTCTACAGTGCAGACGCACCCTGACATCCAACTCTGAGCTACCTGCTGTGATTGACTTCACCTGGATCTCTTTCAAAGCCCAAAGGTAATGACTATTTACCATTCTGCCTTTTCCTCCTTCCAGAAGTTGCATAGAATCATATATATATTTCAAAATGATCTGATGACAGCTTCCTTTTGGGGAAAAAATGGCAAAGGCTTTTAAGACATTCGTCATCCAGCCTAGCAACGCACCAAAACAGTTGCCAAACTGTGGTTGCTGCTTAACAAAGTGAGTCAGGTAACATTTTCACACGCTCGTGGAGGTTCCTTCGAACGAGGGACCGAATGAGAGCAAGAGAAGCCAAAGGTGCTCCAAAAGGAAGTCTGGGAAATAGCCACAAGTCAGGTTTTTCCATGGATGTCCCATCATCCTTCCACTCCATGCACAATGGGATACGTAGTCCAAACACATATGGAAGATGCTAGATTGGAACAAGGCTGTTAGGGCAAGCGTCTTAAACCAGATTGGCCAACCATAACGGAGTCCAGATCTGCCCGGATGGGATTTGGAGAAGTGGAGGATGAATGAATGAATCATAGAATCATAGAATCAAAGAGTTGGAAGAGACCTCCTGGGCCATCCAGTCCAACCCCATTCTGCCAAGAAGCAGGAATATTGCATTCAAATCACCCCTGACGGATGGCCATCCAGCCCCTGTTTAAAAGCTTCCAAAGAAGGAGCCTCCACCACACTCCGGGGCAGAGAGTTCCACTGCTGAACGGCTCTCACTGTCAGGAAGTTCTTCCTCATGTTCAGATGGAATCTCCTCTCTTGTAGTTTGAAGCCATTGTTCCATTGCGTCCTAGTCTCCAAGGAAGCAGAAAACAAGCTTGCTTGCTCCTTCCTCCCTGTGGCTTCCTCTCACATATTTATACATGGCTATCATATCTCCTCTCAGCCTTCTCTTCTTCAGGCTAAACATGCCCAGTTCCTTAAGCCGCTCCTCATAGGGCTTGTTCTCCAGACCCTTGATCATTTTAGTCGCCCTCCTCTGGACACATTCCAGCTTGTCAATATCTCTCTTGAATTGTGGTGCCCAGAATTGGACACAATATTCTAGATGTGGTCTAACCAAAGCGGAGTAGAGCATGGGGAGCATGACTTCCCTAGATCTAGACACTATGCTCCTCTTGATGCAGGCCAAAATGAAGGGTTAACTATTGCAAGAAAAGGTGTGCTCATTTAAAACTAGTCTATATACCTGGGATTGCCTGGGTGTCACTGGAGCCATTGCTCGTCTCCGTTCTTCTCTTTCCTTCTGTCCCTCCTTCTTTCCTCCTTCCTTTCCTTGCTTTCGCTCATTCATCTATTTCTCTCTTCCTTCCTCTTTTCTTCCTTCATCCCTTCTTTCTTCTCTTCCTTATTCTTCCTTTTCTCCCTTTTCCTTCCTTCATCTTCCTTCTTCCTCTTCCTTTCTCCTTCTCTCTCCTCTTTTCTTCTTCTTCCCTTTCCTTTCTTCCTCTTCCTTCTCTCCTTTCTTCTCTTTTCCTTCCTTCTCTTCCTCTTCCTTCTTTCCTTCCTCTCCTTTCTCTCTTTCCTTCCCTCTTTCTTCCTCTCCCTTTTTTTCTTCTTCTCTTCCTTCCTTCCCTTCTTTTCTCTTTCCTCTCTCCTCTTCTCTTCCTCTCCTTTTTTTTTCCTTTCTCTTCCCTTCCTTCCCCTCCTTTCCTTTCTCTTCCTTCCTTCTCTCATTATTATTATATTTATTTATATCCCACTTCATCTCTCCCAAAGGTGACTCAAAGAGGCTCAACATAGCATACAATTTTATTTATTTATTCCCATTCCCTCTTTCTTTCTTTCTCTTTCTCTCTCTCTCTCTCTCTCTATCTATCTATCTACTCTCTCCCTTCCTCTCATAACACATGGCACATTTTATCTCCCAGTAATATCACAGAGGGCCACTTCACCTAGTAACAGCCTTTTATGATACAAACAGACATAAGTTCATACATACAAACATGCATACATACTTTTGACTTTTATATATATAGGATATCTATATCTATATCTATCTATCTATCTATCTATCTATGGCATGCATGGTACATGATGCGTGTATGTATGTGTGTATATATGTATATGTATGTATGTGTAGGTATACATGAATGTATGTGTTCATATGTATATGTGTGCATGTGTGTATGTGTATGTATACATGAATGTATGTGTTTATATGTATATGTGCGTATGTATGTATATGTACATATGAATGTATGTGTGTATATGTATATGTGTATATGTATCATTTTAGTCACCCTCCTCTGGACACATTCCAGCTGAGGAGACCAGGCATGGGCAAACTTTGGCAAACTTTGGCCCTCCAGGTGTTTTGGACTTCAACTCCCACCATTCCAAAGACAACCCTTCCCAGAAATTTCTCTAGGAATTTGTAGGTCTTCTAATGCAATTCAGTGGTCAACTCTAGAAGAAGATGACCCTAGAGTTGCACCAGAGGACCTAGAGAATCCTCAAGAGTATTTGTTTCCCTTGCAACAAAGAGGAAAAGGAGAAGCTGGAGGAGATACCAGACCAGGAGAAGACATAAGATGCTTGTTAATAGTGTTACATGGAGTATAAAAGCCGAAAGGGAGAAGGAATTGGGAACCATCATGCAGGTGAAGAGAGAAAGTTCCCTGCAAAGCATGAACTTTTCCGTCATTTGATGGTGGGGTCCTCCGACGTGATGGGTTCCCAAATAATAACTGGGTTGAGACGCCTCCCTTTTGCCTTTTTCACCTTCCCAGCAAAACAAGGTATTTCAACAGGACTCTATTGCCCCACAAGAGGAAAGACTCGTCTCTGAGATTTCCTGCTGGTTTCCCCCTTTCCTCCCACTCAGATGGAGCAAGGCGACTGGGATGTGGCAACTTCTGCAGAACCAGTTGCAGGGGAAAACAGGGAAAAACATACATACACACACACACGTGCACGCATACACACACAGAGGTACATATACATAAGGTAGGTATAGCTTTTTCCCTGACATTAAGTCCAGTCGTGTCCGACTCTGGGGTTTGGTGCTCATCTCCATTTCTTAGCCAAAGAACCGACATTGTCTGTAGACACCCCCAAGGTCCTGTGGCCAGCATGACTGCATGGAGCAGCATTACGTTCCTGGTAACGGTACTTATTGCTCTACTCACATTTGCATGTTTTCGAACTGCTAGGTTGGCAGAAGCTGGGGCTGACAGTAGAAGCTCATGTCGCTCCCTGGATTTGAACCTGTGGCCTTTTGGTCAACAAGCTCAGCAGCTCAGCAGTTTAACCCACTGAGCCACTGGGGGCTCCTATACATATACATACATATACACATACATACTAGGGCTGGGCGGTTTCGTTCGTTAATTTCGTAATTCGTTATGAATTCGTTATTTTTTTTATAACGAAGCGATATTGAACCATTCAGGAGCAACTAAAAAACGAAACGAATGTTTCCAATTCGTTTCGTAATTGTTTCGTAATTGTTTCAAAATCGTTTCTAAATTGTTTCGAAATCGTTTCGTTATTATTTCCGCATGTCTGGTGCAAGTTTTAGGGTTGCTGTTTGTTTTTTCAGTGAAAAAAATATATAATTATCACACCAACAGTCAACAACAGAGGGAGAGGGTTTTTTTTAGCGTATTGCGCGATCGCGCCCGCCATTAACGAATCGATTCGTAATTGTTTCGTAATTGTTTCGTAATTGTTTCGTAATTGTTTCGTAATTTCCGAAATTTCGTAAATTTCGAACTTTTTTAAAGGAAAAATTCTTATTCGTAATTTACGAAATTTCATAAATAACGAAGTTTTTTTAAGGAAAATTTCGGAATTCTTTTAAAAATCGAAACGCAAAACCCCCCTAAAAACGAATCGAGTTTAGAAACAAATTTTTCCGTGGTTGCCCAGCCCTTGAGGATTCTCTAGGTCCTCTGGTGCAACTCTAGGGTCATCTTCTTCTAGAGTTGACCACTGAATTGCATTAGAAGACCTACAAATTCCTAGAGAAATTTCTGGGAAGGGTTGTCTTTGGAATGGTGGGAGTTGAAGTCCAAAACACCTGGAGGGCCAAAGTTTGCCAAAGTTTGCCCATGCCTGGTCTCCTCAGCTGGAATGTGTCCAGAGGAGGGTGACTAAAATGATCAAGGGTCTGGAGAACAAGCCCTATGAGGAGCCGCTTAAGGAGCTGGGCATGTTTAGCCTGAAGAAGAGAAGGCTGAGAGGAGATATGATAGCCATGTATAAATATGTGAGAGGAAGCCACAGGGAGGAGGGAGCAAGCTTGTTTTCTGCTTCCTGGAGACCATAGGACGTGGAACAATGGCTTCAAACTACAGTAAAGGAGATTCCACTTGAACATAAGGAAGAACTTCCTAACCGTGAGAGCTGTTCAGCATTGGAACTCTCTTCCCTGGAGTGTGGTGGAGGCTCCTTCTTTGGAAGCTTTTAAACAGAGGCTGGATGGCCATCTGTGGGGTGCTTTGAATGCAACATTCCTGCTTCTTGGCAGAATGGGGTTGGACTGGATGGCCCATGAGGTCTCTTCCAACTCTTTGATTCTATGATTCTATGATTCACTGCTGAATAAATGCAGTTTGGTGCCACTTTCACTGCTATGGAACCAGAGTTGTAGTCCTACAATGGTTGTCTTTGGATCCTTCTGGATCAGGTATGGGCCAACTTTGGACCTCCAGATGTTTTGGACTCAAACTCCAACAATTCCCAACAGCCTGTTAGGAATTGTGGGAGTTGAAGTCCAAAACACGTAGAGGACTGAAGTTTGCCCATGTTTGATCTAGATCCTGTTTTTGTCATGAACAAGGAAATCTGCACACAAACACCCTCATCCAACAATAAAGGTGACACGATGGCACTCAAGAAGTTTTGAATAGGGATAAACTGGATTGTTTCTCCGTTTCATATTCTCTGCATTGTTTAATTTGTTGAACTCCAACCTGTCCATCAATACTGAACTAAACAGATTTTATTGCATTGGCCCTGGGCTATAGGATGAGCTGTAAACATTTTATAATATAGGGTAATGAAAAATTACATTCCCATGCATGTATCTTGTTGTACAGTTGGACCAGAGTTTCCCCTTTCAGTGTACCAGGAACAAGACCAAAATGTATCTTGTTGTACAGTTGGACCAGAGTTTCCCCTTTCAGTGTACCAGGAACAAGACCAAAATAGATGAGACTCAAGATAAATTGCCTAGAAGATCAACAGACTAATATAACTAACATCAAAGATGACTGCCGTGTCCACAATCCGGGATTATTTCCTCAGTCACAGATCCTTCTAGAAGTGCCTTGTTGAGTCTCCATGAAGATGAGAATCCTGCAAACCACCGAATCAAGCTGAGTTGCAACTCTCAACAGAGGAGCACAAACTTGGGAGTATTTTAGGGGAAGGTTCCAGTGTTGGCTAAGGTTGGACTAGATCAGGGGTCCCCAAACTATGGCCCACGGGCCACTTCCGGCCCGCCAAGGGCCCTTATCCGGCCCGCGGAGGAGGAGCGCCCCCCCCCCACAGTGCCCCTCCGTTGGCTGGCTCACGCTGTCCATGGGGCCCGATGGACACCCTCCGTTGGCTGGCTCATGCTATCCGTCAGGCCCGATGGACAGCGTGAGCCAGCCAAGGGAGGCTGCTCCGCGTGGTCTACTTGCGCGTAAAGCACCTCGCGAGGTGCTTTACTCGCAAGTAGGTGGCGGGGTGTTGCTCCTCCCTTGGCAGGCTCACGCTATCCATCAGGCTCGATGGGCAGCGTGAGCCAGCCAAGGGAGGCTGCCCTGGTGCTCCATGCAGTCATGCCAGCCACATGACCTTGGAGGTGTCTACGGACAACGCCGGCTCTTCGACTTAGAAATGCAGATGAGCACCACACCTCAGAGTCAGACACGACTGGACTTCATGTCAGAGGAAAACCTTTAACTAGGAAAATTGTGGAAGATCCAGGGTGGGAAAAAGAACTCTTGTCTATTGGAGGGGCACCCCCCCACACACACCCCAGAGTCAGACACGACTGGACTTCATGTCAGAGGAAAACCTTTAACTAGGAAAATTGTGGAAGATCCAGGGTGGGAGAAAGAACTCTTGTCTGTTGGAGGTAGGTATGAATGTTTCAATTGGCCACCTTGATTACCATTTCATAGCCTGACCGTTTTTAGGGAGAATCCTTTGTTGAGAGGTGATTAGCTGGCCCTGATTGTTTCTTGTCTGGAGTTCCCCTGTGTTTGAGTGTTATTCTTTATTTACAGTTATAATTTTAGAGTTTTTTTTAATACTGGTAGCCAGATTTTGTTCAGACTAGAAATAGGAAGATTTCCCATTCTCTGCTCCTGGAAGTACTCCCTCGAAGGGCCCTTCCACACAGCAAAATAAAATATGTGCAATGTGCATAGGAATTTTTTAATTGATTTTCTTTTTTAAAAAACTATAGTCCGGCCCTCCATCGGTCTGAGGGACAGTAAACTGGCCCCCGGTTTAAAGAGTTTGAGGACCCCTGGACTAGATGATTTTTAGTTTCCCTGCAAAATTCTTTCATCTTGTTTTTTTCAATCTTGATGCTTTTGCTTTCTGAATTGCAGCTCGCCATTCCTTGCACCCTCCAGCATGAACATGCCACCTCCCCAAATTGGAAACCGCATAATCCAACAACGAAAGGGAGACGTCGCTGTTCCTATCAATGAAGCCAAACCGACCTGACCCCATAACCCGACGGCAAAGAGAAAAGCTAGACAAACAAGGCTCAGGACCGGTAAGCCGCTCGCCTCCCTATCAACGCCTTTGGGAAGAAGAAGCAGTGAAAGCGCTTTCGGATCTGGGGACTCTTGAAGGCAGGGTGGGGCCCGGCGCAATTAAAACTTTTCAGAGGTCATTGTAAACCCAAGAGGCCCTTCCAGTTGGGTTGGTTCCTGAACTGTCATTTGGGAGAAAAGGGGGATGACAGGTATTCATCCCAGAGCCCTGGAGACACATCAAGAGGCTGAGACAAAAGAAAGAGCAATCCGCTTAAGCGGCCCAGCGATGAGATCTTAATGCCTCCTGACTCCGGGCCAGAAGGAAGAGAGACCCAAGAAGTGCCATTGGGTGAAGTGACTCAGGCGGGCACACCTCCAGCCAGGCTCCCTCACACGGAAGACGGCACATGTGGGACAGAATGGGTGCAGATGGGGAGCATGGAAAGTTTGGCCCCAAAGTTCCTCATGAGAAGGAAGCTTGGATCCAGAAGTTCCTCTCTACAAAGTCAAACTTGGATCTCCAAGTTCTTCATGTAAGCAAAGCTAGGATCCCAAAGTTCTTCATGAGGAGGAAGCTTGGATTCAGAAGTTCCTCTCCACAAAGGAAAATGTGGATCTCCCAAGTTCATCAGGCAAGGAAAGCTTGGATCACAAAGTTCCTCCATCCGAGAAAAACTAGGATTTCAAAGTTTTATGTTAGAGGAAAGCTTAGATGCAAAATTCTTCATGAGAAGAATCCAGAAGTTCATCCGCACAAAGGAAAACATGGATCTCCAAGTTCTTCAGGCAAGGAAAGCTTGGATCCCAAAGTTCTTCATGAGGAGGAAGCTTGGATTCAGAAGTTCCTCTCCACAAAGGAAAATGTGGATCTCCCAAGTTCATCAGGCAAGGAAAGCTTGGATCACAAAGTTCCTACATCCGAGGAAAGCTAGGATTTCAAATTTCTATGTTAGAGGAAATCTTAGATGCCAAAATTCTTCATGAGAAGAATCCAGAAGTTCCTCCGCACAAAGGAAAACATGGATCTCCAAGTTCTTCAGTCAAGGAAAGCTTGGACCCCAAAGTTCTTCATGAGGAGGAAGCTTGGATTCAGAAGTTCCTCTCCACAAAGGAAAATGTGGATCTCCCAAGTTCATCAGGCAAGGAAAGCTTGGATCACAAAGTTCCTCCATCCGAGAAAAACTAGGATTTCAAAGTTTTATGTTAGAGGAAAGCTTAGATGCAAAATTCTTCATGAGAAGAATCCAGAAGTTCATCCGCACAAAGGAAAACATGGATCTCCAAGTTCTTCAGGCAAGGAAAGCTTGGATCCCAAAGTTCTTCATGAGGAGGAAGCTTGGATTCAGAAGTTCCTCTCCACAAAGGAAAATGTGGATCTCCCAAGTTCATCAGGCAAGGAAAGCTTGGATCACAAAGTTCCTCCATCCGAGAAAAACTAGGATTTCAAAGTTTTATGTTAGAGGAAAGCTTAGATGCAAAATTCTTCATGAGAAGAATCCAGAAGTTCATCCGCACAAAGGAAAACATGGATCTCCAAGTTCTTCAGGCAAGGAAAGCTTGGATCCCAAAGTTCTTCATGAGGAGGAAGCTTGGATTCAGAAGTTCCTCTCCACAAAGGAAAATGTGGATCTCCCAAGTTCATCAGGCAAGGAAAGCTTGGATCACAAAGTTCCTACATCCGAGGAAAGCTAGGATTTCAAATTTCTATGTTAGAGGAAATCTTAGATGCCAAAATTCTTCATGAGAAGAATCCAGAAGTTCCTCCGCACAAAGGAAAACATGGATCTCCAAGTTCTTCAGGCAAGGAAAGCTTGGATCCCAAAGTTCTTCATGAGGAGGAAGCTTGGATTCAGAAGTTCCTCTCCACAAAGGAAAATGTGGATCTCCCAAGTTCATCAGGCAAGGAAAGCTTGGATCACAAAGTTCCTACATCCGAGGAAAGCTAGGATTTCAAATTTCTATGTTAGAGGAAATCTTAGATGCCAAAATTCTTCATGAGAAGAATCCAGAAGTTCCTCCGCACAAAGGAAAACATGGATCTCCAAGTTCTTCAAGCAAGGAAAGCTTGGATCCCAAAGTTCCTCTATCCAAAGAAAGCTAGGATTTCAAAGTTCTGTGTTCAAGGAAAGCTCGGATTTCAATGTTCCTCCATATGAGGAAGGCAAGGATTTCAAAGCTCCTCTGTGGGAGGGGAGTCTAGATCCCAAAGTCCCCCCCCCCCCCAATAAAAGGAAAACTTAGATCCCCAAGTTCTTCATATAAGGAAAACCTGAATCAAAATGAAAATTTTGGATCCCAAAGTTCTTCCAAGCAAGGAAAACTTAGATCTCCAAGTTCTCCCATGTGAAGAAAGCTAAGGTTTCCAAGTTTCTCCATAACAGGAAAATTTGGATTCGCAAGTTCTTCATGTATGGAAAACTTGGATCCCAAAATTCATCCATGCAAAGTTAAGGTTGGATTCCAAAGTTCTTCATACAGGAAATGCTTGAATCCCAAAGAAAGTTTAGATCTCTAAGTTTCTTCATACAATGAATGAAGTTTCTCCATGTGAGAAAACCTTGAATTCCAAAGTTCTCCCATGAAAAGAAAGCTTGGATTCTAACATTCCTCCATGTGAGGGAAACCTAGATCCCAAAGTTCCTCCATGTAAGAAGTGCTTGGATCCCTCCATGCAAAATAAAGCTTGAATTCCTAAGTTCCTCCATATGAAGAAATGCTTGGATCTCAAGAAGACTTGGATCTCAAATGTCCTCCATGTGAGGAAAGCTTAGACGCTTCTCTACTCCACCCCCCACACCAATCATTCTTGACTTAAGAGCTTCCTCCAAGAGTTCCCAGACCTTGGTCCTCCAGGTGTTTTGGAGTTCAGGTCCCCAGAAGTCCCATACAGCTTGACTAATGTCCAGGGAATCTGGATGCTGGAGTCCCAAACATCTAGAGGACCAACATTTGTTTTTTCCAAGTGATTCTTCTTTTCGTACAGATGTTGGATGCAACAGATGGGTTACTCATCTCAGTGGCTCTCAAACTTTAGTTTTCTAGAAGATTTGGACTGCAACACCCAAAAGTCCCCTCTGAATGAGAAAGTCCAAATTTGTATTGAAGCAGAGATATTCACATCTTCAAGTCAGAGAACATCAGCACCTATCTACTATTCCAACAAAATTCTCCAGAGCATAAAAGAATCACAGGTGGTGACCGAAAGAGAGGCACTGGCCACTGGCAACCAATCAGTTTTGGAAAAGTCCATCTCCTTTGCAAGAATTCATTACTCACCAATGACTGCTTCCTCACTTGTGTTTCCAACAGGAGTGTTCATATCCAACCCATTAAAAAAACTTGGACATATGACCTCTCTAACCAGAAACATGTTCTGGTACAGCTGTACCAGGAGCTTCAACTTTATTTGCTTTGTATTAAATGTTTGATTGCAGTCCTAGGTTTCAGGGACTCTGCAGATAGGTGGCTTCTTTTGGTTGCAGTCATAGGGCAAGTCACCTGACCATCGTTAGGTTTTGGTACTGCCCCTTGCTCAGGGCAATTGGAAAGGGAAGGGAGCCATTTTTAGTTAGTCTCAGCAAGGAAAGCTAATGTATAGGACGTGTGCAAGCTTCCCCTGTACAAAAGCTTCAACCCTCAAGATTTCCAGGGGGAAACAGTTTTAAGAGCACCCAAGACTTTCCACAGGAAAACAGCCCTAAAGACAAAAGAACCCCAGCTGGAGAACATCTAAGCCTTTACTGGTAGGTCCACTCGGTGTTCGAGACGCAGTTCGACCCGGTAGCGGAGCCCACATCAGTAAGGGTTAGATTACAGTCAGCCTGGGAGAAGTTAAAAAGGGATTTTCCTTTAAAGAAGAAGTTATTGAAGACAGTTGCCTGTCCTTCGTGGGCAAGATTAGGAAGTCACCAGTTGCCCTAAAAGCTTGGAATCATTTGTTTAACTTTCTGAAGACAAGAGAAGTTTCTGTTTGATTGTTCATTAATAAAAGACTTTGTTATACTTCACAAGCCATCTAAAGACTATTTGTGGTGAAAAACCTCTGAGAACTTCTCCTTGGGCCCCCTGGCTTCCCGCTGGGCAAAGGTTGCACGTCCTGTTCTAAAGGAAATTCTTTACAGGCCCAGCGCGCACAAAACAAAAACCTGGCACCAATTTCCCACTTTAAATATCTCTGCGTTCCCAAACCCACCAGTAAACTGGATGTGGTCCACTTACCGTCCAGGTGGCTGACTTGGCAGTGCTGGACTGTTGAAATGAGACGTCGAAGTTGTGAGGCCCGGGGTAGTCTGTGTTGGAGGGGATGGCGGGGGACGGGGAGAGGGCGTCGAAGGTGGAGCTGGGCTGCGCATAGGGCGAGGGCGCCGTGACGCTGTTCTGCGCATGCTCCGTGTTGTAGGGGCTGGTGGACGAGGAGCCGTTCTGGATCTGCTGGTCCATGCTGTTGAGCAGCCCCAGGTTGGTGTATTGTGGCTGGGAGGGAAAGAGAGAGGTGAAAGGTCATGTCAGCAGATGGACAACAAGGCATTCAGTTATTCTAAAGTCAGAGGCAGCTTGCCAGTTGATGCACATCACATTGGGTATGCATCCAACAGTCCAAACACATTTATTTATTTATTTATTTATTTATTTATTTATTTATTTATTTATTTATTTATTTATTTGGACGTTTTCTATACCGGCCTTTTCACCTCAAACAAGGGACTCAGGTCGGTTTACAACATATATGCAAATACAATAATATACAAGTACATCAGAGTGCAACATCATTACAGATTAAAATAGTACAATAAAATACAATAAAACATCATCATTACAATTACCCAGGCCAAAACGTCAATACAATCGCAGTCGTAGTCGTAGTCACAGTTCATTAAAGATTCAGTCCTCAAAAGCCACATTCCAGAGCCAGGTCTTTAGTAATTTCCTGAAAGTCAGGAGGGAGGGGGCAGATCAGATCTCTAGTGGAAGGGAGTTCCAGAGCCGGGAGCCACCACTGAGAAGGCCCTGTCTCTCGTCCCCACCAAGCGCGACTGTGAGGGTGGTGGGACCGAGAGCAGGGCCCCCCGGAAGATCTTAATAGCCTTGATGGCTCATAGGGGAGAATCCGTTCGGACAGGTAAACAGGGTCAGAGTCGTTTAGGGCTTTGTAGGTCAAAACCAGCACTTTGAATTGTGCTCGGAAAAGCTAATCAGCAGCCAGTGGAGCTGGCGTAACAGAGGGGTTGTATGCTCCCTGTACCCAGCCCCCGTTAGAAATCTGGCTGTCGAGCGTTGGACTAGATGCAGCTTTCGGGCAGTCTTCAGGGGCAGCCCCATGTAGAGAGCGTTGCAGTAATCTAAGCGGGATGTAGCCAAAGTGTGGACCACCGTGGCCAAGTCAGACATTCAAGACCTTCAGTGTCAGCAGGAAAACTCATAGAAATTACCAGGACTGTTGGATGATCAACTTAAAAAGGAAGATGGGAGAATACTGCAGTACATGCTTACAGTGGTGAGAATCCTATATACTCAACCATAGAAAACAAATCCGCAAAAGTGAAACTCACAAGTGTAGAAGGCCAACAGTACAATATATATCATTTTATACTATATTCCAGCGTTTCTCAACCTGGGCGTGTCAGAGGAGTCACCAAAGACCATCAGAAAACACAGTATTTTTCTGTTGGTTGTGGGGGTTCTGCATGGGAAGCTTGGCCCAATTTTCTCTTTGGTGGGATTCAGAATGCTCTGTGACTGTAGGTGAACTATAATACCCAGTAACTACAACTCCCACATGTCAAGCTCTATTTTCCCCAAATTCCACCACTGTTCACATTTCGGCATTTTGAGTATTTCTGCCAATATTTGGTCCGGATCCATCATTGTTTGAACCCACAGTGCTCTCTGGAGATTGGTGAACTATAACTCCCATACCCTTCCAGTATTTTCTGTAGGTCATGTGTGCCAATGTTGGTTCAATTCCATCATTGGTGGAATTCAGAATGCTCTTTGATTGTAGGCGAACTATAAATCCCAGCAACTACAACTCCCAAGTGACAAAATCAATCCCCCCAACCCCTCATGTCGGGTATTTGTGCCCAGTTTGGTCCAGTGAATGCATGTCGGATATTTACATTACAATACATAACAGTAGCCAAATTAAATTATAAAGTAGCAATAAATATAATGTTATAGTTGGGGGTCACCACAACATGAGAAACTAGATTAAGGGGTCGCAGCACTAGGAAGATTGAGAAACACTGCTATATTCCATATTTTCCCCTTTTAATATATAGTGGGTCCTCAGTATGTATGTATCTATGGATGCTCAAATCCCATCTATATAAATAAAAATGTAATGTTCGTTTGTGGGATGAACAGAACTCAAAAACCACTGGATTAATTGACACCAAATTTGGACACAATACAGGCCAACGAGTGACCATCACTCATAAAAACACTGAAAACACAGCAGAAGAGACTTTAAAAGCCAAAAAAGCAAAAAGATGCTACAGCGCATGCACAAAAACGACTCCCCTGGCAAACAACACACACAAAAGCACATCCACACTCTCTTCCGGACTATAGCTCCCAGCATCCCCTAGACCAGACCCATTAGTAGAGGAGGATGATCCAAATGCATTGCTTCAAAGCTGCAAACTTTCTTCTTCTTGGATTTATTTGAGAGCATCCCAATTCCTGCAGATTTCCAATTTCCTATTCCTAGACTGCAACTCCCAGAAACCCTCCAGATAGATAACATAGATAGTTTAGATAGAGATAGGTAGGTAGATGGATCAGGAGGACTGCTGGGAGTTAGTCCAAGAATAGGTAGATAAGGAAGAAAGGGAAAAGAGGAAGGGAAAGAAAAGGGGAAGGAAGAAGGAAGAAGGAGGAGAAAGAGAAGGAGGTAAAGGAAAAGGAAGGTGAGGAAGGAAGGAAGGAAGGAAGGAAGGAAGGTAGGAAGAAGGAAAGAAAGAAAGGAAGGAGAAGGAGGAAGGAAGAAGAAGGAAGGAAGGAAAGAAGGGGAAGGAAGGAAGAGAAAGAAGGAAGAGGAGGGAGAGAAGAGGAAGGAAAGAAAGAAGGGTAGAGAAGGAAGGAAGAAGGAGGGAAAGAAGGAGGGAAGGAGATAAAGAAAGAAAGAAAGAAAGAAAGAAAGAAAGAAAGAGAGGGAGGGAGGAAGGAAAGAAGGAAGGAAGGAAGAAAGGAAGGGGGAAAGAAAGGGAGAAAGAGGGAGGGAAGATTGGCCACAGCAACGCGTGGTGGGTACAGCTAGTTATATATAACGGGGTAGTAAAATGGTGTCCCTTATATCAAATGGCAAAAATCAAATTTTGGTTTTGGAAATGTCTTTCCAAAACCAAGAGATGGTTGAATCTTGAATGCAGAATCCATGGATCCGGAGGGCTGGATATAATATAATATAATATAATATAATATAATATAATATAATATAATATAATATAATATAATCAATGGGTTATGGGCAACTTTTCTCCCATTAGTGTGAAACTCCTTCAGATGTTTGTGGCTTCACAATTTTCAATTGTAAAAGGATTCATACACTCCCGAATCATTTTTCGTCACATTACTTTGCAGTGAGCCATGCACACTAATGATCTTGTCATGTATTTATTTAATGTTTACATTCGTATCAGCCAGAATACTAACAGGAGCGGGGTACAGGGAGCATACTACTCCTCTGTTGTGCCAGCTCCACTGGCTGCCAATTAGCTTCCGAGCACAATTCAAAGTGCTGGTGCTGACCTATAAAGCCCTAAATGACTCCGGCCCAGTTTACCTGTCCGAACGTATTCTCCCCTATGAACCATCTAGATTGCTAAGATCGCCTGGAGGGGCCCTGCTCTCGGTCCCACTGGCCTCACCAGCGCGGCTGGTGGGAACGAGGGACAGGGCCTTCTCGGTGGTGGCTCTGGAACTCTCTCCCACTGGAGATCAGAACTGCCCCTTCTATCTTGTCGTTCAGAAAACAGGTGAAAACTTGGCTATGGAAATTGGCTTTCGACGAGTGAGTCAATATTCTGTGATATGGATGGATGATGAACAATGATTTTATTGTGACGACTGACCATTGTAATTTTGACTGCATTTTGGTATTTTAATATGTTAGTTTAATATGTAATATGATGTTTTCAATAACTGTTTGTGATATTACTGTTGGAAACCGGCCCAAGTCCCTCGACAGAGGTGAGAAGACTGGTATACAAAATTGCTAAATAAATACATAATAAATAATAATATCTTAATGCATGGATATTGTTTTAATCGTACTGTGTCCTATCTAATGTTAGCCACCTTGGGTCCTGATATCGGGAGAAAGTCAGGATCAAAATGAAGTCGTTAAACAAACATGTACAAAATTCAGAATGGAAGAGAGCAGAAGCTGTGCCTTTCTTCCAAAAAATCGGGGATCTGAACAGTGATTACTGTGGACATCAGGAAATGTTCTAGATCAGATCAATCTGTATTTGGGAAGGAATGCTGTGATTACTAAAAGCCAGCATGGGTTTCACAAAAACAAGTCATGCCCAATAAACTTATCTCTCTTTTTGACAGAATGATAAACGTCTTCTTGAGTAAATCTTGCCAAGAAAACCACAGGACAGGACTTCAGGGTACACAACAGTCCGCTGGAATTGGTGCCAGGAAATCTGCTTTTTTCCCCATGGGTTCTGTGCCCCTAACCCTAGCAAATGTGGAGGGCTGACTGTATTATTCTCATTATTAGTCTTGTTGTTGTTGTATTATCGAAGGCTTTCATGGCCGGAATCACTGTGTTGTTGTAGGTTTTTTCGAGCTATATGGCCATGTTCTAAAGGCATTTTCTCCTGACGTTTCGCCTGCATCTATGGCAAGCATCCTCAGAGGTAGTGAGGTCCTCACTACCTCTGAGGATGCTTGCCATAGATGCAGGCGAAACGTCAGGAGAAAATGCCTTTAGAACATGGCCATATAGCCCGAAAAAACCTACAACAACCCACTTGTTGTTGTTGCTTCAAGAAGCCCCAAACTAGTGGCCTTCAACAAGTCCAGCGAGACATCTTAAATAATCAGAAAGAGGCAAAGCAACTTGATCCCAGGTAAGCTGGAAACCGTATCTGGCTGGTGAGTAACATAACACAGCCTTGATTGGCACACAACAACAAAATCACAACACAGGCAATGACAAATACAACAAGACGAAATCACAGTCTCACAAAAGAATGCATCAGAGTTGTTCAGAAGGTATGGAATTTTATGACACCCTCGCCACTGTATTTCATCTGCATATAATCATATTTAGGACATACAAACAAACAATGGTGAAGTGTTTCAACAAAAACCAGGTCTCAAGCACAAACCCTTTGAAAACATTCAATGTTTTTGTACCATCTATCCAAAAGAGCTGATATTAACATATTACATTTTGCAGTAGACCAGTGATTCTCAACCTTGCTAATGCCGTGACCCCTTAATGCAATTCCATATGTTGTGGTGACCCCCAACCATCATATTGTTTTCGTTGCTACTTGATACCTGTCATTTTAGTACTGTTATAAACGTAATGTAAATATCCAATATGCAGGATATATTATTCACCAAAATTGGCACAAATACCCAATATCCCAATGATAATGCGGGGGGTGGGGGGGGGGGGGGGAGGATTGATTTTGTCATTTGGGAGTTGTAGTTGCTGGGATTTTTTTCACTACAATCAAAGAGTTTCTGAACTCCACCAGATGGATTTAAACCGAACTTGGCACAAAGAACTCCCATGACCAACAGAAAACACTGGAAGGGTTTGGTGGGCATTGACCTTGAGTTTGGGAGTTGTAGTTCACCTACATCCAGAGGAGCACTGTGGATTCATGCAATGATGGATCTGGACCAAACTTGGCACGAATACTCAGTATGCCCAAATGTGAACACTGGTAGATTCTGGGGAAAATAGACCTTGACATTTGGGACATTCATAATCTTGCAGCAAAGACAACATGTTCCCCTACCACATCATTAATTCCATGCAAGCGTTTTGAATAATCCTACCCAGAGGAGAGCTTTGTCTACTGCAGTGTTTCTCAACCTGGGGGTCGGGACACCTGAGGGGGTCGTGAGGGGGAGTTGTAGTTGTTGGGATTTATAGTTCACCTACAATCAAAGAGCATTCTGAACTCAACCAACAATGGAATTGGGTCAAACTTCCCACACAGAATCCCAATGACTACCACAAAATACTATGTTTTCTGATGGTCTTTGGCGACCCCTTTGACACCCCCTCACGACCCCCTCAGGTGTCCCGACCCCCAGGTTGAGAAACACTGCAGTAGACAAAGCTCTCCTCTGGGTAGGATTATTCAAAACGCTTGCATGGAATTAATGATGTGGTAGGGGAACATGTTGTCTTTGCTGCAAGATTATGAATGTCAAGATCCAAAAGTCTGCTCTTGTCTGACCTGCAGGATTCCACATATGTGAGCATTAAGCATACTTCCAAAGACAGGCCAATTGCTTTGATCTTTCTGATAATCAGAAATAAAATTATCTGACAACAAAAAGGATATATAGCAATTGAGTCTGCTTGAAAATGTATGGCTGGCGTGTTGGCTTATTCATTGGGGAGCAGCCTTTTGGCACATGTCTGGTGCATGGATCCTGGCACATTCCACATCCCCTACCTGCTTGCTATTTAAATTACTAATCCCCCCCCCCCTGGCCTCACTTTGGCCTGGGTAGCTGAGAGAGCCTTTCTTCCCCTGGTCAGTGGGTCAATCGGTCACTCCTCCTGTGATCTTCTCCCCTTCCTTGGCCCTCAGGGTCCTGCTCCAGACAGGTGTGACCCAAGGTCCAGGTGGAGGCAGAGAGAGACGTAGAGCAGAGGGGCCTAAAAGGGCCAGAGGAGGCTGACCCCAGGGTCGATGGGGGGGGAGTCAGTGGTAGGGGCTGGGCTCCATCCAGAGGTCAGCTACGGTCTGTGGCTCCCCCAGGGTGAAGGAGAGTTAAGTCTCTCTGAGGTGTATGCTACATGACAAGGGGGGCATTAGGAGGGGGCTACGGACCCCAGGCAAAGAGGGGGGCAGGAGAGCCTTCCATGGAATTTGGCTTTGAAGAGGTACAAGCGTTCATCTCCAGACTCCATGAGACATGGCTCTCCAGCAAAGGAGCTTCCCTATGGGACGTACTCAGAAAAACAAAACATACCATCACAAAGCCATTTGATGGAGGATCATCATTTCTAGAGTCTGGAATAAGGCATACTATATAGATTGCAATTTGGAGCCCTCCACTTGTATTGTAATGTGCCTATGTGTATCTAAACAGATAGAATGGATGCAGTTTGATCTCATCTGAACTGCCACAGCTCAATGCTGCGGATTCCAGGGAGCTGTAATTTAATGAGACACCAGCACACTGGCAGAGAAGGAAAAGACCTTTAAAAACTACAGTTCCCAGGATTCTTCAACACTGGGCTGAGGTGAGAAGGAAGAGTACAGGAAGGAGAGGAGAAGGATCAGAAGAGAAGAGGAGGAGGAGGAAGAAGAAAAGGAAGGAGAAGTAGGAAAGGAAGGAGTGATGTGAGGAGGAGGAGGAGGAGAGAAGGACAAAAGAAAGAAAGAAAGAAAAAGAAAAAGAAAGGAAAGAAAGAAAAAAAGGAGAGAAGGAAAGGAAGGAGAAGAAGTAGGAAAGGAAGGAGTGAGGTGAGGAGAAGGAGAGAAAGAAGGAAAGAGGAGAGGAGGAAAAGTACAGGAAGGAGAGAAGGATCAGAAGAGAAGAGGAGAAGGAGGAAGGAGAAGAAGTAGGAAAGGAAGGAGTGAGGTGAGGAGAAGGAGAGAAAGAAGGAAAGAGGAGAGGAGGAAAAGTACAGGAAGGAGAGAAGGATCAGAAGAGAAGAGGAGAAGGAGGAAGGAGAAGAAGTAGGAAAGGAAGGAGTGAGGTGAGGAGAAGGAGAGAAAGAAGTAAAGAGGAGAGGAGGAAGAGTACAGGAAGGAGAGGAGAAGGAAAAGGTGGAAAAAACAAGATGACGGAGGAAGGAGAGGAGAAGGACCAGAAGAGGAGAGAAGGAAGAAAAGGAAGGAGAAGAAGCAGGAAAGGAAGGAGTGAGGTGAGGAGGAGAGAAAGAAAGAAGTAAAGGGGAGAGGAGGAAGAGTACAGGAAGGAGAGAAGGAGAAGGAAAAGGTGGAAGAAAGAAAATGAAGGAGGAAGGAGAGGAGAAGGACCAGAAGAGGAGAGAAGGAAGAAAAGGAAGGAGAAGAAGCAGGAAAGGAAGGAATGAGGTGAGGAGGAAGGCGGGGGAGGAGAGACAGCAGGAAGTAAAGGGAAGAGGAGGAAGGGTACAGGACGGAGAGGAGAAGGAAAAGATGGAAGAAAGAAGATGGAGGAAGGAGAGGAGAAGGACCAGAAGAGGAGAGGATAAGGAAGAAAAGGAAGGAGAAAAAGCAGGAATCATAGAATCATAGAATCAAAGAGTTGGAAGAGACCTCATGGACCATCCAGTCCAACCCCATTCTGCCAAGAAGCAGGAATATTGCATTCAAGGAAAGAAAGGAATGAGGAAAGGAGTGACAGAAGGAAGTAAAGGGGAGAAGAGGAAGAGTATAGGAAGTAAAGGTGAAGGAAAAGATGGAAGAAAGAAGATGACAGAGGAAGGAAAGGAGAAGAACCAGAAGAGGAGAAGAGAAGGAAGAAAAGGAAGGAGAAGAAGCAGGAAAGGAAGGAATGAGGTGATGAGGAGGTGGAGGAAAGGAGAGAATGAAGGAAGTAAAGGGGAGAAGAGGAAGCGTACAGGAAGGAGAGATGGACCAGAAGAGAAGAGGAGGAAGAAAAGGAAAGAGAAGAAGCAAGAAAAAGAGGAATGAGGTGAGGAGAAGAAAAGAGAGAGAGAAAGAAGTAAAGCGACAGGAAGAGGACAGGAAGGAGAGGAGAAGGAGAAGGGAAAGATGGAAGAAGGAGGAGGAGGACGAAAAGGAAGGAGAAGATGTAGGAAAGGAAGGAATGAGGTGATGAGGAGGTGGAGGAAAGGAGAGAAAGAAGGAAGTAAAGTGATGAGGAGGAAGAGGACAGGAAGGAGAGGAGAAGGAGAAGGGAAAGATGGAAGAAAGAAGATGATGGAGGAAAGAGAGGAGAAGGACCAGAAGAGGAGGAGGAGGAGGAGGAGGAAGAAGAAAAGGAAGGAGAAGAAGCAGGAAAGGAAGGAATGAGGAAAGGAGCAACAGAAGGAACTAAAGGGGGGGAAGAGGAAGACTATAGTAACTAAAAATTAAGGAAAATATGGAAGCAAGAAGATGAAGGAGGAAGGAGAGGAGAAGGACCAGAAGAGGAGAGGAGAAGGAAGGAGAAGAAAAGGAAAGGAAGGAATGAGGTGAGGAGGAGGAGGAGGAGGAAAGGAGAGAAAGAAGGAAGTAAAGGGGAGAGGAGGAAGAGTACAGGAAGGAGAAGAGAAGGACCAGAAGAGAAGAGGAGGAGGAAGAGGAGGAGGAGGAGGAGGAGAAGAAAGGAGAAGAAGCAGGAAAAAGAGGAATGAGGTGAGGAGGAAAGGAAAGAGAGAAAGAAGTAAAGCGATGAGGAGGAAGAGGACAGGAGAAGGGAAAGATGGAAGAAAGATGATGAAGGAGGAAGGAGAGAAGTACCAGGACAGAATAGGAGGAGGAGGAAGAGGAAGAAAAAAAGGCATACAAAGAGAGAAGATGGGAGGAAGACGAAGCAGGAGGAAGAAGAGGGAAGAGAAGAAAAGGAAGGAATGGAGAGGAGGAAGACAGATGAAAAAGATGAAATCAGAGAGGGACCCACAACAATCAGTCTTAATGGTTGATGCTGTGGGGTTGAGCTCTAATGGGATGCAGTGTGTGATTTTGTGAAAAGGGCCCCTTCTTCTTCTTCTTCTCCCCCCCGTGGAGCTCCTTCCAGAGGCCACTGCCACCCAGCCGCCTTGTCTCCCTTTCACTCCCCGAGCCAAGTGCCGCAATCTCCCGGCCCATTAGGAAGCAATCCTGTAACTTGAGATGGCTTTTTCTCAATGAAGCGGGACCGAGCCCCAGCCCTCCCTTGTCCAAACACAGGCATTAGGGGCAGGAGAACAACAGGGGGGCGTTTGTTTCCCCCCCCCCCCAGGTTGACACACAATCCGGCCGTGGAGGGGATGACCTGCAACGCCTGGCTGCAAAGCAACACGTCAACAGAAGCCACAATCAGAAACAAACTCATTTGCACCCCATCTTTTGCTGAATTGTTTTACAAGTCAAGCCCCCCTGATGCAAAACACCAGGGACCAGAAGTGTTCTGGATTTTGGATTTTTCCAAATTTTGGAATGACTGCATTGGTGTACATCGTGTACATCGTATCTATTTCGGAGATGGGACTCAAGTCTAAATGGACAATTCATGAATGTGCCAAATATACTCCTTACACGTATAGCTCATTTTATCCACAATCTATATAAATAAAAATGCGATGTTCATTTGTGGGATTAACATAACTCAAAAACCACTGGGCGAAATGATACGAAATGTGGACACAACACTCCTAACAGACCAATGAGTGACCATCACTCATAACCCCCCCCCCCAAAAAAAAGTAGAAAACCGCCCAGCCCTATTAAACAGGGGTCCACAAACTTTTTAAACAGAGGGCCAGGTCACAGTCCCTCAAACTGTTGGAGGGCCAGATTATAATTTGAAAAAAAAAACATGAATGAATTCCTATCCACACCTCAAATATCCACACCGCATCTCTACCTACAAAGCCACCAGGACTTTGAGATCTTCTGGGGAGGCCCTGCTCTCGATCCCGCCTGCCTCACAAGCACGGTTGGCGGGGACGAGAGATAGGGCCTTCTCGGTGGTGGCTCCTCGGCTGTGGAACACCCTTCCCGTGGACATCAGACTGGCTCCTTCTCTAATAATTTTCCACAGGAAATTAAAAACCTGGTTGTTTAAGAAGGCATTTGAACAAGAAGTGCAATGATTGGTAATGACTATAGGAACGGAATAATGGAAAACGACACAGGATTGTGGTTTGGACGATGAGACGACGCAGAATGGTTTTTGTAGAAATGATGTTACTGTTTTTTGTATAATGTTGTGAATTGTTTTTATCGTGTTTTGAATTTTGTTGCTTTCGTGTTGTACACCGCTGTGAGTCGCCCTCGTTGGAGGGCCGGATTATAATTTGAAAAAAAAAACATGAATGAATTCCTATCCACACCACACATATCTTATTTGTAGTGCAAAAAACACTTTAAATAATACAATAATTAAAATGAAGAACTATTTAAACAAATATAAACTTAGCAGTTTATAATAAATATAAACCTAGCAGTTTGAAAACATGCAAATGTGAGTAGATCAATAGATACCGCTCCGGCGGGAAGGTAACGGCGCTCCATGCAGTCATGCCGGCCATATGACCTTGGAGGTGACTAGGGACAACACCGGCTCTTCAGCTTAGAAATGGAGATGAGCACCAGAGTCGGACATAACTGGATTAAAGCCCCCCCCCTCCTTCCTCCAGGATGCATCCAGGATGCATCCCAAAGGGAGGAGAGGCTTGGCTCACGGAGGCGGCGGGCCAAGCAGGCCCAAGCCTCTTGGCCCATCGCCTCCCCCTCTTCGCCCGCCGCCTCCCTCCCCCTTCACCCACCTCTCACCCTCCCCGCGCCGGATAAATGCCCTTGGCGGGCCGGATCCGGCCCGTGGGCCGTAGTTTGGGGACCCCTGCCCTAAAAGATAAATGACATACAGAAAAAAGGAATGAAGGAAGGGGAAAAGAAAGAAAGAAAGAAAGAGGTAGAGAAGAAAGAAAGGAGAGAAAGAGGAAAAGAAGAGGGGGGATGGAAAGAAATGGGTATAGGAAGAAGGAAGGAGAGAAGGAAAGAAAAAAAGGAAAGGAATTAAAGAGGGAGCGAAGGAAGAAGAGAAAGAAAGCAAGAAGGAGGGAAGGAAAGACAAAAGGAAGGATGGAAGCAAAAAGCAAAGGAAGGAAGAAAGAGAAAGGGAAGGAAAAGAAAAAGGGAGGGAAGAAAGAGGTAGAGTCTGAGAAGGAAGGAAGGAGAGAAGGGAAGAAGAAAAGGGAAGAAGGGAAAGAAGGAGAGAAAGAGGGAGGGAAGGTTGGCCACAGCAACGCATGGCAGGTGCAGCTAGTATATATACTGAATAATAACAACTTTATTTTTATACCCCCGCCTCCATCTTCCCAAAGGGACGCAGGGCAACTTACATATGGCACAACGTGCCTAAAACAACACATAAAATAAACACACAATACAATACAATATCAAACCAATCTGGTTTGTGGGACGATGGACCGTGGATGATGGGATCTGCAGTACCTTCGCTTGCTTCCCGAGACCACTGTGACCCACACCAATGACTTGACACACAGAACACCCATGACCTACTCTATATCCTGGTGCAGTTTGGAGGAGGATGGACCATGGACAATGGGACTTCCATATGGGAGTTGTAGTTCACCCGCACCTACTGAACCCATCTGACATTGGATCTAGACTAAACTTGGAGCAGGATATTAGAAGCAAAGTTGAAGTCCTTTGGCTACATCATGAGGAAACAGGAAAGCTTTGAGAAAATAATGATGCTGGGGAAAATGGAAGGAGAAAGGAAGAGGGGCTGACCAAGGGCAAGATGGATGGATGGCATCCTTGAAGAGACTGGACTGACCTTGAAGGAGCTGGGGGTGGTGACGGCCAACAGGGAACTCTGGCGTGGGCTGGTCCATGAGGTCACAAAGAGTTAGAAATGACCAAACGAATGAACAACAACAACACAAAGTCTTTAGCTCTTTCCTGAAGGAGAACAGTGTGGCGATCTAGCTAATCTCCCCGGGTTGGGCATTCCAAAGTCGAGGGGCCACCACCGAGAAGGTCCTCTCCCTTGTCCTCACCAACGACACTTGAGATGGTGGCAGGACTGAGATGAGGGCCTCCACAGCAGATCTTAATGCTCATACAGAAGCATAGAGGGGGATGTGATCACAAAGATAGACATTTAGGGCTTTGTAGGCGATGACCTACACTTTGAATTGGAACTGGAAACTTATCAGCAATCAGTGGAGTTGCTTTACTAGGGGCATCGTCCACTGCCAGCTCAACTCAATTTGAGCTGAGTTGCCATGGAAAAATAGGCGAAGCCAACTGCCACTTGGTAGGGCAGCCATTTTAAAGCAGTTAGTCTGTAGTCAGCGAACTACAGGGAAGGCTGGTTCTGTTGTGTGTTGAGAACCAGTAAGGTAGTCTGTAGTCTAAGAACTACAGGGAAAAGTTGATTCTACTGTGTTGAAAATCAGGAAGGGTTTGGCTTTTAGCCTATGTAGTTTAGAAAGGTCAAGTTGACTGATTTATATTATTAGTCAGTGTAACAGCAAAAGGGGGAGAGAACCCTAATAAGAATCTTTACTGCAACAGAAATAACATAAGGAAAAGATAAGCTTGTACCTGAAGTAATCTGTTAAAGAAAGAAACACATTTTGAAGGAAAATAAGTTTGAAACCTGTTTAGTGGAAGGAATAGTCCTCTTAAGAGTTGGTTTATGAAATGTTATAAATGTAACCTCTGAAGATATGTGCCTCTAAGAGTTAAGAAACATTGAGACCATCAAGTTTCTGCTATACTTCAATAAACTTGGTACAGTTTCTTCTAAAACCAAGTCTCTGTTACAAATACTTTCAAGTTAAGCCACGGTACACATTGAAGAAAGACCAAATCAACATTACAAGCTATTAGTTGTGTTATCAATTTAATAAGTCCTTACAAAGTGGTGGCTCCTTTACAAACCGTTACAAATTGGTGGCATCGTTACAAACTGGGTGCCATCTTTACAAATTGGTGGCCTCCTCGCATACTCCAACCTGGATGTTACTAAGGCGTGGACCACCATTGCCAAGTAAAGCTTCTCGAGGTACAGCTGCAGCTGGTGCACAACTGTGTGAAGTTGTGTGAAGACCCTCCCAGTCACCACCGACACCTGAGCATCAAGCGTCAGAGCTGAGTCCAGAAGGACCTTCAGATTCCAGACCTGTGTCCTCAGGGGGAATGGGACCCCGTTGAGCCCAGGTTGCAACCCTATGCCATGATTGGCCTTGCGGCTGACCAGAAGGACCTCTGTCTGGTCTGGATTAAAAATAAATGTGTGCATGAAACAAAGTTTGTGTACATTGAACCATTAGAAACCTCAACTTGGACCATCCCTGACCTGTCCTGCCCATGACACAAATACATCATCGTTAAACAAAAGCAGGTGTGTTCCTCCAAGAGTATTTCCTGAACATAAAATTTCTTACCAACCGTAAGAATAACACGGATAGAAGAGTTTGGGCCAACCTTTTGCTTCTATCTATTTCACTAATCCATCCTATGCATCCTATGATTGTTCAACAAAGGATCTCAAGGTTGCTAAGCAAAGGGGTGAATGCAGGCTCATGGCATTAGATACTAGCATGGACAGATGAATAGACAGCTTCTTCTAACAATATTACAGTATTGTATTGTCGAAGGCTTTGATGGCCGGAATCACTGGGTTGTTTTAGGTTTTTTCAGGCTATATGGCCATGTTCTAGAGGCATTCTCTCCTGATGTTTGTTTGTTTATTTATGTATTTATTTCGGGCACTTCTACCCCGCCCTTCTCAACCCCTTCGGGGGGACTCAGGGCGGCTTACAACCGGCACAATTCGATGCCAACAATTCAACAGATAAAATACATAACAACAATAACCACAATAGTTAAAACATTCAATTAACACAATAACAACTAAAAAGCCAATCTAGTGGCCAACGTTCACAGAGTTCTAAAATCCATAAGTCCATTCAGCATTATCATAGTCCTTTCCAGATTCTGGTTGTCATTACCTTAGAATCATAGAATCAAAGAGTTGGAAGAGACCTCATGGGCCATCCAGTCCAACCCCATTCTGCCAAGAAGCAAGAATTGCATTCAAATCACCCTTGACAGATGGCCATCCAGCCTCTGTTTAAACCATCCAGCCTCTGTTTAAAAGTCAGTCTGCCAGATTACCTAAAGGCCTGGTCCCATATCCATGTTTTCAGCTTCCTTCTGAAGGAGAGGAGGGATGCTGATGACCTAATTTCCCCGGGGAGTGAGTTCCACAGGCAAGGGGCCACCACTGAGAAGGCCCTGTCCCTCGTCCCTACCAACCTCACTTGTGATAGAAGCGGGGCTGAGAGCAGGGCCTCCCCAGAAGATCATAAACTCCAAGGTGGGACATAGAAGGAGATACGTTCGGACAGGTACGCTGGGCTGGAGCTGTATAGGGTTTTATAGGTCAAAACCAGCACTTTGAATTGTGCTCGGAAATGGACCGGCAGCCAGGGGAGTTGACGTAACAGGGGGGTGGTATGCTCCCTGTACGATGGTCCAGTGCGCAATCCGGCTGCTGTCCGTTGGACCAATTGAAGTTTCCGAACAGTCTTCAAAGGCAACCCCACGTAGAGTGTGTTGCAGTAATCTATTCGGGATGTAACCAGAGCATGGACCACCGTGGCCAGATCAGACTTCCCAAGGTACGCGTGCAGCTGGCGCACAAGCTTAAACTGTGCAAAAGCTCTCCCAGCCACCGCTGAGACCTGGGGTTCCAGGCTCAGCGATGAATCCAGGATCACTTCCAAGCTGAGAACCTGTATCTTCAGGGGGAGTGTAACCCCATCCAACACAGGCTGTAACCCTATGCCAGTGGTTCTCAACCTTCCTAATGCCGCGACCCCTGAATCCAGTTCTTCATGTTGTGGTGACCCCCAACCATAAGATTATTTTCGTTGCTACTTCAGAACAGTCATTTTGCTCTTGTTAGGAATCGTAATGTAAATATTTGATATGCAGGAGGTATTTTCATTCACTGGACCAAATTTGGCACAAATACCCAACATGTCCAAATTTGAATACTGATGGGGTTGGGGGGGGGGGGGATTGATTTTGTCATTTGGGAGTTGTAGTTGCTAGGATTCATAGTTCGCCTACAATCAAAGAGCATTCTGAACTCCACGAATGATGAAATTGAGCCAGTCTTGACACACAGAAGTCTCATAACCAAAAGAAAATACTGGATGGTTTTGGTGGGCATTGACCTTGAGTTTTGGAGTTGTAATACACCTGTATCTAGAGAGCACTGTGGACTCAGATAATGATGGATCTGGACCAAACTCAGCACAAATACTCAATACGCCCAAATGTGAACACTGTGGAGGTTGGGGAAAATAGATTTTGACATTTGGGAGTTGTAGTTGCCAGGTTTATAGTTCACCTACAATCAAAGAGCATTCGGAACCCTACCAAGGAGAGAATTGGGCCAGACTTCCCACACAGAACCTCCATGACCAACACAAAATACTGTGTTTATGATGGTCTTTGGCAACCCCTTTGACACCCACTCACGACCCCCTCAGGGGTCCCGACCCCCAGGTTGAGAAACGCCGCCCTATGCCCTGTTCGGTCTTGCTAATGACCAGGAGGACCTCTGTCTTGTCTGGATTCAATTTCAATTTGTTAGCCCTCATCCAGTCCGACACAGAAGCCATCGCTTGCTCCTTCCAAAGCAGTGCCCATTCCGAGAGAGAGGAAAGTGGAAAATGCCAACCAACGCATCCCTTCCTTGCTGAACATTTGGGCCCAAATTGCTCACCTCCAGCCTGTTCTTTTGCAAATGGGTGAAAAGGGAGGGAAAGAACAACAACAAGAAGAGTGGAGGGACCCTAAAATTACCCAGGCTTTTGCTCAATCGCCCCAGACAGATTTTCCAAAGTGATCTAACGCTCCAACCCACACTGTCTGAGATGCAAATTCTTCTGAAGTCGGGGTTTCTCAGAGTGAGACGGATGGGTGGACTGGGCTTTTTCATTTCCAGAGACCCTGGCCCAAGGCTGCCCTGGGGCCAAATACCTGCCATTTTTTCGCTCTCCTACCACCTGCCTTGAACGCTGGCCATAAAAAAGAGGGACATCTTGTTTCAAAAGGCCAAAGAACACAACACACACCATTTGCAGACTGAGGAGTTATGAAATGAGCAAGTTTTTGTTGTTGTTGACAGTCAAGTAAGAAAATAATAACAACATCAGCAGTTGCAACAACACCTTTTATGTTTTACCCACCTCTCTTTGAAGAAGGGCACTGCAAACAAAGAGGGCATCTACATTGTAGAATTAATGCAGTTTGAGACCACTTGACCTGTCGTGGTTCAATGCTATGGGTTCCTGGCATTTGTAGTCTTCTCTGCCCAAGAGTGCTGGTGCCTCACTAAATTCTATCACATTGAGCAATGAAGGTTAAAGTGGTGCTGAACTGTGTTAATTCTACAGTGTAGATCAGGTATGGGCAAACTTGGGCCATCCAGGTGTTTTGGACTCCAACTCCCACAATTCCTAACAGCGTACTGGCAGGGGACTGCTAGTTTATTATAAGGGGCTACTCCCTTTTACTATGCCATTAGATAAAATGGGACTCAAACATCCACAGAATTTGGAAGCCACATGAGTCCTGGAACCAAATTTATTATTATTATGTTACTGACACAAAACAACAGTATGTCACAGCAAATGATTTCTCTATGCTGGATTTCATATCACAAAATCACAAGTCAAACACTTCCCAAGGGTCTCAGACTGTGTAGTGTACTTTTGAATGATGCGTGCAGATCCAAATCAGGTGGCTTTTTGCAGTTGACAGATCGTGATTTTGTCGATGCCTATTGTTTCCAAATACCGGCTGAGATCTTTTGGCACAGCACCCAGTGTGCCAATGACCACTGGGACCACCTGGACTGGTTTATGCCACCAGAGACTTTGCAGTTCGATTTTGAGGTCCTGATAACAGATGGGTTTTTCCTGTTGTTTATCCTCATAAAATCCAAGAATCCTAGAGTTGGAAGAGACCTCCTGGGCCATCCAGTCCAACCCTATTCTGCCAAGAAGCAGGACAATCACATTCAAAGCACCCCTGACAGATGGCCATCCAGCCTCTGTTTAAAATCCTTCAAAGAAGGAGCCTCCACCACACTCTGGGGCAGAGCGTTCCACTGCTGAACTGCTCTCACAGTTAGCAAATTCTTCCTCGTGTTCAGATGGAATCTCCTTTCTAGTAGTATGAAGCCATTGTTCCGTGTCCTAATCTCCAGGGAAGCAGAAAACAAGCTTTTTCCCTCCTCCCTGTGGCTTCCTCTCACATATTTATACATGACTACTATCATATCTCCTCTCAGCCTTCTCTTCTTCAGGCTAAACATGCCCAGCTCCTTAAGCCACTCCTCATAGGGCTTGTTCTCCAGACTCTTGATCATTTTAGTCGCCCTCCTCTGGACACATTCCAGCTTGTCAATATCTCTCTTGAATTGTGGTGCCCAGAATTGGACACAATATTCCAGGTGTGGTCTAACCAAGCAGAATAGAGGGGAGCGTGACTTCCCTAGATCTAGACACTATGCTCCTATTGATGCAGGCCAAAATCCCATTGGCTTTTTTTGCCGCCACATCACGTTATTGGCTCATGTTTAACTTGTTGTCCACGAGGACTCCAAGATCTTTTTCACATGTACTGCTCTCAAGCCAGGCACCCCCCACTCTGTATCTTTGAATGCGACTCTATGCGACTCTTAGCCGGTATGGCGACATCAATAATCCAAACTTTTTTCTTTTCCAGAATTGTGATGTCTGGTGTACTGTATTCCAAAGCTTTGTCAGTTTGCACCCGAAAGTCACACAGTATTTTTGCGTGTTCATTTCCCAGTACCTTTGCAGGTTGATGATCCCTTTACCAGTTCTTTACTACTGGCAGATGATACTTGTGACATAAGTTCCAATGAATCCTTTGGGCTGCAGAGTTGTGCCTCTGATTGTAGTCCGTCTGTGCAATTTTCTTGCAGCAGCTGAGGATATGATCAATAGTTTCATCCGCTTTTTTGGACAGTCTGCATTTTGGGTCATCAGCTGATTTTTCAATCCTGGCATTTGTTCTGATGGCTTGCTCCTGGGCTGCAAGAATCAGGCCTTCTGTCTCTTGTGGAACTCACTGCCCCGTAGTGTGGTAGAGGCTCCTTTTTGGAGGCTTTTAAGCAGAGGCTGGATGGCCATCTGTCAGGGGTGCTTTGAATGTGATTTTCCTGCTTCTTGGCAGAATTGAGTTGGACTGGATGGCCCATGAGGTCTCTTCCAACTCTATTATTCTATTATTAGGAACCCTATTTCCTTGTCTTCCCCATGCTCTTCCATCCTTGAATAGCCAAATTTCTGTTTAAAGAGGGGATGCCCAGAAATACAGGTATATCCATATACGCAGGTATACCTGTATATAGGTTTGGTCAAGAATGGGACTCATCGGTGGGCTCTCCTCCTTCTTTGGAGGTTTTGAAACCGAAGCTGGATGGCCACCTGCCAGGAAGGTTTGGATTGTGTCTTGGTGCATTGCAGAGGGTTGGCTTGGATGGCCCTTGTGGTCTCTCTCTTCCAACTTTGTGACTCTGTGATGAGAACAGAACCAAAGGGAAATCTGGAAGCAGCAGGGCGACCAGATGGCTTGATGCCCGGCGTCGGCCTTTTGTTCCTCTATCAGCTCGACCATCTTGCTTTTTATTGCAACAGGTGAGGGACCGAATTGCTCAGACCTGGCAGGATGTGCGGACAGGTGTTTCGTAAGCATTCACGGAAGGGGGGGGCATTCATAGCCATAGGGAGACTTGGGGGTGGGGGGCTTGACCTCTACCATCAAAGCCATGCATTTCAGGAAGGAAAGAAGCCCCTTCTCTCCAAATATTTACGACTCTCAAAGCTGGAGAGGAAGGTGAAAGGAACCCAGTGGAAAAACACCTCAATTTGCTAAGTTGCATCTACACTGTAGGACGAATGCAGTTTGACACTGCTTTAACTCTATGCAATGGAATCCTGCAATGTGTAGTTTTACAAGGTCTTCAGCTCGATGTGGCTCGATGCTTTGAAATCCCAGGAGTTGTAGTTTGGTGAGGCACCAACACTCATTGGCAGAGAAGACTAAAGATCTTGCCAAACTACAATTCCTAGGACTGCATAGATTGAGCCATACTGTCCAACTGCAATCTTTAACTGCCATGGCTTTATGCTATGGAATCCTGCAATGTGTAGTTTTACAAGGTCTTCAGCTCAATGTGGCTCGATGCTTTGAAATCCCAGGAGTTGTAGTTTGGTGAGGCACCAACACTCATTGGCAGAGAAGACTAAAGATCTTGCCAAACTACAATTCCTAGGACTGCATAGATTGAGCCATACTGTCCAACTGCAATCTTTAACTGCCATGGCTTTATGCTATGGAATCCTGCAATGTGTAGTTTTACAAGGTCTTCAGCTAGATTTGAAATCCCAGGAGTTGTAGTTTGGTGAAGCACCAACACTCATTGGCAGAGAAGACTAAAGATCTTGCCAAACTACAATTCCTAGGACTGCATAGATTGAGCCATACTGTCCAACTGCAATCTTTAACTGCCATGGCTTTATGCTATGGAATCCTGCAATGTGTAGTTTTACAAGGTCTTCAGCTTTCCTTGGGTGCATCTACATGGTTTAATATAAATCACTGATGGTGTACCCACACTGCAGAATTAATGCAGTTTGAACGTGGCTCGAAGATTTGAAATCCCAGGAGTTGTAGTTTGGTGAAGCACCAACACTCATTGGCAGAGAAGACTAAAGACCTTGCCAAACTACAATTCCTAGGACTGCGTAGCATTGAGCCATAGTATCCAACTGCAATCATTCTACAATGCAGATGCACCTTAAGTATCCCAGTCCAAAGGTTCAAACCATTAGACCAGTTTGGCTCTTAAAAATATGTTAATAATCTATATCAATAAAAATGTAATGTTCGTTTGTGGGATTAACAGAACTCTAAAACCACTGGGCGAATTGCCGACAAATTTGGTCACAAGACACCAAAGAGTGAACATCACTTAAAAAAATTGATTTTGTCATTTGGGAGTTGTAGTTGCTGGGATTTATAGTTCACCTACAATCAAAGAACACTCCGAACTCCACCAATGATGGAATTGAACCAAACATGGCATACAGGAATCCCATGACCAACAGAAAACACTAGATGGGTTTAGTGGTCATTGATGTTGAGTTTGGGAGTTGTAGTACACCTACATCCAGAGTGCACTGTGGACTCAAACAATGACTGATCTGGACCAAACTTGACACAAATATTCCATATGCCCAAATATGAACACAGATGGAGTTTGGGGGGAATAGACCTTGACATTTGGGAGTTGTAGTTACTGGGATGTATAGTTCACCTACAATCAAAGAGCATTCTGAACTCCACCAGTGATGGAACTGACCAAAACGGAGCAAACAGGACTCCAACAGAAAATACTGGAAGTGTTTGGTAGGCATTGACCTTGAGTTTTGGAGTTGTAGTACACCTACATCCAGAGAGCACTGTGGACTCACACTATGATAAATGTGGACCGAACTTGGCACCAATATTCCATATGCCCAAATATGAACACAGATGGAGTTTGGGAGAAATAGACCTTGACATTTGGAAGTTGTAGTTACTGGGATTTATAGTTCACCTACAATCAAAGAGCATTCTGAACTCCACCAGTGATGGAACTGACCCAAACGGGACAAACAGGACTCCAACAGAAAATACTGGAAGGCTTTGGTGAGCATTGACCTTGAGCTTGGAAGTTGTAGTTCACCCATATCCAGAGAGAACTGTGGACTCAAACAATGATGGATCTGGACCAAATTTGGCATGAATATTCCATATGCCCAACTAGGAACACAGATGGAGTTTGGGGGAAATAGATCTTGACATTTGGGAGTTGTAGCTACTGTGATTTATAGTTCACATACAATCAAAGAACACTCTGAACTCCACTAATGATGGAATTGAACCAAACGTAGCACACAGGATTCCCGAGACCAACGGAAAACACTAGAAGGATTTGATGGGCATTGACCTTGCGTTTGGGAGATGTAGTTCACCCATATCCAGAGAGCACTGTGGACTCAAGCAATTATGGATCTGGACCAAATTTGGCACCAATATTCCATATGCCCAACTAGGAACACAGATGGAGTTTGGGGGAAATAAATAGATCTTGACATTTGGAAGTTGTAGTTACTGGGATTTATAGTTCACCTACAATCAAAGAGCATTCTGAACCCCATGAACAATAGAATTGGGGCAAACTTCCCACACAGAACCCCTATGACCAATAGAAAATACTTAAGGCCATCCGGTCCAACTCCCTTCACCAGGGCAAGAAAAATAATCAAATATTGTTTACCCACAAGCATAAAGAAGTTACATATATTAGAAACCAACACTTTCTCATTACTCTATTTTCCTGATCAGTAGACTGGGCCACAGCAATGTATGGCAGGGGGTGGCTAGTAATAATAATAATCATCATTTTCCAAATGGTTCGAACTCCTACAATCGCAAGCCAACACTCAAAGCAGATTGTCAGCCTAACTACACAAGTCCTGTCGAGTCAATAGGACACATTGGTGTAAATTCCCTCGCTCCAATGGGTCTACTCCAGCTTGCAGTGACACCTGGGCTGAGTCCAAACCCTTTGCAGGGCCGTGGCACGCTCAGCCCGCACCCAACGATTGAAAACACAACCGCAATCACAAAGCACAACCCCTCTATCCGGAAGTATCCTATGCTTGCCCTTGCCCTATTGTTGAGCTGCATTCCCATGAAGCAGGACTTGGCTCCGAACTCAAAAGCAGCTAATCCCCTTCACTTCTTGCTACTGATTGTTGTTGTTGCTGCTGCTGGGACACAAATGGGGACACAATGCTAGAAAAATAACTTTATGTGGATGCAGCTAGCCAAAATACTCCTAAAGGCATCGTATCCTCGCTGATCTTGGGAGCTAAGCAGGGCCAGCCCTGGTTGGCATTTGGATGGGAGACCACCAATGAAGACCAGCTGCTGGAGGAATGAAGGGGTGAAACCTCTTCTGAATCTTCCTTGCCTAAGAAAACCCTTGAATGCACCCACAAAGGCCTTAAGGCACCAGATCCATCTGATCTGGGATGCTAAGCAGGGTCGGTCTTAGTTGGTATTTGGATGAGAGACCACCAATGAAGACCAGGTGCTGGAGGAAGGCAGGAATGGCCAAACCTCTTCTGAGTCTGTCTTCCTTGCCTAAGAAAACCTTTAATTGCACACACAAAGCTCTTGCAGCCACAGATCAATCTGATCTGGGATGCAAAGCAGGGTCTGCCCTGGATGACATTTGGATGGGAGAGCACCAACGAAGACCAGGTGCTGGAGGAATAAAAGGGCAAACTCTCTTCTGAATCTTCCTTGCCTAAGAAAATCCTTGAATGCACACACAAAGACCTTGAGGCACCAGATCCATCTGATCAGGGATGCTAAGCAGGGTCAGCCCTGGTTTGTATTTGGATGGGTGACCACCAATAATGACCTGGTGCTGGAGGAAAGAAAGAATGGGCAAAACGTCTTCTGAGTCTGTCTTCCTTGCCCAAGGAAACCCTTGAATGCACACACAAAGCCCTTACGACAACAGATCCGTTTGATCTTGGATGCTAAGCAGGTTCAGCCCTGGTTGGTATTTGGATGGGAGGCTGCCAATGAAGACCAGGTACTAGAGGAAGGAAGGGCAAAACCTCTTCTAAGTCTTCCTTACTTAAGGAAACACTTGAATGTACACACAAATCCCTTACAGCAACAGATCCATCTGACCTGGGATGCTAAGCAGGGTCAGCCCTGGTTAGCACTTGGATGGGAGACCAGCAAGACAGGCCAAGATATATTTCGGAGGAAGGAACTGTCAAAGCCACCCTCTGAAGATTCATTATCTAAGAAAACTATATGAAATTTCTGGGATCACCATATGAAGAACAGAGGGAACAGGACCCATTTGATCTGGGTAGCTAAGCAGGGTCAGCCCTGGTTTGGAATTGGATGGGACACCACCAAGACAGATTAAGATATATTTCAGAGGAAGGAACTGGCAAACCACCTCTGAAGATTCATTATCTAAGAACACTGTATGAAATTTCTGGGATCACCATATGATGAACACAGGGAACAGGATTCATTTGATCAGGGTAGCTAAGCAGGGTCAGCCCTGGTTTGGAATTGGATGGGACACCACCAATAAATCCCAATGCTCTCACAGCTGGGAAAACCACCTCTGTGGGTTCCTTTCCTAAGGAAACCCCATAAAAGTCATGGGATCGTTATAAAAAGAATGCAAGCACATAGCCTTCAAGTCACGAGATCCATCAGCTCTATGGGGCTAAGCAGAGTCAACAGCAGGGAGGACTTGGATGAGAGACCGCCAATAAATCCCAAGTGCTCCAGGCCCTACTTCACAGGTGGCAAAACATCTTATGAGCTTCCCTTGTCTAAGAAAATCGCATGCAATGTAGGGGTCACCATAAGTTGACCGGTGACCTGAAGGCACAGCCACACACAACCGTTCAGGACTTGGATGGGAGACCACCAAGGAATCTCGGACAGGACCTCCATCGTGTCCACAGTCCTTCCAATGGCTTTGACCCTGAGAATGCCACACACAATTCGGCGCCTGTAAGCAATGGCTTCCTCCAGAGCATGTACGCCCTGCCACACCTCGGCTCTCCAAGTGCCGAGGTCTCCAAAGACGGATTTAGAGAGACTTGCAAAGTAGGCAAAATTAATTTCAAGAGAATCAGAACAAAGAGAAAGGGGGGCAAAGCGGGGCTGAGACTAGAAAGGGAGCGTCTTGGAGAAGCGATGGGAGGTCCACGCCTTCTTAGGATTGGGTCCAACGCTCCAAGCGACGCAGACAGGGACTGATCCGATTGCACAAGCAGTGCCGAGCGCAAAACGGGGCAGGGAGCCAATGCGGCTGTGTGCAATGCATGAACATACACATGCAAACACATATGTGTGGGAGTTGTTGTAGGGTTTTTCTGGCTATATGGCCATGTTCTAGAGGCATTTTCTCCTGACGTTTCGCCTGCATCTATGGCAAGCATCTGCTAGGCCACCAAATGCTAGTCCAACCCCAAACAACTGCCAGGCCATCAAATGCTAATCAATGTGGTCAGTTGAAACATTCACACCTAGCTCCAACAGACAAGTCCTTTGTCTCACCCTGGTCATTCCACAGATATATAAACCCTTTTCCTAGTTCCAACAGACCTCACTACCTCTGAGGATGCTTGCCATAGATGCAGGCGAAACGTCAGGAGAGAATGCCTCTAGACCATGGCCATGTAGCCCGAAAAAACCTACAACAACCCAGTGATTCCGGCCATGAAAGCCTTCGACCACATGTGTGTGTATGTACATGAAAACATGGCTAAATGTTGGAATCCTCTCTATGGAGCAGGAACTGGTAGGTAGAGAGATTAGATAGATGGATCGATCAATTGATCAATCAATCAATCGATAGAGAAGGTCCTGCTCTAGAGACGAGGACTCAGAGCAATTGATTCAAACTTCAGGAAAAGATATTTCTCCTTAACATTAGAAACGATGGTTTGAGTAGTTAAGCAGTACAATATGTTCCTGTAAGTCCAGCAAAGTCTGGCTGGCCATCTGTTGGGAGGGCTTGGATTGCATCTTCCTACCTGGCAGAAGAGGGTTGGACTGGATGACCCTTGGGATCCTCTTCCAATATTATAACGCTATGATTCTATAGTACTACAACTGGATGAGCATCTGTGGTTGGGTGGTGTGTGGCTTGGCAAAATGGACTAGATGACCTTTGGGGGTCCCTTCCAAATCTAAGATACTATGGGGTTGGACTAGATGACCCCTGGTATCCCTTCCAAATCTATAATACTATGAGGTTGGACTGGATAACTCCTGGGGTTCCTTTCAAATCTATGATACTGAGGGTTGGACAAGATGACCTTTGGGGGTCCCTTCCAAATCTATGATACTATAGGGTTGGACTCGATGACCCCTGGGATCCTCTCCAAATCTATGATACTACAGGTTGGACTAGATGACCTTTGGGGGCCCCTTCCAAATCTATGATACTATGGGGTTGGACTAGATGACCTTTGGGGGTCCCTTCCAAATCTATAATACTATGGGGTTGGACAAGATGACCCTTGGAGTCCCTTCCAAATCTATGATACTACGGGGTTGGACTAGATGACCCCTGGGGTCCCTTCCAAATCTATGCTACTATGGGGTTGGACTAGATGACCCCTGGGGTCCCTTCCAAATCTATGTTACTATTGGGTTGGACTAGATGACCCCTGGGTCCCTTCCAAATCTATGATACTACAGGTTGGACTAGATGATGATCCCTGGGGTCCCTTCCAAATCTATGATACTATGGGGTTGGACTGGATGACCGCTGGGGTCCCAAATCTGTGATACTATGGGGTTGGACTTGATGACCCATGGGGTACCTTCCAATCTATGATACTATGGGGTTGGACTAGATGACCCCTGGGGTCCCAAATTTATGATACTATGGGGTTGGACTGGATGACCCCTGGGGTCCCTTCCAAATCTATGATACTATGCTTCTACATGATTCTGTATTTCTATAACTGGATGGCCATCTACCCAGAGCGTTTGGTGTGTGTCTTCCTGACTAGCAAAATAGGGTTGGACTAGATGGCCTTTGGAGTCCCTCCTTTCCAATGATAAGATTCTATCATTCATTGTTCCAAATCCTCCACCGAGTGGGTGGGGGTGTTGGGAAGGGTGTCAAGGAGTTCAGCGCATCTTCCCCTTTGCCCCAGAGCTGCCATGGGGAAGCCGGCGCACCGTGCGCCACTGGGTGAGTCAGGACAACGTGGCGCAGCCCTCCGTCTCGCCTCGCGGGAAGAGATGCGTCTGCATTCTTGATTCCCCACAATGGCAGCCGCTCCCAAAAAACTGCGGCGGCAAGAAGCCGACTCCGTGAACCAAACAACCCAGGGACAGAATCACACCGAGACCTTGGGGAAGGCGATGCGCATTTCAGTGTGTGAGCTGGAAGCCTTCCCTATGTGCACAAGGCTCAGGATTGGGGTTCATGTTTCCTTGAGTTGGAAAGGAGCACAAGGGCCACTCAGTCCAAACTGCTTCTGTCACAGGAAAATACACTCTCGGAGACGAAATGAGATAGAATTGATCGATCGATTGATTCTCAGAGGCAGAAAACATTGGGTCTCTATGCTCACTCCAAGGAAGGCCAAAACCAAAGATGCCTTTTCCATCCGACAATGAACCAACTTTCAACAAGACCTTACACAACAATGAACTCCCAGCCGTCTTTGGGTGGAGCTCCCTGAACATTCACAGCCAGAGCTGTCTGGAGGAGAAGCAGGAGAAAAGTTACAAGCAGTGTGTCCACATTGTAAAGTTAACGCAATTTGAGCTTGAAACCACTTGACCTGCCACGGATCAGTGCTACAGAACCCTGGGAGTTGCAGTTTGGTGAGGCACCAGCACTCTTTGCCAGAGAACGCGAAAGGCTTTGTTAAACTACAACTTCTAGTATTCCATAGCATTCAGGGCAGTTGAAGTGGTCTCAAACCACATTCATTCTACAGTGTAGATGCACCCAAAGAAGACCAGCCAGGAGACACAAAGGAGAAGAAGCTGCAAAAGGCAACACACAACCAAATTAATAAAGGGTCTGGAGAACAAGCCCTATGAGGAGCGGCTTAAGGAGCTGGGCATGTTTACGGTGAAGAAGAGAAGGCTGAGAGGAGATATGATAGCCATGTATAAATATGTGAGAGGAACGCTACCCCTCTATTCCGCTTTGGTTAGACCACACCTGGAATATTGTGTCCAATTCTGGGCACCACAATTCAAGAGAGATATTGACAAGCTGGAATGTGTCCAGTGGAGGGCGACTAAAATGATCAAGGGTCTGGAGAACAAGCCCTATGAGGAGCGGCTTAAGGAGCTGGGCATGTTTAGCCTGAAGAAGAGAAGGCTGAGAGGAGATATGATAGCCATGTATAAATATGTGAGAGGAAGCCACAGGGAGGAGGAGAGCAAGCTTGTTTTCTGCTTCCCTGGAGACGAGGACGCAAGGGAACAATGGCTTCAAACTACAAGAGAGGAGATTCCATCTGAACATGAGGAAGAACTTCCTGACTGTGAGAGCCGTTCAGCAGTGGAACTCTCTGCCCCGGAGTGTGGTGGAGGCTCCTTCTTTGGAGGCTTTTAAACAGAGGCTGGATGGCCATCTGTCAGGGGTGATTTGAATGCAATATTCCTGCAGAATGGGGTTGGACTGGATGGCCCAGGAGGTCTCTTCCAACTCTTTGATTCTATGATTCTATGATTCATCTTGTCCTATATTTTGATTTTCAACTTCTCTTGCTTGCTGTCTCCTGCTTCCCTCGATCGAGCTGTTTCAATTGATACTACAAATACCAGAATCTCACCAAACTAGCCCTGGGGATTTGGGGTAGTGTAATTCAAAATCTCCCCTGGTTTTGCTCTCTCTTTTGCACAACACTTTGCTTTGACAACTTTTACAGCTCCTATTTGCAGTTCCTGGACTTTGTAGCTTAGTGAGAGTTCTCTGCTAGAGAGCTCTACTGCTTCCCCAAACTCCAAAGTATTAGGTTTGTTTTGGATGCCATCATGGCAGTTTTAGTAATATTAAATTGCTGTAATTCTGTAGAATGGAAGAAACCAAAGATCCAAAAATACAAAGTAGGTGGTATAAAAGAGACCTATTTCGCATGGCTTCAAACTATAGGAAAGAGATTCCACCTTTTTTTTTTGTCGTGTCAGGAGCGACTTGAGAAACTGCAAGTCGCTTCTGGTGTGAGAGAATTGGCCGTCTGCAAGGACGTTGCCCAGGGGACGCCCGGATGATTTGATGTTTTTATCATCCTTGTGGGAGGCTTCTCTCATGTCCCCGCATGGGAGCTGGAGCTGATAGAGGGAGCTCATCCGCCTCTCCCCGGATTTGAACCTGCGACCTGTCGGTCTTCAGTCCTGCTGGCACAGGACTAAACAATCCACTGCGCCACCGGGTGAACATGTTCAGGAGATTCCACCTGAACATGAGGAAGAACTTCCTATCTGTGAGAGCTGTTCAGCAGTGGAACTCTCTGCCCTGGAGTGTGGTGGAGGCTCCTTCTTTGGAGGCTTTTTAGCAGAGGTTGGATGGCCACCTGTTGGGGATACTTTGAATGTGATTTTCCTGCTCTTGGCAGAATGGGGTTGGACTGGATGGTCCATGAGGTCTCTTCCAACTCCAGGAATCTATAATTCTCTTCCTCCGCCATCTCATTTCACACACTCACTCTTTTTATTTCTCTTCTAACATAAAATGCTGCAAATCTTCTCAACTTGGATGCAGAACAGAGGCAGGAAAACATTTTTTGAAAATAAAGATAAAGTAAGTCAAAGCATGTCCAGCGTCTACTAATCTAATAAGTGAGCCAAAGAAAGATCCTCAGAACTACAGGAAAAAAGATACAAATAATTTTGGTGTAAACATGGCTAGTCATCCAAATTTTGGGAAATGGGTACAGAGCAATTTGCTAATTTTGTCTGGGACTCTGCCTCATTGGAACAGTGCCAACCATTCAAAATGAGCATGAAATGCGGAGGAACCGATTTTCGGGTTCCTCCGCATTGCAAATATAATGGCCCAAAACGTTACAAAAATAGCACAACACGAGTCTCCGTGCCATATAAATTTAGCTTAAAACTGCAAAAGAAAAGAACTTCCTCCCACTTTCAAATGTTTTGATGCAGAGAAAAACAAAGACTTTCCTTTCAAAAGGGGAGGGAACTGGCCCTACTTGGCCAGAAAGAAAATACGCGGAGACCAGGTTTCAAAGAATGAAATTTCACCCTCAAGCACGCTGGAAAGACAAAATAAACACCCGTCTGATTTTTAAAGCCAAGCCAGAGGTTCCCTTTCAGCAAAGGAACGCCACTGTGATGTACACAATGTTTTAAGCAAGGCGTGCGAATGAAGACCGTAATGAACTGCCAGGAGCGGACAGGTGGAGAGACAGGATCAAAACAGTAGTGCAAAAAAGGGAGTGAAAAGTGATCAGGGACGATAACTGCCCAGAAACAATGGAAAGCTAAAAGATATGTTTCAGACAGTCAACAGAGGCGTGATCGGTTTAGGAATTCATAAGCAAAAGAAGTCCAAAACGACAATGCTGGACAGGAATGAAATATCTGCGTTTGCACGGTTTCCAGAAAAATGTTGATCGGAATGGGTCCTAAAGATCCTAAAGTGAATGCATATATGAAGCCCTGAAAGTGTGTTTTTCTGAGGTCAAATGAAGATGGGCCTCTCAAATTTCCATTTCACAAATGGGCAACTGAGGCTTGGAGTTGCTGAAGCAGAACAAGAGAAGTGTCCCCGTGGACAACAAGTTAAACATGAGCCAACAATGTGATGTGGCGGCAAAAAAAGCCAATGGGATTTTGGCCTGCATCAAAAGGAGCATAGTGTCTAGATCTAGGGAAGTAATGCTACCCCTCTATTCCGCTTTGGTTAGACCACACCTGGAATATTGTGTCCAATTCTGGGCACCACAATTCAAGAGAGATATTGACAAGCTGGAATGTGTCCAGAGGAGGGCGACTAAAATGATCAAGGGTCTGGAGAACAAGCCCTATGAGGAGCGGCTTAAGGAGCTGGGCATGTTTAGCCTGAAGAAGAGAAGGCTGAGAGGAGATATGATAGCCATGTATAAATATGTGAGAGGAAGCCACAAGGAGGAGGGAGCAAGCTTGTTTTCTTCTTCCTTGGAGACTAGGACGCAATGGAACAATGGCTTCAAACTACAAGAGAGGAGATTCCATCTGAACATGAGGAAGAACTTCCTGACTGTGAGAGCCGTTCAGCAGTGGAACTCTCTGCCCCGGAGTGTGGTGGAGGCTCCTTCTTTGGAAGCTTTTAAACAGAGGCTGGATGGCCATCTGTCAGGGGTGATTTGAATGCAATATTCCTGCTTCTTGGCAGAATGGGGTTGGACTGGATGGCCCATGAGGTCTTTTCCAGCTCTTTGATTCTATGATTCTATGTCCACCTGGCCTATAGTCGTGGACTGAATTGGAAGGTGCCCCAAAGGTCATCTAATCCAACCCCTTCCCTACTAAGACCCACAGCTAAAATATGGCAGGCATATGGTGCCATCCAAGTTCAGTGTTGTCTTCCGTTGTGCTTTGCCCTTCCACACTCCATTCCAACACAAGGCCCACCAAAGGCATTAGGAGACATCTCCAAATACAAGGTTTGCTTAGACGGAGAAGCTTCCTGAAACCCCTGCAGGGTCAGCATTTGGGAATCGCTGCGTTGAAGCACTCCGTGAGGTTTCCATTTTGCAAGGATGTCTCACTCCTTTGGGATTTTTCCATGAAAAGAAAGTGGAGGAGGGAAAGAGAGGGTGCAAAATCCCAGCTCCATCACAACCATTCCCATAGAGCGAACTAGGACTGATCGGTTCCCAAAAGAAGGGAAAAGACACAAAGGTTTAAAAATGTTTATACTAATATTTTAATAAACATGTCTTGCTTTAATTTGCATCTTGTTCTATCTGTCATTAGCCGTCTCCAGTTCCAATACGGAGAAAAAGGAAGGACAAAAGTAAAGTACGAAAGAACGTAAATCTTTGGGAAGTTGTAGGTTTTTTCGGGCTATATGGTGATGATCTAGAGGCATTCTCTCCTGACATTTCGCCTGCATCTATGGCAAGCATCCTCTGAGGATGCTTGCCATAGATGCAGGCGAAATGTCAGGAGAGAATGCCTCTAGATCATCACCATATAGCCCGAAAAAACCTACAACAACCCAGTGATTCCGGCCATGAAAGCCTTCGACAAAAGTAAATCTTTCTTCCATCCATACCATCCAACCTCAATTGTCCTCTATTCCCTTGCAAATTTGGAGACGGGGGACAATCAGAGTTCATGCTCTTGTCCATCATCCTCATCATCCTCTAAGATAAAGCTTTCCTAAGAGGATGATGGCTTTCCTTTGCATGCAGCGCCAACTCTACAGCTGCCACTTCTTCTGGAATGTAAACCTTCCATTAGCATCAAGTGAAGCGAAATGGTCTGATTTCCACAGCAGGCTTTTTCTTGGCACACACAAATGCGCACCCAAACACACATATATATACAAACACACACAATTCCTCAATCTTAACGTAGTCCAAGGTACACTTTACCTCTCTTGTACCCAAACAGAAAGTAATTGCTTGGCAAACAAGGCATCCAGGCAATGCGCCACAGAGAGAACGAGAGACAGAAAGACAGAAAAGTGCTCCAGTCGCATCAATGCATGGCTTGTTGACAGAGATTCAAAGAGGCATCTCTCTCCGGATGCAAACAATGAGCCACATTAAGGGAAAACAAGCTCCATTAACTCCAGATCTGCAAACAATCTCGCCTCCGAAGAAGCTCCGTGTTTGCATTGCATCCCTCTTCGCTCTGGCCGCGGTCTATTGTGCGTCAATAAAAAGATGAGTTACATTGGTTTACAGTCAACACAGAGGAGGCAATTTATCTGTTTGAATGTGTCTGTTTGGACTTCACACCCAACAAAGGAGCTGCGGACAAAACTCTGAAGTGAGAAGCACACCCAAGAGGACATGCCAAGGGTTGCCATAAAAGATTTCCCAAAGGCCATGTTTTGGGTTGTCCTGCATTATCAGAAGGAACAGCAAGAAGTGAGGCGAGATAGAGAAGGTGCCAAACGCCTTACCTCGTTGTATTGGGACTGGGCATTATTCTCGAGGTACAACATGTTTGCGGCGAGGTTTCGCAGGGCGGTGGTCCTCTCCTCGGGCGCCAGGGCTCGTGCCCCCCTTGATCCCACCCCCCAAAGAGACCCTACTTTGCAGCAGGTGCCAGAACGGATGGCCCGCTGGCACAATCTCTCTCTCTGTCTTGAGGACCCGCTTGTGCTTAGTCAGATAATGTAAGGTTGCCTTATATACCTCTCTCCTTTTGGGGAGGGAGGGAGGGGCGGACCGGCTCGCCTCTCTACCTGTCAAAGTGTGGCGCACCTGGACTCCGCCACTCCAATGGCGTGCGGCCTCTCCCTGCTCATTAAGGTGGCTCAGGAATCCTTATCACCCATCTCCCTCTTGTCTCCCTTTTTTCCCCTCTTGCTTTAAGGGAAAGGAACGAGGGGATGGAAAGGGAAAGGGAGAGCCCGTGAACACACACATGAAGATGGACTCAAAACAACTAAAGTAGAGGGAGACATGGAGGAAAAAACACCTTGGAATCTGTGGATGTCTGGAAGAAGCAAAAAAGACTATCAAGAGGGACTGAAGGACCTAACATTAAGCCAAGCATAGGCAAACTTTGGTCCTCCAGGTGTTTTGGACTTCAACTCCCACAATCCCAGCCTTACTGGCTGTTAGGAATTGTGGGAGCTAAAGTCCAAAACACCTGGAGCACCAAAGTTTGCCCATGTCTTCACTAAGCCAAGAATAATGCTTTCAAATGTAATATTTTGAATACACAACACAGACACATGCATACATTGAGCATCCCTTATCCAGATTTATCAAATCCCAAGTAATCCAAAATGAAGGGCTAGAAGGCATGATCATCAAGTTTGCAGACGACACCAAATTGGGAGGGATAGCCAATACTCCAGAGGACAGGAGCAGGATTCAAAACAATCTTGACAGATTAGAGAGATGGGCCAAAACTAACAAAATGAAGTTCAACAGGGACAAATGCAAGATACTCCACTTTGGCAGAAAAAAGGAAATGCAAAGATATAGAATGGGGGATGCCTGGCTCGAGAGCCGTACGTGTGAAAAAGATCTTGGAGTCCTCGTGGACAACAAGTTAAACATGAGCCAACAATGTGATGTGGCGGCAAAAAAAGCCAATGGGATTTTGGCCTGCATCAATAGGAGCATAGTGTCTAGATCTAGGGAAGTCATGCTACCCCTCTATTCCGCTTTGGTTAGACCACACTTGGAATATTGTGTCCAATTCTGGGCACCACAATTCAAGAGAGATATTGACAAGCTGGAATGTGTCCAGAGGAGGGCGACTAAAATTATCAAGGGTCTGGAGAACAAGCCCTATGAGGAGCGGCTTAAGGAGCTGGGCATGTTTAGCCTGAAGAAGAGAAGGCTGAGAGGAGATATGATAGCCATGTATAAATATGTGAGAGGAAGCCACAGGGAGGAGGGAGCAAGCTTGTTTTCTGCTTCCCTGGAGACTAGGATGCGGAACAATGGCTTCAAACTACAAGAGAGGAGATTCCATCTGAACATGAGGAAGAATTTCCTGACTGTGAGAGCCGTTCAGCAGTGGAACTCTCTGCCCCGGAGTGTGGTGGAGGCTCCTTCTTTGGAAGCTTTTAAACAGAGGCTGGATGGCCATCTGTCAGGGGTGATTTGAATGCAATATTCCTGCTTCTTGGCAGGGGGTTGGACTGGATGGCCCATGAGGACTCTTCCAACTCTTTGATTCTATGATTCTATGAAAACCCCTGACAGATGACCATCCAGACTCTGTTTAAAAGCTTCCAAAGAAGGAGCCTCCACCACACTCCGGGGCAGAGAGTTCCACATAACATTAAGCCAGGCATAGGCAAACTTTGGTCCTCCAGGTGTTTTGGACTTCAACTCCCACAATTCCTAACAGCCAATAGGCTGTTAGGCATTGTGGGAGTTGAAGTCCAAAACACCTGGAGGACCAAAGTTTGCCCATGTCTTCACTAAGCCAAGAATAATGCTTTCAAATGTAATATTTTGCATACACAACACAGACACATGCACACATTGAGCATCCCTTATCCAGATTTATCAAATCCCAAGTAATCCAAAATTATCCACACTGATAGCTGAGATAACAATGTCTTTGCTTTCTAATGTCCATAAAGGTTGATTATTCCTTATCTGGGATCCCAAAGTCCAAAACACTCCAAAATTGTCCAAAAGAATGACTGAGATAGTGACACCTTTGCTTTCTGGTGGTTCAATGCACAAGCTTTGAACCACCAATTCAAAGTTTGTGTAGTTTGAAGTAGAAACTGCTTTCTAATGAACATAAACTTCGGTTCATGCACAAAATTACTAAAATATTCCCTTCATGGTGGTTGATATAGTTACACCTTGGTTTCCAAGGTACATAGAATCATAGAATCAAAGAGCTGGAAGAGACCTCATGGGCCATCCAGTCCAACCCCTTTCTGCCAAGAAGCAGGAATATTGCATTCAAATCACCCCTGACAGATGGCCATCCAGCCTCTGTTTAAAAGCCTCCATAGAAGGAGCCTCTACCACACTCGGAGGCAGAGAGTTCCACTGCTGGACAACTCTCATAATCAGGAAGTTCTTCCTAATGTTCAGGTGGAATCTCCTTTCCTGTAGTTTGAAGCCATTGTTCCGCAGATCTCCAGGGAAGCAGAAAACAAGCTTGCTCCCTCCTCCCTGTGACTTCCTCTCACATATTTATCATATATATCCTCTCAGCCTTCTCTTCTTCAGGCTAAACATGCCCAGCTCCTTAAGCTGCTCCTCATAGGGCTTGTTCTCCAGACCCTTGATCATTTTAGTCGCCCTCCTCTGGACACATTCCAGCTTTTCAATATCTCTCTTGCACACTTTCTTTCATGTGCAGCATTACTGCAAATATTGCCTTCATGCTATGAGGTGTACATAAAACATAAATGAATTTCACATTTAGACTTGGGTCCCATCCTCAAGATATTTCACTACATAAGGTTGAGTATTCCTTATCTGGGATCCCAAAACTGGGTTGTTGTAGGGTTTTTTTTGGGCTATATGGTCATGTTCTAGAGGCATTCTCCCCTGATGTTTTGCCTGCATGCTTGCCATAGATGCAGGCGAAACGTCAGGAGAGAATGCCTCTAGAACATGGCCATATAGCCCAAAAAATATACAACCCAGTGATTCTGGCCATGAAAGCCTTCAACAATACATACTCCAAAACTGTACAAAACATTGGCTCAGATAGTGACACCTTTGCTTTCTGATGCACAGTTGTGCACAAAATTAATAAAGTTATTGTGTATGATATGATACATATTATACACAAGAGCTAGCTAATCACATTACCTAGGTTCCCATGAACCATGAATGAATCCCATGTTTAAACTTGGGTCCCATCTCCAAGATATCTCATTATGTCTTGTATGCGCATGTATCCCGACAATCTGAAAGTAATCTGAAATACGAAATACTTATGGTCCCACGCATTTCAGATAAGAGGTACCCAACTTGTTTCTGCAAATTTTACCAAGAAATGGGAGCAAGTCCAGCACTGGTGTTGCTCTAATGCCATGAAGTCAACCTTGACATATGGCGACTCTATGGATGAAAGCTCTCCAAGAGCCCAAGCACCAGCTGCTTCTCTCTGGTCTTGCAAACCTAGGGAAGAGTCTATCCACCCAGAGCCTCTTTTCCGATTGCCTTCTGCTTTGAAAACAATGGTCATGTTTGCTTGGTTTCTTGTTTCATGAGATGTTTCATGGAACACCTTAGCAAGCGAGAGTCCAAAAGTGGCAGGCTCAAACCCAGAACCTCAACCAATGGCTGATACCAAATGAGAGACTCCCCTGGGCACACAGAAGACTGGGCGACTTGGAAGGCGCTGAACAGACTGCGCTCTGGCACCATGAGATGCAGAGCCAACCTCAAGAAATGGGGCCACAAAGTGGAATCCACGACATGCACTGCTGCAACCACTGACCACCTGCTGCAATGCACCCTGAGCCCTGCCACATGCACAAGGGAGGATCTCCTTATAGTAACACCAGAGGCACTCCCAGGGGCCAGACACTGGTCAAAGGACATTTAATCAACTACCAAACTCACAAATTCTGTAATTTGTCTGTTTGTTTTCTTTGTTCTGTTAGAAATGTAACATAATTGACTGGTTGCCCTGACACGACAAATAAATATGAGATGTCAAAAATATGACAGCCCCGCTTGGCTGTTTTGTCTTCTAGGTCCAGGTCTCATTAGCTCCTGAACCCAGTTGATTGGGGGTTTTGGCACCAAGTTTCCAATGAGTTGATCTTTTTATCCACATTCTTCACTGTCCAGCTTACATGACCATGTAAGGAAATGGAGAATACAATGGTCTGGATGGTTCTGACTTTGCTATCTGCTGACATATCTTTCTGCTTCAGGATCTTGTCTAGTTCCTTCATAGCAGTCCTTCATAATTCCAGCCCTCTGATTTCTTGACTGCAGTCTTTAAAACATGGGGTGCATCTACAGAGTAGAATTAATGTAGTTGGACACCTCCCCTCTTTAATCAATGCTATATAATTCAGGGATTTATCCTACCCCTCTCCAATGCCAGCGATACAGCTTAATGGTGTAACATTAGAAAATGTTGACCATATCCGCTCCCTTGGCAGCCACCTCTCCACCAAAGTCAACATCGATACCGAAATACAACACCGCCTGAGCTCTGCTAGCGCAGCATTTTTCCGAATGAAGCAGAGAGTGTTTGAGGACCGGGACATCAGTAGGGAGACCAAGGTGCTTGTTTATAGAGCTATTCCCCTCCCAACCCTGCTATATGCCTGTGAGACGTGGACTGTCTACAGACGTCACATGCAACTCCTGGAACGATTCCATCAGCTGCCTCCGGAAAATCCTGCAAATCTCTTGGGAAGACAGGCGGACAAACGTCAGCATGCTGGAAGAAGCAAAGACCACCAGCATTGAAGTGATGGTCCTCCGCCATCAACTCCGCTGGACCGGCCACGTTGTCCGACCACGGTCTCCCAAAGCAGTTGCTCTACTCCAAACTCAAGAATGGAAAACGGAATGTTGGTGGACAGGAAAAGAGATTTAAAGATGGGCTCAAAGCCAACCTTAAAAACTCTGGCATAGACACTGAGAACTGGGAAGCCCTGGCCCTTGACTGCTCCAGCTGGAGGTCAGCTGTGACCAGCAGTGCTGCAGCATTTGAAGAGGCACGAATGGAGGGCAAAAGGGAGAAGTGTGCCAAGAGGAAGGCGCGTCAAGCCAACCCCAACCGAGACCGCCTTCCACCTGGAAACCAATGCCCTCACTGCGGAAGAAGATGCAGAGCAAGAAGAGGGCTCCACAGCCACATACGGACCCACAAGAATATTGGAAGACAATCATCCTCGGAAAGCGAGGGATCGCCTAAGTAAATAAGTAAGTAAGTAAGTATGTTTTTGTAGTTTGTTGTCGGCAGGCATTTATCTCTTTTTTATTCTTTTGTTTTATTCTTTTAATGAATGTGTTACTTAGTAAACATTAACTTGAAAAAAGAAAAGGAAAAAAGGCGAAGGAAAGAAGGGAATAAAGGAATGGAAGGAAAGGGAAGAAAGAAGGAAGGAAAGAAAAAGGAAGGAAGGAAAAAAAGGAAGGAAGAAAAAAGAGAAAAGAAGGAAGGAAGAGAAAGAAAGGAGAAAGAGAAGGAAAGGAAAGAAAGAAAGAAAAAAGAAGGAAGGGAAAGAAAGGAAGGAAAGGAAATCAGAGAGAAGGAAGAGAAGAAAGAAAGGATGGAAGGAAGGAAGGAAAGAAAAATGGAAGAGAAGAAAGGAAGGAAGGAAAGAAAAAGAAGGAATAGAAGAAAGGAAGGAAGATGAAGGGAGGGGAGGAAGGAAGGAAAAGAAAGAGGAGAAAGAGAAGGAAGAGAAGGAAAGGAAAGGAAGAAAGGAAGAAAGGAAGAAGATGCAGAGCAAGAATAGGGCTCCATAGCCACATACGGACCCACAAGAATACTGGAAGACAATCCTCGGAAAACGAGGGATCGCCTAAGTGAGTAAGTAAGTAAGTAAGTAAGTAAGAGGCACCAGTATTTATTTATGGACCTTGTCAAACTACAACTCCCAGGATTCCATAACATTGAGCCTTGGAAGTGAAACTGATGTCAACCCACATTAATTCTACAGTGTAGATGCACCCTGAGCCAAGGGATATGAAATCTTCAACTACTTCAATGTCTTTATTACTCATTTTAAAATAATATATGTTTAGTATAGCTTCCTGATGAAGAACCATATAGGTGTCAGTCTGTGATTATTACACATGGTGACTAAACGAGCCTCCAGGATCAGAGGCAGCCTACCTCTAAAGACCGATTGCAAGGGAGGGAAACCAAAAGCAACTACCCTTTAGTCCAGCAATGAGACAACCCGAGTCAATATGAAACATAGTCTACTGCAAGATCAAACCTCATGACCCGACACCCGTCTTGCATGCGCATAGATATTACACTGCATCAGACATCGTGGCATGCAGAGATATAAATTAATTAACTGAGGGAGTTAGTAAGAGTTGCTGCAGCCGTGAGTCACGGCCCAGGAGTTCCCCAGGTTTCTCCTTCGCCGTGAACTCGGCAGTCGTCCTTAGGCAAGCCACTGTCCCCAGCCTCCCAAATCCCGTCTGGATTAACAATAACAAGACCTTGCTGGGTGGCCGTTGCAGGGATTGCGAGGGAGACACTGTCTGGGCTGGGCTTTGGAGGCTCTCAAAGTCCCATTTCACATTTCAAGATTACTTCCGGATTCCTGGAATCAGGATTGCTTCAGGCTTCATAACGACAAGACTTCTTCTGGGTTCCTAATATCAAGGTGGCTTCTATCTTCCAAGATCAAGATTGCTTCAGGCTTCATAATGCCAAGGTTGCTCCGGTCTCCCAAACATCAAGGCTGCGTTGGCATTCTTCATCTCAAGATTGCTTCTGGCTTCCAACCCCATCATGTCAGGATTGCCTCTGGATCCCTAAGATCAAGACATCTTCTGGTTTCCAAACCTCAAGGTTGCTTTGCTATTCCAAATATCGAGAGTGTTGCTGCCTTAAGTTCCTAATATCAAGACTGCTTCAGGATTCATAATGTCCACACTGCTTCTCGGTTTCTAATATCAAGGTGGTGCTGTGGTATTCCTAATATCAAGACATCTTCAGGTTTCCAAACATCAAGATGTCTTCCAATTTCCAAACAATAACATTGCTTTGGTATTCCTAATATCAAGACATCTTCTGTCTTCCAATCATCAAGATTGCTTCAGACTTCCATAAACCCTTTTTGATTGGAACCCAGATGCCCCAAATAATCCTTTTTCTCAGTCCCTCAACCTTTGAATTGCTTCTCCTTGATTAATCATAGAATCATAGAATCAAAGAGTTGGAAGAGACCTCCTGGGCCATCCAGTCCAAACCCATTCTGCCAAGAAGCAGGAATATTGCATTCAAATCACCCCTGACAGATGGCCATCCAGCCTCTGTTTAAAAGCTTCCAAAGAAGGAGCCTCCACCACACTCCGGGGCAGAGAGTTCCACTGCTGAACAGCTCTCACTGTTGTGATAAATCTCACATGGATTTATCAAAAGCAAGTCATGCCAAACTAATTTGATCTCTTTTTTTTAATAGCGTTACAAGCTAGGTAGAAGCATAGAATCATAGAAGAAGAGACCTGGTGGGCCATCCAGTCCAACCCAATCCACCAAAAAGCAGGAAAATTGCATTCAAAGCACCCCTGACAGATGGCCATCCAGCCTCTGTTTAAAAGCCTCCAAAGAAGGTGCCTCCACCACACTCCGGGGTAAAGAGTTCCACTGCTGAATGGCTCTCACAGTCAGGAAGTTCTTCCTCATGTTCAGGTGGAATCTCCTTTCCTGTCATTTGAAGCCATTGTTTCCTTGCGTCCTAGTCTCCAGGGCAGCAGAAAACAAGCTTGCTCCCTCCTCCCTAGAACTTCCTCTCACATATTTATACATGGCTATCATGTCTCCTCTCAGCCTTCTCTTCTTCAGGCTAAAAATGCCCAGCTCCTTAAGCCGCTCCTCATAGGGCTTGTTCTCCAGACCCTTGATCATTCTACTCGCCCTCCTTTGGACACATTCCAGCGTGTCAATATCTCTCTTTAATTGTGGTGCCCAGAATTGGACACAATATTCCAGGTGTGGTCTAACCAAGGCAGAATAGAGCATGGGGAGCATGACTTCACTGAATCTAGACACTATACTCCTATCGATGCAGACCAAAACTCCATTGGTTTCCTTTGCTGCCACATCTCATTGGCAAAAAAAGCCAATGGGATTTTGGCCTGCAGATGCAGGGAATGCCATGGATGGAGCGTATCTGGATTTCAGGAAGGTCTTCCTTCAACAAGGTCGCTCATGACCTTCTGCAAGGAAACTAGTCCAATGTGGGCTAGGCATTACCACGGTGAGGTGGATCTGGAATTGGTTAAGCGAACGAACCCAGAGGGAGATTTTTCCCAATGCTTCCTCTTCATCCTGAAAAGAAGTAACAAGTGAAGTGCCATCAGCAGGGTTCTGTCCTGGGCCCGGTCCTGCTCAGGATCTTCATTAATGACTTAGATGAAGGGTTAGAAGGTATCATCATCAAGTTTGCAGACAACACCAAATTTGAAGTGATAGCCAGTACTCCATAAGACAGCAGCAAATTTCAAATTGATCTGAACAGGTTAGAGAGATGATGGGCTAAAACTAACAAAAGTCTAGTACCTAGATGTAGGGAAGTCAGGCTCCCCCTCTATTCTGTCTTGGTCAGACCACACCTGGAATCACGCTGTGTCCAACTCTGGGCATCACAATGGAAGGGAGATGTTGACTCTAAGCTGGAATGTATCCAGAGGAGGGTGACTAAAATAATCAAGGGTCTGGAGAACAAGCCCTATGAGGAGTGGCTTAAAGAACGGGGTGTGTTTAGCCTACAGAAGAGAAAACGGAGAGGAGACATGATGAGGGCCAGGGATCAAGAGATGAGGGGAAGTCATAGGGAAGAGTGAGCAAGCTTCTTTTCTGCTTCCCTGGAGACTAGGACGCAATGGAGCCATGTCTTCAAATGACAGGAAAGAAAGGAGATTCCACCTGAACATGAAGAAGAACTTCCTGAGTGAGAGAGAAGTTCAACAGTGGAACTCTGCCCCAGAGTGTGGTGGAGGCTCCTTCTTTGGAGGCTTTGAAACAGAGGCTGGATGGCCATTATAAGGAGGAGGAGCAAGCTTGTCTTCTGCTGCCCTGGAGATGAGTACGCAATGGAGCCATGTCTTCAAATGACAGGGAAGAAAGGAGATTCCACTTGAACATGAGGAGGAACTTCCTGAGTGTGAGATGTGTTCTGCAGTGGAACTCTCTGCCCCAGAGTGTGGTGGAGGCTCCTTCTTTGGAGGCTTTGAAACAGAGGCTGGATGGCCATCTGTCGGGGGTGCTTTGAAGGTGATGTTCCTGCTTCTTGGCAGAATGGGGTTGGACTGGATGGCCCACCAGGTCTCTTCCAACTCTATGATTCTATGATCTCCTCATCCACTGATCGTGCATCCATGGAACCCAACTTTGATGGCTTTGAAATAGTGTCCCTCCAAAAAGACTCAGAAAATCAAACCTTGACTTTGCCATCTTGCATAAGGGATGACATTTTATGATGGCCTTGCATGCAATGAGATGTCTGCACCCGTGCATCTCAGTATCCACGCATGTTGGGTTTATGCAATAGGATTTTCATGGGCATGGAATAGTCATTTTGCCAGTTCCTTCCTTTGAAAGAGTCTCTCCAGCACCTGGCATGGGTGGTGCTCTCCCCTCCAAATCCTCACCAAGTCTGACACTACATAACTTCCAAAATCACAGAGGATCAGGTGGCTCTAGGATATTTAAGACCTCTTGTTTGTGTATGCACCCTCAAAGGAGTTTGGCAATATGGCTACCCCATGAATGACATGGGGTTCTCTTAGGCAAGGGAAATTCAGAGGTGTTTTTGCCAGTTCCTTCTAATGAAATACAGTCTGCATTGGTTGGTTGCCTCCCATCCATCTCCTATCCAGGACTGAGCCTGTTTAGCTTCCAAGATTAGATAAGATCTGGTGCCTGCGAGGTAATTACGGTACAACTTGCATGGCCACACTTCTTTCGGTTCATCCCATCTCTAGAAGATCCATTGGATCAATAATGACAAGGAGAGACGAAATATAGGTAAATCCACGGATTCAATGGTTCTGCTCTCATTTGTGGATTAATTGGCAGCCCCTCCATCCATGTATGGTACGAACCCGTGCCAATCCTGCTTACCCAGTTTACAAAAGCTAAAACAAACACAGTCCAAAATTGCAACACCCAAAAGTACAATTAAGCTATGAATTAAACCAGAACCAGTTGAACACTTTACAAACTGCCTATCTCTACGAGGCTTGAATGAAAAGAAATGCCTCCCTCTTTGTTACTTGGGTTTGGATAGGAATATTTTAATAAATCAAACGCAGAAATGATCCTTAGAATGTGCTCTTTAACTACCACTATTCACTTTTCCACACAATCACCAGACAATTGGATACATTTCTGCCAATGATGAACAAGTTTTCTGAAGCTGTCACAGAAGAAGTTGACACTCTGTTGTTGTAGGTTTTTTCGGGCTATATGGCCATGTTCTAAAGGCATTTTCTCCTGGTCTAGAGGCATTCTCTCACCTCTCAACAAAAGTTTGTTCTAGGCACTGTCAGGACATTATATGCTAATCAAGGTGGTCAGTTGAAACATTCACACCTAGCTCCAGCAGACAAGAGTCCTTTAATAATAATAATAATAATAACAACAACAACACTTTATTTGTACCCCGCTACTATCTCCCCAAGGGACTCGGTGCGGCTTACATGAGGCTGAGCCCAAATGCAACAATACAAGCAATAAAACAACAATACAAGCAATTAAAAAAACATAGACAATAAAATATACAACATTATCAATAAGACAACACACAGTTAAAAACAGTGGGAAAACCAAATGTAAAGTTAAAATTGGAAATAATGCTGGGACATGGACAAAAGTGATACTGGTGTTTGTGGAAGGGCATACAAGCAAACCTAAAGAAATATATATATCATTCCACAGATATATAAATGCTTTTTCCTAGTTCCAACAGACCTCACTACCTCTGAGGATGCTTGCCATAGATGCAGGCAAAACGTCAGGAGAGAATGCCTCTAGACCATGGCCATATAGCCTGAAAAAACCTACAACAACCCAGTTGACACTCTCTCTCATCCTGGGTACCCATCGTGCACAGATCTTCCGATAGCCAAGCAAAGCAATAATGTGACCCACATATTCTTGTGAAATGCCGATTATGCTTGAAATTTTTCTCTGAGTGAAACGATGATTGTCTTGAATCAATCTGTCAACCTTTTGCTTGTGAAACTTGGTGGTTGCTGTCACAGGACATCCAACTCTTTGTCACGAAAGTCCGATGTTCCCACCACTTTAAACTTACTCGCCCAATGATGCACAGTACTCGCATCAACACAATCACCATAAACAGCTTGCATTCTCTGATGAATCTCCTTTGGGGTGACTCCTTCTGCTGTCAAGAATTCAATGACTGCACGTTGCTTAAGTCGCATTGACCGTCCATCTGCACAGGGTTCCATACTTCGCACTTTAACAACACAACCATTCAATGCTAAGGCTGCCTGCCAAAATGGAACTGTAGAGGAGAGTCTACTGAACAAGCCAGTACCTGCCGCATACCAGTACTGCATCTGTTGAGGAGTTACGAAGGTGGAGGCATTACTTTTCATTCAACTTTTGTATTTCCAGATAGAATCATAGAATCAAAGAGTTGGAAGAGACCTCATGGGCCATCCAGTCCAACCCCATTCTGCCAAGAAGCAGGAATATTGCATTCAAATCACCCCTGACAGATGGTCATACAGCCTCTGCTTAAAAGCTTCCAAAGAAGGAGCCTCCACCACACTCCGGGGCAGAGAGTTCCACTGCTGAATGGCTCTCACAGTCAGGAAGTTCTTCCTCATGTTCAGGTGGAATCTCCTCTCTTGTAGTTTGAAGCCATTGTTCCACGTCCTAGTCTCCAAGGAAGAAGAAAACAAGCTTGCTCCCTCCTCCCTGTGACTGTGATCTGTAGTTGGTTCATATGTCGCAGGCTTGAAGTGGCAAGCCATTTGGGAACATGCACCTAAACTTCCCTGATACACCTCTGATCATTCCAAAGGAATGCCTCTTGTAGCATTCAAAACACACAGTGCAAAGAAATGAAATGAAAGACTTGGTCATTGGCTCATACTCTGACCCCCAATATACCTTTGCACACACATGCACACGCACATAAATTGCACCTATCTTTGTGACCTGGTCAGCCACAGGCTGGAATGCCAGCTGCAAAAGAAAAAGGAAAGGCAGCTGCAGGGAACTTTTGGGGAATTGCAGATCTCTTTCCTGTACAGCCAGAGGGGGAAAGGCAACAGGGATAAATCAAAGACTCCACTTTGTCCAGGTCTGGCAGAAGGGTGGAACCGGGTGCCTCCAAAACATAATTACAGCATTGGTACAATTAAGAGTTTGAGGAGTTAAATGGGCCTTTGCATCTCCTGAGCCACAATCAAGCACAGTTCAAAACCAAGGATTGTGCACCGGGAGCAGAAAGTTTAAGTTGCCTCTTGCACAAAACCCAGGTTACCCTGGTCTTTTCAATCAATCAATCAATTGCTGATGACAATGTAGTATATGCTCATTCTGAACAAACCACTCTAATACCTTTGCAGAAGCATACGAGAAGCTTGGCCTGTCATTGAACATCGAGAAAAAGTGCTCTTCCAGCAATCACCAGCCAATCCCTCTGCAAAGCCTGAAATTCAGCTTAATGGTGCGACATTAGAAAATGTTGACCATTTCCGCTCCCTTGGCAGCCACCTCTCCACAAAAGTCAACATTGACACTGAAATACAACACCGCCTGAGCTCTGCAAGTGCAGCATCCGTAAGGAGACCAATCTGCTTGTTTATAAAGCTACTGTCCTCCCAACCCTGCTATACACCTGTGAGAAGTGGACTCCAAATCCATCATTGTTTGAGTCCACAATGCTCTCTGGATGTAGGTGAACTACAACTCCCAAACTCAAGGTCAATGCCCACCAAACCCTTCCAGTATTTTCTGTTGGTCATGGGAGTCCTGTGTGCCAAGTTTGATTCATTTCCATCATTGGTGGAGTTCAGAATGCTCTTTATTGTAGGATAACTATAAATCCCAACCACTACAACTCCCAAATGACAAAATCAAAATGTTTTGAGTGATGGTTACTCCGTGTGTTGTGAGACGTTTTGTTGCCAAATTTGATGTGATTTCGTTCATTGGTTCTTTTGTTTTTAAGGTACTCATTATGCACAGAGCATTTATATAGAGAGAGAGATTTTAACATTGTGCATGAAAAAGAAATTTGTGTATACTGAACTATCAAAAAGCAAGTGTGTCCTTATGTCAGCCACCAACATGGAAAAAAATTAAGATTTTGGTGCATTCAGGATTTCTGAGTTTATTTTATTTTTATTTTATTTAATTTATCGTGTCATCCGCAACCAGAACACTGTATTACATTTCTAACAGAACAAAACAAACAGATAAAAATAAACCTCACAAATTTTGCAAGCTTGGTAGTTGATTAAATGTCCTTTGACCAGTATCTGGCCCCTTGGAGTGCCTCTGGTGTTGCCGCAAGAAGGTCCTCCCTTGTGCATGTGGCAGGGCTCAGGTTGCATTGCAGCAGGTGGTCAGTGGTTTGCTCTTCTCCACACTCGCATGTCAAGGATTCCACTTTGTGGCCCCATTTCTGAAGGTTGGCTCTGCATCTCGTGGTGCCAGAGCGCAGTCTGTTCAGCACCTTCCAAGTTGCCCAGTCTTCTGTGTGCCCAGGGGGGAGTCTCTCATTTGGTATCAGCCAATTGAGGTTCTGGGTTTGAGCCTGCCACTTTTGGACTCTCGCTTGCTGAGGTGTTCCAGCGAGTGTCTCTGTAGATCTTAGAAAACTATTTCTTGATTTAAGTCGTTGACGTGCTGGCTGATACCCAAACAGGGGATGAGCTGGAGATGTCTCTGCCTTGGTCCTTTCACTATTGGCTGCTACTTCCCGGCGGATGTCAGGTGGGGCAATACTGGCTAAGCAGTGTAATTTCTCCAGTGGTGTGGGGCACAGACACCCTGTGATAATGCGGCATGTCTCATTAAGAGCCACATCCACTGTTTTAGCGTGGTGGGATGTGTTCCACACTGGGCATGCAGACTCAGCAGCAGAGTAGCATAGCGCAAGGGCAGATGTCTTCACTGTGTCTGGTTGTGATCCCCAGGTTGTGCCAGTCAGCTTTCGTATGATATTGTTTCTAGCACCACTTTTTGCTTGATGTTCAGGCAGTGCTTCTTGTAGGTCAGAGCACGGTCCAGAGTACTCCCAGGTATTTGGGTGCGCTGCAATGCTCCAGTGGGATTCCTTCCCAGGTAATCCTCAGAGCTCGGGATGCTTGTCTGTTCTTAAGGTGAAAGGCACATGTCTGTGTTTTAGATGGATTAGGGATCAGCTGGTTTTCCCTGTAATAGGCAGTAAGAGCACCTAGAGCTTCGGAGAGCTTCTGTTCAACCATCTCAAAGCTCCCTGCTTGAGCAGTAATGGCACGATCATCAGCATAGATGAAGTTCTCTGTCCCTTCTGGCAGTGGCTGGTCATTTGTGTAGATGTTGAACATGGATGGAGCAAGCACGCTCCCCTGAGGCAGGCCGTTCTTCTGTTTCCGCCATCTGCTTCTCTGGCCCTGGAACTCAACAAAAAAGCTCCTGTTTTGTAGCAGGAGATGGTAGTCCTTGTGATATTATACATTTTTCTCAGGAGGAGGCGGTGGTTCACAGTATCATAAGCCGCTGAGTTATTTTGATAGCATTGAGTTCGGAGAGACAAAGTGGTGTCAAACTGAATTCACAGTGCAGATGCACCACCTGTAACACTTTAAAGTATCAGTTTAGGAAGGAAATTACATCAAACCAAACCTCTGACTGATTTTCCCATTGGGTTATTTTGCAATAAACTCCATGCTGTCTTGTGAACTCCTCTGACATGTATGGCATTTGGTGCATTGTAATCCTACATTCTCCTTCCTTGAAAAAAGTCTGACTTTAAAAGAAAGGACCTAAACACAATAGCAACTTAAAGAGAAAGCAGCGGAATATTGCACAGATTCACAAATGTCTACAAACACACCTCTAGATGACATTCCAGGAAGGCCTCAAATCAAAGACGCTTTTGAAACTATTATTCAGTGCACTGTTAAGCCTTAAGAGCAGGAGAAAGTTAACGGTCACTCGCTCTTATATAAGCAACCGGAGATGTAACTCCCGGCCCAGTCTGCCAATTCCTTTCCTTATCTTGTATACTTTTCGGATTATGGGCAGGAAGTCTACAACTGATACATTAAACAAAATATATATTTTTAAAAAATTCTAAACACTGGGCCAGGCTTCCTCGAATATAATTTGCTGAGAACGGAAAAGAAAGCCATTCACACAATATACATTGCTTTTGCATTTGTTATAAGGTGCATCTCTACTCTGCAGAATGAAAGCAGTTTGAAAGCAGTGGAATTGCCGTAGTTCAATGCTACAGAATCCTGGGAGTTGTGGTTTCATAAGATCTTTAGAGTGCTGATGCCTCACCAAACGAACAACCCAAGGAACCTGCATTGGGGAAGTTATAGGGAGGAGGGAGCAAGCTTCCTTTCTGCTTCCCTGGAGACTAGGATGCAGAACAATGGCTTCAAACTACAAGAGAGGAGATTCCACCTGAACATGAGGAAGAACTTCCTGACTGTGAGAGACGTTCAGCAGTGGAACTCCCTGCCCGGAGTGTGGTGGAGGCTCCTTCTTTGAAAGTTTTTAAACAGAGGCTGGATGGCCATCTGTCAGGGGTGCTTTGAAAGCAATTTTCCTGCTTCGTGGCAGGGTGTTGGACTGGATGGCCCATGAGGTCTCTTCCAACTCTAGGATTCTATGATTCTGTGTCAGGAACAAACCAAACAGTTGTATTGCATTTTTAACAAACACAAATTTTGCAAGCTTGGTAGCTGATTAAATGTCCTTTGACCAGTATCTGGCCACTTGGAGTGCCTCTGGTGTTGCTGCAAGGAGGTCCTCCCTGGTGCATGTGGCAGGGCTCAGGTTGCATTGCAGCAGGTGGTCAGTGGTTTGCTCCTCCCCACACTCGCATGTCGAGGATTCCACTTTGTGGCCCCATTTCTTGAGGTTGGCTCTGCATCTCGTGGTGCCAGAGCGCAGTCTGTTCAGTGCCTTCCAAGTCGCCCAGTCTTCTGTGTGCCCAGGGGGGAGCCTCTCATTTGGTATCAGCCATGGGTTGAGGTTCTGGCTTTGAGCCTGCCACTTTTGGACTCTCGCTTGCTGAGGTGTTCCAGCGAGTGTCTCTGTAGATCTTAGAAAACTATTTCTCGATTTAAGTCATTGACATGCTGGCTGATACCCAAACAAGGGATGAGCTGGAGATCTCACTGCCTTGGTCCTTTCACTATTGGCTGCTACTTCCCGGCGGATGTCAGGTGGTGATGACAGTGTAATTTCTCCAGTGGTGCAGTGCGCAGACACCCCGTGATAATGCAGCATGTCTCATTCAGAGCCACATCCACTGTTTTTAGCCTGGTGAGATGTGTTCCACACTGGGCATGCATACTCAGCATCAGAGTAGCAAAGCACAAGGGCAGATGTCTTCACTGTGTCTGGTTGTGATCCCCAGGTTGTGCCAGTCAGCTTTCATATGATATTGTTTCTAGCACCCACTTTTTGCTTGATGTTCAGGCAGTGCTTCTTGTAGGTCAGAGCACGGTCCAGAGTGACTCCCAGGGATTTGGGTGCGCTGCAATGCTCCAGTGGGATTCCTTCCCAGGTAATAATCCTCAGAGCTCAGGATGCTTGTCTGTTCTTAAGGTGAAAAGCACATGTCTGTGTTTTAGATGGATTAGGGATCAGCTGGTTTTCCCTGTAATAGGCAGTAAGAGCACCTAGAGCTTCGGAGAGCTTCTGTTCTACCATTCAAGTTTTTCTTGAAGTCTGCTAAGGAGGGGGCTTGCCTAATCTCACCAGGTAGTGAATTCCAAAGATGGGGAGCCACAGCGGAGAAGGCTTTTTCCCTTGTTCCCGCAAGTCTTGCCTATGATAGAGGGAGAGGCGAAAGGAGAGCTTTCCCAGAGGAAGGTTGGTGGTAGGAGATCAGGCCACGAAGATAGTGTCATATGTTCCATAGTTGATGGTGGTTGGTGGTGGTAGACCTGGCAGTTGGTGATGGAAGGGTTAATGTAAAGGGCTGAGTAGTTTGTAAGTAACAGTTTACAGGTAAAAGCAATTAAGGGTGGAGGCATGCAGGGGATAGTTTGCAGGTGGGTGTTACTGGATTTAAGGAGCTAACCTTGAGATTGATGTTTGGGAGAAAAGTATATCTGTTGCATTTTGGTGGTGGGTGCTACTGGTTTTCCCCCCAGGTCTGTTGAATTTTCGGCGTCCTGACCTGTCTCCTGTCTCCTGTAATTTTGGAATCCTTTGGACTGGCTTTTGACTACAGTATACTTTTGAACCCTGGACTCTGTTATTGAACTCTCGGCATTTGACCACTGGACTGGACCCTTTTGACTACGAAGTTATTTTTGCTATCAGTTTTTGTTTATTCTGTAGCTGAGTGCTATCTTTGTGTTTATATTTTGGTCTATTAAAATAGCCATCAAGTAAGTGCTGTTTTAATTAAACTGTTCGATAAAACTGGGAGTTTGATTCATCTCTACCTAAATTAAGCAGAGCCCTGGCAATAATTTATTTGGTCCCAAACCATTTAGGGCAGTGGTTCTCAACCTTCTTAATGCCGTGACCCCTTAATACAGTCCCTCATGTTGTGGTGACCCCCAACCATAACGTTTTCGTTGCTACTTCATAACAGTCATTTTACTACTCTTATAAATCATAATGTAAATATCCAATATGCAGGATGTATTTTCATTCACTGGACCAAACTGGGCACAAATACCCAATACGCCCAAATGTGAATACTAGTGGGATTGGGGGAGGATTGATTTTGTAATTTGGGAGTTGTAGTTTCTGGGATTTATAGTTCACCTATAATCAAAGAGCATTCTGAACTCCACCAATGATGGATTGAACCAAACTTGGCACACAGAACTCCCATGACCAACAGAAAATACTGGAAGGGTTTGGTGGGCATTGACCTTGAGTTTGGGAGTTGTAGTTCACCTACATCCAGAGAGCACTGTGGACTCACACAATGATGGATCTGGACCAAACTTGACATGAATACTCAATATGCCCAAATGTGAACACTGGTGGAGTCTGGGGAAAATAGATCTTGACATTTGGGAGTTGTAGTTGCTGAGATTTATAGTTCACTACAATCAAAGAACATTCTGAACTCCACCAATGACAGAATTGGCTCAAACTTCCCACATGGAATCTCCATGACCAATAGAAAATACTGTGTTTTCTGTTGGTCCTTGGCGACCCCTCTGACACCCCTTCGCGACCCCCTCAGGGGTCCCGACCCCCAGGTTGAGAATCACTGATTTAGGGCTTTATAGGTAATAACCTGCACCTTGAATTGGGACCGGAAAATGAACGGCAGCCAATGGAGCTCCTTGATGGGGCATGGAATGCATTAGAGAAAGCACTCCACCAACCACCAAAGGTTCCCATCCCTTTGCTTTTTTTGGAAGCACATTTCTGCCTCAAGGGTCCTATCCAAGCAGAGAAGCAAATGCAACCAGTGCATACTGTAAACAAAGGCTGCTCATCCATACCAAGATCTGAAGGCAATTAAAGAGCAGAAGAGGAGGAGGAGGAACCCACAGGATGGAATCAGGGCTGGTTGGGGTGCGGAGAGGTTTTTGGAGCAGGCCGTTGCTGCAACGCTTCCCCTTTGCTCTGCTTCCAAGCCCCGGAGGCCAAAGACCCGGGAGCAAGCGGCTGGGAGATCAAGATCGTTTTTAATTTTTAATTAAATGCTCACGCAGCACTTTGAAGATGCAAAGTGGAACGGAGAGGTTGCTGGCTTCAGGATCCAAGCCAAGAATTATCTGCGCAGTGGGAAAGGGGAGTTCGGGAAGGAAGGCCACTCATTTACATAAAGGCGTGCTCCAAAGAAGCAGGTACACATATAGGTAAAGAGCTGTTGTGTGGCTGGCTACAACACAACAAAACCCAAAGCTCACAGCAAAGCTTTCCAGTCACTTATTGCAACCCTACTGCAATTCTCTTCTAGAGCTTCCATGACCAGGTATCTTCAGGTGAGGGCTTTCCTGAGAGGCTGAGAGAGTGTGACATACCCAAGTTCACCCAGTGAGTTTTTATGGTCAAACTCTTCCATATTCCTCACTCAAATCATCATACCATTCTGGCTCAGTTTCTTCAGAGGAGTTTGCCATAGACTTCCAGTGAAGCTGAGAGGGTGACTCATCTAAGGTAATCCAATGGGTTTCTACACCAGATAAGGATAAGGGTCCAAACTCATTCATACATATATGCATACATACACATCTATAGAAATAAAAATGTAATGTTTGTTTGTGGGATTAACAGAACTCAAAAACCACTGGGGGAATTGACACCAAATTTGGACACAAGACACCTATCAGGTCAACGTATGTCCTTCACTCACAAAACACTGAAAAACACAGCAGAGGGGACTTAAAAAACCCCAAAAAGCTAAATGATGAAAAGCTACATGACAATACAGAAAAAAGAAAGAAAGAGAGAGGGAAGGGGAGGGGAAAAAAAGAAAGAAAGAAAAGAGAAGAAGGGAAAGAAAGAAGGAAAGGGTGAAGGAAATATGGAAGCAAAGAGAGAAGGAAGAAAGGAGAGAAAGAGGGAGGGAAAGAAAAAGGGGGAAGGAAGGAAAGTTAGAGAAGGAAGGAAGAAGAGAAGGAAAGAAAAAAGGGAAAAAAGGAAGGAAAGAGGGAGTGAAGGAAGGATGGAAGATGTAGAGAAACATGAGGAAGAACTTCCTGACTGTGAGAGCCATTCAGCAGTGGAACTCTCTGCCCCGGAGTGTGGTGGAGGCTTCTTCTTTAGAAGCTTTTAAACAGAGGCTGGATGGCCATCTGTCAGGGGTGATTTGAATGCAATATTCCTGCTTCTTGGCAGAATGGAGTTGGACTGGATGATGGCCCAGGAGGTCTCTTCCAACTCTTTGATTCTATGATTCTATGAGGGAAGGAAAGAAGGAAAGAGAGACAGAAGAAGAGGGAAAAAAGGGGGGAAGGAAGGAAAGAGACCGAGAAGGAAGGAAGAAGAGAAGGAAAGACGGCAAGGAAGGAAGGAAAGAGGGAGTGAAGGAAGGAGGGAAAGAAGAAGAGAAAGAGGAAAGGTGGGCCACAGTAATGCGTGGTGGGTACAGCTAGTATATATATAAGTGTGTGTGCTTGTGTGTGAGTGTGTAATGTAATGTTCGTTTGTGGGATTAACAGAACTCAAAAACCAATGGATGAATTGCCGCCAAATTTGGCCACAAGACACCTACTAGCCCAAGGAGTGACCATCACTCAAAAAATATGATTTGTCATTTGGGAGTTGTAGTTGTTGGGATTTATGGTTCACCTACAATCAAAGAGTATTCTGAACTCCACCAATGATGGAATTGAACCAAACGTGGCCCACAGGACTCCCATGACCCACAGAAAACATTATAAGGGGTTTGGTGGGCATTGACCTTGAGTTTGGGAGTTGTACTTCACCTACATCCAGAGAGCACTGTGGACTCAAGCAATGAAGGATCTGGACCAAACTTGACATGAATACTCCATATGCCCAAATATGAACACTGATCAAGTTTGAAGCAAATAGACCTTGACATTTGGGAGTTGTGTTACTGGGATTTATAGTTCACCTACAATCAAGGAGCATTCTGAACCTAATCAACGACAGAATTGGGGCAAACTTCCCACACAGAGCCCTCATGACCAACAGAAAATACTGTGTTTTATGGTGGTCTTAGGTGGCCCTTCTGACACCCCCTCACGACCCCTCCTCTGGGATCCCAACCCCCAGGTTGAGAAATGCTGCCTGAAGACCATCCAATCCAACTCCCTTCATCACGGCAAGAAAACATAATCAAAGCCCTCCTGATAAAGAGTCATCCAGCCATGGATATAATAGATATATATGGTTCACACACACACACACACACACACACACATATATGTATATGACAGATATAGTATCATAGATTTGAAAGGGACCCCTAAAGAAGGACAATTATATGTTGCACGTTCCAGAGTAGGGAAACCAGACAATCTCTACATCAACATTGACAAAGACAGCAGGCTTAAGGAGCCAGTGATGTGCTCCTTAAGCCATGGGGTTCTTGGTTATGACTGCTGGGTACGTTCAAGGAGAAGGAAATGGCAAGCGTCCTTGGATCTATCCAAAAGACCTCATGGCAGGGTTGTTGTAGGTTTTTCAGGCTGTATGGCCATGTTCTAGAAGCATTCTCTCCTGACGTTTCGCCTGCATCTGTGGCAGGCATCCTCAGAGGTTGTGAGGTTTGTTGGAAACTATAAAAATTGGGTTTATATATCTGTGGAATAATGTCCTGGGTGGGAGAAAGAACTCTTGTCTGTTGGAGCTCGGTGTGAATGTTTCAATTGGTCACCTTGATTAGCATTTGATGGCCTGATAGTTTTTAGGTGTGCCTTGTTCCTGCCTGGGGGACTTCTTTGTTGAGAGGTGATTCGCTGGGCCTGATTGTTCTCTGGAGTTCCCCTGTGTTTGAGTTTTGTTCTTTATTTACTGTTATAATTTTAGAGTTTTATTTAATACTGGTAGCCAGATTTTGTTCATTTTCATGGTTTCTTCCTTTCTGTTGAAATGTATTATATTGTATGATTTTATTTTGTTGGACGACCCCAAGTTGGAGATGGGAGATCCGAAAACAAAACTGTTATTTTGTTTTCTGAATGAAGCAGAGAGTGTTTGAGGACCGGGACATCCGTAGGGATACCAAGCTATTGTCCTCCCAACCCTGCTATAAACCTGCAAGACGTGGACTGTCTACAGACGTCACATGCAACTCCTGGAATGATTCCATCAGTGCTGCCTCTGAAAAAGCGGACATGGGAAGACAAGCCGACAAACGTCAGTGTGCTGGAAGAAGCAAAGACCACCAGCATTGAAGCGATGGTCCTTGCCATCAACTCCGCTGGACCGGCCACGTTGTTCGGATCTCCACCGTCTCCCATAGCATTGCTCTATTCCAAACTCAAGAATGGAAAACGGAATGTTGGAGGACAGGAAAAGAGATTTAATGATGGGCTCAAAGCCAACCTTAAAAACTCTGGCATAGACACTGAGAACTGGGAAGCCCTGGCCCTTGAGCACTCCAGTGGAGGTCAGCTGTGACCAGCAGTGCTGCAGAATTTGAAGAGGCACGAATGGAGGGCGAAAGAGACAAACGTGCCAAGAGGAAGGTGCGTCAAGCCAACCCCGACCGGGACGCCTTCAACCTGGAAACCGATGCCCTCACTACGGGAGAAGATGCAGATCAAGTATAGGGCTCCAGAGTCACCTACAAACCCACTGCCAGGATACTACACTTGGAGGACCATCATCCTCAGATTACGAAGGATCGCCTAAGTAGTAAAGGTGTCCTCTTGGAAAGATTTATTCAGGGGAAGTTTGCCATTTCTTTTCTCTGAGGCTGAGAGAGTATCTCAGAATCCTAGAGCTGGGAGAGACTCCAAGGGCCATCCATTCTAACCTTCTGCCACCACCCAAGCCCTCTCAACTTTCCTTTTGTTTAGAAACCTCTGGAGAAGGAGACTCCACCAGACTCTCAGGCAGCAGCATAATCCACTGCCAAAAAGCTCTTACTGCCAGGAAGTTCTTCCCAATATTTAATTGGAATCTCTTTTCCTGGAGTTTGAACCCATTGCTCCATGTCTCAGTCTTTGGAGGAGCAGAAAGAAAGCTTCCAACCTCCGTATGAACTCTTCTCAAATATTGGAATGTGTCCTTCATCAACCTTCTCTTCTCCAAGCTGAACACCTGCAGCTTCCTAGAGACGGCTCACTGCAATTGGTAGTTGGCTTTGATAATTTTGGTTGCTCTTCTGTGGATATCTTCCAAGCTTGTTATAATGTCAGGCACCACCTAAAAATATGACACGGCTCACCAAAAATATGAATCCGTCAAAAGGAAGAGGGAGTATGGTTGTTGAATCTGTTGTGTAGATTTAAATTTCTCTTTAAATTAGTTGTTGAAATATGTCCCACTGATTAAACCAATATCAGGGGAGTTTAAAGCAGAGAAGGAGAGAGACAGTATTTTAAAAGGTAGGAACTGGGAAACACTAATACTGAGAGACTTAAAATGATTCATCAAATGAATTCCGCTGCCACCATTCCAATAATAATCAGGCTGAGGTAATATTGTGAGTTTCTTAGTGGTTGTTGTGAAAATGACTTTAAGAATACTTTATGCAAATGCTCCCTTGGTCACCACCGAAACCTGGGGTTCCAAGCTCAGCGATGAGTCCAGGATCACACCCAAGCTGCAAACCTGGGAGGGGGCCGATGTGATATCCTTAGGGAGGGCGTTCCATAGCCAAGGGGCCACCACTGAGAAGGCCCTGTCTCTTGTTCCCGCCAGCCGTACTTGTGACAAAGGCGGGACCAGGAGTGGCCTCCTCAGATGATCTTAAAGTACTCTACATTTCTCCACATTATGCCTGTTTCCCATCTTGACATCAATCTCATTTTGCTTGGCTGCCCAGTTTTCCTTTGTGAGATGTTGTAAGGCATGCCATGTCCATTGGAGCCTCATATTTGAGGGGTGGTTGGAACTTTTAGGGTGACCTCTACAAACTCCCTCCAACCACCCTGGTCATTCCACAGATATATAAACCCATTTTTCTAGTTCTAACAGACCTCACTATCTCTGAGGATGCTTGCCATAGATGCAGGCGAAACGTCAGGAGAAAATGCCTCTAGAACATGGCCATATAGCCCAAAAAAACCTATAACAAACCAGTGATTCCGCCCATGAAAGCCTTCGACAAAACCAGACCACACCTGTGTCCAATTCTGGGCACCACAATTCAAGAGAGATGTTGACAAGCTGGAATGTGTCCAGAGGAGGGCACTAAAATGATCAAGGGTCTGGAGAACAAGCCCTATGAGGAGCGGCTTAAGGAGCTGGGCATGTTTAGCCTGAAGAAGAGAAGGCTGAGAGGAGATATGATAGCCATGTATAAATATGTGAGAGGAAGACACAGGGAGGAGGAGGGAGCAAGCTTGTTTTCTGCTTCCTTGGAGACTAGGACAAGGAACAATGGCTTCAAACTACAAGAGAGGAGATTCCATCTGAACACGAGGAAGAACTTCCTGACTGTGAGAGCCGTTCAGCAGTGGAACTCTCTGCCCGGAGTGTGGTGGAGGCTCCTTCTTTGGAAGCTTTTAAACAGAGGCTGGATGGCCATCTGTCAGGGGTGATTTGAATGCAATATTCCTGCTTCTTGGCAGAATGGGGTTGGACTGGATGGCCCAGGGGGTCTCTTCCAACTCTTTGATTCTATGATTCTATGATTCAAGGGGCCACCACTGAGAAGGCCCTGTCTCTCATTCCCGCCAACCATACTTGTGACAAAGGCAGGACCAAGAGCAGGGCCTCCTCAGATGATCTTAAAGTACTCTACATTTCTCCACATTATGCCTGTTTCCCATCTTGACATCAATCTCATTTTGCTTGGCTGCCCAGTTTTCCTTTGTGAGATGTTGTAAGGCATGCCATGTCCATTGGATTCTCATGTTTGAGGGGTGGTTGGAACTTTTAGGGTGACCTCTACAAACTCCCTCCAACCACCCTGGTCATTCCACAGATATATAAACCCAATTTTCCTAGTTCCAACAGATCTCACTACCTCTGAGGATGCTTGCCATAGATGCAGGCAAAACGTCAGGAGAGAATGCCTCTAGAACATGGCCATATAGCCCAAAAAAACCTACACCAACCCAGTGATTCCGGCCATGAAAGCCTTCGAGAATACATCCCTCCAACCAGTTTGGAAATCCTGGGTACTATCCCCCTTCTCATAATAAAACCTTGACTCCAATAGTTGATGACAACCAATGGTTGCGTGGCCTTGGCAACTCCAGAAAGAACATTTTGATGGTAGTCTCTCTTGAAAGAGAATGTTCTAGAAGCAATGTTCTAGAAGCAATGTTCTAGAAGCATTCTCTCCTGATGTTTCACCTGCATCTATGACAGGCATCCTCAGAGGTTGTGAGGACCTCACAACCTCTGAGGATGCTTGCCATAGATGCAGGCGAAATGTCAGGAGAACATGGCCATGTAGCCCAAAAAACCTACAACAACCCAGTGATTCAGCCATGAAAGCCTTCGACAAGGCTACAGAAGGCTACAAAAGGAAAGAAAACCCCGGCAACAGTAGTCGCGGCGGGAGAGCATAACATTCTTTTCCCTTCCTAAGGGTAGAAGCCCCCATATCCTTTTAAAGAGGGGGGCCTCCCAAAGGAAAATAAAAATAAATTACATATTTGACTGAAGAGTGTGTTAAACGAGAAGGGATCAGATGGAAAAAAGGAGAGTTGCAGGGGAAGGTATTTTGCCAAACTGGTTCAACAAGGAAAAGCCGCCGGAGGGCAAGTCGGGAAGATGAGCAGAGGAGGAGAAGGGAGGCCCAACGCCTCCAAAGAGGGGCTTGGAGGAGGAAACGGGCCGAGGCTGGTGGGGGAGGAAGGGGAGCCCCTTCTGGGTTGCTCCTTCACCCATACAAAGGCTCCTTCCTGGGGGGTCTTGGCAAAAGTTATCCATGGCCTCTCCGAGAAAGGAACTTCCACCTCTTTCTCCGAACTAATGTGCCATTGACATACCTCCTGCGTAGCAAGAGATACTTAGAAATGTCCAAGAAACAGTCCATAAATGGGATCCTTAAGCATCAGAAGAGTCTGATCTTGGATCAGAATATACAAGTTGCCTAAACATGAAGCAGACCCATCTTAGCGCTTGACCTTTGTTCATACATGCAGTTGTTTCTGACTCTTTGTGACCTCATGGACCAGCCCACGCCAGAGCTCCCTGTCGGCCGCCACCACCCCCAGCTTCTTCAAGGTCAAGCCAGTCACTTCAAGGATACCATCCATCCATCTTGCCCTTGGTCGGCCCCTCTTCCTTTTTCCTTCCATTTTCCCCAGCATCATTGTCTTCTCCAAGCTTTCCTGTCTTCTCATGATGTGGCCAAAGCCCTTCATCTTGACCTCTCATCTCCTTCCCTCCAATGAGCAGCCGGGCTTTATTTCCTGAAGTATGGACTGGTTGGATCTTCTTGTAGTCCAAGGCCAGCACCACAGTTCAAAAGCATCTCTCTTCCTTCGCTCAGCCTTCCTTCTGGTCCAGCTCTCACATCCGTAGGAGACTATGGGGAATACCATGGCTTTAACTATGCGGATCATTTGTTGCCAGTGTGATGTCTCCACTCTTCACTCTTTCATCAAGATTGGTCATTACTCTCCTCCCAAGAAGGAAGCATCTCCTGATTTCCTGGCTGCAGTCTGCATCTGCACTCATCTTTGCACCTAGAAATACAATGTCTGTCACGGCCTCCACATTTTTTCCCTGTATTTCCCAGTTGTCAATCATTCTTGGTGCCATAATCTTGGTTTTTTGGATGAAAGTTTTTGCGCTTTCTTCGTCCACCTTGATTAGAAGGCTCCTCTGCTCCTCAGAGGTTGTTAATGTTTCTTCCAGCAATTTTCACCCCAGACTTGCATTCCTCAAGCCCCGCATATCACATGATGTGTTCTGCATATAGGATAATATCGACATGGGGCAGTCCTAGGAAAGGATATAGAAGCTGAAGCTTGTGCTAAATGCAGCTTCATGGTATCATATCTGCAACTGCTAGAGAACAACTAATACCAAACTTATAAGAACTGGACTGGCTTCCAATTTGCTTCCAAGCTCAACACAAAGGGTTGGTGTTGATGCACAAACTCCGATACACCTTTGGCCTAGGATATCTGAAAGAGGGCTTGTTCCAATGTGGACCTGACCTAAATTTGTGAAGAAGACACCCTCATCCATGCCCCCAAGATCTCATGAAGGCTTTCTCTGTAGCACTGTCCCAATTGTAGAACTCCCTTCCCATCTCTGTCATTCTACATGGCCTTTGGTGACTGAAACTCCCATCTATTTTGTTTGCTTCTCCATGAAGGATGACTCTTATTTGGCTTTCATAAGTTCTCAGAAGCACAGAGTTAGAAGGCTATTTCATTCAACACCTTGCCATGCTGGAAAACATACACCAAGTCTGGGTTGTTGTAGGTTTTTTGGGCTATATGGCGATATTCTAGAAGCATTCTCTCCTGACATTTCGCCTGCGTCTATGGCGAGCATCCTCAGAGGTTGTGAGGACCTCACAACCTCTGAGGATGCTTGCCATAGATGCAGGCGAAACGTCAGGAGAACATGGCCTATTAGCCCAAAAAACCTACATTTTATGTTGGGGGTCACCACAACATCACAAACTGTATTAAGGGGTCACGGCATTAGAAAGGTTGAGAACCACTGAGCCAGATGAATATCATAGAACCATAGAGTTGGAAGAGACCTCGTGGGCCATCCAATCCAATCCCTTTCTGCCAAGAAGCAGGAAAATCGCATTCAAAGCACACCCGACAGATGGCCATCCAACCTCTGTTTCAAAGCTTCCAAAGAAGGAGCCTCTAACACACTCCGGGGCAGAGAGTTCCACTGCTGAACAGTTCGTCTCACATATTTCATAGGATAATAGAGTTGGAAGAGACCTCATTGGCCATCCAGTCCAACCCCATTCTGCCAAGAAGCAGGAATATTGCATTCAAATCACCCCTGACAGATGGCCATCCAGCCTCTGTTTAAAAGCTTCCAAAGAAGGAGCCTCCACCACACTCCGGGGCAGAGAGTTCCACTGCTGAACGGCTCTCACAGTCAGGAAGTTTCCTCATGTTCAGATGGAATCTCCTTTCTTGTAGTTTGAAGCCATTGTTCCGCGTCCTAGTCTCCAAGGAAGCAGAAAACAAGCTTGCTCCCTCCTCCCTGTGGCTTCCTCTCACATATTTATACATGGCCATCATCATATCTCCTCTCAGCCTTCTCTTCTTCAGGCTAAACATGCCCAGCTCCTTAAGCCGCTCCTCATAGGGCTTGTTCTCCAGACCCTTGATCATTTGAGTCGCCCTCCTCTGGACACATTCCAGCTTGTCAATATCTCTCTTCAATTGTGGTGCCCAGAATTGGACACAATATTCCAGGTGTGGTCTAACCAAGGCAGAATAGAGCATGGGGAGAATGACTTCTCTGGATCTAGGCACCAGACGCCTATTGGCCAAAATCCCATTGGCTTTTTTTGCTACCATATCACATTCCTGGCTCATGTTTAACTTCTTGTCCACGAGACCCCAAGATCTTTTCCACACGTCCTGCTCTCAAGCCAGGCATTGTCCCCCATTCTGTGTCTTTGCATTTCATTTTTTCTGCCCAAGTGGAGTCTCTTGCATTTGTCCCTGTTGAACTTCATTGTGTTAGTTTTGGTCAATCATCTCTGTAATCCAGTGTTTCTCAACCTTCCTAATGCCGTGACCCCTCAATACATTTCCTTATGTCGTGGTGACACCCAACCATAACATTCTTTTGCTAATTCATAATTTACTTTTAAATTACTTTTTCTCCTGTTATGAAACATAATTTGGGATTTGTAGTTGTTGGAATTTGTGGTTCACCTACAATCAAAGAGTATTCTGAACTCCACCAAAGATGGAATTGAACCAAACTTGGCACAAAGAATGTCCACGACCAACAGAAAACATTGGAAGGGTTTGGTGGGCATTGATCTTGGGTTTGGGAGTTGTAGTTCACCTACAAAGAGCACTATGGACTCAAACAATGATGGATCTGGACCAAATATGGCATGAATACTCAGTATGCTAAATGTGAACACTTGTGGAGTTTGGGGGAAATAGGCCTTGACATTTGGGAGTTGTAGTTGCTGGGATTTATAGTTTACCTACAATCAAAAAGCATTCTGAACCCCACCAATGATAGAATTGGGTCAAACTTCCCACACAGAACCCCCATGACCAACAGAAAATATTGTGTTTTCTGATGGTCTTTGGTGACCCCTCTGGTACCCCCTGGTGACCCCTCCAGGGGTCCCAACCCCCAGGTTGAGAAACACTGGCCTAAGTGGAGTATCTTGTCACTGTTGAACTTCATTTTGTGAGTTTTGGCCCATCTCTCTAATCTGTTCAGACCATTTTGAATTCTGCTCCTGTCTTGGTTAGTCTTGGCCCAGTTCTGTGATCTGTCAGGGTCCTTTGGGATCCTGATACCGTCTTCTGGGGACTTGGCTGTCCTTCCCAATTTGGGGTCACCTGTAAAGTGGATCGGCATGCTCTGCCTTCTCCAGAGCATAGAGTCATGCACCTTTTGCACCCCCCTCTTGCCCTGGGAGGGAGAAAGGGAGGGCAAAGGGTGAGGCGAAAGGCAGGTGCCAGATGGCAGACAGCTCTCGAGCCATGCCTTGTCCCCTATTCTGTATTTTTGCATTTCATTTTTTCTGCCCAAGTGGAGTCTCTTTGCATTTGCCACTGTTGAACTTCGTTGTGTTAGTTTTGGCCCATCATCTCTCTAATCTGTGAAGATCTGCTCCTGTCTTGGTTAGTCTTGGCCAAGTTCTGTGATCTGTCAGGGTCCTTTGGGATCCTGATACTGTCCCCAGGTTGTCCCTCCCAATTTGGGGTCACCTGTAAATTGGATCGGCACACTCTCCCTTCTCCCGCGCATAGAGTCATGCACCTTTTGCACCCCCCTCTTGCCCTGGGAGGGAGAAAGGGAGGGCAAAGGGTGAGGCGAAAGGCAGGTGCCAGACGGCAGACAGCTCTCGAGCCAGGCCTTGTCCCCTATTCTGTATTTTTGCATTTCATTTTTTCTGCCCAAGTGGAGTCTCTTTGCATTTGCCACTGTTGAACTTCGTTGTGTTAGTTTTGGCCCATCATCTCTCTAATCTGTGAAGATCTGCTCCTGTCTTGGTTAGTCTTGGCCAAGTTCTGTGATCTGTCAGGGTCCTTTGGGATCCTGATACTGTCCCCAGGTTGTCCCTCCCAATTTGGGGTCACCTGTAAATTGGATCGGCACACTCTCCCTTCTCCCGCGCATAGAGTCATGCACCTTTTGCACCCCCCTCTTGCCCTGGGAGGGAGAAAAGGAGGGCAAAGGGTGAGGCGAAAGGCAGGTGCCGGACGGCAGACAGCTGCCCCGAAGGCAAAGAGGCCAAGGAGGGTTTCCAAAAAGAAGAAGGGCTGCGTTTCTGATTAAACACAAGAAACACAACGTCCCTCGGGGCTACGGGTTCCTCCTCCGTGAAAGCAAACAGCAGGCTGGGCTGGCACCTGTCAAGTGATGTTTGACAACTCATAAAGATTGGGGAAGACAAACTTCTCCCCCTTTGCGGCTCCTTCTTTGGAGAACCGATGTTTGCACAAAGGGTCCTCGGCACAGGTTGTGGTCTCAGCCAAAAGCAGAGAAGAAAAGAGCCTTTTGTGAATGAGCGAAGGGATACAACGAGCGAGTGAATGAATGGGACGGATGAATGAACCGAGGGGGCGTTCTCTCCGGCAGCAGCGATGCGGGAGAGCGGCATATTTGCGCAGGGAGACGGAGGGCCAGGGCGCACTCCACCGCCGGGCCTTGAGTCAATAGCAGATTACAGCCACACGCCAGAGTTGCGCCACAGCGCACACGACACCCGGAGCGGCAGCATGCCTCGGAGGCAGGCAGCAGATGGAAGAAAGAAGGAGAAGGGAGGGAGGGAGGGAAGGAGGAGGGCTGGCCCGCGCTCCTTCCTCCTCCGGCATGGCACAGGCCTCCCAGCAGCTGAGCAAACTCATGCCAGAGGCTGGTGGTGCATCACCATGATCATCCTCAGGGTGGGATCAATGCGTTTCGCAAACCAGGAAACTCAAAGGCCTCCCAGCACCATCTGCACCATTTGTTTCCACCTGCAGCCAAAGAAAAGCAGTGATTTTGGGCCTCTCCCTTTGCTCAAAAGGACCTGGCTTCCAAAGGAAAACTGCCAGATTTTGGGTGACACAGACATCCATGGCTTGGAAACTGGCACAACTCTGCAAAGTTTGCTATGCATACAGATATAGGCACCATTTGGCAAAACATGCCATGCATGCAGAGTTGACTTAGGCACTATCTATTAGGCCTGGGTAACAACGCAAAAATTTGTTTCTAAAATCGATTTGTAATTGGGGTGTTTTTTTTGTTTCGATATTTAAAATAATTACAAAATTTTCCCCAAAAAAAGTTCGGTATTTACGAAATTTCGTAAATATTAACGAATTGATTCGTTAAGATGGCGGACCCCCGCGCATGCGCAAAAACACTTCCGAAGCTTCGTTATTGGCGCGGGGTCGATTCGTTAAGGTTATAACGAATCGATTCGTTAAAAACGGCGGACGCGATTGCGCATGCGCAAAGCGACTTCCGAAACTTCGTTATTAAATACGAATCGATTCGCTATTAAAATAATAACGAATCGATTCGTTAAAACGGAGGACGCGATTGCGCAATGCTAAATGCCCTATAAACAAAATCATTTCATAAAATAAATCAAATAAAATAATCAAATAGAACAAGATATTAAGATATTAAATAAAAAAGTAATAAGATAAAGTATCCAAAACTGAGTCAATTTAATAATATAATGAAATAAACAATAATATAATAATAAAATTTAAATAAATAAAAAATAAATAATAATAATAAATAAATAAATAACAATAAATAATATAAAATTATATAATATATACAATATAAAATAAAATAATATAATATAATAATATAATATTATATATATTATATAAATGAAATAAATAATAATATAAATATTTAAATAAAATATAATTAAATTTATAAAATATTTATAAAATATAATTATAAATAATAATAAAAATATATAAAATTAAATTATAAATTATTAATATATAAAAATAATGTTATTATAAAAACTTAGAAAGTAAATATAAGAAATAAATAAAGAAAAAGTAACAAAAAGTAACAGAAATTGCACTTTGAAAAAACTCTGAAAATTATCTGGGAAGTATTGCATACATACTAATTTCTGTAGCAGTATTGCAAGTTAAGTAAGAAGGACCAACTTCACATTTGGGGGTGGTGTATCTTAATGTGCATCCTTAGCCCTGTTGTGGCAAGATGCCTCATATCTTTTCCTCTGCTGACGCTCACACCGCAATGCCTGCAAACTGCCAAAGTGGCCCTCTCATTATGGACGTCGTAATGATCCCATAGGAGCGATCTCGGCCTACCCCTACTAGGCACTTCAGATGTACTCATGCTCGTGTTTGGACTGTCGGTGTTTGTGGAAGGGAGTATAATCGTTGGTTGTTTCTGTAGCTCGCCCTCCATCAGCATGCAGTCCTCTTGATCACTAATTCCTGTGGTGGAAGCACATTCCATCTTGTCTTCCTCCCATTCCTCTGACACGTCCGCCTCCTCGCCCTCCTCTTCATAACAAGTAATATCAGAGGTACTTGGAACGACATCAGGATCTAAACGTAGAGTCTTTCGAACTGATGAAGAAGAAGGTTCTGCCATCTTACAGCTGGTTGAAGCATCTGTGGGTGTTTCAATAACCATCTCGTTGGATGAATGTTCCCTTCTTGTCAATGTGTTCATCTTCAGTCCCCTGCCTTTCTTCGGTATTCGCGATAGCACTTGGCCCTTGCGACTAGAAAAGCCGGGAAGGAAGCGTTTCATCACACTGGTTGGAACTACACAAATAATGAGCAAAAGGAGCGCACTGGTTGGAACTACACAAATAATGAGTGAGCACTGTATTATAGCACTTTGTGTTGGCAAAAGGAGCGCACTGGTTGGAACTACACAAATGAGCGAGCACTGTATTATAGCACTTTCTGTTGGCAAAAGGAGCGCACTGGTTGGAACTACACAAATGAAAGGCTTGCCCTGTGTGGGCAAAAGGAGCGCACTGGTTGGAACTACACAAATGAGCGAGCAAGCACTGTATTCTAGCACTTTGTGTTGGCAAAAGGAGCGCACTGGTTGGAACTACACAAATGAGCGAGCAGTGTATTATAGCACTTTGTGTTGGCAAAAGGAGCGCACTGGTTGGAACTACACAAATGAGCGAGCAGTGTATTATAGCACTTTGTGTTGGCAAAAGGAGCGCACTGGTTGGAACTACACAAATGATGAGCGAGCACTGTATTATAGCACTTTGTGTTGGCAAAAGGAGCGCACTGGTTGGAACTACACAAATGAGCGAGCAGTGTATGTAGCACTTTGTGTTGGCAAAAGGAGCGCACTGGTTGGAACTACACAAATGACAAACGCACACACAGCCACCGAAGACTCTTTTCTTTTTTTAGAATATTTTTTGTATTTTTTTTAAGAATAAAAGACAGGTATTTTTAGAAAATATTCAGAAATGGAAAATTAACCAAAAACTGGCCCTGATGTGGACCAAACACAGCCACGAGACAGGGCAAACGAGAGCACACACCAACAGAAGAGTCTTTTTTTTTTTTTAGAATATTTTTTGTTTTTTTTAAGAATAAAAGACAGGTATTTTTAAAAAATATTCAAAAATGGAAAATTAACCAAAAACTGGCCCTGATGTGGACCAAACACAGCCACGAGACAGGGCAAATGAGAGCACACACCAACAAAAGAGTCTTTTCTTTTTTTGGAATATTTTTTGTATTTTTTTAAGAATAAAAGACAGGTATTTTTAAAAAATATTCAGAAATGGAAAATTAACCAAAACTGGCCCTGATGTGGACCAAACACAGCCACGAGACAGGGCAAATGAGAGCACACACCAACAGAAGAGTCTTTTTTTTAGAATATTTTTTGTATTTTTTTAAGAATAAAAGACAGGTATTTTTAAAAAATATTCAAAAATGGAAAATTAACAAACAAATTGACAAAAACCGAAGGAAGGAATGAATCCAAGCAAGGAATTAATAATAAGCAGCAAGGAATGAATCCAAGCAAGGAATGAATAAGCAAGGAATGAATCCAATCCAAGCTTAGCCAGTTGCAAGCCAACCCAATGCAAGCCACCCTCCCGGACCTCTTCTCTTCTCCCTCGCCTCTGCAACAATGAGCTGTACGGCCGCGCGGAGCCGCTTTTAAAGGGCTTGCCGGCCAATCAGAAACAGCCACGGTGCACTGCTTGGGTGCTTGGGAGCGCCGGATTGGCTCCCAGGGCACCAGCATCCTCCATCCCATTTACAAAACGGGCGGAAGCTCGTTAAAAGTATGGGGGATGCCGTTTCGTTATTTTAAAACCCTTCCGGGTTTGAAAATGTGTTTTGTAATCGTTTCGGGGGGGACGCTGAGCGAGGAGCGGGACGGATAGTCTTCTTTCCAGGATGAAGAGGAGGAACCATTGGAGAGAAGCAGCCTTTGTTTTTTGTCACTGAACCAATTCTCAGTCCACCCCAAGGTAGTATTGTTCAGCCCCCATCTGACTAGTTTGCTTGCAAGAAGGTCATGGGGGACTTTGTCAAAGGTCTTACTGAAATAAAGATAATATGCTCCATCCAGAGCATTCCCTGCAACTACTAAGCTTGTAACTCCACCAAAAAAGAGGTAGGATTAGTCTGACATGACTTGTTTTCAAGAAACCCATATTGACTTTTTTGTGGGTATCCACTCCACTTACCCACATTGGGTCACCTAGGTCTGAATCCTGCATCCGGATGCAATCCATGCTGATTTCAATCTTGTTCGCAGGGACATTCTCCACCGGCTCCTCCAAAAAATTCAAGTCAATGGGCTGGACTGAACATATTGGCCTAAAGAACAGAGGAATGAACATGGATTACTTGAAAGACAGGACTCACTAGAGAAGAGAATGATGCTTGGAAAGGTCTAGCTGTAGCTATCTTCAAGATCTTGGAAGCTAAGGAGCTAAACAGGAGACCTGTTTAGTACTTGGATGGGAACCCACCAATAAATACTCAGAACTGTAGGCCATATTTCAGAGGATGGACCTGGTAAATCCACCTCTGAAGATCTCTTTAAAACCCTACAAAATTCATGGGGTTTTCCTAAGTCTATAGTTGACTTGAAGGCAAACAGACACAAGTAGAAGGCCATCGTGAAAGAGGGAGACTGGCTTATAAATGGATCACCTCATTCAGGGAATCAGGTTTGCACTCAGCCCCTGCCATGGGAACCCAGAAGATTATCTTAGGCAAGTCACACACTCTCAGCCTCAGAGGAAAGCAATGGTGAACCTCCTCTGAAAACATCTTCTCAAGAAGACCCCATAATATGTTTACTCTAGGGTTGTAATATATTGGAAACAACAATGGATACATCAAGAACAGAAAACCCTCTGGGTGATCTTGGGCAAGTCACACACTCTCAGCCACATAAGGAGTCAATGGCAAATCTCCCATGAAGAAATTGTGTCAAGAAAACCACATAAGGTGGAAACAGTGTGAAAATGCACAACAAATCAAAGGAAGGAAAAGACTTTGGTCAAGATGGAGGCAAGGAAAGTAAACAGAATGAAGGAGGCAGAAGATGAGGTAGGAAGTGAAAGGATGAAGAGGACATAGAAGATGTGATCAAGATGAAAGTAAGGAAACTCAAAAATAGGTCAATGGATGAAGACTTGGAGAAAACAGAAAGTCAAACAAAGGAGTTGACTTAGACAAGATGGAGGCAAGGAAAGTAGATAGGAGGCAGAAGATGAGGACAAGATGGAGATAAGAAGTCAAAGGAAGAAGAGGACAGAGAAGATGTGGCCAAGATGGAAGCAAGGAAACTCATCAGGAAGGAAGTCAACTGATGAAGATATGGAGAAAAAGGAAAGTCAAAGGAAGGAGAAGGTTTGCATAAGATGGAGGCAAGGAGAACAATGATGTGAAGTCAAGGGGGAAAGATTTGGAAAAAATAGAGGCAAGGAAACTCAATGGGAAGCCAAAGGAGGAAGAGGAGACAGAAGATGTGCCCAAGATGGAGGCAAAATCTCAACAGGGAGCTAACTGATGAAGACATGGAGAAAATGGAAAGTCAAAGGAAGGAGAAGCCTTGGATAAGATGGAGGCAAGGAGACCAAATGGGAAGCCAACAACTAAAGGAAGGAGAAGACTTGGTCAAGATGGAGTCAAGGAAAGTAGATGGAATTAAGGAGGCAGCAGATGAGGGCAAGATGAAGGCAAGAAGTCAAAGAAAGAAGAAGACAGAGAAGATGTGGCAAAGATGGAGGCAAGGAAACTCAATAGGAAGTCAACTGATGAAGACTTGGAAACATGGAAAGTCAAAGGAAGGAGAAGGCTCGGATGAGAAGGAGGCAAGGAGACCAAATAGATGGGAAGCCAAAGGGAGAAGATTTGGAGGAAATGGAGGCAAAGAAGGTCAGTGAGAAGTCAAAGAAGGAAGAGTAGACAGAAGATGTGGCCAAGATGGAAGCAAGGGATGAAGGGAGGGAGGAGGAGGCAAAAGACTTAACAAAATGGAAGCAAGAAAACATAACGCAGGAATGAGGTGAGGGAGAAGACGACTTGGATAAAATGAGGGCAAGGAAACCCAAGAGGAAGTTGGAAGAGGAAGAAGATTGGGATGAGATGTTGTTGAGAGAGGACATAAGGTGATATTTTTTTGCCTACCCACACCTCATATAAGGGTTGAATGAAAAGTAATGCCTCAACAGATGGCAGTACTGGTATGTAGCAGGTACTGGTTTGTTCAGTAGACTCTCCTCTACAGTTCCATTTTGGCAGGAAGCCTTAGCATTGAATGGTAGTGTTGCTACAGTGCAAAGTATGGAACCCTGCGCAAACAGTCGGTCAATGCGACTTAAGCAATGTGCAGTCATTCAATTCTTGACAGCAGAAGGTGTCACCCCAAGGAGATTCATCAGAGAATGCAAGCTGCTTATGGGGATTGTGTTGATGTGAGTACTGGGTGTTGTTGGGTGAGAAAGTTTAAAGATGTTGAGGTGGGAACATCTGACTTGTGTGACAAATAAAGAGTTGGACGTCCTGTGACAGCCACCACCGAGTTTCACAAGCAAAAGGATGACAGATTCATTCGGGATGATTGTCCTATGACTCGGAGAGAAATTTCAAGCATAATCAGCATTTCGCAAGAACGTGTGGAGTCATATTATTGCTTTGCTTGGCTATCAGAAGATCTGTGCATGATGGGTTGTGGAAACGGTGTCAACTTCTTCTGTGACGGCTTCAGAAAACTTGTTCATCGTTGGCAGAAATGTATCCAATTGTCTGGTGATTATGTGGAAAAGTGAATAGTGGTAGTTAAAGAGCACATTCTAAGGATTATTTCTGTGTTTGATTTATTAAAATATTCCCATCCAAACCCAAGTAGTGAAGGTGGAGGCATTACTTTTCATTCAACCCTCGTAATATCGGCCATCCATTGAAATGGGACAGAATGAAAGGGCAGCGACGTGGTGAGCAGGGCACCCCACAAATCACAAAAGTCACCTGAGCCAAATCTATGCTTCGAAGGGCACAGAAAAGCCATTTGAACTGTGAAATGGAAGTGCATTTTCTCTCAATCGCCCTCATTCCCATTATCCCCGCTCCAAGTTACTCCATTTCCTCTACTTACTGCTCTAGGATATCCCAAAGCTGCTCAAAAAACTCCGGATGGACGTATTCCCTGGTTTGGGAGCCCTGAGACATGGCGGAGCGGTAATAGCTCTCCCTCCAGGAGAAATGGCTTGCAGGGTCCACAAACCTAAAAACAAAGAGAGAGAGAAACTCCAAATAAGATTTCTATTTATTGTTTTTTGAATGTCTATTTTCATCCTCTTTTCAGTTGATTAAGAACTTCGAAAGCGGAGGAAGTGAGCCAAAGCAATTCCAGGCTGAATCCCCTTCACTTCTGAACTTTGACTGCAATTTATTGGTGTGGTCTTGTGCGTATTCTATATATATATAAA
>NW_026846588.1:4323532-4541426 GCF_025583915.1 Anolis sagrei ordinatus
GAGGAGGAGGAGGAGGAAGAACTGGGAGAAGGAGAAGAAGAGGAATGAAGAAGGAAGAGGAGATGGAATAAAGGGAGAGGCAAAGAGGAATGGAAGAGGAAGAATGATGATGGATCAGGACCAAACTTGACACAAAGACTCAATACGCCCAAATGTGAACACTGGTGGAGTTTGGGGGAAATAGACCTTGACATTTGAGAGTTGCAGTTGCTGAGATTTATAGCCCACCTACAATCAAAGAGCATTCTGATCCTCACCAACGATAGAATCAGGCCAAATTTCCCACACAGAACCCCATAACCAAAAGAAAATACTATGTTTTCTGATGGTCTTTGGCGACCCCCCTGAGACCCTCTAGTGACCCCCTCAGGGTCCCGACCCCCAGGTTGAGAAACGCTGCTCTATATGCTTTTGGATTGTGGCTCCCAGCATTCCTCAACATTGACTCTTGAGGCTTGCAACCTGCAGCTTATGAACAGCTGTGCAACTCCCACTTCTTATGCAAACCAGATATGATATCATCCACTAATCAATAACTAACTAATTAAGAGAGAGTATCACCTGTCCCCAGTTTGGCGTCTTCCTTTCCTAAATCCCAGTTCAGAAGAACAGCCTTCTAGATTTCCTGCCTGCCTCCCTCTCCTCTGAGGCTATGCTTCTAAATTAGAGCCTTGCATCAGGGATGCTGCTGTTTCTCCCACCCGTGACTCCTTCCCTCAATGGGTCCTGGGTTCGGGTCTCAGCATCTTCCCCTCCTTTCCGCATGAAGTCACCTTGGCTGCCTGTCAACCTGGCCTTTTCTCTTTAGGCTCTCATCCAGGGAATGGCTGCCTTTCATGACTTGGGATGGCAACCCTTTGGCACCTGTTTCCCTCCTCAGATCATCACACTCCATGCTCTCATCTGGATAAGTAGCTCCAAAGGCTCAACATGGCACATTTGCCCCTCGGATTGGTGCTGGGGTTTTGCAAAGCTTCTGGTGCAAAACTTTGACAGGCAAATACACTGCAGGCAAAATTCTACTACCATAACCAGGGGCGGCTTGTCCATTACGCGAAGTAAGCGGTCGCAGAACACTTTTTTTTGCCAGGGGCGCAGAGGCGCCTCTGTAAATGCCCCTCGACCGCCACTTGAGGAGCACCCCCTCAGCTCACAACAGCCCTAGCAGTCTGGGGGGAGCCTCGGCTTTCTTGCCTCGCTGCCGGGTGATCCTCTTCCTGATTACAGATTTTATTTATTTATTTATTTATTTATTTACTGCGCTTATATACCACAATTCTCAGCCCAAGGGCGACTCATTGCGGTGTACAACATAGAAAAACAGTGCAAATTACAAAACATAGTGTAAAATAATCCACAATTCATCATTATCAGAAAAAAAACATCATTATCAGAAAAACATCTCATCAAAACATCAACATTATTGCAAAAGCCATTCCGAGTCGTCTCATCGTCAAACCCACAATCCGATATCATTTCCGTTGTTCCATTCCTATGGTCAAATTACCAGTCATTGCACTTCTTGCTCAAATGCCTTCTTAAACAGCCAGGTCTTTAACTTCCTGCGGAATATCAACAGGGAGGGGGCTAGCCTGATGTCCACGGGAAGGGTGTTCCACAGCCGAGGAGCCACCACCGAGAAGACCCTATCTCTCGTCCCCGCCAGCCGTGCCTGTGACGCAGGCGGGATCGAGAGCAGGGCCTCCCCGGAAGATCTCAAAGTCCTCGTGGGCTCATAGGCCGAGAGGCAGTCAGTTAGGTATCTTGGGCCGGAACCGTTTAGGGCTTTATAGGCCAATGCCAGCACCTTGAATTGAGCCCGGTAGCAGATCGGCAGCCAGTGGAGCTGGTACAGCAGGGGTTGTATGCTCCCTGCGTCCCGCTCCTGTTAGTATCATGGCTGCCGCACGTTGGACCAGTTGGAGCTTCTGGGCCGTCTTCAAAGGCAACCCCACGTAGAGAGCGTTGCAGTAGTCTAAGCGGGATGTAACCGGGCGGGCCCTTGAGCCTCGCCTAGCCCCTCTCATTCTGCTCCACCCGGCCACCGGGTGCGCGAGCAGAGCCGGCACTCAATTGTTCTCTGCGTTCGATCCCTTCCCCATGACCGGCTCCCTTTCCCGATCCCCGGTGCTCCACCCGCCTCCTCTCCTCTCCCTAATCCACGGGTGGGCTAAAGGGGTGGAGCCACCGCGCCTGGCCCACTTCGGGTCCAGAGGCGTGTCTGAAGACCCCAGCGTGCGCACCAAAAGTCGCCTCTTCTCCTGACTGTCTCTTCAGCCATTGGGACCAAGAGAGAGAGAGAGAGAGAGAGAGAGAGAGGGAGGGAGAGCCCCTCCGGCTGGAGGTATCTCCCACCTCCGCTCCCTCCTTTGTTTTTGCGCCTACCTTCAGGAAAGGTGGGCATCTCCACCTGTCTCTCTCTCTCTCTTGGTCCCAATGGCTGAGGAGAAAGTCAGGAGAAGAGGTGACTTTTGGTGCACACGCCGGGGTCTTCAGGCACGCCTCTGGACCCAAAGCGGGCCAGGCAAGGGAGCAAGTGCGGCAAGTGTAGTTACTGGGATGTATAGTTCACCTACAATCAAAGAGCATTCTGAACTCCACCAATGATGGAATTGAACCAAATATGGCACACGATGAACAGAAAATATATATCAATGATTGGTTGGGGGGGGGGGGGAATACTGTTTCCTTACCGTTGAAAATTATCTAGGGCTGCCTCTGCTTGGAACACATCATCTTTGAGGAAATACTACTCCCAGGATATATAGGTTTATATTTTCCGAAAGTGATTTTGCTAAATAGGCTCCTAAGCCACCTGTCTCAGAAAGGCCCATTTCAAGTCTTTTAGAGGATTATGGCGGAGCTGCTTCTTCCAATCTCGCTCTTACTGTGATTTTTCCTTCATTTTAAAAAGAATATCCAGATAGCAGGTAGCCTATCTTTCCTCTTTCATGTGGTCCTTTCCTGAAGAAATAATGTTCTCCTCCATTCATTCCTTGGGAGCTCCAAGCACAAAGAGGATTAAAGAACTCATTTCAATAATTCATTCACTTTCCTTGTATACATTGTATGCCCTCTAATATAACACTGATGGAAAAGGGGATAAGTGTGGACAAGGGACATCAAAGTGTACTCATGATGGCAAAAGTTATCCACATATGAATCAGGGCTGCATCTACACTCTCAAATTAGTGTAGTTTGACCTCACTTTTGCTGCCAGGGCTCATGGCTATGGAAACCTGGGATGTGGAGTTTGGCAAAGCACCAACACTCTTAGGCAGAGAAAGCTAAGGACCTCATAAAACTACTACTGCCAGGATTCCATAGCATAGAACCTTGGCAGGCAAAAGTATGATAGCTGGGACTCAATGCTACACTAGTTGCATAATGAATTAAGGAAGGGAAGAGGTGCGTGAGACAGCGGAGCAGCTGCATCAGAGTCCTGGAAATATTGTTTGCCAGAAAGCGGGAGAGGAAACATTTCTACCCCATTTACCGTCTTCATAAGCCGTTGTTTATCATTTAACGGTAAATAACTCTAACATTACTTCACTCACCTTAAGCAGTATGCTTGGCTGTTTGTTGTCCCCCCCTTTCTGTTTCCCCCCTTTCTCGCCCGCATTATGCACCCTTCCTTTATTCTGCCCCGTGTTGTGCAAGTAGCGTAGGCTCCCAGCTACTAGCATAGGGTCCCAGCTATCATACTTTTGCCCCTTAGCAGTTAAATTCAGGTCAAACAGAATTAATTCCACATTGTAGATGCACCCAGAGTCTCCTTGATGCCAGCACACAATAACAATTATAGTGGTAGGTTTGCCAAGGGAAATAAATGAAAAGATGCCAAGACTTTTAAATAATACATTTGTAGAAGAGGGAATCCCAGCAGGTGTCATTTGGCAGACCTTGCAAAACCGCAACTCCCAGGGTTCCATAGCAATTGGCCTGTAGCTAAACTCGAATTGAAACTGCATTGATACTATCAATATAGACTGCCTCAGAGGTGTGGATTCTCTTCTTTATACAGAAATTGGATGTTTATGGGTGCATCTACACTATAGAATCTAATCAGATTGACCCCAATCTGCCATAGCTCATTTCTATGACATCATGGGAGCTGTAGCTTGGGGAGAGAAGACTACATACTATGGAAAACTACAATAACAGGATTCCATAGCATTGAACTGCAGATTTAAAGTGATATCAAACTGTATTGATTCTTCAGTGTAGTTGCATCCTATCCGCTCTAATAATGTATTCCATCACTGCAGGGGTTGGATTACATGACCCTTGGGATCCCTTCCAACTTCTATGATTATTAAACAATATATCTTGGATTCCTAGAGTCTTTGATAGTATATGAATCACCAACTGTCCAAAATTCCAGTTTTTGATGGTTATCAAGCTATGAAACTAATAATAATGATGATGATGGTGATGATGATGATGATGATGATGATGATGATGATGATGATGATGATTGTTGACAAGGAGAAGACCTGGTTATGGATCACGAATGGAATACTGAAGAAGGAAACAGAAGAAGGCCTGATTCTTGCAGCCCAGGAGCAAGCCATCAGAACAAATGCAATTAAGGTCAGGATTGAAAAATCAGCTGATGACCCAAAATGCAGACTGTGCAAGGAAACAGATGAAACCAAGGACCATCTCCTCAGCTGCTGCAAGAAAATAGCACAGACGGACTACAAACAAAGACGCAACTCTGTGGCCCAAAGGATTCATTGGAACTTATGTCACAAGGTCCACCTGCCAGTAGTAAAGAATTGGTGGGATCATAAACCCGCAAAGGTCATGGAAAAAGAACACGCAAAAATACTATGGGACTTTTGAATCCAGACTGAAAATTTTTGGAACACAATACGTCAAACATCACGATTGTGGAAAAGAAAAAAGTTTGAATGATGGATGTTGCCATACCGGGTGACAGGCGCATTGAGGAAAAACAACAGGAAAAACTCTGTTATGATCAGGACCTCAAAATCGACTGCAAAGTCTCTGGTGGCATAAACCAGTAAAGATAGTCCCAGTGGTCATTGGCGCACTGGGCACCGTGCCAAAAGATCTCAGCCGGCATTTGGAAACAATAAACATCAACAAAATCACGATCTGTCAACTGCAAAAGGCCACCTGACTTGGATCTGTGCGCATCATTTGAAAATACATCACACAGTCCTAGACGCTTGGGAAGTGTTCGACTTGTGATTTTGTGATACGAAATCCAGGAGATAGATCTCGTTTGCTGTGACATACTGTGCTTTGTGTCAGTAAAATAATAATAATACTGTAATAATAATAATAATAATAATAATAATAATAATAATAATATGGATGAATGCAGTATTTTTTAACCATGCATTTTATTTGGAGGTTATTTAAAACCCTGCTGGATGGAAATGATGGAAAACAGAGCCAAGAAACTATTAGATCATGACAACATTCCTCACGATTCCAAAGATGCAGGATCCCAGGCTGTCTGGTTATGGCAGCAATTTCTTTGTGTGCATCTTGCAAGGATTGCGCATCAGAAACGGATGTCTGCTTTGGGCCCTGTATTGGTATTTGCATGACCTCAATCTCACATTTTTTACAGCCTCAGAAATAAATGATTTGATGGATCTCTTTTGAGATAAACTGAGGTGAGCCTGCCATACTTTTTCAGCAAAATGTAAGAACCAGGCATGTCCACGGCATTGATATTAGCAAGGCATTTTGGAAGGATATTTCCCTCGCATGGAACTGGTAGCTAATATAGAATCATCGAATCAAAGAGTTGGAAGAGACCTCCTGGGCCATCCAGTCCAACCCCATTCTGCCAAGAAGCAGGAATATTGCATTCAAAGCACCCCTGACAGATGGCCATCCAGCCTCTGTTTAAAAGCTTCCAAAGAAGGAGCCTCCACCACACTCTGGGGCAGAGAGTTCCACTGCTGAACGGCTCTCACAGTCAGGAAGTTCTTCCTCATGTTCAGATGGAATCTCCTCTCTTGTAGTTTGAAGCCATTGTTCTGCGTCCTAGTCTCCAAGGAAGCAGAAAACAAGCTTGCTCCCTCCTCCCTGTGGCTTCCTCTCACATATTTATACATGGCTATCATATCTCCTCTAAGCCTTCTCTTCTTCAGGCTAAACATGCCCAGCTCCTTAAGCCGCTCCTCATAGGGATCCTCCTAACAAAAGCCCTCCTTCGCTTTGATTGGCCAGCCTCTCAGCCAAGGGGAGGGCTGTTTTTGAGACTCCAAGCAGGGAGGGGAGAGCAGGCATGCTCAGCGCATGGTAGCATGGTGGGCACATGTGCAGGCAAGGGAGAGTATGCAAGGCTGGAGGGAGGTTTGTGCCAGCGAGTCCCTTCAAGATTGGGGGGCGGGGGGGGGGGGTCTGTGTGGGAAGTTTGGCCTAATTGTACAGTTGGTGGGAGTTCAGAATGCTGTTTGATTGTAGGTGAATTATTAATCCCAAAAACTACAACTCCCAAATGTCAAGGCCCATTTTTCTCAAACTCCACCAGTATTCACATTTGGGCATATTGAATATTCGTGCCAAGTTTGGTCCAGATCCATCATTGTTTGAGTCCACAATGCTCTACCTGGATATAGGTAAACTACAACTCCAAAGCTCAAGGTCAATACCCACCAAAACCTTCCAGTATTTTCTGTTGGTCATGGCAGTTCTATGTGCCAAGTTTGGTTCAGTTCCATCAGTGGTGACATTCAGAATGCTCTTTGATTGTAGGTTAACTATACATCTCAGCAACTACAACTTCCAATACTTTGGGAGCATTGGGTATTTGTGCCAAATTTGGTCCAGTGAATGAAAATGCATCCTGCATATCAGATATATTTACATTTCAATTCATAACAGTAGTAAAATTACAGTACTGAAGTAGTAACGAAAATAATTTTATGGTTGGGGGGTCACCACCACATGAGGAACTGTATTAAGGGTCATGGCATTAGGAAGATTGAGAAACATTGCTATAGTGTCGCCCCCATGGACCTCTTCCTATTTCAGACCATGTTGCAATATAGTAGCTAGCTATGTCCAGTATGCACATCATGTTGCCATTGTTACAATACTATAGTTAAAAGGTAGATGCAGACATGCAGCGCCATTGTGCATGCATGGGCATGAGTTGCATCCATGCCTTGAGATCCCAAGAGTTAGGGTCACTCAAGGTGCATCTCAATGAACCTCTTTCCAGACCACACCACAATATGCAAAGGCCTCAAATGTGGGAGTTGTAGCCCAAAATGAGATCTTTCCACACCCTAATGGACTGGCTAGGGGATTTTGGGAGCTGTAATCCAAAGCAAGAAGATGTGTTAAGGATACAAAAGACAAGTTCATTGTACTGGAGGAGCTTGACACCCAATTTCCACATGGCAAGGCTCACTTCCTTAAGACTTCCAGTGCTTTTGCAGACCACCCACCGCAATCCTCTTTACCCTCCTGAGCATGATGCACAGACATTGGCATGATGCGTATCAGCCGCACGTGGGGGATTGGATTTCGAGGGAACATGACATAATCTCCATTCGAGAGAGAGAGAGAGAAGATGCTGAGCCGGCATGGGTGAAAAACTCAATACAGGCTAAATATAAAGGCCCAGCTCTGCCTTGTTTGTGTCTGCGGAGAGGCTTTGCAACACCTCCGCAAACCCCACCTTTCCAGGGAACAGGTGCAACTCTCACAAAGCCGCTCCTAATCCCAAACCCATATGTCTCTGAGTCTGGCTGTCAGTTCCCAAAGGGGAGCGCCTGGTGTGTAAACATGGCGCCCCCTCCTTCATCGGGGATGGAGGGGGAGCTTAATTATACACCTCCCAGCATCCGCCTTTGATCATAATTACGGCTCCTTTGCGGACTCCGCTGTGGTTGCTTTCAGGCTCAGAGGGGGAGACTCTCCTTGGCAGGAAGGCATTACTCCGAGCATGATGTTTGGCTTGCTTTCCCAGCGGTGTTTACTCCCGGCCTGTCCTTTCTAGAATTCAGGAAAAACATGAATTCCCACTATTTTATTTTAAAAAACAGGATTTGCGTGCAACGATCTACCCCTGATTTCTGTCCACAGAGAGGTATCTTGAGTAGGATTTCCATTCCTTTCCCCTATATGTCCAAAAAGCAAAATACCACCTTATCACATTGAGAAATGCCCCAGTCGTTGGACACTTCAGCCTCTTTTCAAGCATGGAGTTATACAGAGCTCATCACATGAGTTGAACTACTTCTGACCACCATGCAGAGCACTCCGTGGTTGAAAAGAGGCAGAAGTGTCCTGAATTTTTTTAATTTTTTTTAAAATTTACATACAATAACAACTTACAGAATAGACAAAACACAAAACAGTGAACATTTTACAAACACATAACCCCACCACCAAGGCCTGAACATGTATAATTTCCTTCACCATGTATTCATAAAGCAACCCTTAATCAAATGTCATCTCCAAAATTCCTGACCAACCAAATTCTGTTGTTTTCCATTTTCACTCTCTAAGACATATTTAATAAAGACTGACCAGTATGCCTCAAAATCTGACCTGTTAATTTCCCCCCTGAATACCCTCATTTCCATTGTTAGTTTGTCATTTAAAGCTACATTCCAAACTTCCCTGTACCATGCGTCCAGTGTTAGATTAGTTATTATTTTCCAGTTCTTTGCTATTATAATTCTTCCCACTGTGAGCAAAATAGTCACCAATTCTTTCTTTCTTGTTTCTACATTCAGCTTCGTGGTATCCATTAATAGTGCAACCCTAGCATCCGGCGTAATATTTGATCCTATAATGTTGTTTATTTCAGTAAATATATCCTTCCAAAAATTTTCACTTGGGGGCATTCCCACCATAAATGAAAATATGTCCCTTTGTGTTTGCCACATCTCCAGCAGAGGTTACTTTGCTTACTATCCATCTGATGTTGTTTGACTGGCGTGGTATACCATCTCCATATCACTTTGTATACATTTTCTTTTAATCTTATTGATAGGTTCTTAGTAGGGCTGGGCGGTTTCGTTTCGTTAATTCGTAATTCGTTAATAATTCGTTAATTTTTTTCAATTACAAAACGATAACGAACCATTCTGGAGCAATTATTAAAAAAACGAATTTTCAAAAACGTTTTGTAAATGCTTCGTATTTCGATATTGTATTCGTTTCGTTATTGTTTTGAGGTCGTTTCGTTATTATTTCCGCATGTCTGGGCCAGTTTTATGTTTAATTAGTGAAAAAAAATTATAATATCACACCAACAGTCAACAACAGAGGGAGAGGGAAGCTTCAGAAGGTTTTGGAGGTTTTTTAGCGTATTTCGCGGTCGCGTCCGCCATTAACGGATCGATTCGTTATTGTTTCGGAAATCGATTCGTTAATTTTTTACCATTTACGAAATTTCGTAAATATCGAACTTTTTAAAAGGAAAATTTTGTAATTATTTTAAATATCGAAACAAAAAAACCCCAAATACAAATCGATTTTAGAAACAAATTTTTCTTTTAATCTTATTGATAGGTTCTTAGCCACTCTCCACTTCAGGACCCTTTTCCAATCAAAATCTGTCAGAGGCCCTAGGTCTCCTTCCCATACCTTTTCTAACTGCTTCAGCCCCATTTCTTCGCCAATTAATCCCCTCCTGTCCTTACTCAACCATTCCTCATATTTATTCAGTGCTCTACATCTGGGATTTTTGCTTAACCAGTCCTTTCTCCAATTATACAGCTGTTGTCTCTCAAACCAATTCAGGGCACCTTGTTCTTCTAAGTTATTAAACTTGCCCTTCGAGTTTTGTGTCCACTCCTTCCAGGAGAGAGCAGTTTCCCCCTCCACTATTTTTTTTATGTTTAAGTTTAATTCTCAGGTCTTCTGGAAAATTTTCCAGTAAAACTATTGGAGTTAGGGGGGAAACTCCTGGAAATATCTTATTTTTTAATTTAACCCATGTCTCCATGACTTCTTTAGCCAGGTTATTTTTACACCCCTTAATTTCTTTGCCTATTTTTGACCTAAAAAACATTTCCCCATAATCTCTGTGCCAGCATTTTCCTTCCACTTCCTGCCAGATTAATTTAGGTTCCGAAAGCAGCCTAAACACTCCCTTTATTATATGTGTCTGATGGTAGGTTTTTAGATCTGGTATTCCTAATCCCCCTAATTTCTGAGAAATATACCATAGGCCTCTCGGTAGCCTGGATCTTCTAGATCCATTACAAAATTCATTGACTAATTTCTGCCATTTTTTAAGATCAACCTCTGGCAGTTTAATAGGTAACATATTACATAGGAAGTTAAATTTGGGTAATATTTTCATTTTAAAGATTGCGATTCTACCAAACCACGAGAGATTAATTTTTTTGTATTCTAGTAGTCTTTCTTGAATTTCCCTAAATAATCTATCAAAATTTAATATTTTTAACTCTGAATAATTGACTGGTATTGTAACTCCCAAATACTTAATTTTGTTTCTAATCTTAACCTTAAATTGATCAATTATTTTCTCTTTGTCTTTTCTCTCCAGGTTTATTGCCATTACCTCCGTTTTCTTCCAATTAATTATTAGGCCTGTTATTTTGCAAAACTGTTTTAAATGTAGGTTTATCCGGTCTAATGCCCTATCTGGATTTCTAACTGTCAAGAGCGTATCATCTGCAGATAAACTAATTTTGATTTTGTTGTCCACTCCCATTCCCTGTATTTCTTTATCCTTCCTGATTGCCGAGGCCAATAATTCCAGAACTAATATAAATAGTACCGGGGAAAGAGGGCAACCCTGCTTTACTCCTTGCATGATACTAAAGGATTCAGTACTTGAGTCATTAATTATAACTTTTGCCCTATTTTCCGAATATATTTGTTCTATTATATGTTGGAACCCCTCTCCAAAACCATATTTTTTAATTAATGATTTCAGCACTGTCCAACCCACCGAGTCAAAGGCTTTATATATATCTAATGCAAATCACCACATTGGGAAATTTCCCCTTGGTAGGACACTTCAGCCTGTTTTCAAGCATGGAGAGATACGGAGCCAATCACACAAGTTAAACTACTTCTGGCCATCATGCATCACCCTCCATGGCAAAAAGAGACAGAAGTGTCCTGAAATGAGGAAACGCCAGCAATCTGCCTCATCATATTGAGACATTTTCCCCTGGTGGGACTCTTCAGCTTCTTTTCAGTCATGGAAAGGTACGGAGCTCATCACATGAGTTGAACTACTTCTGGCCATCATGCATCACCCTCCATGGTTGAAAAGAGGCAGAAGTGTCCTGAAAGGAGGGAACTCCCACAATCAACCTCATCACATGGAGACATTTCCCCCTTGAAGGACACTTCGACCTCTTTTCAAGCATGGAGAGATACGGAGTAGGCTTGGGTAACTACGGAAAAATTTGGTTCTAAACTCGTTTCGTTTTTAGGGGGTTTTTGCGTTTCGTTTTTTAAAAGAATTCCGAAATTTTTCTTTAAAAAAGTTCGAAATATACGAAATTTCATAAAATTACGAAACAATTACGAAACAATTACGAATCGATTCGTTAATGGCGGACGCGATTGCGCAATATGCTAAAAAAACCCTCCAAATGGGACAGGGGGAACTTCTGAAGCTTCCCTCTCCCTCTGTTGTTGACTGTTGGTGTGATAATTTATTTTTTATCACTGATAAAACAAACAACAACTATAAAACTTGCACCAGACATACGGAAATAATTACGAAACAATTTCAAAACAATTTTGAAACAATTTTGAAACAATTACGAAACAATTACGAAACAAAATTACGAAATAAATTGAAAAAGTTGTTTCGATTTTTAATTACTCCTGCATGGCTCAATATCGGATTGTAAGCTAATTTAAATACGAATTAATGACGAATTACGAAATTAACGAATGAAACCGCCCAAGCCTAATACAGAGTTCATCACATGAGATAAACTACTTCTGTCCATCACACACAGCCCTCTGTGGTTGAAAGAGGCAGAAGTGTCCTGAAAAGAGGGAACTCCAGCAATCAACCTCACCACATTGGGAAATTTCCCCCTGGTAGGACACTTCAGCCTCTTTTCAAGAATGGAGAGATACGGAGCTCATCACATGAGTTGAACTACTTCTGTCCATCACACACAGCCCTCTGTGGTTGGAAGAGGCAGAAGTGTCCTGAAAGGAGGGAACTCTGGCAATCAACCTCATCACATTGAGACATTTCCCCCCTGGTAGGACACTTCAGCCTCTTTTCAAGCATGGAGAGATACGGAGCCAATCACACAAGTTAAACTACTTCTGGCCATCATGCATCACCCTCCATGGCTGAAAAGAGGCAAAGGTGTCCTGAAAGGAGGGAACTCCAACAATCGACCTCATCACATGGAGACATTTTTCCCCTGGTGGGACACTTCAGTCTCTTTTCAAGGATGGAGAGGTATGGAGCTCATCACATGAATTAAATTACTTCCGACCATCATGCATAGTCCTCTGTGGTTGTCCTGAAAGGAGGGAACTCTGGCAATCAACCTCATCACATGGAGATATGTATAAGTATGTGAGAGAAAGTCATAGGGAGGAGGGAGCAAGCTTCCTTTCTGCTTCCCTGGAGACTAGGACGCAGAAGAGTGGCTTCAAACTACAAGAAAGGAGATTCCACTTGAACATTAGGAAGAACTTCCTGACTGTGGAGAGCTGTTCAGCAGTGGAACTCTCTGCCCCAGAGTGTGGTGGAGGCTCCTTCTTTGGAAGCTTTTAAACAGAGGCTGGATGTCCATCTGTCGGGGGTGTTTTGAATGAAATTTTCCTGCTTCTTGGCAGAATGGGGTTGGACTGGATGACTGAACTCTATGATTCTAAAAGAGATTTCGCCAAAACATTAGCCAGTAAACTGTATGCAGGGGCAGCTCAGCCCATTACGCAAAGTAAGCTATTGCAGTATAGTTGATTTTGCCCAGAGGTGCTCTTGGGGGAAAATAGACCTTGACATATGCGAGTTGTAGTTACTGGGATGTATAGTTCACCTACAATCAAAGAGCATTCTGAACTCCACCAATGATGGAATTGAACCAAATATGGCACACAGAACCCACGACGAACAGAAAATATATATCAGTGATTGGTTGGGGGGGGTGTGTGCTAAAATGCTGTTTGCTTACCATTGAAAATTACCTAAGGCCGACTCTGGCTGTAAGGAATTTTGGGAGTTGAAGTCCAAAACACCTGGAGGGCTGAAGTTTGCATCCATACCTGAAGTAGCAGGACTCAAGGCAGCTAACTTTGCCAGCTTCTTTTATCTTGGTTCCTAAACATTATTTCTAAACCCCCAAGATAAGTGTGAAGTTATTGCAATGCTAGCAATTTGGAGAGCTGAAGGAAAATTCCATTTAGTTAGTAGTAGCCATCCCGTGCCACGCGTTGTTGTGGCCCACATGGGGGTTGTGTGTGGGAGGTTTGGCCCAATTCTATTGCTGGTCGGATTCAGAATGCTCTGTGATTGTAAGTGAACTATAAATCCCAGCAACTACAACTCCTGAATGTCAAACCCTTCCAGTATTTTCTGTTGGTCATGGGAGAACTGTGTGCCAAGTTTGGTTCCATTCAATAGTTGGTGGGGTTCAGAATGCTCTTTGAGTGTAGGTGAACTATAAATCCCAGCAACTACAACTCGCAAATGTCAAGGTCTATTTTCCCCAAACTCCACCAGTGTTCACATTTGGGCATATTGAGTATTCGTGTAGAGTTTGGTCCAGATCCATCATTGTTTGAGTCCACAGTGATCTCTGGATGTAGGTGAACTACAACTCCAAAACACAAGGTCAATGCTCATCAAACCCAGTGATCTCTGGATGTAGGTGAACTACAATTCCCAAACTCAAGGTCAATGTCCACCAAACCCTTCCAGTTTTTTCTGTTGGTCATGGGAGCCCTGTGTGCTACGTTTGGCCCAATTCCATCATTGGTGGAGTTCAGAATGCTCTTTGATTGTAGGTAAACTATAAATCCCAGCAACAACAATTCCCAAATGACAAAATCAATTTTTTGAGTGGAGGACATAAATTGGACTGTTAGGTGTCTTGTGTCCAAATTTGGTGTCAATTCCCCCAATGGTTTTTGAGTTTGATGGTAGCACGACATAGAATCATAGAATCAAAGAGTTGGACGAGACCTCATGGGCCATCCAGTCCAACCCCCTGCCAAGAAGCAGGAATATTGCATTCAAATCACCCCTGACAGATGGCCATCCAGCCTCTGTTTCAAAGCTTCAAAAGAAGGAGCCTCCACCACACTCTGGGGCAGAGAGTTCCACTGGTAGCACGAACTAACATTACATTTTTATTTATATAGATTGTGTGTGGGGGGTGGTCACAATAGCCTTTTGCCCCTGTGAGTTTCCTTGGCATCTGAAGCTGGTGGCAAACCTTTTATCGGAGGCATTAATGGTGGAAGGTTCCACGAGGCCAACCCTTCTTGTTCCATCCATGCGCCTCTTTCATGCTCTCCAAGCCTTTCCTGGCCGGGGTCCACATTCCCCAGCTGAGCCACAAAGACCGCTTGCAATTTCACGCGGCCCCTTCCTTGTCCAATCTTAGCCCGTCCCTTCTGTTATTTCCCTCTCTCTCTCTCTTTTGCAACGAGGAGCAGAGCGAAGAGGACAAATGGACCCAGGGCATGTCGCAAGGAAGGATCATGTGGAGGAGATGGCTCCAAACAGAGGGTCTCAGATTCCCCCGCATTCCTTCGTGGCATGGATGGCCCTGGCAGTGCCTTGAACCAAGGGGTAAATAACAGGGCAAAGGGAGCAGTTTGCCACCCGCTATGAAGAATCTTGCCCCCTCCCAAGACATGGTCCTCCGGTCCTCGGATTTCTAGCATTGCAGAGAGTGAGAAGAAGAATGCATCTACACTGTAGAATTAACATTGTTTGGTATCACTTGAACTACCACATCATAGAATCATAGAATCCTAGAGTTGGAAGAGACCTCATGGGCCATCCAGTCCAACCCCATTCTGCCAAGAAGCAGGAATATTGCATTCAAATCACCCCTGATAGATGGCCGTCCAGCCTCTGTTTAAAAGCTTCCAAAGAAGGAGCCTCCACCACACTCCGGGGCAGAGAGTTCCACTGCTGAACGGCTCTCACAGTCAGGAAGTTCTTCCTCATGTTCAGATGGAATCTCCTCTCTTGTAGTTTGAAGCCATTGTTCCCTTGTGTCCTAGTCTCCAGGGAAGTAGAAAACAAGCTTGCTCCCTCCTCCCTGTAGCTTCTTCTCACATATTTATACATGGCTCTCATCATATCTCCTCTCAGCCTTCTCTTCTTCAGGCTAAACATGCCCAGCTCCTTAAGCCGCTCCTCATAGGGCTTGTTCTCCAGACCCTTGATCATTTGAGTCGCCCTCCTCTGGGCACATTCCAACTTGTCAATATCTCTCTTGAATTGTGGTGCCAGAATTGGACACAATATTCCAGGCGTGGTCTAACCAAAGCAGAATAGAGCATGGGGAGCATGACTTCCCTAGATCTAGACACTAATGCTACCCCTCATCACTGCAATAGAGAGTTGTAGTTTAACAATGTTTTAAGTTTTCTATCAAATAGTGCAAACTACAACTGCTGGGATTCCCTAGCGCTGAGCCATGGCAGTTCATGTGGTGCCAAACCAAATTAATCCTAACATGTAGATACACCCACAAAGCTATCTTTTGGAAAGGCTGTTCATTGCCTATTCTTGCTTGGCTAGGGGTTGGACTAGATGGCCTTTGTGGTCCCTTCCGACTCTAACACGATACTTTAAAAACTTGTTCACATCTGGAACACTTACATTGGCTGTTTTGGCATTCCCCCACGGTGCAGTTTGACACCACTTTCACTACAACTCCCATGGCTATATATCCCTGGGCACTGAAGTTTGATGAGATATCAGCAGAGAAGGCTGAAGCCATGCCACAGCATGGCACCATGGCAGTTAAAGTGATGTCAGACTGAACTAATTCTACAGTTTAGATATTTTTTTTCCCATGTCAGGAGCAACTTGAGAAATTGGCTGTCTGCAAGGATGTTACCCAGGGGATGCCTGGCTGATGTTTTTATGGCTTACCATCCTTGTGAGAGGCTTCTCTCATGTCCCCACATGGGGAGCTGGAGCTGACAGAGGAAGCTCATCCGCGCTCTGCCCAGATTTGAACCTCCGACCTGTCGGTCTTCAGTCCTGCTGACACAGGGGGTTAACCCATTGTGTCATCAGCAAGCTTAGTGAAGTGAAGAGAGAGGGAGCTACAGTTGAAGACAGTTCCATCTTGTCTCCTGTGCTTTACTAATAATATAATCTATATAAATAAAAATGTAATGTTCGTTTGTGGGATTAACAGAACTCAAAAACCACTGGACGAATTGACACCAAATTTGGACACAAGACACCTAAGAACCCAATGTATGTCCTTCACTCACAAAAATTGATTTTGTCATTTGGGAGTTGTAGTTGCTGGGATTTATAGTTCACCTACAATCAAAGAGCATTCTGAACCCCACCAACAATAGAATTGGGCCAAACCTCCCACACCGAACCCCCATGACCACCACGGTGGGCCACAGCAAGCCGTCGCAGGGGACAGCTAATATAATATAATATATTGTGTGTATATATATGTATATATGTGTGTGTGTGTTATAATATTTAGAATATTATAATGTAATACAATATAATACTACTACTAATAATGCAATATTTTAATTATATATTTTATATTACATGTATTATTACTAATAATATTACAATATAATGGTGTAGTACAATATAGTAATATATAATACTGATATTGTACTATGCTAATAATTTCATATCAACCAGAGGTTCCCAGAAGACATCACAGCTCTGTTTCACCATTGCCTCACCACCAGCTACTTTCAGTGGGACAATGAATTCTACGAACAGAAAGATGGAGTAGCTATGGGGAGCCCTCTCAGCCCGGTCATAGCTAACTTCTACATGGAACACTTTGAAGAACAAGCCCTGGAAACAGCAACCAAAAAGCCCACGATATGGTTCAGAGATGTGGATGACACTTTCACCATTTGGAGCCATGGAGAAGAACTCAACAGGTTCCTGGACCATCTCAACAGCATCCACCCAAACATCCAATTCACCATGGAAAAAGAAAATGAAGGAAGACTGCCTTTTCTAGATGTCCTAGTCATCCGCAAACCAGATCAACAATTGGGTCACACCGTTTACAGAAAACCCACACACACAGATAGATATCTACATAAAAACTCCAACCATCACCCAAGTCAAAAAAGAAGCACCATTAAAGCCTTGGCAGACCGTGCAAAAAGAATCTGCGAAGCCCACCTCCTCCAAGATGAACTGAACCACCTCAACTGGGCTCTCCAGGCCAATGGAGACTCCACCTCAGACATCAGAAGAGCTGCAAGACAATCGAGAAGAAGCCACGAGAGTCAAGATGAAGATCCACCCAGAGGAAAAGTGTTCTTGCCATACATCAAGGGAACCACTGACCGCAGGAAAGCTGATGAGGAAACACAACATACAAACTATCTACAGACCCACCAAGAAAATCCAACAAATGCTACGTTCAGCAAAGGACAAGAGGGATCCTCTCACTTCTACAAGAGTCTACCGTATACCATGCAGCTGTGGACAAGTCTACATAGGGACCACCAAACGCAGCAATGCCCAAACACACATCAAGGAACATGAAAGGCACTGCAGACTACTTCACCAGAGAAGTCAGCCATAGCAGAGCACCTGATGAACCAGCCTGGACACAGCATTTTATTTGAGAACACAGAAATGCTGGACCACACCAACAACCACCATGTCAGACTACACAGAGAAGCCATTGAAATCCACAAGCATGTGGGGAATTTCAACAGAAAGGAGGAAAGCATGAAAATGAACAAAATCTGGCTACCGGTATTAAAAAAAACTCTAAAATTAGAACAACAACAGAGAGGAAACAAACAAGGACATCTAATAATCACCTCTCAACAAAAGATTCCCCCAAGCACAGCCAGGACATCAAATGCTAATCAAGATGGTCAGTTGAAACATTCACACCTAGCTCCAGCAGACAAGAGTCCTTTGTCCCACCCTGGTCCTTCCACAGATATATAAACCCTTTTTCCTAGTTCCAACAGACCTCACTACCTCTGAGGATGCTTGCCATAGATGCAGGCGAAACGTCAGGAGAGAATGCCTCTAGACCATGGCCATATAGCCCGAGAAAACCTACAACAATCCAATTTCATATATTGTATGTATATATATATATCTTGTAAGCTGCTCTGAGTCCCCTTCAGGGTGTGAAGGGCGGCATATAAATGTCGTAAATAAATAAGCAGTATCATGTGGCGAGCCCTTTATCTTTGGATGCATGTCTCTAAATGCTCATGATTTCAAGGCTAGAAGAATTGTTATTTGGAGGACAATTTCCTCGAGCCCGCCCTCCTTCCCTGAAACTCTATCTCTGGTCTGTCTCGACTGTATGAATCTATATTAAGCTAAAGGAATATTTGAAATGCTCTTGCAAACATCAAGTTTTTATTTGAACATATGTTTCCAGGTCTGTGGCACCTCAACCTATGACAAAATATAAGTAAGGTTGCTGTGAGTTTTTTGGGGGCTATGTGGCCATGTTCCAGTAGCATTCTCTTCCAAGGTTTCGCCTGCATCTGTGGCTAGCATCCTCAAAAGATTTTTCAAATGTCTGTTGGAAATGAGGCAAGTGGAGTGCATATATCCCTGTGGAATGATGTCCAGGGTGGGAGAAAAAGCCCATTTTATGTTTGAAGCAAATGTGAATGTTGCCATTAGCCAACTTGAATAGCACTGAGTAGCTATGAAGCTGCAAAGTCAGTCAGTGAAAGTATCTGCATAGAGATAGCTGCAACTGCAAGGGTACTCAATGCTAATCAAGCTTGATAATTGCAACATTCACAGAATCATAGACTCAAAGAGTTGGAAGAGACCTCATGGGCCATCCAGTCCAACCCCTTGCCAAGAAGCAGGAATATTGCATTCAAATCACCCTGACAGATGGCCATTCAGCCACTGTTTAAAAGAAGAAGGAGCCTCCACCACAATCCGGGGCAGAGAGTTCCACTGCTGAACGGCTCTCACAGTCAGGAAGTTCTTCCTAATGTTCAGATGTTCTGTGCCAATTATTTGAGAATCATAGGTTTTTTTACATCTACTCCAACCAGACAGAACCTTCAGAGCCTCACTACCTCTGAGGATGCTTACCATAGATGCAGGCGAAACGTCAGGAGAGAATATTTCTAGAACATGGCCATATAGCCCGAAAAAACCTAAAACAACCCAGTGATTCCGGACATGAAAGCCTTCAAAAATACCCTCATTGATTGACTTTGCAGCTAATTGATTTTCCTTCAAACAGACAAGAGTTCTTTCCCTCACCTTGGATATTTCACAGATTTACACCCCACTTGTCTAATTTCCAACAGACCTCTGAACAGACCTCTGAAAATACCAGATGCAGGTGAAACGTCAGTAGAGAATGCTGCTCGGATATGGCCATACAGCTCGAAAAACTCACAGTAACCCAGTGATTCCAGCCATGGGAGCTTTCAGCAACACATTAAAATATAATTCTTCCCTTTGCATATTATTCTTTCCTTGGCAGAATAAAAAAGAGATATTGACAAACTGGAATGTGTCCAGAGGAGAGTGACTAAAATGATCGAGGGTCTGGAGAACAAGCCCTATGAGGAGTGGCTTAAGGAGCTGGGCATGTTTAGCCTGAAGAAGAGAAGGCTGAGAGGAGATATGATAGCCATGTATAAATATGCCCAACCCTTGACCCATGCAGGGATTCTCCATTCAGCATTCCTTCAAGTTACTTAAAGGATTTAGCTATGGTAGATGGACAAAATGTAGCCCTATTTCCATAGTAATAGCGCCCAAACCCAGTTCTTGTGGTATGTGTGTGTGTGTATGTATATGTATACACACACATACATAGCCTCTGCTTCTCCAGGCCTGGCACCTTTGCCCACGTGTAAAAGCAAGAAGGCTAATTGCAGTCCTAGAGTTGGAAGAGACTTCATGGGCCACCCAGTACAACCCCATTGGGCCAAGAAGCAGGAAAATTGCATTCAAAGCACCCCCAACAGATGGCCATCAAACCTCTGTTTAAAAGCTTCCAAAGAAGGAGCCTCTACCATACCCCGGGGCAGAGAGTTCCATTGTTGAACGGCTCTCATAGTCAGGAAGTTCTTCCTAATGTTCAGATGGAATCTCCTCTCTTGTAGTTTGAAGCCATTGTTCCACATCCTAGTCTCCAGGGCAGCAGAAAACAAGCTCGCTCCCTCCTCCCTATGACTTTTCCTCACATATGTATACATAGCCCTCATTATGTCTCCTCTCAGCTTTCTCTTCTGCATGCTAAACATGTCCAGTTCTTTGAGCCACTCCTCATAGGGCTTGTTCTCCGGACCTTGATCATTTTAGCCGCCCTCCTCTGGACACATTCCAGCTTGTCAATATCTCTCTTCAATTGTAGTTTGTAAGAACGGAACAAATATTTGTAAGAATATTGTTTGTAAGAATGGAATGAATATTTGTAAGAATGTAGTTTGTAAGAATGGAATGAATATTTGCCCTTATTCATTCTCTCATTGAAAAATGGGTTTCCACAACAGTTGAGAAACATCACTGGGAAAAACAATAAAGCACTGACGACTTTGCATCAGTTTGCATATCCCAGCAACACATATTTTTTTCCCGCAAAAGCCCTGAATTCTGTGCAGAAAATTGGTTTCTCCACTAAAAGCTTCTTTTTTTTTGCAATTTTAAGAGTTTCAAGTTTTGATCCCACTCTAAATAGATCCATTTGGTCAATGGAAATGTGTTACACTTACTCGTTAAACAACTTCCATTGCTTCAAAGGGTCTACTTTAAAAGCAACGCAACTCCTAGCATCCCTGTACCTGCTTACGTTCGTAAAGGCTGCTGGGAGTTATCGTCCGAAATTGCAAGTGTGACTGTTGCAATTAGCAAGCTTGAATAGCGTGAGTAGCTATGAATCTGCAAATTCCATCACTGAGAATATGTGCATAGACTGCTGGTAGACAACAACATCCCAAAGGTAGACAACAACACCCCAAACAACAACATCCCAAAGGTAGACAACAACATCCCAAGCAGAGCATGCCCCCAGGAAACAAAAGCCAGACTTCCTCTAGGCACATACCCTCACTGATTGTCTTCGCAGATTCATGACTGCTCGTACTATTCAAGCTTGCTAATTGCAATATTTGCTTTAGAATAATAGAATCCTAGAGTTGGAAGAGACCTGTTGGGCCATCCAGTCCAAATCCATTCTGCCAAAAAGCAGGAATATTGCATTCAAAGCACCCCAGACAGATGGCCATCCAGCCCCTGTTTAAAAGTTTCCAAAGAAGGAGCCTCCACCACACTCCGGGCAGAGAGTTCCACTGCTGAACGGCTCTCACAGTCAGGAAGTTCTTCCTCATGTTCACATGGAATCTCCTTTCTTGTAGTTTGAAGCCATTGTTCCATTGCGTCCTAGTCTCCATGGAAGCAGAAAACAAGCTTGCTCCTTCCTCCCTGTGGCTTCCTCTCACATATTTATACATGGCTATCATATCTCCTCTCATCCTTCTCTTCTTCAGGCTAAACATGCCCAGCTCCTTAAGCCGTTCCTCATAGGGCTTGTTCTCCAGACCCTTGATCATTTTAGTCGCCCTCCTCTGGACAGTTTCCAGCTTGTCAATATCTCTCTTGAATTGTGGTGCCCAGAATTGGACACAATATTCCAGGTGTGGTCTAACCAAGGCAGAAGAGAGCATGGGGAACATGACTTCCCTGGTTCTTTAAACAGGCAAGGGTTCTTTCTCCCATCCTGGACATTCCACAAGTATATATACACTCCACTTGCCTCATTTCAACAGACCTCTGAGGATGCCATTAGCCACAGATGCAGGAGAAACGTCAGGAGAGAATGCTACTAGAACATGGCCATATAACCCAAAAAGCTTACAGCTACCCAGCGGCTCCTTTACATCTGGCTAGCAACCGATTCAGGTGACCAAGACATCCAAGACTGGGAAATTGACTTTATCTGGACTCCAGTTCCCAAGATCCACGACTTAGAACAGCCACTGGATTCTGGGATTGTAATGGTTCTATTCTAAGCTTTGAGAGGCCAAAGGAGATACTAGGCTCGGGCCAAAGACCCCTTTACATGTGGCAAGCAACTGATTCAGATGACTGAGACATCCAAAGCGGGGAAAGGGACGTTATCTGGACTCCAAATCCACAAGTCAGAATGGCCTCTGGATTCTCGGATTGCATTAGGTCAGAAGTTTTTCAACCTGGGGGTCAGGACCTCTGGGGGGGTCATGAAGGGGTGTCAGAGGGGTCTCCAAAGACCATCAGAAAACACACTATTTTCTGTTGGACATGGGGGTTCTGCGTGGGAAGTTTGAATGCATTCTTTCGTTGGTGGGGCTCAGAATGCTCTCTGATTGTAGGTAAACTATAAATCCTAGCAACTACAACTCCCAAATATCAAGGTCTATTTTTCCCAAACTCCACCAGTGTTCAGCTTTGGGTGTATTGAGTATTTGTGCCAAGTTTGGTCCAGATCCATCATTGTTTGAGTCCATGGTGCTCTCTGATTGTAGGTGAACTACAACTCCAAAACTCAAGCTGAATGCCCACCAAACCCTTCCAGTATTTTCTGTTGGTCATGGGAGTTCTGTGTGCCAAGTTTGGTTCAATTCAGAATGCTCTTTGATTGTAGGTGAACTATAAATCCTAGCAACTACAATCCCCAAATATCAAGGTCTATTTTTCCCAAACTCCACCAGTGTTCATCTTTGGGTGGATTGAGTATTTGTGCCAAGTTTGGTCCAGATCCATCATTATTTGAGTCTGTTGGTCATGGAGTTTTGCGTGCCAAGTTTGGATCAATTCTATTGTTGGTGGGGATCAGAATGCTCTTTGATTGTAGGTGAACTATAAATCCCAGCAACTACAACTCCCAAATGACAAAATCAATCCCCCCCCCAAACCTCACCAGTATTCAAATTTGGGCGTATTGGATATTTGTGCCAAATTTGGTCCAGTGAATGAAAATACATCCTGCATATCAGATATTAACATAACAATTCACAATAGTAGCAAAATTACATTTGTGAAGTAGCAACAAAAATAATGTTCTGGTTGGGGGTCACCACAACATGAGGAACTGCATTAAGTGGTCGCGGCATTAGGAAGGTTGAGAAACACTGCATTAGGTCTATATTTGAAGCTTTGGAATGCATATTGGTGGCCAAAAGAGATTCCAAAATTGGGCCATGACTCCTCCGTAACTTGTTTGGACTACCAAGACAGCCAAAATGTGGGAAAGGGTCTTTAGAATCATAGAATCAAAGAGTTGGAAGAGACCTCATGGGCCATCCAGTCCAACCCCATTCTGCCAAGAAGCAGGAATATTGCATTCAAATCACCCCTGACAGATGGCCATCCAGCCTCTGTTTAAAAGCTTCCAAAGAAGGAGCCTCCACCACACTCCCTCCGGGGCAGAGAGTTCCACTGCTGAACGGCTCTCACAGTCAGGAAGTTCTTCCTCATGTTCAGATGGAATCTCCTCTCTTGTAGTTTGAAGCCATTGTTCCAGTCCTAGTCTCCAGGGAAGCAGAAAACAAGCTTGCTCCCTCCTCCTCCCTGTGGCTTCCTCTCACATATTTATACATGGCTATGATATCTCCTCTCAGCCTTCTCTTCTTCAGGCTAAACATGCCCAGCTCCTTAAGCCGCTCCTCATAGGGTTGTTCTCCAGACCCTTGATCATTTTAGTCGCCCTCCTCTGGACACATTCCAGCTTGTCAATATCTCTCTTGAATTGTGGTGCCCAGAATTGGACACAATATTCCAGGTGTGGTCTAACCAAAGCAGAATAGAGGGGTAGCATGACTTCCCTGGACCTAGACACAATAGTAGCAAAATTACATTTGTGAAGTAGCAACAAAAATAATGTTCTGGTTGGGGGTCACCACAACATGAGGAACTGCATTAAGTGGTCGCGGCATTAGGAAGGTTGAGAAACACTGCATTAGGTCTATATTTGAAGCTTTGGAATGCATATTGGTGGCCAAAAGAGATTCCAAAATTGCGCCATGACTCTTCCGTAACTCGTTTGAACTACCAAGACAGCCAAAATGTGGGAAAGGGTCTTTATCTAGACTCCACTGGTCAAAATGCCCATTGCATGGCTTGATTATGGGACCTGTAGTCCTCCCAAAAAGACTCTCCCCAGGAAACTGTTTTGCTTTGCTGGTAGGAGCCAAAACCTTTTCTTGTTTTCTGTCCCGGAAGGCATGGTTTTCTGCGACTTCCCCTGATATTTACAGAACACACAAAGCCACCAAGGCTGCCAAGGAGGAAAAAAGTGGAAGGATGCCTGCCTGCCACAAGTGGAACAATGACTAATTGGGGAGCCAAAAATAATATTCGACTCCGGAGAGTGTGAAGCAAGAGAAATATATATACGTTTCTTTAGGCACACACACAAGCAAATGCAGACATTACACCCCAACCCTGGACAGCTGCGGCCATCTGATAGCAGGAGAGATAGAATGACACACGGCGAGGAATGGAAGGAAAGAAGCCACAGAAGGACTCACCGCTGGAGGTAGGCTTCGGGGCAGCATTTCAAAGTGGGGTACGGGGCCGGTTCGAAACTCATGGCCCCTCCGGAGAGAAATGGAGATATGTCCCCTCTCCTCTGATATAAAGAGGTCCGCTGGCCAAACCACCAGGGTCAAGTGTCCTTTGGAGATGTGACTTTTTTTCCCCTCGAGGGCTCTTTTACACTTGCCAAAGGGAGGAGCCTTCAAAGGGTCTGGCCAATGGGGTCATCTCAATACAACCCCCTTCTCTGCAATGGCATGGCACATGTCACTCTCTCTGGGCCATGGAGCATCTTTGGCTAGAGTTTAGTCCCCTTCTTTGCTTGCAGCATCGAAGATGGGTTTGGAGATAGTAAGGAGTGTCCTTTGGCAGAGGAAATGAGGGGAATAAATACATATTATGATGGTGATGCTGGTGATGCTCATGGTGACAATGTGGTCCAGGTTGGACTAAGTGCCCTTCTACACTGTCATATATCCGAGGGTAATCCAGAAAGTAAGGTTACAATATTTAAAAAAACACAAAGAAGGAATATATTTTAATAAAATTTACATGGATTGTAGCATACGAAATATTTCATTATTTTTCCACATAATCACCATTCAGTTCAATACATTTTGTCATTCATGGGACGTGTTTTTGATGCATGTGTCATAGAAGTTTCCCTCTCTGCCTTTTTCAGCCAGTTCGTCACTTCTATTTTCACTTTGTTGTCCACCCAGGTGTTCCTTCAATTTAGTGAACAGGTAATTTAGTGAGTATGCATGCCCAGTGTGGAACACATCTCACCACACTAAAACACTGGATGTGACTCTTAATGAGACATGTCACATTATCACGGGGTGTTTGCGCCCTACACCACTGGAGAAATTACACTGTTTAGCCGGTATCGCACCACCTGACATCCGCCGGGAAGTAGCAGCCAATAGTGAAAGGACCAAGGCAGTGACATCTCCAGCTCATCCCCTGTTTGGGTATCAGCCAGCACGTCAATGACTTAAATCTAGAAATAGTTTTCTAAGCTCTACAGAGACACTCGTTGGAACACCTCAGCAAGTGAGAGTCCAAAAGTGGCAGGCCCAAACCCAGCACCTCAACCAATGGCTGATACCAAATGAGAGACTCCCCTGGGCACACAGAGGACTGGGCGACTTGGAAGGCGCTGAACAGACTGCACTCTGGCACCACGAGATGCAGAGCCAACCTTAAGAAATGGGGCTACAAAGTGGAATCCTCGACATGCGAGTGTGGAGAAGAGCAAACCACTGACCACCTGCTGCAATGCAACCTGAGCCCTGCCACATGCACAATGGAGGACCTTCTTGCAGCAACACCAGAAGCACTCCAAGTGGCCAGATACTGGTCAAAGGACATTTAATCAACTACCAAACTCACAAATTTTGTATTTTGTCTGTTTGTTTGCTTTGTTCTGTTAGAAATGTAATATAATTTGACTGGTTGTCCTGACACGACAAATAAATAGTGAACAGGTGATAATCACTTGGTGCGAGATCAAGGCTGTGAGAGGGGTGGCTTAAAACATCCCCACCAAATAAAGTCAACCAGTCATGAGTGGTGTGCAATGCAAGGGAGACAGACTCCTGCCATCAGCATCCCACGACGTTTGTTTTGGATGGTTCTGTGAAATTTCTTCATGGCCTGACAATATATTCTGTACTCATTTTGTCACATGCTGTCTTGTCATTGCTTACATCCTCTCCATAAACTGAAATGATTTTGTGATGAATTGCAGTGGCGTTGATGCCTTTAGCATTTAGGTAGCATATTATAATGCAAACTTTGCACTTGGAGGGAAACGGAATCAGGGTGCTATAACTCTTAGTGAAAGAGGCATGGACATGACATCTTTTCCCCAGGGGGTTGCTTCTTGCCCTGCTTTAGGAAAACTGGAACTCCCAAGGGCCAAAACACTGTAGATAACTCAAAATAGGTTTAATTGTTCACAAAGAGTTATCCCTTTAAGGCAATAAGCTGGAAGTTTCAAAGTGGTAAAGGAAAATATACATTACAGTCTCTGGTTGTCTTGAGTCCAAGGAGTTTTGCAGCTGAGAAGCTTTTCCAGGTCCCTCTTTCTCAATGGCTGTGACTATCGGAATAATCACAACCCCAATTCCAGTGGCCTATATCTTGAAGGCACAAATTCTTCCTCTGGTGCCAAAGAACTGGTTTGAAGGCACGCTTGAGACTTCTCAACGTCATCCAGGTTGATCTGAACATGAAGCATAAGTCTCAAGGGTAAGAACCTCAGAATTGGTGCTGAGAGGTAACTTAATCAAGGGCTTCAGAGCCAAGTCTCTCTCTCACGTCCATCTGATAGAAAGTTTGATGGTAGAATGGAAAAGGAAACACTGTCCTGCTCTCTAGGAAGAGGTGGGGTCAAACAATTGAGCAGGAGGAGCAATTCAACTGGTGCAAACAACATTGATTGACAGCTATAAATAACCAATCAATCCAACTATACATTTACAGGGTAAAAAGGCAAAATCAGGCATGATACAACAGTTCAAATCCTGCAACTTACAGTTCTACATATAGGTGGCACACTCGCGCCGTCACAGTGCTCATCTCTAACCTTCACCACAATGGCAGCTGATGAGCTACTGACGACTGGCACTGCTCGTTCGCTTTTGCTGGCTTCCTGCTACACGGCAGTGATACCAACTTCCCCTGAGAAAATTTCCCACAAGAGCTACGTGCCTTGCAACCTTATTTTTTTAGATATCACTCGTAATATCTAGATTATCTGCTTTAAGAATCTGAATTATGTGGCAGTGTAGAAGGGGCCTAGACCTCCCAATGGCTGGCATTGGCTCACCCCATTTCTTTATATTTTGGAATAATTTTGACATTTTTTTAAAAAGTCAATGGCAATATAAAGAAAGCAAGTATCACAACAAAACTTCAGGATCTTACCAAACATGCTTAAACTCAAAGCTACAAACCTCACATTCATTGTCTGTTGATTTTTTAAAATCTTATTTCCCTTGGATCATGCAGTATAGCCACACTTCCTCAACTTATTTATTTATTTATTTATTTGATGCACTTGTTAACCGCCATTCTCAGCCCTTACGGGCGACTCATGGCGGTGTACAATACACATAAAAGACAGGTTACAAAAGCTAATATCCACAACAGGTAACTATTACCACAAATACAAACTACATAAAAATCCGCTTCGTCTCTCAGTAGAATCATAGGCCAGACTCATCATCCTTATACCGTTCCAGTTCTCATTACCGTAATGTTATTGCTAGCACTTAACTGAATGCCCTCTCGAACAGCCAGGTCTTAAGGCTTTTACGAAAGGACATGAGGGAGGGCGCCTGTCTAATGTGTGCCGGGAGAGTGTTCCACAGCCGGGGGGCCACCACCGAGAAGGCCCTCTCCCTCGTCCCCGCCAGCCGTGCCTGTGACGCAGGCGGGATCGAGAGAAGGGCCTCCCCAGACGATCTCAAGGTCCTCGTGGGCTCGTAGGCCAAGATGCGGTCAGAAAGGTATTTTGGGCCGGAACCGTTTAGGGCTTTGTAGGCCAAAACCAGCACCTTGAATTGGGTCCGGTAGCAAATCGGCAGCCAGTGGAGCTGGGACAACAAGGGCATTGTGTGCTCCCTGCCACCCGCTCCAGTTAGTAACATGGCTGCCGCACGCTGAACCAGCTGAAGCTTCCGGGCCGTCTTCAAGGGCAGCCCCACGTAGAGAGCGTTGCAGTAGTCCAGGCGGGATGTGACGAGAGCGTGTACCACCGTGTACCAACTTGGAATGACATTCCTCTCCCACGGTTGACATTTGCCCCTGTTGTTGTTGTTGTTGTTGTCGTTCTGAAATGCAAATAAACAAGATTCTCCCAATTTTACTTGAGGTTGGTCAACAATGTTTCCTTAAGCGGGATTGTCAAATTAACTAATTCACAGATCTTCATCAGCCTTGCACTGTGATAACAGATCCTTCCATCTCTGCGCATAGATGATTCTTGCTATAAGATGGTCCCATCTTATAGTAAATTACCATCCATGTTTTCTTTTTAGTTGATCGCCAAGTGTTCCCAACAACTAAAATTTTGTTTACATTATGATTTTAACCTGAATGAGAGAGATCCTCCATTTCACGCAAGTTTACTCAGTAGGGACACTACTGGATTTGTCATTTTGAGTTGCCTCAAGCGGAAACTCTGAGCGAAGGGATTTTTTGCTTTCTTGCATTAGACCTGTTCAGCATTCTGATTATAAGCAAATATCGGCACTGGGGAAAATCCCACTGGTAGAAATGGACTTCACTCAGAGAGGAAGCTCTGGGACTGGTTTCCATGACCTATTAGAGTCCATTCAGTAATCTTTAAATTGGAGGTGATCAAACAGAAGACCACATTTGGCCACATTTGGTCACCTAGGACTCCTGTCCCATTTAAGAGTTCTTTGAGAAAAACTGTGCTCACCACACCCCATACAAAAATATATCTGGGGAGTGTAGTTTACAAATAGGGTAAAGGTAAGTTGCTGCGGCTACATCCTCTTCTTCATCCTCTTCCTTGTTGCCCTCCTCTTCTTCCACCTTGTCCTCCTCTTCCTCCTCCTCCTCTCCTCTTCCCTTCATCTTCCACCTCTTCTTCATTAGCTGCTGCTTCTTCTCCACCCTTTCCTCCTCCTCCTTCCTCACCTCATTCTTTGTTATCTTCTCCTTCTTTTTCCCTTTCTTCCACTTTGTCCTCCTCTTCCTCCTGTTCTTCTTCTTCTTCCACTCTTCTTCCCCTTCATCTTACACCTCTTCTTCATTAGCTGCTGCTATGGCTTCTTCTTCTTCATCATCATCATCATCTTTGTTATCTTCCCCTTCTTTCTCCTTTCCTTCCACTTTGTCCTCCTCATCCTCCTGTTCTTCTTCTTCCTCCACTCCTCTTCCCCTTCATCTTCCACCTTTTCTTCATTAGTGGCTGCTGTTGCTTCTTCTTCATCATCAGCTTTTTCTTCTTTGTCATCTTTGCCTTCTTTCTCCTTTTCTTCCACTTTGTCCTCCTCTTCCTCCTCTTCTTCTTTTCCTCCTCCTCTCCTCTTTCTCTTCATATTCCACCTTCTCTTTGTTTGCTTCTTCTTCTTCTTCTTCTTCTTCTTCTTCTTCTTCTTCTTCTTCTTCTTCTTTGTCATCATCTTCATCTTGTTTATTTTCTTCCACCTTGTCTTCCTCCTCTTCCTCTTGTTCTTCTTTGTCATTTTCCTCACCTTGTTTGTTTTCTTCCACCTTGTCTTTCTCCTCTTCCTCTTCCCCTTCCTCTTTGCCAATTTCCTCTTCTTGTTTATTTTCTTCCACCTGGTTTTCCTCCTCTTCGTCTTCCCCCACCCCTTCATCTTCCACCTCTCCTTCATTAGTTTTCTCCTCCTCTTCATCCTCTTCCTCTTCCTCCTCCTCCTGCTCTTCTCCTCAAGATATACATTCAGCAATAGATAAAATAATATAAAATAAATGGAGGTTCAAGACATCCAATTTTTCAGTAATATTGCAATGAAAAACATATTCTCCTAAATCAACATTAAAACCTAATTAAAGAATCAAACACATTAAAAACCGACTCTTTAAAAATATGTGTGAAGTTAAAGCCATGTATTTATTATTATTATTTCCTACATTTGTTCCCCTCCCTTCTCACCCCTGAGGGGGGACTCAGGGTGGCCTCACAACAAACACCGTACAATGCCATCACTGTCATAAACATTCAACAAATACATTAAAACAGTTCATTAAAACAATTGATTAAAAACCAAACCCAATTCTGGATTAATTCATTGTCATGAGTTGGCTAAGTCTTCTCTCCACTTGCTGCAATTCACTGGTCAAACGTCTGGTGCCATAGCCAAGTCTTCAGTTTCCTTCTAAAAGACAGGAGGGAGGTGGCCAGTCTGATGTCTCTGGGGAGAGAGTTCCACAGACGGGGGCCACTGCTGAGAAGGCCCTGTCCCTTGTCTCCACCAATCGCAGGCAGGAGCGAGGGACCACTGTATGCTTTATCTACTTTGAAGTGCATTATATGAGTCTACATTGCCATATAATACAGTTCAAAGCAGATAACCTGGATTTTATATGGCAGTGCAGAAGGTGCCCCTGATCATCAAAGCAGATAATCTACATTATCTACTTTGAAGTGGATTATATGAGTATACACTGACATATAATCCGGTTCAAAGCAGTTAACCTGGATTTTATATGGCAGTGTAGAAGGTGCCCCTGATCATCAAAGCAGATAATCTCCATTATCTACTTTGAAGTGGAATATATGAGTCTACGCTGACATATAATTCAGTTGAACGCAAATAATCTGGATTTTATATGGCAGTGCAGAAGAGACCTTAGAGCTAGTGTATATGCATTCAGATATTCATACTTCTCTCTTCAACAATTACAAAATATTTCCTTCTTTCAGGTGTCATTCTTTCTAATAGTCCAATACAAGTTACAATGTTTTGTCTTGCAAAAGGTTGGTAGAGAGTTTCCAGTCTTGGAGAAATAGCATCAATGACAGCTCTCTAATTAAACTAGACATCTTTTCCCCCATTTTAATGAAATCTGTCCTTTTCAACAGCCTTTGCACCATCTCAAGGGTTGCTTTATGCGTGCAACTTGGTTGAATTAGTTTCCAATTCCTGCCGATGTTTTCTTCGCTCACTTCTGCAGTCACACATTAACTTGGACCTAGACCAAAAGAAAAGAGAGAGAGAGAGAGCAATGTGTGTGTGTGTGTGTGTGTTTGGGCCTGCATGCATGTGTTTCCTTGGTCTCACAATTCACAGATGTTGAAGATTCGTCAGACGGGGGAGTGGGTGGTGGAGAATGTCAGGCTTTTAAATAGCTTCCTCCTGCCATTTGGGCGCAAAGAGAGGAGGAAATTGTATTCCGTGTGACACGTCTTCCCAAGCAAAATTCCCCTTTGCCCCTCCCTTCATGCTTTTATATATTGGGGGGGGGGGGGTGCAAGCCTGTAGCCAAGGGGGAGGTTTAGGGGTTCAAAACACCCCCAAACATTTTCACAACTTTATCAAGCTGTGCCAAGTCTGCCAAGGACTTTGGAAATAAATATTTTGTTGATGTTCATATCTTGACTGGCATCAGTTGCTGAAAGTATTGAGTTATGGCTTCAAAGAAAGACCCCCAGCAATTCACCCAGATAAAGAGAGAAGCACATCTTAGTTTTAACGTTATGGTGTCTGGGTGTGATGGCACACTACCTTTCTAACAATTTACATTGCAATAGCAGCAATAGGTGACATAGTAGAAGTGACCATAGTGGAAGCTGCCAAAATGTGGTAGCCAGCATGCAAAGGCTAAGGCACAGGACAGGAAGGGGGGGGGGAGAGACACTTTAACTGGATTGCAGGTGAAAACTGAGGAAACTGTAGAAACTGTGGTGTCTCTCACTGGTGCAGTGGTTCCCAACCTTTGTTTTTGACCAGGAACCACTTTGAGCAGGGACCACTTTGACGAGGAAACACTTTGACCAGGGCCCACTTGACCAGGGCCCACTTTGACTAGGGACCACTTTGACCAGGACCCACTCTGACCAGCGCCCACTTTGACCAGGGATCATTTTAACCAGGGACCACCTTGACCAAGGACCACTTTGACCAGGGACCACTTTGACAGGGGGACCACTTTGACTTTCCTGCCTGGACCATCACTTGAGGGTTCCCTACTGAATCAATAGATAATGTAAGTCTACACAGCAGGGCTAAATCTGGATGCAAGCCTAGGTAAGCAAATGCTCTGCATAGTAGATTTCTAGGAGCTGAAGCCTTTCTTTTCTGGCTCTTCCTTCTGATTTTGTTCGAGCATTGTGACATTCTCACTCTTCCCTTCTTCTTACATTTCCTCTCCTAACTTCAACTTCTGTTAAAGCTGCTGCGATTTAGTATTGGTGATTTATTACAGAGGAAGAAGAATGGAGGGAGGCACGCGCACGGCCTCTCCTCTTCTGTTCTCACAGCAACTCAGCTGGGTTGCTGTGCGGAGAGGTGAGGGTCCTGGTGGGAAGGCATGGGGCTTAAAGAAGGGCTCCTTTCAGGCCCACATCTTCCTACCAGGAATTTCACTCGAGTATAAAAAAGGGCTGATAAACTCAGCTTATACTCATGTGGTAATAGAACTGACAGAGCTACATGAATGATGTTGGGGGGAGTATAATTCTGGGAGTAGACGATGTAACAAGGCAATTGTAGTATCTATATAAATAAAAATGTAATGCTCATTTGCGGGATTAACATAACTCAAAAACCACTGGGCGAATTGACACCAAATTTGTCCACACGACACCTACTAACCCAAGGAGTGACCATCACTCAAAAAAATTGATCTTGTCATTTGGGAGTTGTAGTTGCTGGGATTTATAGTTAACCTACAATCAAAGAGCACTCTGAACTCCACCAATGATGGAATTGGACCAAACTTGGCAGACAGAACTCCCATGACCAACAGAAAATACTGGAAAGGTTTGATCTTGAGTTTTGGAGTTCTAGTGCACCTACATCCAGAGAGCACCGTGGACTCAAACAATGATGGATCTGGACCAAACTTGGCATGAATACTCCATATGCCCAAATATGAACACAGATGGAGTTTGGGGGAAGTAGACCTTGGCATTAGGGAGTTGTAGTTACTGGATTTACAGTTAGGGATTTTATAGTTTTCCAAGGTCACATAGTTATTGGGATTTATAGTTCCCCTACAATCAAAGAGCATTCTGAACCCCACCAATGAAAGAATTGGGGCAAACTTCCTACACAGAACACCCATGACCAACAGAAAATACTTAAGGCCATCCAGTCCAACTCTTCACCAGGACAAGAAAACATAATCAAAGCCCTCCTGACAAAGAACCATCCAGCCATAGATATAGACAGATATATATGATTCACACAGAGAGATATATAGTGTCATAGATTTGAAAGGGCCCCTAAAGAAGGACAATGATATGTTGCATGTTCCAGAGTGGGCAAACCAGACACTCTCCACATCAACACTGACAAAGAAACAGCAAGAAATATTGTTTACCCACAAGGATCAAGACATTGCATATATTAGAAACCAATACTTTCTCATTACTTTATTTTCCAGATCACCAGGCCGGGCCACAGCAATGCCTGGCAGGGGACAGCTAGTATTAAATAAAGAGAAATTAAAAATAAATAAACTGTTTTTCCCCCCAAATGCGTTAGAGCTGTAGTGTAACATATGTGAAAGTCAAAGCGTTTTGGAAGACCGATGCAAAAACATTCCAAATCCAAAATAGAGGCAGTCCCCAACTTACCAACACGATAAAGGAGAAATGAGGGTGATTACTACTACTACTACTACTACTACTACTACGATGACTACTATTAAAGGGGAGCAGAGTTCTTATTGGGGGGGCCATGCACTTCTTTTGCCTCCTTCTTCGAAGCCCTGGCTTTGTTGGAGTCTTACTCCATGCTAGTATGTTTTCCTCACTGGGGTCCTTTTTCATTTAGCTCTGGATCAATGCTTCCTTCATTCTCTGAAACCACAAAGCTGGTTTAGGTTTACAGGCCTGTCCTCATGGAAAGGGCAAGAAGCGATGGAGTGGGCTTCACCTCCACACTGCCAAACCAACTCTTGTTTTCAACCCAGTGTTGATCTCTTCTATTTTTATCTTGGTTTTCCACAGAAAGCCTTGCTAATGCCTCTCGGCTCAGCCTCCCTTTCATAGAATCATAGAATCAAAGAGTTGGAAGAGACCTCATGGGCCATCCAGTCCAACCCCATTCTGCCAATAAGCAGGAATATTGCATTCAAATCACCCCTGACAGATGGCCATCCAGCCTCTGTTTAAAAGCTTCCAAAGAAGGAGCCTCCACCACACTCCGGGCAGAGAGTTCCACTGCTGAACGGCTCTCACAGTCAGGAAGTTCTTCCTCATGTTCAGATGGAATCTCCTCTCTTGTAGTTTGAAGCCATTGTTCCACTGCATCCTAGTCTCCAGGGAAGCAGGAAACAAGCTTGCTCCCTCCTCCCTGTGGCTTCCTCTCACATATTTATACATGGCTATCATATCTCCTCTCAGCCTTCTCTTCTTCAGGCTAAACATGCCCAGCTCATTAAGCCGCTCCTCATAGGGCTTGTTCTCTCATCATTTTAGTCGCTCTCCTCTGGACACATTCCAGCTTGTCAATATCTCTCTTGAATTGTGGTGTCCAGAATTGGACACAATATTCCAGGTGTGGTCTAACCAAAGCGGAATAGAGCATGGGGAGCATGACTTCCCTAGATCTAGACACTATGCTCCTATTGATGCAGGCCAAAATCCCACTGGCTTTTTTTGCTGCCACATCACATTGTTGGCTCATGTTTAACTTGTTGTCCACGAGGACTCCAAGATCTTTTTCACACGCACTGCTCTCAAGCCAGGCATTGTCCCCCATTCTGTCTCTTTGCATTTTGTTTTTCCTGCCAAAGTGGAGTATCTTGCATTTGTCACTGTTGAACTTCATTTTGTTAGTTTTGGCCCATCATCTCTCTAATCTGTCAAGATCGTTTTGAATCCTGCTCCTGTCCTCTGGAGTCTTGGCTCTCCCTCCCAATTTGGTGTCGTCTGCAAGAAACCTATTGAAGACAGGTCACAGTCTCTCAGCCTCAGAGGAAGGTAATGGCAAGTGTCTTTTATCAAACACAGCTATCCCCACCCCTAATATCAATGGATTTACAGTTAGGGATGTATAGTTTTCCAAGGGCACATAATAATGAAAACATGGGCAACAAGTCATAATGGAAACACTGAAAACATGAACAGCACATTGTGCATCATGTGGGTAGGGGCATATGCACACTCCATAAACTTTGTAGCAAGGACTATGTAACACTGTGCGCATTGTGTCTCCTCATTATGGGACCACAGACATCTGGCTGTACATGATTTTGTTAGAAAGCATCCAACGAAAGAAAGAAAGAAAGAAAGAAAGAAAGAAAGAAAGAAAGAAAGAAAGAAAGAAAGAAGGAAAGCAGACACTCCATTTTTGGAAAAGATCCCCTGCAAGTCCAAATTCCTCTATTTGGGAACCACAAATATAACGCCCAAGTCACCATTTTTGTAGCAAATGCCTCCCCACCCTCATTGTTTCTGATTTATGGCAACTCTTAGATGAAGCTATCATAGGATGTTTTGTAGCTAAGAGAGTGTGACTGGCCCAGTCATTATTTAAAAAACAAAACTACGACATGCTCCTCTCTATGCCTGAGCGAACTGCAAGTGTCTATCTTGAGAAGCTTGAGATACTCAGAAATTGAGACTATCACTGGTTTTAAACATCAAAAAAGGATATTTATTTATTCAAAGTCCTTGAAGACTTGGCACAGTTCATCAAAGTTGCAAACAAACAGTCAATAGGTGAAGCTACAAAAATATTCTTTCTTTTCTTTAGTTACAGAGGTAACCCTTTTCTCCAGATGGCAGATAAGATCCTGGAATCTTAACACCCTAACCTAAAGCTGTTGTGGTTTAGAAAAAGGCAGGTAATTCCCTATCTATAACTTAAGGTTAGTTCTGGAGACAAAGCAGTCACGACTCTCTCTCTATAACTATATAACTCAATCTTCTCAATTAAGCTCATCCGTCTATAATATCTCAATACAGCTCAATGCACAATATACTATCTATATTAGCTCAGTATAGCTTAATATTTATCTATAATGTTTAATATACTATCTATAGCTTAATATAGCTTCCTCAATTTAGTTTTTGCAATGGTTTTCCCAGAGCTAACTGCCTAGCCATCAGCACATCTGAAGTCTTTCCTCAAACTGAAAAGGCAGAGGAGAATCTAAAATGGAGATCTTTCCCTGGGAGAAAAGGCGGTCCCTAAACTCAAAGAGCTGCTCTCTAAGCCAATAGTTGCAAAGAGGCCTGCAGACTCTGATAGTATTAACTTTTAGAACTCTTGCAACAGCCCTGGGAGAAAATGCAAGAGGAAGCAACCTCAAGCAACTATATAGTAAGGCAAATCAGGCTCCTGGGAGACGGAACAGGAGTCTTTGTTCAATGCTCAAACCACTTTGCCACACTAGCTCATATAGGCTGAGATACTATATCAATTCATTATCAGTTGGACAAAAACAGGATCTAGTGCCCTCCAAACGCACTGCAATTTCCATCATCCCATGATTTTTTTTCATGTCAGGAGCAACTTGAGAAACTGCAAGTTGCTTCTGGTGTGAGAGAATTGGCTGTTTGCAAAAACGTTGCCCAGGGGACATTGCCTGGATGTTTTTTTTTTTTACCATCCTTATGGGAGGCTTCTCTCATGTCCCCGCATGGGGAGCTGGAGATGACAGAGGGGGCTCAACCTGCTTGTGCTGTCATGCCTGGGGGCTATAACTCTTAGTGAAAGAGGCATGGACATGACATCTTTCCCCAGAGGATTGCTTCTTGCCCTCCTTTAGGAAAACTGGAACTCCCAAGGACCAAAACACTGTAGATAACTCAAACTAGGTTTTATTGTTCGCAAAGAGTTATCCCTTTAAGGCAATAAGCTGAAAGTTTCAAGGGGATAAAGGAAAATATACATTACAGTCTCTGGTTGTCTTTGGTCCAAGGAGTTTTGCAGATGAGAAGCTTTACCAGGTCCCTCTTTCTCAATGGCTGTGAATATCGGAATAATCACAACCCTAATTCCAATGGCCTATATTTTGAAGGCACAAAGCTTTCCTCTGGTTTGAAGGTGCTTGAGACTTCTCAACGTCATCCAGGTTGATCTGAACATGAAGCATAAGTCTCAAGGGTAAGAACCTCAGAATTGGTGCTGAAAGTTAACTTAATTAAGGGCTTTTAAAGCCAAGTCTCTCTCTCTCATGTCCATCTGATAGAAAGTTTGATGGTGGAATGAAAAAGGAAACCCTGTCCTGCTCTCTAGGAAGAGGTGGGGTCAAATAATTGAGTAGGAGGAGCAATTCAACGGGTGCAAACAACATTGATTGACAGCTATAAATAACCAATCAATCCAACTATACATTTACAGGGTAAAAGGGCAAAATCAGGCATGATACAACAGTTCAAATCCTGTAACTTACAGTTCTATATATAGGCGGCACTACTCACGCTGTCACATGCTCTCCCTGGATTCGAACTGCTGACCTCTTGGTCAGCAGTCCTACCAGCATAAAGATTTAACCCATTGCACCACCGAGGGCTCCATGATAAGAATTAAACTATTTTGTGCAACATGAAAGTCCTCCAAATTCCACAAAATGCCCTCAGAGTCACCCTCAATGGTTGGATTTTTTCTCCTCATTCTTTAAGTAAAATATTTGAGAAAAAAATGTTATGTTCTCCTTTAAGACATGAAATGCAGCCAAAAAGTTGTCCATGGCCTGTTAGTCATGAATCATTGCATGCTGCAGGGTAATACATTTCAGGCCTGTTACTGGGGGAGATTAAAAAATGTTAAATGGCCTGGAGAGACAGCTGCGTTGTGCCAATGGTCCATTAAGGATGGTGACATTCACTGGTTTTGAATGAGCGGGTGATTTAGTGACCCACCGAGAGGCCAGGCAGGAAGATGGGAGGCATCTAAGCCATTCATGTGGATCATGTATATGTGTATTTATATAGGATCAAATCCATAAAATCAGCGAAATTGACCCACATCTTATGCAAGAATAAGTGGGAAACACCAATCACCGTTTTCAGCTGTCTTTCACCTTTCCTTAATATATATATATTTGTCATCATAATATATATTTGTCATCATAATCTTTATTCATCTTAGCTGGAATACTGTTGAGGACTTGGGATTTTGTAAATAGGCTTATTATGTGGGAATTGAAATTGTATAATTGTGTAATTTCTGTATCCACTAAAGAGCTGCTATTGAGTAGCAGAGACAAGAAAATGCCCAATGCCCTAAGCACAAGAATTTTGTATTGTCGAAGGCTTTCATGGCTGGAATCACTAGGTTCTTGTGGGTTTTTTCGGGCTATAGAGCCATGTTCTAGAGGCATTTCTCCTGACGTTTCGCCTGCATCTATGGCAAGCATCCTCAGAGGTTGTGAGGTCCTCACAACCTCTGAGGATGCTTGCCATAGATGCAGGCGAAACGTCAGGAGAAATGCCTCTAGAACATGGCTCTATAGCCCGAAAAAAACCCACAAGAACCACGAGAATTTTGCTTCATGCAGCAGAGAATCATAGAGTTGGAACAGACTACATTCCATTCTTGTTGTTCCATGAAGGAATGCAATATCCAAACCTTCCTGGCAGATGGCCATCCAGCCTCTGCTTAAAAATCTCCAGATTCCATTCCAAGGAGATTCCATCAGATTCACAGGAAGCAGCACAGTCCACTACCAAACAGCTCTTACTTTCAAGAAGTTCTTCCCAATGTTTAGGTTGGATCTCTTCTGCTACAGTTTGGATCTGTGATCGGAGGTGAACGCCCCCACCCCCAAACTCTGTAAAAGTTCAAAATCAGGGAATTCATAGGACACCAGGCTGGAATGATCCCATAATCCCCTATCGCTTCCCCATGTGGGAACCTAAGGCTTTTTCCATGACCCCATGGCCTCACTAGGTAACGCTCCTGTAACCCAAACTAGAATCTAACCAATTTGGCTATTAATGAATGAAACTCTTAGGGCCTTCTATACACCCCCATGAATTCTTATGAACTCTTATGGACTTTCCATGAACTTTCATGAACTTTATAGGAACTTTTATAAACTCCTGCCAGACTTTGTGAATTTTTATGGACTTTGGGGGCCTAACGTGACTTCGCCTTAAACCCTGTATGATTCCCTCTCTTCCTATGAACTCTGTGAATGCTCCCCTGCCCCATTCCTTATTCCCTATATGTATGTATGCCTATATGAAAAATATGAAGGAAAGCAGCCTGTTTCATAAAAGCCAACAACTCATGGCTCTTGAAGTTTTCAAACTTCCTGAGCCAATAATTCCCTAGCAAAGGATTTCACCAAGCCCATTTGCATGGACAATAAGAAAATGGCTCTTATCATACTGGACCTCGGAGGGCTGAAAGCCAGGCCATCTGGAATGATAGGGTCTATGGACATTTAGGATCACCCGACACAAAGGATGTCTCTCCATCTGCGAGGAACCGGAGATTTATTGCCACCTCCCTGCTGTGTCATATCTTGATCTCCCGAAACTAGCATCAACTTCATCTATGAACTCCATATCGCAGGATAATATGACAAAAGGACCTAGCCTCTAGGGGCTAGACAAGAATGTTAATTCAGAGAATCAGACAATAACCTAGGCCAGGCTTGAGAGCCTAAAGCTATCGCTCAGCCATTTGGCAAACACCAACCGTTCTTAATCCAGTCAACTAGACATTTCTTCATTGTTTCCTTGTTGCCCACTTCCCTCCAACCTCATTGGATGAGCAGCCAAAAGCAGGGCCAAAGCCCTCATTGGATCTCCTGCTGGCTTGCTGATGCCACAGCCAATAGTAACAAAGCCAGCTTGGGCGGGGGAGGGAATATAAACTTTTGAATCTGAAAGCTGTATATTTTGTATTTCTCTGCCCAGTGGGCATGTTGATTTTGTTGGCAGGTTACTGCAATTGTCATTCTTTCCAGCCGGAATGAAAAAAAAAACCCTCAGTGGCTTTCTTTTCAACTTGGTGAGATTTATTCTGGAATACTGATTTCTCTTTCTCACCAGGCAACCCACAATGGCTTGGATCTCTCTATCCACAGCTACTCTAAATTGCTCAACAACAGATTCATTGCTTCATTGTGTCCTGGTCTCCAGAGCAGCAGAAAACAAGCCTGGGCCCTCTTCAATATGGCATCCTTTCAGATATTTGAATTTGGCTATTCTCTCTCCTCACAATCTTCTCTTCTCAAAGATAAACATCCCCAGCTCCCTCCGCTGCTCCTCAGAGGGCCAGTTGCCATTTTGGTGGCCCTTCTCTTGATGCCTTCCCTCTTGTCCATCTCCTTCTTGGATTGCTTTGACCAGAACAGGACTCAGTCTTATTCCAAGTGAGGTCTGACCAAAACGGAAGAGATGCAGACTGTGACTTCTTTCAGTCTAGAAACCATCCTTTTTTTGAGGCAGCCTAGAACCATCTTAGGAGGAGCTGAGGAGCCTTCTAATCAAGGTGAAAGAAGAAAGCGCAAAAGCTGGGTTGCAGCTAAACATAAAAAAAACCAAGATTATGGCAACAAGAATGATTGACAACTGGGAAATAGAGGGAGAAAATGTGGAGGCCGTGACAGACTTTGTATTTCTAGGTGCAAAGATTACTGCAGATGCAGACTGTGGCCAGGAAATCAGAAGACGCTTACTTCTTGGGAGGAGAGCAATGTCCAATCTCGATAAAATAGTGAAGAGTAGAGACATCACACTGGCAACAAAGATCCGCAGTCAAAGCAATGGTATTCCCTGTAGTAACCTACGGATGTGAGAGCTGGACCTTAGGGAAGGCTGAGCGAAGGAAGATAGATGCTTTTGAGCTGTGGTGTTGGAGGAAAGTTCTGAGAGTGCCTTGGACTGCGAGAAGATCCAACCAGTCCATCCTCCAGGAAATAAAGCCCGGCTGCTCACTGGAGGGAAGGAGACTAGAGACAAAGCTGAAGTCCTTTGAATGCCACATCATGAGGAGACAGCCAAGCCTAGAGAAGACAATGATGCTGGGGAAAGTGGAAGGCAAAAGGAAGAGGGGCCGACCAAGGGCAAGATGGATGGATGGCATCCTTGAAGTGACTGGACTGACCTTGAAGGAGCTGGGGGTGGTGACGGCTGACAGGGAGCTCTGGCGTGGGCTGGTCCATGAGGTCACGAAGACGGAGACGACAGAACAAATGAACAACAAAGAACCATCTTGGTCTTTTTAGCTGCTGCATCACACTGTTGACTCATGTTCTCCTTGTGGTCTCCAAAGACTGCTATATCCTTTTCCCATGGACTGTTTCCAAGCCAGGTGTTACCTATCCAATATATGTGCATTTCATTTTTTATTGCCAAAGTGTAGTATCATACCTTTTGAAATGCATATTGTTAGCAAAAAGAGAGTGATGGCACGGAGAAAAACCCAAGAGGTTGTCTCCAGTGAGACATTTGGTGTTGAATCTGGACTGGGCTTGAAAGCATTTGAATTTCGGGTGGAAAGACACTTTGTTAGACCAGAAGGAAATGAGTCTTCCCACATCTCCTGCAATTTATCATAAGGAAATGTGCACTTCACCTGGAGCATTTGCAAATTTATCCAGCTCATGGGTGTGTTTCTGGGAAATGATGAGCACATTGAACATGTTCTTTGTGTCACGATTAAAATATTTTCGATCACGCCCTAAATCCAAGCATTGCAGGACTTTGTGTTACAGTGACATCAGTTTAGACCAGTTTAAAATGTCCTAAATTTTAAAGCAATGCACAGGTGGCTGTCTGAAATGTATGTTATTAGGGAAATGGGTGGAAATATGCTGCGGCCAATGGAGAAAGTTGTATAATTTAGCAAAAATGGGCAAGGCAATGAACACATTTGGTGGAAAAGTTGCTGAGAACATTTTGCATGGATTTCAGTGCAAACTAGTAAGCAGAGCAAAATGATTTGGGTGTCTCTGACCCCTTCCACACTGCCATATAATCCAGATTATCAAAGCAGGTAATCCATATTATCTGCTTTGAACTGGATTATATGAGTTGCACTTCCATATAATTCAGGGCCTATCCAGACAGCATCTTTATCTCAGGAGCTTCCAAAGCAAACAGGAGGATGGCCAGACACCATTCCCTGCAAACACAGAAGCAATCGCTACAAAAGGCAAAAAAAGTGAGATTTCCAGGTCCAGAAATATCGCTGTTTTGAGCTGAATATCTGCATCTTTGAATGCCTGTATGTCCCTGCTATCAGAAATCACAAGATTTTTTTTATCTAGGTTTGTTTTGGGGTTTTAGATGTTTGTTTCTGAAAAGAAGGTGACAGTTGAGAAGAAGGCAAAAACTTTGTTTAACTTGTTGTAGGTTTTTCAACCTATATGGCCATGTTCTAGAAGCATTCCCTCCTGACGTTTCACCTGCATCTGTGGCAAGCATCCTCAGAGGTTGTGAGGTCTGTTGGAACTAGGAAAATTGGGTTTATATGTCTGTGGAATTATGTCCAGGGTGAGAGAAAGAACTCTTGTCTGTTGGAGGTAGGTGTGAATGTTTCAGCTGGCCACCTTGATTAGCATTTATTTATCTATTTATTTATTTATGTATGTATGTATTTATTTATTTGACTTGTATACCGCCACTCCCAATTTGGCTCGGAATAGTTTACAGCAGTAGATTAAAACAATACAACCAACTTTAAAATAAAATAAAAATGAGAACAGACATAGTCCCAAGTTATTCACCCATCGAAAGCTTGTCGGAAAAGAAAGGTTTTACAGGCTTTCCGAAAAGCAAGTAGCTCTCGGACGGTTCGGGTTTCAACTGGCAAGGCATTCCATAAATAAGGGGCCCACAATCGAGAAGGCTCTCTGCCTAGTAGAGGACAGATGAGAAGTCCAGATGTTGGGGATGTTGGGGTTCAGCCTGAGTTTGAACTTGAACCTGATTCTCTGTTTGTTCCTCCTGATGCTAATGAAAATATATTTACTGATGCTAATGAAAATGTACTTCCTGATGCTAATGAAAATATACTTCTTGAAGTCAATGCTCCTGAAATTAGTGAGGAAGAAACTTCTGTAGATTTGGAAAATGAAAGTACCAGTGTTCATGAGAATGTTTCAGAGGGAAGCCATGACCTTTCACTCCCTTCTGTACCTGGGAACATTAATGAGAATAGAATGGGCCAGATCTGGCAAGATAGGAGTAAATCACTCAGCTTGCGAAGGTCTTCCAGATTAAAAGAAATACAAACAACGGCTTCAAAGCAGGGAGGCGTTTCACGAAACCAATTCCTCGGCTTTAAGTGCCTTCCGCCGGGCTGCCTTTCTCAGTTCAGGCATCGTTTTAGATTGATGAAGACCTTGGCAGTTCTCCCGGTTTCCCTGGCCATCGTCTTGAAAGATTTCTAGGACACCAAGTACGGTTAGTGGATTGCTAACAGGTTCCAGTATTTTACAGTGTGGCTTTGGGTTTTGATCTTGTTCATGGAAATTAATGTTTGCTGATTTTACTGTGGCTTTTGACTTTGCATTTTTCCTTTATTTTGTAACAATTTTTCTTCAATAAAAAAGATTGTTTTTTCACAGTCAAGTGTGGTGGATAGTTATCTTAGGCCCTCGTCTCCTGCTCTGGATTGCAACAGTGGACTTCAAGCAAATTTTGGTCTTTGGACCGAAGCAATCTCTGGGGTTGGTAGGGGGATAACCGGGCCCTCAGGTACACCGGTCCCAGACCATATAAGGCCTTAAAGGTTAGTACCAGCACCTTGAAAGTGATCCGGTACTCAATCGGAAGCCAGTGCAGCTGTTGGAGAATTGGGGTGATACGACACCTCGGCAGCACCCTGGTGAGAAGACGAGCCACCGCATTTTGCACCAGCTTCAGTTTCCGGATCACTGACAAAGGAAGGCCAATGTAGAGGGCGTTACAGTAGTCAAGCCTCGAGATGACCATCGCCTGGATCACTGTAGCCAGGTCGTTCCTAGATAGGAAGGGATGGCCTGACAGTTTTTAGGTGTGCCTTGTTACTGTCTGGGGGAAGCCTTTGTTGAGAGGTGATTAGCTGTCCCTGATTGTTTCCTCTCTGGAGTTTCCCTGTGTTTGAGTGTTGTTTTGCTGTTATAATTTTTTAGAGTTTTAATACTGGTAGCCAGATTTTGTTCATTTTCATGGTTTCCTCCTTTCTGTTGAAATTGTCCACATGCTTGTGGATTTCAATGGCTTCTCTGTGTAGTCTGACATGGTGGTTGTGAGAGTGGTGCAGCATTTCTGTGTTCTCAAATAATATGCTGTGTCCAGGTTGGTTCATCAGGTGCTCTGCTATGGCTGACTTCTCTGGTTGAAGTAGTCTGCAGTGCCTTTCATGTTCCTTGATGCGTGTTTGGGCAATGTTGCTGCGTTTGGTGGTCCCTCTGTAGACTTGTCCACAGCTGCATGGTACATAGGTAGACTCCTGCAGAAGTGAGAGGATCCCTCTTGTCCTTTGCTGAACATAGCATTTGTTGGATTTTCTTGGTGGGTTTGTAGATTGTTTGTATGTTGTGTTTCCTCATCAGCTTCCCTATGAGGTCAGTGATTTTCTTTGTTTGTGTGCCAGAAACTTCATGAAACGTAAGAGGACAAGACAAAGAATTGAACTTTCGCAATGATCCGCATATCCAGATCTCTACATATCCACATCTTGGGGTTAAAAAAAACCTGCTGCGGTTTCCAGCAGAAGTCCCACGCGGCCATCCTGGGAGGCTCTAAATCTCACAACAAAGCATCAAGGCTGGACAACAGAGGCAGAAATCCCGTGACCAACAGGTCTGTATGGACATCTCCTGAAGTCCCAGGATTTTTTGCCCCTGTTTAAAACCTGCAATTTAGTGCTGTCTGGAAGCACCCTCAGTTTAAAACAGTAAATCTGGATTTTATATGGTTATGTAGAAGGGACTTGAGACTTTCATATTATTAACTTCACTAGTTCAGTAGTCTTGTTTTTCTCTTTCAATGATTTTAATGTTTGAGCCCATGTATTTGTTTATTTGGCAATCTACATTATCTCCAGAGCCCTCCCATTTATTTATTTACTATATTTATATCCCGCCTTTCCCAATATTGACAAGCTGGAATGTGTCCAGAGGAGGGCGACTAAAATGATCAAGGGTCTGGAGAACAAGCCCTATGAGGAGCGGCTTAAGGAGCTAGGCATGTTTAGCCTGAAGAAGAGAAGGGATACAAAATAAATGAATGGGTACGAGGGCATCACTTGAGATGCTTCTCTCAGGTGTTTGCAATCTCTTGACAGATTAGAGAGATGGGCCAAAACTAACAAAATGAAGTTCAACAGTGACAAATGTAAGATACTCCACTTTGGCAGAAAAAATGAAATGCAAAGATACAGAATGGGTGACGCCTGGCTCGAGAGCAGTACGTGTGAAAAAGATCTTGGAGTCCTCGTGGACAACAAGTTAAACATGAGCCAACAATGTGATGTGGCGGCAAAAAAAGCCAATGGGATTTTGGCCTGCATCAATAGGAGCATAGTGTCTAGATCTAAGGAAGTAATGCTACCCCTCTATTCTGTTTTGGTTAGACCACACCTGGAATATTGTGTCCAATTCTGGGCACCACAATTGAGAGATATTGACAAGCTGGAATGTGTCCAGAGGAGGGCGACTAAAATGATCAAGGGTCTGGAGAACAAGCCCTATGAGGAGCGGCTTAAGGAGCTGGGCATGTTTAGCCTGAAGAAGAGAAGGCTGAGAGGAGATATGGTAGCCATGTATAAATATGTGAGAGGAAGCCACAGGGAGGAGGGAGCAAGCTTGTTTTCTGCTTCCTTGGAGACTAGGACGCGGAACAATGGCTTCAACTACAAGAGAGGAGATTCCATCTGAACATGAGGAAGAACTTCCTGACTGTGGGAGCCGTTCAGCAGTGGAACTCTCTGCCCCGGAGTGTGGTGGAGGCTCCTTCTTTGGAAGCTTTTAAACAGAGGCTGGATGGCCATCTGTCAGGGAGTGATTTGAATGCAATATTCCTGCTTCTTGGCAGGGGGTTGGACTGGATGGCCCATGAGGTCTTTTCCAACTCTTTGATTCTATGATTCTATGATTCTTCTGCTGCTCCCGAAATATACCAGTTGTTTTGTTGGCAAACATTGAAGTTGTCAACTATGGCAGAAAGTTTGGACCAAGAATTATTCAGACGTTCTCCCAACATCAGTGAGATATTGTAGCATCCTTCTGGGTAATTGTGCTATTGTCATTCTGTCTGTAATTATGACAAATCTTATTAGTTCTACGGATTTGTGTGTATTGCGAACTGGCATTCTGGATGATCAATCACTTGGATTCTACCCAAGGATCTAGGAATTGGAGAGATATTATCAGAGCATTTCGCCCGTTCCCAGAAGTGTCACATTAGGGAACTGGGCTGTTGCGATGCTATCGACAGGCATTTCATTTAGATGTTTGGATATTTTGGAAAGGCTCCCAGCACACCGCTCTGCACAGTTGTTTTCTGCTTCCCAGGGCCTTAACCTCCATTTGCAGCTGTCAATATCATTTCATAAGCCATTGCCACTGCTGTTTACATTTCTATCCCATCTGTCTTCCAGTGTGCCATTGCTGTGTACCTTAAAGGAGCTTCCAATTTGTGGTGACCATAAGGCAAAACTATCATGGGTTTTAGGAAGAATTTGGTGGGGAGGAGTTGGCTTTTCTTGAGGCTGAGAAAGTGTGACTCACCAGAGGCATTGGGTGAGTTTCCATTGCAGGACTGAGAATCCGGCCCAGACCTCCAAAGTCATAATGAGCTCAAAACTTTTCCCCTTATGCACTCTTTGAAGGTGATATACGCATGGCTCTTTTTCTCCTTGTCTTCACAACAACCCTGTGAGATAGACCTAATTGAGAAGTGGCTGTCTGGATGAGGACGAACAAGCTGAAGATCAATCCTGAAGTCACAAGTCCGCAGTCTGGGTGTCCTCCTGGACTCATCACTGACGCTTGAAGCTCAGGTGTCGGTGGTGGACCAAAGGGCCTTTGCACAATTAAGACTCGTGCGCCAACTGCGACCGTACCTCGTGAAGGCGGATCTGGCCAGGATGGTCCATGCCTTAGTCACCTCCAGATTGGACTACTGTAATGCACTCTACGTGGGGCTGCCCTTGAAAATGGCCCGGAAATTTCAATTGGACAAACGGGCGGCAGCCAGGTTGTTAACTGGGGCTCCTTACAGGGAGCAGTCAACCCTCCTGTTTAAGGAGCTCCATTGGCTACCGTTCATTTTCCGGTCCCAATTCAAGGTGCAGGTTCTTACCTACAAAGCCCTAAATGGTTTGGGACCCTCCTACCTGCGTGACCGCATTTCTGTGTACGAACCCACACGATCTCTTTGTTCATCTGGAGAGTCCCTGCTCACGATCCCACCTGCATCGCAAGCGCGATTGGTGGGAACGAGGGACAGGGCCTTCTCGGTGGTGGCCCCATGATTCCTCATCATCACAAAGCCTGGATAGCCATCTGTTGGTGATGCTTTGATTATGCTTTTCCTTCATGGCAGAATAAAGAGGGTTGAACTGGATGACCCCTGGCATTGCTGTTGTTATTATCATTGTTGTTGTTGGTGTTGCAAAGCTTGGATAGCCATTTGTTGGTGATGCTTTGATTGTGCTTTTACTGCATGGCAGAAGGGGGTTTTCCACTGAAATAATTTTAAATTTATGTTGGTTTAAATAGTGTTTTTTAAAAATATATTTTATTGTTATTTCTTTTCTTTTCTTTTCTTTTTCTTTTCTTTCTTTCTTTCTTTCTTTCTTTCTTTCTTTTCTTTTCTTTTCTTTTTTTGCACTACGAACAAGAAATTTGTAGTGTGCATAGGAATTTCTTCATGTTTTTTTTTCCAATTAGTTCACATAAACACTCTTAATCCATCTGCCACTGGCCTAGTCCATCTGTCAAATTCTGAAATGTAATGTGGCACCTGTGTCCAAAAGTTTGCCCATGCCCCATATATATTCATTATATATAATATATAATATAAACATTTCTTGGAGCTCTACAATAAACTTGCTTCAAAAAGGTCTCTGTGGCTGAAAAAGTTTGAGCACCCCTTCACCAATGCAATGTGAGAGTTAGCTTCCATCAGAAGTTGAGCATAAATTCAAGCTGAAAGACTGAGAAATGCCATTTATTTGGGTTTATGTAGGTTTAATAGATTAGTAATTTTGATCTAGAGCTAAAATGTAGGGGTCTTTGCCAGGAGGCAGAGACCAATTAGACTAATCAAAGAGTTCTTTTTCCCTGGCGAGACAGAGAAGCATCCCATATTTTTCCCTGATTTCCCAATGAAAAGTCTCACCAGTTGAAGAAAAGCCATCGAGGTTTAATGCGATTCAGCTGCAAAGCTGCAATAATTCGCCAAAGCTAAGCATGAGGGGAGTACACCAATACAGTCATATTTATTAGGCCTGGGTAACAACGGAAAAATTTGTTTCTAAAATCGATTTGTATTTGGGGGGTTTTTTTGTTTCGATATTTAAAATAATTACAAAATTTTCCTTTTAAAAAGTTCGATATTTACGAAATTTCGTAAATGGTAAAAAATTAACGAATCGATTTCCGAAACAATAACGAATCGATTCGTTAATGGCGGATGCGACTGCGAAATACGCTAAAAAACCTCCAAAACCTTCTGAAGCTTCCCTCTCCCTCTGTTGTTGACTGTTGGTGTGATATTATAATTTTTTTTCACTAATTAAACAATAAAACTGGCCCAGACATGCGGAAATAATAACGAAACGACCTCAAAACAATAACGAAACGAATACAATATCGAAATACGAAGCATTTACAAAACGTTTTTGAAAATTCGTTTTTTTTAATAATTGCTCCAGAATGGTTCGTTATCGTTTTGTAATTGAAAAAATTAACGAATTATTAACGAATTACGAATTAACGAAACGAAACCGCCCAGCCCTATTTATAGCAAATTCAAAGTTGCAGAGTTCAAACTCCCCGCCCCGGCTTCCCTGTTGTTCCCTGCCATGATTGGGTGATGGGCTCCAGTGGTCCGTAGGAACCAATGGGGAGACCTCTGCCACCTGGTGGCGACAGCCAATCAGGAGAGATGGAGGCGGGATAAGGGAGCACAAAGGAATCTGGGAAAGGAGTAAACAAAGGGAATGCCATGCCATGCGACCGGCAGCGAGACAAAGGGGAAATCTCAAGCCAGCCTGATCTATTGTGCTTTGAGTGGAATGAATAATCAGAGCGAAGGCAAAAGGTTTTTTCGAGGACCTTTTGTCCTTCAGGAGGAAATATGATTAAGATTTTTGCCAAAGGGGCAAGCTGAGGGCTGGGCAATTCCTCCGAGGGCCACCAGCTGCCCAGGCTATTGTTCATGCAAAAGGAAGTTGTGAATAAAAAAATCCTGGAATGTTTGGGGCTTTGTAGTCCCTTTGGTGGAGTTTCTTCATGTATATAGGGGAAACAAAGGTCAGAAGAAAAGGGGAAAGGCTTCTGCCACACAAAGAAATTAGAAAACACATTTCATATATCTAAAGTTCATAAAAGGCAAGATTTCATAAGGTTTGTCCATGTGGGGGGAAAGAGCGTCCATAGGGGATGGCTAAAACGCAAGGGTGTTGCACAAAGGTCCTGGCAGGAGTTCTTGAGTGGCCCAAATGGACCTGGTGTCTCTGGAAACAAGCTTTGCTCCCCGTCCTTGGAGAACTACAGCTCCCGAGAGAGGCAGAGACCCCAAGGTCTAGCTATTCCCGAAGTTTCATGGGGTCCTCATTGTTGTTAAGGCCTTGGCAAATTGACCAAGACTTAACCCCTATTGTGAAGTCTGGTACCTTTGTCCTTTGCAGAACTATAAGTCACCATCCCTTGTTTGGGGGGGGGGCATGCTCGACGTCAATTTCATCATTCATGTTCCACAGGGGTCCTTTCTCCATAATGTTAATGGTGAGGGGTGACTGTTTTCAGCAGATGGGAGCATCTTGCAAGCGACACCTAATTACATGAGTATGACATTATGCAAGCCTGAAATGAGATCTCAGTCAGTGTTACACATGGATTTACCTAATCAAGAAAGCTGGGACTGCCTTTCATTGCAAGACCTGTTGATGCCTGGTATTTTGGAGATCTCTCATTCACAAGATTGCCATAGCTGACTTGATGGTTATGGTTAGTAACAACAAAGGAAACAAACCCAAAATCTCCCTAGAACGCAAACTGACTTAATGGAGGGTGCATCTACACTGTAGGATGAATGCAGTTTGCCTCCACATTAACTGCCAGAGCACAAATTGTGGAATTATGGAAGTTGCAGTTTTTCAAGGCCTCCTCTGCCCAAAAGTGCAAACCACAACTCCAAACAAGACCCGAGAAGGGCTGTTAATGGCTACGACTCTTAGAATTCACTGTGGCTCTTGGAATTCAACGTAATTGACAAGCAGGAATGGCGACTAAAATAATCAAGGGTCTGGAGAACAAGCCCCATGAGGAGCGGCTTAAAGAGCTGGGCATGTTTAGCCTGAAGAAGAGAAGGCTGCGAGGAGACATGATAGCCAGGTATAAATACGTGAGTGGAAGTCACAGGGAGGAGAGAGCAGGCTTCCCTTCTACTGCCCTGGAGACTAGAACGCAGAACAATGGCTTCAAACTACAAGGGAGGAGATTCCATCTGAACATGAGGAAGAACTTCCTGACTGTAAGAGGTGTTCAGCAGTGGAACTCTTTGCCCCGGAGTGTGGTAGAGCCTCCTTCTTTGGAAGCTTTGAAACAGAGGCTGGATGGCCATCTGTCAGGGGTGATTTGAATGCAATATTCCTGCTTCATGGCAGAATGGGGTTGGACTGGATGGCCCATGAGGTCTCTTCCAACTCTATGATTCTGTGATTCTATGATGCTATGTAAGTCACCGTAAGTCAAAGCCAACAAGATACACAAAGCAACCACACTTCCTATTGCAAAATTCAGAAGTGGAGCAAGATTTCAGTCATTCCCACAAGAAAATATTCAGTGTGTGTGTGTGTGTATATATATATATGTGTGTGTGTGTATGTATATATATATATATATAAGTGTGTGTGTGTGTGTGTGTATATATATATATATATATATATATATATATATATATATATATATGGATATTTTGCTGCTAATGTTAGTGACCCAAAACAGAAGGGAGGGAAGCATTCCAGACAAACCAGGACAGGGACTTTGTAGTCCTCCGGAGGGGCCCCAAGGTGGGGAATCGGATCTGGAATGCCGATTTTGCAATTAGATTTGAGCAATCTCAAATACTAATTTGCCCAGATCAAATCTCACCTCCTCCGTGAACTGACTTGGCAGCCTGTGGAAATGCCTGGTCTTTGGCCACATCCCAGGAGCAATGGAGATGGGAGGAACTGCGACAGAACAGAGGTCTATCTTGCAGGGTTGCTGTGCAGAATGTAAACAAAATTGAGAGAGACTCCAAAAGGGAAATGGGATTTCATTTTACCTTGCACTGCATCTGAGGAAGTGGGTTTATGTTCCATTGCTAAAATAAAAATCAATTGGTATTTAAGGTGCTCCCAAATTTCTTGTGTCCGCCCCACCCCCGACCCCATCCTTTCCTCCCTTATATGGAGAGTTTTCCAAAAACGTGTTCAAAATTATTGAAAAGTAATAACCACATCTGGCTGTTTATGGAAACACCCCGTGGACACCTGTGCAGGTACAACTGTACCAGGAGCTCCAATTTTGTTTGCTTTGCATTGAATGTTTGTTGTAGTCCTAAGTTTCAGGGACTCTGCAGATAGGTGGCTTCTTGTGGCTGCAATCAGAGGGCAAGCCACCTGTCAATTATCGTTAGGTTCCCTGGTCTCGCCCCCTTTTTGGGTTTTGGAGGGAATAGGAGCCATTTTGGATTCAGTCCACACAAAGAAGCCTTTCACACAGGACATAAAACCAAGAGCTCCTGTAGAAAGCTTCGTCTTCTACGGCTTGGCTGGGGTTATACAGCCCTACAGTTCCTTTGTTGAAGGACTTCAGTCAGCCATCACGGAAACCTGAATTCTTTTTCCCCTGAAGTCTACAAAGCTCTACTTGGTAAGGGTCACTCGCGGAAGCAAGAAGCAGTTGGTACCGGGTTCAGGGGCTCCACGCCAACAGAGGCAAAGACAGACTGCCCAGATTAGAAGTTAAGGATTTCCCCATTAGTTACAGTTAAGAAGATAGTGCCTGTTCCCTGTGGACAAGATTGAGAGAGAGCCAATAGACTGTTAAGAAAGCCTTAAAGTACCTGCTTGTTTTCAGTAATAAAGAACTTTTGAACCTTTAAGCAATCGAAAGACTCTGTTTTAAGGAAATCCAAAGGCCTTTAGTCTGAGGCAGCCCCGGCGTCCCGTTGGGCACACAGAATTTATGTCCTGTCTACAGTCTTCTGCACAGGCCCAGCGTGCGACAGCACAACACCAAATTACTTCCTTCCAGGCTCATCCACATTGTGCTGCTATTCCACTTTAACAGCCATGGCAACATCCCGTTGAATACTGGGGTTTGTAATTTAACAGGGAATTTTAAAATACTGTTTATATTTAATTCTGCTTTAATGTTTGCATATTTATATATTACTAGCCATCCCCTGCCACCGTTGCTGTGGCCCAGTCTGTGTATGTTTTGTGTGTGTATATATATATGTGTGTTTATACAAGTTGCAAGACCCAGAGGAAGAGCATCTGTGGTCTGTCAGGGCTGGTAGGAATTTCCCACTGGCCACCTGCTCTCAAAACGGCCGGGGAAAAACCAGAGCAGCCATCGTTATTTTTATTTAGATGGAGGTGCTTCTACTTAAACAAATATGGGCAAGATTCCGATGAGATCAAGCTGTCCCATAGTATTAGTAGCAACCACAACAATACTACGAGGGGCATTCATGAAAGATTTCCCTTGACCCACTTCCTGTGGACTGAGAGCAATGAAACTTGGCATTGAAACCTTCTCTCTGTGGGTACCACCCAGGGACACACACTTTTAAGTAACTGTAAACACCTCGCTTGTAGAAGTCAACAGGTTGCTCCAAAAGCAACATTGAGACTTCGGAAATCAGAGTCTCATAATCTAAAAGATGCTTTCCCTTCAAAAATAACTTCCTTAGGTTCTTGTGGGTTTTTTCGGGCTATAGGACCATGTTCTAGAGGCATTTCTCCTGACGTTTCACCTGCATCTATGGCAAGCATCCTCACTACCTCTGAGGATGCTTGCCATAGATGCAGGCGAAACGTCAGGAGAAATGCCTCTAGAACATGGCCCTATAGCCCAAAAAAACCCACAAGAACCTAGTGATTCCAGCCATGAAAGCCTTCGACAATACATTAATAACTTCCTTGTTGGAAAGAGGTGGAAGTCCGATGGTGCGAGGTTGGGTCAATAAGGGGGATGCGGTAGAGTTTCCAAGCCACCGGAGCATGCTTCTTCCATTTGGGCAACAGTTGAGTTGTGAACTTGTGCATTGTCCTGTAGAAGGTGGACACTTTTGGTGAGCATGTCACATTGTCTCTTGCTTTGGATGGCCTTCTGTAATTTCCAGAGCAATGAAGCCTAGCATGGCTCTGTGATCATGGACCCCTTTGCTAGGAAATCCATCAATCCTACTCATGGTGGTCTCAAAATACTGTGAGCATGACCTTGTCTGCCAAGAGTTGAGCATCAGCCTTCTTTGGAGGCACTGAGTCATGATGCTTCCATTGCATCGACTGGACTTTAGTCTCAGGACCAGAATGATGGATTCAACTTTCATCCTGTGTGATCAGTCTATTGAAAAATTCCTCCTGGTTTCCATGGCACATCATTGTCAAGAGAGTTTGAGAGCATTTGACTTGTTCCTGCTTCTGGAAAGGTGTGAGCAGCTGGGGGACCTAGCGAACGGATACCTTATGCACGTGAAGATGGCCTTGGGGGACTTTTTCCATGGACCCCACACTCACCTTGACATTTTGGACTAGGTGGTGGATGGTTGTTGTTGTTCAGTCGTTCAGTCGTCTCCGACTCCTCGTGACCTCATGGACCAGCCCACGCCAGAGCTCCCTGTCGGCCGTTACTACCCCCAGCTCCTTCAAGGTCAGTCCAGTCACTTCAAGGATGCCATCCATCCATCTTGCCCTTGGTCGGCCCCTCTTCCTTTTGCCTTCCACTTTCCCCAGCATCATTGTCTTCTCTAGGCTTTGCTGTCTCCTCATGATGTGGCCAAAGTACTTCAACTTTGTCTCTAGTATCCTTCCCTCCAGTGAGCAGCCGGGCTTTATTTCCTGGAGGATGGACTGGTTGGATCTTCTCCCAGTCCAAGGCACTCTCAGAACTTTCCTCCAACACCACAGCTCAAAAGCATCGATCTTCCTTCGCTCAGCCTTCCCTAAGGTCCAGCTCTCACATCCGTAGGTTACTACAGGGAATACCATGGCTTTGACTAGGCGGATCTTTGTTGCCAGTCTGATGTCTCTACTCTTTACTATTTTATCGAGACTGGACATTGCTCTCCTCCCAAGAAGTAAGCGTCTTCTGATTTCCTGGCCACAGTCTGCATCTGCAGTAATCTTTGCACCTAGAAATACAAAGTCTGTCACGGCCTCCATGTTTTCTCCCCCTATTTTCCAGTTGTCAATCATTCTTGTTGCCATAATCTTGGTTTTTTTTATGTTGAGCTGCAACCCGGCTTTTGCGCTTTCTTCTTTCACCTTGATTAGAAGGCTCCTCGGCTCCTCCTCGCTTTCGGCCATCAGAGTGGTGTCATCTGCATATCTGAGGTTGTTAATGTTTCTTCCAGCAATTTTCACCCCAGCTTTGCATTCCTCAAGCAAAGCTGGGGTGAAAATTGCTGGACATGGATGGTTACGTGGTGATTTTTCAAAATTGTGACATCCATTTGCTGGATGGTGTGTTTATCAATAGCAGAGTGGGGTCGCCCTGGAATTGGAGCTGTTTGCACCGAAGTCCGACCACATTGGAATTGGTGATGCCAGTTCTTGACTCAATCATATGATGGGGAATCCTCACCATAAACCTCTTCCATCTCATTGAATGTCTCTTTGGTGTGCAGCCTTCCAAGGAAAGGAACTTCAGGACTGCTCTTGATTACACTGGGTCCATTCTCAAACCTCACACCACTTCTGCACCTGTACAATTAAGACCGTTCTCAGTTCTGAGTTGTAAATTGGCACGTAACCTATAGAGACTTAGATCATTACACGTGTGCAGTTTCAGCCTCCTGTGATAAATAGAAGTGGGTCAGGGGAAATCTTTAATGAACTCCTCTCATAGATTTCTTCTTCTCCTCTTTTTCTGCATTTTTTGGTACATCTTCATTGCTATGATACTTCATCTTGTTGACGGGAAGAGTCCCACCAGAGTGGAAATCATCTATCGGGCAGATGGCAAGCTATTTAACCTCAGTAGACTGAAAGCCAAAACCAAGTTTACAACAACATCTGTTATAGAACTCCAATACGCTGATGATAACGTGGTCTGTGTGCATTCAGAAGAAGACCTACAAGCCACTCTAAACACCTCTGCAGAACCGTACGAGAAGCTTGGCCTGTCATTGAACATCGAGAAAACCAAAGTCCTCTTCCAGCAGTCACCACCCTCTCCAGTGCCAGAGATACAGCTTAATGGTCTAGCATTAGAAAATGTTGACTATTTCCGCCCCAATGTTGACTCCACAAAAGTCACCATTGAGACTGAAATATGACACTGCCTAAGCTCTGTGAGTGCAGCTTTTTCCAAATGAAGCAGAGAGTGTTTGAGGACCGGGACATCCATAGGGATACCAAGGTGCTTGTTTAGAAAGCCATTGTCCTCCCAACCCTGCTATACACCTGCAAAACATGGACTGTCTACAGATGTCACATGCAACTCCTGGAACAATTCTGTCAGTGCTGCCTCCGGAAAATCCTGCAAATCTCTTGGAAAGACAAGCAGACAAATGTCAGCATGCTGGAAGAAGCAAAGACCACCAGGATTGAAGCAATGGTCCTCCGAAATTAACTCCGCTGGGCTGGCCACGTTGTCTGGATGCCCAACCACCGTCTCCCAATGACGTTGCTGTACTCCGAACTCAAGAACGGAAAACGGAATGTTGATGGGCAGGAAAAGAGATTGAAAGATGGGCTCAAAACCAACCTTAAAAACTGTGGCATAGACACCGAGAACTGGGAAGTCCTGGCCCTTGTGTGCTCCAGCTGGAGGTCAGCTGTGACCAGCAGTGCTGTAGAATTTGAAGAGGTGTGAATGGAGGGTGAAAGAGAGAAACATGCCAAGAAGAAGGCACATCAAGCCAACCCCGACCGAGACTGCCTTCCATATGGAAACCGATGCCCTCAGTGCGGGAGAAGATACAAGTCAAGAATATGGCTCCACAGTCACCTACGGACCCACCAGTACACTGATCTTGGAAGACTATCCTATTCGGACAACGAGGGATCACTTAAGTAAGGTACATCAGATAACCACTGTGGTTTCGCCTGTGTATAATACAGAATGAACATAAAAGACTATCTGGAAGACATATGTTTCCGTCTGCCTTTTCAATCTGTTCAAGCTCTTTGGGATGGGAAGCCTGTGACTCATTGGCTTGTCATAACCCCGTATTTAATGCAGCCATTAGAGTGGCTCCCTATGCTGGGGATTAGCTGGTGCTACTGTGGACTTAAACTATGTTTGCCAAAGTCAACGGCAAAGAGACCCAGGATTGGTTCTTGAACGGGAAAGAGCTCTTGAGGAACAATAAAGGAGGGGAAATAAGGAACTTGATTCACCGATGACAAAACCCAGCACTTGCACACACCCCACGGGAAATGAAAGTGTAAGCAAATTCAAACTAGGATCCCAAACTGAAATGTTGCATTTTAACATGTGAAACTTGAAATCATCTAGCCCAGGCATGGGCAAACTTTGGCCCTCTTGGTAGGCTGTTAGGAATTGTGGGAGTTGAAGTCCAAAACACCCAGAGGGCCAAAGTTTGCCCATGCCTGATCTAGCCCAATGGGGATGATGTTATAATAAGAGCACTGAATCCCATGGAATTCACACTCCGAAACATGAACTAAATCTCCCAGGGATGTCTCATGGTTTATGGGACCTGGAGTCCCAAGTATTGGTTGCACCTTCCAGAGGTGTCTCAGAGATTATGGGACGTATAGCCAAAAGCAGAGGTTTGAGGGAATATGGAGCCTGCATTTAAAACATGGAATGAAATTCCCACTGGGGTCTGAGGACTCATGGGACCTCCAGTCAAAAGCATTGGCTGAAGCTCCCAGACGTTACTTAGGCCCCTTCTACATTATCTGCTTCAAACTGGATTATATGGCAGTGTTTGTTGTTGTTCATTCGTTCAGTCGTCTCCGACTCTTCATGACCTCATGGACCAACCCACGACAGAGCTCCCTGTCGGCCGTCACCACCCCCAGCTCCTTCAAGGTCAGTCCAGTCACTTCAAGGATGCCATCCATCCATCTTGCCCTTGGTTGGCCCCTCTTCCTTTTACCTTCCACTTTCCCCAGCATCATTGTCTTCTCTAGGCTTTGCTGTCTCCTAGACTCATATAATCCAGTTCAAAGCAGATAATGTGGATGATCTGCATTTGATAATCTGGGTTGTATGGCATTCAAGAAGGGGCCTGAGAGGAAATGAATTAATGCTCCCAGGGGTGTCTCAGGGATAATGGGACTTGCACTCCAAAATCCCACAAACACTGAGATAGCTCTAGGAGTATCTCACCTAGAGGTATCTTGGAGATGATGGGACTCATAGTCCAAGATGGACTGATACAGTCAGTGCAACACGGGATGATGGTGTGTTGTCCAATATGAGCTAAATGCCAGTTCTACATTGGGAATGATGGGATGTGTAGTCCAAGATGGACTAAACATCAGCGCTATACGGGGGTGTTGTGATGTGTAGTCCAAGATGGGCTAAATGCTAGTGCTACAGTGGAGGTGATGGGATGAGTAGTCCAAAATGGGCTAAATGTCAGTGCCACACTGGGGGTGATGAGATGTGTAGTCCAAACTGTGCTAAATGCCAGTGCTACACTGGTGATAATGGGATGTGTCGTCCAAGATGGGCTAAACAGCAGTGAAACACTCACAATGATGGGATGTCTAGTCCCCTCATAGATAGGGTGGGTTAAAAGTCAGTGGTACTCTGGGAACAATAGGACTTGTGGTTCAAAATGGGCTGATACAGCCAGTAGTGCATAGGCAACTATGTGGTTTGTAGTCCAAGATTGGCTAAAAGTCTGTGGTACACCATGGATGATGGGACTTGTAGTCAAATATGAGCAAATACAGTCAGCTGTACATTGGGAATGATACTTGTAGTCCAAGATGGGCTCATAACATCAGTGGTAGACTCAGGGATGATGGGACTTATAGTCCAAGGTGGACTACCAGTATCATAGGCTTTTCTGGGGCTATAGTTAGCTAACTTGAAGTCCAAAGCATCTTGATTCCACCTAGTGCAGAAAGATTTGGATAAAAAATGGCATTCGTCACCTGCAAAAGAGATGAATCCCTGATGGATCAAAACACCGTCTTTTCCCCCAACGGTGTCCAGACAGAGGCTACTCATAAAAAGAGGGCAAGTCTCCTGGTTTCCCATTTACATGCCTTGTTCATCCCCATTAAAGCCTTGCACCCACCCCATCATCCCTTCCTGGCAGCTGTTTTCTGGCTGGGAGCAAGTGGTTCATGCCAGCTGTAAATCCTGGACCCTGCAAAATTATAGATGCAATCTTCCCAGGGTTGAGCCAAGAAAGGAGATGCTAACCAGTGATTAATAATGGAAATAAAAGAGAGAGAAAAGACAGTGAGTTTCCAGCAGAGGTATAATTAATGAGAGTAGGGCTTTCTCTTTCACGGCATACATACACACACACACAAGATACACCAGCAAATCCCCGCAGACCGACTTCCTCGCACCACGCCCAGGAACACCCAGGCCTCGCCTTGCAAAAGTATTTCTCCTGTCATCATAGCCTGCGGCAAACACCTACACCCTCCAAGCCTCTCCAAGGCAAAGCCGAGCCTCCCAACACGGGGAGCAGGGGGAGTCACGACAGAAATGAAGGAAATTTATTTATTTGTCGTGTCAGGACAACCAGTCAAATTATATTACACTAGCTGTACCCTGCCACGCATTGCTGTGGCCTATAGTAAATCTTTTCAAAGTAGAGGTAGATATCTGGAGTATTATGAAAGAGAGGTACCTACCTATTCCTTCCCCCTTTTTCTCCCCCTTTCTCTCCTTTCTTCCTTCTCTACCTCTTTCTTTCCTTCTTTCCTTCTTTCGCTCCTTGGTTTCATCCTTCTCTCTTCCCTTCATTCCCTCCCCCTTTCTTCCTTTGCCTCCTTTCTTCCCTCCATGTTTCCTTCCTTCTTTCACTTTTTATTTTCTTTTCTCCTTCCTGGAGGGGGGAGGGAGGTTGGCCATGTGCGCGCGCCGGGGACTTTGTGCCATTGCGCATGCTCAGTTGTTTTGTCCTTTTGTGAGTGTGTTGTTGTGTTGTTTTTTATTTTGATTCGATTTGTTTGTACCTTGTGGGTTGAGGTATGTGCATGGGAATTTTGGTTAATTTTCGTTGGGGTTTTTTTGAGTTTTGCTGTCCCGTTGGATGCCCCTTACAGATTTATATATATAGATTTCTAACAGAACAAAGCAAACAAACAGACAAAATACAGAATTTGTGAGTTTGGTAGTTGATTAAATGTCCTTTGACCAGTATCTGGCCACTTGGAGTGCCTCTGGTGTTGCTGCAAGAAGGTCCTCCATTGTGCATGTGGCAGGGCTCAGGTTGCATTGCAGTAGGTGGTCAGGGGTTTGCTCTTCTCCACACTCGCATGTCATGGACTCCACTTTGTGGCCCCATTTCTTGAGGTTGGCTCTGCATCTTGTGGTGCCAGAGTGCAGTCTGTTCATGCCTTCCAAGTCGCCCAGTCTTCTGTGTGCCCAGGGGGGAGTCTCATTTGGTATCAGCCATTGGTTGAGGTTCTGGGTTTGAGCCTGCCACTTTTGGACTCTCGCTTGCTGAGGTGTTCCAGCGAGTGTCTCTGTAGATCTTAGAAAACTATTTCTAGATTTAAGTCGTTGACGTGCTGGCTGATACCCAAACAGGGGATGAGCTGGAGATGTCTCTGCCTTGGTCCTTTCACTATTGGCTGCTACTTCCTGGCGGATGTCAGGTGGTGCAATACTGGCTAAGCAGTGTAATTTCTCCAGTGGTGTAGGGCGCAGACACCCCGTGATAATGCGGCATGTCTCATTAAGAGCCACATCCACTGTTTTAGTGTGGTGAGATGTGTTCCACACTGGGCATGCATACTCAGCAGCACAGTAGCACAGCGCAAGGGCAGATGCCTTCACTGTATCTGATTGTGATCCCCAGGTTGTGCCAGTCAGCTTTCGTATGATATTGTTTCTAATACCCACTTTTTGCTTGATGTTCAGGCAGTGCTTCTTGTAGGTAAGAGCATGGTCCAAAGTGACTCCCAAGTATTTGGGTGCGCTGCAATGCTCCAGTGGGATTCCTTCCCAGGTGATCCACAGAGCTCGGGATGCTTCTCTGTTCTTGAGATGAAAGGCACATGTCTGTGTTTTAGATGGGTTGGGGGTGTTGCATGCTATGCCCATTGGATTCTCAGATTTGAAGAGAAGCTGAGCTTTTTTTTTGTAAATGCAACTCTTTTGGACGGCATCTTCCAGAATTGGGAAGCATCAATGTGGGGCTGGAAGGGTCCAACTCCTTTCCATGCCTTATGGAAATATATGAATCCAGCCTCTGTTTAAAGACTCCAAATGTGTAGATTACACTAAATAACCCTTAAAGTCATAAGGGTTTTACTAAGGTTTTGGTTCCATAGCACTGAGCCATGGCAGTTAAAGTGATGTTGAACTGTATTAATTCTACAGCATTGGATGTACTCTTGGACTCCAATAGATTTGTGAGCAGGAAGGAAAGAATTGTCTTGTGCATGGGGGGGGGGGGGGGGGGGGGGGAGAGACTGGTTGCCTTGGAAAATCATGCAGAGTAAGCATGAGGAGGTAAGGAAAGGTGGAGATCGCATGACACATCCCTGCTCCTTGGAGAGCAGCCACCACCAGCGCATGAGCGGAGGCTTTGGAGAACTGGATGACGGATGGAGGGGATGGAATGGAGCTCTTTCCAGGGTCAATGGGGTTGCTGCAATGATTCACAGCCCGGTGCTGTTTGCACATGGCACACCTAGATGCTTAAAACTGTCACAGGAGAAATGGGAAAATCTGGCACATGGGCCTCAGGTGGCCCTCAAGGTCATTTCTGTGAACCTCAGGATGCATTTCTTGCAAGAGGATAAATGGCTTATTTCTGGGGTTTAGTCATGTGTGTGTCAAAGGGCGCAACCACACTGTATGAGAATGAATGACGCATCTTTAACCACTAAGGTGCAATGATAAGAAACCCTGGGAATTGCAAGTGTTTTTGAAAGCATGCATTTTAAACTTGTGTCTTTTGTTTTGTCTTTGTCTCTGTTTTGTGCATTTTAATATGTACTTTATAGAGATACATTTTCATATGTGTATTCATGGTATTTTTGCAATGTTTTTGTGTTTTAATAATTCTGTAACCCGCCACGAAGAGAGGCGGGTAAGAAATAAGAAATAACATCATTATTATTATTATTATTATTATTATTATTATTATTATTATTATTATTATTATATATGTCGTAGCAAACAATATATATATATATATATATATATATATATATATATATATATATATATTGTTTGCTACGACATACTGTGTTATATATATATGGGATTAACAGAACTCAAAAACCACTGGACAAATTGACACCAAATTTGGACACAAGACACCTAACAACCCAATGTATGTCCTTCACTCAAAAAATGATTTTGTCATTTGGGAGTTGTAGTTGCTGGGATTTATAGTTCACCTACAATCAAAGAGCATTCCGAACCCCACCAACGATGGAATTGAACCAAACTTGGCACACAGTTCTCCCATGACCAACAGAAAATACTGGAAGGGTTTGGTGGGCATTGACCTTGAGTTTTGGAGTTGTAGTTCACCTACATCCAGAGATCACTGTGGACTCAAACAATGATGGATCTGGACCAAACTCTACAAGAATACTCAATATTCCCAAATGTGAATACTAGTGGAGTTTGGGGAAAATAGAATCTTGACATTTGGGAATTGTAGTTGCTGGGATTTAGAGTTCGCCTACAATCACAGAGCATTCTGAACCCCACCAACAATAGAATTGGGTCAAACCTTCCACATAGAACCCCCATATGGACCACAGCAACGCGTGGCAGGGACGGCTAGTGTGTGTATATGTATATATATGCTGGATTTCGTATGACAAAAATCACAAGTCGAACACTTCCCAAGCATATAGGACTGTGTGATGTATTTCCAAATGATGTGCGCAGATCCAAGTCAGGTGGCCTTTTGCAGTTGACAGATTGTGATTTTGTCAATGTTCATTGTTACCAAATTCTGGCTGAGATCTATTGGCATGGCACCCAGTGTGCTCATTACCACTGGGACCACCTGGATTGGTTTAGGCCACCAGAGCCTTTGCAGTTCAATTTTGTGGTTCTGAAAATGGCTGAGTTTTAAATCAATGCGACTGTTACCTGGAGTGGCAACATCAATAATCCAGCTTTTTTTCTTTTCCACAATCGTGATATCTGGTGTATTGTGTTCCAAAACTTTGTCAGTCTGGATTCCAAAGTCCCAAAGTATTTTTGCGTGTTCATTTCCCACTCCCTTTGCAAGTTGATGATCCCTTTACTAGTTCTTTACTACCGGCAGGTGGTATTTATGACATAAGTTCCAATGAATCATTTGGGCCACAGAGTTGTGCCTCTGTTTGTAGTCCGTCTGTGCAATTTTCTTGCAGCAGCAGAGGATATGGTCCATGGTTTTATCAGCTTCCTTGCACAGGCTGCAAGGAACATTATTATTATTATTATTATTATTGTTATTATTATTTACTACTATGAGGCCCCTGCCTTCTTTGGTAGAAAAAGATAAAGACCTTGTAAAACTAGAGCTCCCATGAGTCCATAGCAGTTAAAGTGATGCCAGACTTTATTAATTCAAATGTTTAGATGCATCCCCAAAACTGGCTTTTTGAGCTAAAGAATAAACTAGGTAAAGATAATTCATAGGGTGGGGTGCAATGGGAGTGCCAGTTTTCCAAGGTCCCTGGTATGGGGATTTATTACCAGTTGCTCACATCTTGTTAAGCACATAACTAAATGCACAACTAAATGCAGCCTGCAGTATGAATGTAGTTTGACACCACATTAACTGTTGTGGATCAATTACCTGGAATTGTGGGAGTTGTAGTTTGCAGGACTTCCACCTTCCCAGCAAATTAAAGTTCCTAGGATTGCATAGCATCGAGTCATGGCAGTTAAAGTGATATCAAACTGCATTAATTCTGCAGTGTAGATGCACTTGAGACTCATGAAGCAGCCATGGGAAAATGGGATGTATAGTTCTTCTGGGTGGTTCTCCACCTCCACATGATTGCTAAAGCTCTTTATGCAAAGCAAACACCGGGAACATCCATCTCCTGTGTGAGCTTTTGTTTCTTAAATCTTGCAAACAAGGAAACAGCCAGTGAGTAGGAAGATGGGACAATGGCTACTAGCCAGCCAGATTTGGCCATGCAGCAACACCGTATCTGAAGCTGCCAAAAGTAAACAATTAAAGGATACACTCTATTAAAATATAATAGACAGAGAGAAAAAAGGAAGGGGAGTAGCATCATATGTGAAAGGCAAAATTCACTTGGCTAGAAATCCATTCAGGGGATTATGTGCTGTCGCACGCTGGGCCTGTGCATCAGACTGTAGACAGGACATAAATTCTGTGTGACCAACGGGACGCCAGGGCTGCCTCAGATTAAAGGCCTTTGGATTTCCTTAAAACAGAGTCTTTAGATTGCTTAAAGGTTCAACAAAGTTCTTTATTACTGAAAACAAGCAGGTACTTTAAGGCTTTCTTAACAGTCTATTGGCTCTCTCTCAATCTTGTCCACAGGGAACAGGCACTATCTTCTAACTGTAACTAATGGGGAAATCCTTAACTTCTAATCTGGGCAGTCTGTCTTTGCCTCTGTTGGCGTGGAGCCCCTGCACCCAGTACCAACTGCTTCTGGCTTCCGCGAGTGACCCTTACCAAGCAGAGCTTTGTAGACTTCCAGGGGGAAAAGAATTCAGGTTTCCGTGATGGCTGACTGAAGTCCTTCAGCAAAGGAGCTGTAGGGCTGTATAACCACGGTCAAGCTGTGGGCTGTATATATCCCCGCCAAGCCGTAGAAGACGAAGCTTTCTACAGGAGCTCTTGGTATTATGTCCTGCATGAAAGGCTTCTCTGTGTGGACTGAACCCAAACTGGCTCCTATTCCCTCCAAAACCCAAAAGGGGGCGGGACCAGGGAACCTAACTATAATTGACAGGGGGCTTGCCCTATGATTGCAGCCAAAAGAAGCCACCTATCTGCAGAGTCCCTGAAACTTAGGACTATAACAAACATTAAATGCAAAGCAAACAAAATTGGAGCTCCTGGTGCAGTTGTACCTGCACAGATTAGAATGGATCAGTGGAGAGGGAACAATCAATGAAGTTTTCAAAATGTTTGTAGCAAGTTTATACTACAGATATTGCTTATTTAGATACAAATCTCCAAGATGCAAGAAGTGGTCATTATGGGGAACTTGAATTATCCTGATATTAGCTGAGAGACTAAGGACACAGATGAGGAATGTAATTTCATAGAATCATAGAATCAAAGAGTTGGAAGAGACCTCATGGACCATCCAGTCCAACCCCATTCTGCCAAGAAGCAGGAATATTGCATTCAAATCACCCCTGACAGATGGCCATCCAGCCTCTGCTTAAAAGCTTCCAAAGAAGGAGCCTCCACCACACTCCGGGGCAGAGAGTTCCACTGCTGAACGGCTCTCACAGTCAGGAAGTTCTTCCTCATGTTCAGATGGAATCTCCTTTCTTGTAGTTTGAAGCCATTGTTCTGCGTCCTAGTTTCCAGGACAGCAGAAAACAAGCTTGCTCCCTCCTCCCTGTGTCTAGTGCCAATTTAATTACTGTGGTTTCATGCTATGGAATCCTGGGAATTGTAGTTTTACAGTGTCTTTGGCCTTCTGTACCTAAGAGTGCTGGGGATTTATCGTGCTATAAATCCCTGGGCCTCACAGCATCGAGCCATGGCACTTATTAAAGTGGTGCCAAACTGCATTCGTTCTGCAGTGTAGATGCAGTCCTTGCCTGGGATCAAGTTCAGTTCTGATTCATGTCTCATTCCTGGGAGATTTTCATCCAAAGCTAGATATTAAATAGTCAGCAAAACTTTGGTGAGAGAGAGAAAGATAGAACAAAAGAGAAAGGGAAGGGAATGGCCATTGCTGGGTGTCACCAGTATATTACTAATAACATATCAATGCACAACCTCCTGTGTTTTATTCTTTTTCATTTTGAATGATGTCTAGACTGCGATTCAATTTTTGTCAAAGAAGAGGACTTGTCATAATGCTAAAAACAACAATCACTGTCAATATTTCAAAAAAAAAGACTTCAGGGCATTCCCTCCAACTGTCCTGGGCCCCTTCTACAAGGCCATATAATCCAGATTATCAAATCAGATAATCCACAGGAGGTGGGGTTCGCAGATTCTTTTTGCACGGTCTGCCAAGGCTTTAATGGTGCTTCTTTTTTTGGCTTGGGTGATGGTTGGAGTTTTTGTGTAGATATCTATCTGTGTGTGTGGGTTTTCTGTAAATGGTGTGACCCAACCATCACCCAAGTCCACCTATTCCAAGATGAACTGAACCACCTCAACTGGGCTCTCCAGGCCAATGGAGACTCCACCTCAGACATCAGAAGACCCGGAAGACAACCGAGAGGAAGCCACGAGAGTCAAGACAGAGACCTACCCAGAGGAAAAGTGTTCCTGCCATACATCAAGGGAACCACTGACCGCATAGGGAAGCTGATGAGGAAACACAACATACAAACTATCTACAGACCCACCAAGAAAATCCAACAAATGCTACGTTCAGCAAAGGACAAGAGGGATCCTCTCACCTCTGCAGGAGTCTACCGTGTACCATGCAGATGTGGACAAGTCTACAGAGGGACCACCAAACACAGCAGCAATGCCCAAACACAAATCAAGGAACATGAAAGGCATTACAGACTCATTCAACCAGAGAAGCCAGCATAGCAGCAAGCAAGAGTCCAAAAGTGGCAGGCTCAAACCCAGAACCTCAACCAATGGCTGATACCAAATGAGACCCCCCCTGGGCACACAGAAGACTGGGCAACTTGGAAGGCGCTGAACAGACTGCGCTCTGGCACCACGAGATGCAGAGCCAACCTTAAGAAATGGGCCACAAAGTGGAATCCACAATATGCGAGACCAGAGGAGAGCAAACTACAGACCACCTGCTGCAATGCAACTGAGCCCTGCCACATGCACAATGGAGGACCTTCTTGCAGCAACACCAGAGGCACTCCAAGTGGCCAGATACTGGTCAAAGGACATTTAATCAACTACCAAGCTTGCAACCTTTGTGTTTGTCTGTTTGTTTGTTTGTTTGCTTTGTGCTGTCGCATGCTGGGCCTGTGCATAAGACTGTAGACAGGACATAAATTCTGTGTGCCCAACGGGACGCTGGGGCTGCCTCAGATTAAAGGCCTTTGGATTTCCTTAAAACAGAGTCTTTAGATTGCTTAAAGGTTCAACAAAGTTCTTTATTAATGAAAACAAACAGGTACTTTAAGGCTTTCTTAGCAGTCTATTGGCTCTCTCTCAATCTTGTCCACAGGGAACAGGCACTATCTTCATAAACTGTATTTTAGCTAATGGGGAAATCCTTAACTTCTAATCTGGGCAGTCTGTCTTTGCCTCTGTTGGCGTGGAGCCCCTGCACCCGGTACCAACTGCTTCTGGCTTCCGCGAGTGACCCTTACCAAGCAGAGCTTTGTAGACTTCCAGGGGAAAAAGGAGTTCAGGTTTCAGTGATGGCTGGCTGAAGTCCTTCAGCAAAGGAGCTGTAAGGCTGTAAAATCCTCAGCCAAGCTGTGGGCTATATAACCCCGGCCAAGCTGTAGAAGATGAAGCTTTCTACAGGAGCTCTTGGTGTTATGTCCTGCATGGAAAGCTTCTCTGTGTGGACTGAACCCAAACTGGCTCCTATTCCCTCCAAAACCCAAAAAGGGGGCGGGACCAGGGAACCTATAATTGACAGGTGGCTTGCCCTATGATGGCAGCCAAAAAAAGCCACCTATCTGCAGAGCCCCTGAAACTCAGGACTATAACAAACATTCAATGCAAAGCAAACAAAATTGGAGCTCCTGGTACAGTTGTACCTGCACATGCTTTGTTTAAAATGTAATACAAATGTCTGGTTGCTCCTGACACGATAAATAAATAGCTATAGCAGAGCACCTGATGAACCAACCTGGACACAACATATGATTGGGGAACACAGAAATGCTGGACCACTCTCACAACCACCATGTCAGGCGACACAGAGAAGCCATTGAAATCCACAAGCACGTGGACAATTTCAACAGAAAGGAGGAAACCATGAAAATGAACACAATCTGGCTCCCAGTATTAAATATCCTCTGGGGACCCAAACTGGATAAAAACTAAACAGCATCAACCAGCCACTATGTAAAATGAAATATATAGTTGGCCCTCTGTATTCACAGATTCTTCATCCATGGATGCAACAGTCCTTTGCAGGCAACCATCAGGTTGATAAAAAATGACTCTGACACACCTGAGTTAGAACATTCTCAGTAGGGAGTGCCTTTGAGAAGCCATGCAGGGAAGGAGACCGCACCATCTCTCTAGGCCAGTGTTTCTCAACCTGGGGGTCGGGACCCCTGGGGGGGTCGTGAGGCGGTGTCAGAAGGGTCACCAAAAACCATCAGAAAACACAGTATTTTCTCTTGGTCACACAGGTTGTGTGTGGGAAGTTTGGCCCAATTCTGTCATTGATGGGATTCAAGGGGCTCTTTGATCATAGGTGAACTGTAAATCCCAGCAACGACAACTCCCAAATATCAAGGTCTATTTGCCCCAAACTCCAACAGTGTTCACATTTCAGCATATTGAGGATTCGTGCCAAGTTTGGTCCAGATCCATCATTGTTTGACTCCACAGTGCTTTCTGGGTGCAGGTGAACTACAACTTCCAAATGCAAGGTCAATGCCCACCAAAGTGTTTTCTGTCTAGTGTTTTCTGTTGGTCATGGGAGCTTGGTGTGCCAAGGTTTGTTCAATTCCATCGTTGATGGAGTTCAGAATGCTCTTTGATTGTAGGTGAACTCTAAATCCCAGCAACTACAACTCCCAAATGACAAAATCAATATCTCCCAACCCCACCAGTATTCAAATTTGGGCATATTGGGTATTTGTGCCAAGTGTGAATGAAAATACATCCTGCTTATTGGATATTTATGTTAGGATTCATAACACGGGCAAAATTGCAGTTATGATGTAGCAACGAAAATAATTTGATGGTTGGGGGTCACCATGGCATGAGGAACTGTATCAAGGGGTCACGACATTAGGAAGGTTGAGAAACACTGCTCTAGGCAATTGGTTCATTCCCAAACCATTCCAATGTTCAACCAAAATCTACCTTTCTATTACTTCAGACCATGAGAGCCAGCCTGAGGAGAACAAACCTGCTCCCTCTACTCTGGAGCAGCCCTTGACGTATTTCACCCCAGCATATGATGATGGTGTAATATCCATCTTACACTCACATATTTACGCATGTATTCACACCATTAATACTCCACCCTCTGTTGAACACAGACGTTGCACAACTTATGATGTGCCTGCCAGTGTGCTTGCTTCCTTGGGCAATGGGGAATAATACACAGGAGTTCTGCAGTCCCTGCAAACCCAACGTCATTCTGAAGGCTCTGACAAAGACTTACTCACTGTCCAAGATGCACAACTGTTTTTGTAAGACTTGAAGTGGCAAAAGTTGGCTCACGCAACTACAAATGGGATACAGACACTATTCCGTGGCCCCAAACGTATTATTATAGGAGTAAGGGATGGTGGTGGTAGTATATTTTATTTATTTACTTTCTTTACATATGTACAGTATACGAAGGTTGAATGAACAGTAATGCCTCCACCTTCGTAACTCTTCAACAGATGGCAGTACTAGTATGCGGCAGGTACTGGCTTGTTCAGTAGACTCTCCTCTACAGTTCAGTTTTGGCGGGAAGCCTGAGCATTGAACGGTTGTAGAATTATAGAATCATAGAATCAAAGAGTTGGAAGAGACCTCCTGGGCCATCCAGTCCAACCCCCTGCCAAGATGCAGGAATATTGCATTCAAATCACCCCCGACAGATGGCCATCCAGCCTCTGTTTAAAAGCTTCCAAAAAAGGAGCCTCCACCACACTCCGGGGCAGAGAGTTCCACTGCTGAGTGGCTCATGGATGATGAATCTGGTTGTGTTGTTAAGGTGCAAAGTATGGGACCCTACGCAGACAGTCAGTCAATGCTACTCAAGCAACGTTCAGTCATTGAATTGTTGACAGCAGAAGGTGTCATCCCAAAGAAGATTCATCAGAGAAGGCAAGCTGTTGATGGTGATTGTGTGGATGTGAGTACTGTGCGTCGTTGGGTGAGTAAGTTTAAAGATGTTGAGGTGGAAACATCTGACTTGCATGACAAACAAAGAGTTGGACGTCCTGTGACAGCAACCACCAAGTTTCACAAGCAAAAAGTTGACAGATTGATTCAGGACGATTGTCGTATCATAGAATCATAGAATCAAAGAGTTGGAAGAGACCTCATGGGCCATCCAGTCCAACCCCCTGCCAAGAAGCAGGAATATTCCATTCAAATCACCCCCAACAGATGGCCATCCAGCCCTTGTTTAAAAGCTTCCAAAGAAGGAGCCTCCACCACACTCCGGGGCAGAGTTCCACTGCTGAATGGCTCTCACAGTCAGGAAGTTCTTCCTCATGTTCAGATGGAATCTCCTTCTTGTAGTTTGAAGCCATTGTTCCGTGTCCTAGTCTCCAAGGGAGCAGAAAACAAGCTTGCTCCCTCCTCCCTGTGACTTCCTCTCACATATTTATACATGGCTATCATGTCTCCTCTCAGCCTTCTCTTCTTCAGGCTAAACACGCCCAGCTCTTTAAGCCGCTCCTCATAGGGCTTGTTCTCCAGACCCTTGATCATTTTACGATGAATTTCAAATATAATCTGCATTTCACTAGAATGTGTGGGTCACATTATTGCTTTGCTTGGCTATCAGAAGACCTGTGCACGATGGGTTGCGGAAACAGAGTGCTGACATCTACTGTTACAACTTCAAAAAACTTGTTCATTGTTGGCAGAAATGTATCCAATTGTCTGGTGATTATGTGGAAAAGTGAATGGTGGTACTTAAAGAGCACATTATAAGGATTATTTCTGCATTTGAGTTATTAAAATATTCCCATCCAAACCCAAGTAACGAAGGGGGAGCATGGGCGGCTCGTCCATTACGCAAAGTAAGCGGTCGCAGAACACTTTTTTTTGCCAGGGGCGCAGAGGCGCCTCTGTAAATGCCCCTCGACCGCCACTTGAGGAGCGCCCCCTCAGCTCACAACAGCCCTAGAAGTCCGGGGGGAGCCTCGGCTTTCTTGCCTCGCTGGTGAGCGATCCTCTTCCCAAAGGGGCCGGGCCCTTGAGCCTCGCCTAGCCCCTCTCGTTCCTGCTCCACCTGGCCACCGGGTGCGTGAGCAGAGCTGGCACTCAATCGTTCTCCGCGTTCGATCCCTTCCCCATGACCGGCTCCCTTTCCCAATCCCCCGGCACTCCACCCACCTCCTCTCCTCTCCCCAATCCGGGGGTGGGCCAAGGAGCCGCCGCCCCTGGCCCGCTTCGGGTCCGGAGGCGTGTCTGAAGACCCCAGCGTGCGCACCAAAAGTCGCCTCTTCTCCTGCCTTTCTCTTCAGCCATTGGGACCGAGAGAGAGAGAGAGAGCCCCTCCGGCTGGAGGTATCTCCCACCTCCGCTCCCTCCTTTGTTTTTGCGCCTCCCTTCAGGAAAGGTGGGCATCTCCACCTCTCTCTCTCTCTCTCTCTTGGTCCCAATGGCTGAGGAGAAAGTCAGGAGACGAGGTGACTTTTGGTGCACACGCCGGGGTCTTCAGGCACACCTCCGGTTTTCCCAAGCAGCCTCTTGCTGCAATGCTTCCTCTTTGCTCTCCTTCCAAGCCTCGGAGGCCAAAGCCCTCGGAGCATGTTGCTGGAAGATCAAGGCTAATTTTTAATTAAACGCTTATGCAGCACATTGGGAAAATTGACCAGAGTTCTGACTCAGCAGCAGAACGCTCTCCCTTGTCAATAACATTAATATTGGTAAATGAACGTACTTGAAAGAGATCTTTCTCATTGCCCAACCTTTTCCTTCACCCTATGGGATAGTAGGAAGCACATGGGCAGTGTTCCATGTAAACTAAACGTGGCATCCAATATGGCCATGTTTAGTATGATGAAAAAAAATGAGACCAAGAGTGCCTCTACAATAGGGTTGTGCATTCAGGGTAAATCATGACCTATTTCATGTCCTGGCTTTCGGTGGGGGCCCTGATCCATTTTGGGGAGCCTCTCGAAATTGGGAGGGCAGATATTTGTTTTTGCTCTGGGATGCCGAAAGATCTGTTTTCTATCAATCCATTATGTGGGGAAGGGGCTCTCCAGGCGCCCCTTCCTGTCATTTCAGGCATTTAACTGACCACCTTAATTCGCATTTGATGTCTTGGCAGTGCCTGAGGAAATCTTTTGTTGAGAGGTGATTAGATGTGCCTGATTGTTTACTCTCTGTTGTTTTGTTGTTGTAACTTTAGAGTTTTTTTTTAATATTGGTAGCCAGATTTTGTTCATTTTCATGGTTTCCTCCTTTCGGTTGAAATTGTCCACATGCTTGGGGATTTCAATGGCTTCTCTGTGTAGTCTGACATGATGGTTGTGAGAGTGGTCTAGTATTTCTGTGTTCTCAGTTGAAACATTCACACCTAGCTCCAGCAGACAAGAGTCCTTTGTCTCACCCTGGTCATTCCACAGATATATAAACCCTTTTTTCCTAGTTCCAACAGACCTCACTACCTCTGAGGATGCTTGCCGTAGATGCAGGCGAAACGTCAGGAGAAAATGCCTCTAGAACATGGCCATATAGCCCGGAAAAACCTACAACAACCCAATGTGTGTGAGGTTATATATGACACCCCATTTTTCAGCTGCTCTAAAGATGTCCCTGTTTCTCTCTCCTCCTCCTCTGTTGTCTTGTCTTACTTCAGTTGCTGAAAACTGAATTCTGAGTGCAAAAGGGGTTTGCACCCAATGAACAGCAGAAGGAAAAGGCAATTAAAAGATAATGTTCTTCCCTTCCCATAGGTTTGGACTCACAAAATTGAAAACAAGACAGTTTAGAACCTACAGCAGAGCCAAAATGCAAGAATATCCCTTCCCTCCCACCCCAACAATGAGCCTGGAGCCAAGGGGTTGATCCATCTCAGGTTGAGCAAGGTCCCCCGCTTCATTTCCATGGGCTGGCTTTCAAGGTTTGTTTCCTCCAAAGAGATCTGAGCCTTTGGAGATGATTCATTGGAGGGATGGGAACGCTCGAGGATGTTGTAAGGAAGAGGCGGCGAAAAGGAAAGAAGAATGAGGTGGGGAACATGAACTGGGGTGAAGTTTACTGTAGGGCATTCTGCTGGAGCCTCAAAAGATAAACCCATGTTGCAAAACCGGCGTTCATGGGAGAGAGCGAAGAACATGTTGATCAACACGAGGAGGACACCTGATGTCTTGAGACTGGTCTGTTCCATAAGAGGACGCGTATACAAACCTGTGAATATGTAACACATTCTCATCTTCTGTTTTGGAGAAAGCATTACCAGGATGACAACTGGAGAATGCTCCTGTACCTTTGATGATTGCTTGGAAGGGAAAGTTGCATGTCCCATTAGCAGGTAAAGAGAAACACTAGTTGAAATTACTTCTTCCAGAATCAACAAACAAACCCTAGAGTTAGAAGAGAACCTGGAACCATCCAGTCTGACTCACTTCTGCCAGACAAGAATCCATAACACTATGGCCTCTTCCACACAGCTGAATAAAATCCCACATTATCTGCTTTGAACTGGAATATATGACACTGTGTACTCAGGTAACCCAGTTCAAACAAATGCAAGATACTCCACTTAGGCAGAAAAAATGAAATGCAAAGAGACAGAATGGGGGACGATGCCTGGCTCGAGAGCAGGACGTGTGAAAAAGATCTTGGAGTCCTCGTGGACAACAAGTTAAACATGAGCCAACAATGTGATGTGGCGGCAAAAAAAGCCAATGGGATTTTGGCCTGCATCAATAGGAGCATAGTGTCTAGATCTAGGGAAGTCATGCTACCCCTCTATTCTGCTTTGGTTAGACCACACCTGGAATATTGTGTCCAATTCTGGGCACCACAGTTCAAGAGAGATATTGACAAGCTGGAATGTGTCCAGAGGAGGGCGACTAAAATGATCAAGGGTCTGGAGAACAAGCCCTATGAGGAGCGGCTTAAGGAGCTGGGCATGTTTAGCCTGAAGAAGAGAAGGCTGAGAGGAGGTTCACAGCTTTGGAGTCCTCCTGGACTCATTGCTGAACCTGGAACCCCAGGTTTCAGCGGTGACTAGGGGAGTATTTGCAGTTAAAACTTGTGCACCAGCTGTGCCCATATCTTGGGAAGTCTGACTTGGCCACAGTAGTCCACGCTCTTGTTACATCCCGTATAGACTACTGCAACACTCTCTACGTGGGGTTGCCTTTGAAGACTGTCCGGAAGCTTCAAATGGTCCAATGGACAGCAGCCAGATTGCTAACAAGAGCGGCGCTCAGGGGGCATACAAATCCTCTGCTGCACTAGCTGCCAGTTTGCTACCAGGCACAATTCAAAGTGCTGGCTCTAGCCTATAAAGCCCTAAACAGTTCTGACCCAACTTACCTGTCCGAATGCATCCCCCCTTATGAACCATCTAGGACTTTAAGATCATCTGGGGAGGCCCTGCTCTTGATCCCTCCTTCGTCACAAATACGTCTGGTGGGGATGAGAGACAGGGCCTTCTCAGTGGTGTCCYCTTGACTATGGAACACCCTCCCTAGGGATATTAGATCGTCCAACTCCCTTTTAACATTMCAGAAAAGARTCAAGAGGTAGCCTTTTGAGCAAGCTTTTGCAAATGCAATGAAACAGACATAGGAACRTGGAACAACTGGACAATGCGACTGGACAATGTTTTAATTTATTTATTTATTTATTTACTTCATTTGTTAACCGCCGCTCTCAGCCCTGGGGCGACTCGCGGCGGTGTACAACATATTAAAAAACAGTCTACAAAACATACAATATCAAACAACCAAATTACACATTAATCTAAATCACACTAATAAATCCGCGCCATCACAACTTGAAAACATAGCCAATCTCATAATCCATAGTCCGTTCCAAATGTCAHTACCAGATTCRTGTGGCTCTCAATTAAATGCCTTCTCGAATAGCCAGGTCTTTAGGCTCTTACGAAAAGCCATCAGGGAAGGCGCCTGTCTGATGTTAACAGGGAGGGYGTTCCACAGCCGGGGGGCCACCACTGAGAAGGCCCTCTCTCTCGTCCCCGCCAGACGTGCCTGTGAGGYRGGCGGGATCGAGAGAAGGGCCTCCCCAGATGATCTCAAGGTCCTCGTGGGCTCATAGGCCGAGATGCGGTCCGAAAGGTATTTTGGGCCGGAACCGTTTAGGGCTTTGTAGGATAACACCTACAACAAGGAGACATTAATGATATATGTTTTATTGATCATGCTATGGTTTTATATTATWTGTCAATGTTTTAAATTGTATTTTATGKTATTGKGGGCATTGAATTGTTGCCGATTGTAAACCGCCTTGAGTCACCTACGGGCTGAGAAAGGCGGTATACAAATATAGTAAATAAATAAATAAATAAATAAATTGAAGGCATTATCAACTCAAAGAAGTCATGGAAAAGGCATTGAGAATTCTATTGTCAAAGGCTTTCATGGCTGCAATCAGTGGGCTGTTGTGTGATTTCTGAGCTGTATCCCTTTGTTCCAGGAGCCTTTTCTCCCAAGGATTCGGAGAATCCTCTGAAGATGCCAGCTGCAGATGCAGTGAAACATCAAGAGAATATGCTGCTTGAACATAACCATATAACCTGGAAACCACGCAACACCCCACATCCCAAAATTGCACTTCTTGTCATTTGTCACATAGAACTTATTGTTCAAAGTAACCCCAGTTATGGTCATTGGTTGAGTTAGAATAATAGAATCAAAGAGTTGGAAGAGACCTCATGGGCCATCCAGTCCAACCTGCCAAGAAGCAGGAATGTTGCATTCAAAGCACCCCTGACAGATGGCCATACAGCCTCTGTTTAAAAGCTTCCAAAGAAGGAGACTCCACCACACTTTGGGGCAGAGAGTTCCACTGCTGAACGGCTCTCACAGTCAGGAAGTTCTTCCTAATGTTCAGATGGAATCTCCTCTCTTGTAGTTTGAAGCCATTGTTCTGTGTCCTAGTCTCCAAGGAAGCGGAAAACAAGCTTACTCCCTCCTCTCTGTGGCTTCCTCTCACATATTTATACATGGCTATCATATCTCCACTCAGCCTTCTCTTCTTCAGGCTAAACATGCCCAGCTCCTTAAGCCACACCTCATAGGGCTTGTTCTCCAGACCCTTGATCATTTTAGTCGCCCTCCTCTGGACACATTCCAGCTTGTCAATATCTCTCTTGAATTGTGGTGCCCAGAATTGGACACAATATTCCAGGTGTGGTCTAACCAAAGCGGAATAGAGCAGGGGGAGCATGACTTCCCTAGATCTAGACACTATGCTCCTATTGATGCAGGCCAAAATCCCATTGGCTTTTTTTGCTGCCACATCACATTCCTGGCTCATGTTTAACTTGTTGTCCATGAGGACTCCAAGATCTTTTTCACACGTACTGCTCTCGAGCCAGGCATTGTCCCCCATTCTGTATCTTTGCATTTCGTTTTTCCTGCCAAAGTGGAGTATCTTGCATTTGTCACTGTTGAACTTCATTTTGTTAGTTTTGGCCATTCATCTCTCTAATCTGTCAAGATCGTTTTGAATCCTGCTTCATGGGACCTGATGTTTCCAAGAGACTGTTATTCTCCATCTGCAGAGAGCCCCTTGGCATGTGATGTCAATGTTGCTGTTTTCCCTTCCAAGTGGGTGGGATAAGGCCAAACTGGAGAGCTTATTTTAGGCCTGTATTACACAGAAACCTTTAAAAACATAAGTAGTATCATGATGCCCAGAAAGCTGCCTCAGCAACGTGCTTCGGAGCCAATGACACTTTTCCGATGTGGTCACCTCCAAAATACATCGATGACCTAAACCCCTCTGCGTCTCGGATTTAAGCATCGAGGTGTGTTGCTAGCTGGCAACTCATCCAACTCCTTCAGGAATGGTCCAATCCGGTCCCTTCCATCCGGCAAAGGGACTTGGAGACAGCATCTCCCCTGCCTTGTGTTACCCTAGGAAGGGTGACCCCCTCCGTTTGGTCACTGGATACTTGACAAAAATATCGCAGGTGGTCAACACAGAGCTATGATCCCACTACAAGGGGCAGGAGGGATATGACTCCCACACTCCCATGGCCTGTCCTTATCTTCCTATGACACCCACTGGCTTCACCGTTTATGGAGCTCGGGTTCTACAGAGACAGATTGGTCCACTTCTAAGCCAAGGGCAACAGAGAGGAGAAGGTTGCTGTTTCTTCCAGAAGCTTCACAAAACAATGACACTGTTGTTATGGGGCACCTTGTTAAAAGTCCTTTTTCAATGTATGGCAATCCCACTGTAGCATTGCAGCGCACCCAAATACCTGGGAGTCACTCTGGACCGTGCTCTGACCTACAAGAAGCACTGCCTGAACATCAAGCAAAAAGTGGGTGCTAGAAACAATATCATACGAAAGGTGACTGGCACAACCTGGGGATCACAACCAGATACAATGAAGACATCTGCACTGGGCTACTCTGCTGCTGAGTACGCATGCCCAGTGTGGAACGCATCTCACCACGCTAAAACAGTGGATGTGGCTCTTAATGAGACATGCCGCATTATCAAGGGGTGTCTATGCCCTACACCACTGGAGAAATTATACTGCTTAGCTGGTATTGCACCACCTGACATCCGCCGGGAAGGAGCAGCCAATAGTGAAAGGACCAATGCAGAGACATCACCAGCTCATCCCCTGTTTGGGTATCAGCCAGCACGTCAACGACTTAAATCTAGAAATAGTTTTCTAAGATCTACAGAGACACTCGCTGGAACACCTCAGCAAGCGAGAGTCCAAAAGTGGCAGGCTCAAACCCAGCACCTCAACCAATGGCTGATACCAAATGAGAGACTCCCCCCTGGGCACACAGAGGACTGGGCGACTTGGAAGGCGAACAGACTGCGCTCTGGCACCACAAGATGCAGAGCCAACCTTCAGAAATGGGGCTACAAAGTGGAATCCTCGACATGCGAGTGCAGAGAGGAGCAAACCACTGACCACCTGCTGCAATGCAACCTGAGCCCTGCCACATGCACAATGGAGGACCTTCTTGCAGCAACACCAGAAGCACTCCAAGTGGCCAGATACTGGTCAAAGGACATTTAATCAACTACCAAACTCACAAGTTTTGTATTTGTCTGTTTGTTTGCTTTGTTCTGTTCGAAATGTAATATAATGGACTGGTTGCTCTGACACGACAAATAAATACTAAAGCAAACCTTCAATGAGTTTTCTTAGCCAGGTTCATTCAGAAGTGTTTGCTCTTGTCTGTAGCCTCCAACAATTCTTCCTCTGTACATGAGGCAGGGCACAGTGGACAAGCATACAGATGCGGAGTTGTCTGTTCTGAAGGTGTGGGATTATTTTAGGTCGTGCCATTTTGCCAGGTTGTCTGTTGATCTTCCCACTCCCCTTCTGAGTCTGTTCAGGGACTTCCAAGTTGCCCATTCTTGGTTTGCTCCTGGAGGAAGACCCTCTCCCATGGGGGAGGGCATCACATTGGGATTTCTTGGATTAGCTGCCCAGAGGGATACCCTTGCTGTTGCTGGGGATGCTAAGAAGAGTGGTAGTTACCATAAAGCTTTTCCTTGATTTGAGTCTACTGGGAGGAGGCTGCTGGCCATGTAGTGGGTGGCTTTCACAATGTTCAACCTCTCACATTTAGCAGCAACTTCCCATCACACATTATGGGGGGCTATGCCAACTAGCTTATATAATTTATCAACAGGTGTAGGTTTAAGACATCCTGTGATTATTCTGCATGTTTCATTCAATCCTATGTTCACCTGCTTTGCATGGGCAGACCTATGCCAAACAGGGCGGGCATACTCGGTAGTTGAGTAAGACAAGGCCAGGGCTGATGTTCTTACTAATTTTGGGTCTGCACCCCATGTGCTGCCAGTAAGTTTCTGCAGGATGTCATTGCATGCAGCTACTTTGTGCTTGGTGTACAAGCAGTGTTTCCTATATGCTAGTGTTCGATCTAAGGTGACACAGAGATATCTAGGATGGAAACAGTGTTCAAGCTCTTGACCTTCCCAGATGACTTTCAATTTCCTGTTGGCTTCACGGTTGCGTAGGTGGAAAGCACACACTTGTGCCTTGGCAGGGTTAGGCTTCAAGTGGTTATCTTTGCAGTAGCTGGAGAGATCTTTCAAGACATTAGTAAGTTGGATTTCGACTGTTTCAAAGTCTTTTGCTTGTGTTGTTAGGCCAAGATCATCAGCATATATAAAGCTCTTTGTGAGTGGTGGTTGTGGCTGGTCGGTTTTTGGTTATTGCATCTCTGTGTGTGCTGTCACGCGCTGGGTCTATAGCAATTGGCTTTTGAACAGGACGTGCTCTTTCTGCCCAGCGGGAAGCTGGGGTGCCTTGAGTGAGAGGCCCTAAGGATTTTCCTATACAGAGTCTTTAAAAACTTGAAAAGTTTAACAAAGTCCTTTATTATGGCTTAGGTCTTCAACAAAACAATCAAATATTTCTCAGTTCTTCAACAGGTCAAACAAATACTTCAAGGCTTTGAATCAACTGGTGGCTTTCTTAATCTTGTCCACAAGGGACAGGCAACTGGCTTCATGAACTATTTCTTTTCTTTAAGAAGAAAACCCTTTTTAACCCCTCCTTGGGCGATCTACTTTCTAAACTTTGCTGGTGTGGGCCCTACTCCTGGCTCCAAACTGCTTCTTGGGTCCCAAGTACACCTACCAGTCCAGGCTTTGTAGATTCTCCAGCTGGAGTCCTTTGGAACTGTTTTCCCCCGGAATTTCGTAAGAAACGAAGCTTCTCTACAGGTGGAGCTGATTCACGTCCTGTAGCTAAGCTTTTAACTGTAAAACTGAGCTAAAATGGTTCCCTTTCCTTCCTGAACCCTGGGGAAAGAGGTGGAACTAAAAAACCCAATGATGATAGGCAGGTGGCTGCAAACCAAGGGAAGCCACCGTATTGCAAAATGCATGGAACTTTGGAATACATGCAAATACTCAAAGAAAGAAAAGGAAGTAGGAGCTCCTGGTACAGCTGTACCAGCACACTGTGATAAATATAAACTGGGGTGCCAAGACATGCAAAATGGCCCAAAACTGCAAACTAATGGGACTTCCAAGCCATGATTGTGATGGTTTGTCGTTGAAAGAAAAAAAGAAGAAGCAGAAAATGGCCTGGAGCATGTCCTGGAGTAATGCTATTATTATTAGCCCAGCTGGAGAAGCAGACTGTGTTTAAAGCTATGCCGGAGCGTCAGGCATCATTATCTGGCCCTGTAACCGTATCTCTTTCTTCAGAAACCCCCCAAGTCTCTCTGTTGAGTAATTTTACCAGCATATGTTAGTGCCCTGGAATGCAGTCTTCCTCAGGACGGCTTGGAGGTCACAGAGATGGCTGACAGAGGCCAACCAAAGGCTGCAGGAACAATCCTGACCTAGACTGGGCTGGAAGCAGAACACAACTAGAGGTGCATCTACACTGTGGAAGTAATGCAGTTTGACTCCCCTTCCATGCATTTTGACTTTCCTTCCACAACTCAATGCCACAGAGGCCTGAGATTTGCAGTTTGGAAAGGCACCAGCACCCTTTGGCAGAGAAGGCTAAAGATATTGTGAAACTACAATTCCTAGGATCCCTGTACTACTCTACTTCTACAGTGTAGATGCATCCTAAGAGAGAGGGAGGAATTGTTTGCAAAAGCTCTTTGTGGTGGAGTGAAAATCACACATAGTTCATGCTTTAGTCAGTCCACACACTGTCTTGCCAGAGAAAGAAAATATGCCATGCAAATGATCAGTAAAGAACTAGAAGTTTAAATGTATTGTTGAAGGCTTTCATGGCTGGAATCACTGGGTTGTTGTAGGTTTTTTCGGGCTATATGGCCATGGTCTAGAGGCATTCTCTCCTGACGTTTTGCCTGCATCTATGGCAAGCATCCTCAGAGGTAGTGAGGTGATGCAGACTACCTCTGAGGATGCTTGCCATAGATGCAGGCGAAATGTCAGGAGAGAATGCCTCTAGACCATGGCCATATAGCCCGAAAAAACCTACAACAACCCAACTAGAAGTTTACTTTTTGTAATGCAGAGCAACATATATATAGTCATGTGAACCATTGCAATGACTCACACAATGCCCTTTGGGAGAGATTCAAATTGTATTTAGGTGTCCATAAAGGAGATCTTTTTATGTTTTATGTATATTGTTTATTGTATTTATATGTTTTGTACTTTACTGCAATGTTGTTTATTTTATTGTAATTTGTATTTTATTTTATTGTAATTTGTTATTTGGGCTTGGCCTCATGTAAGCCGCCCTGAGTCCAAGTTGGGATATATGGTGGAGGGGTATAAATAAAGAATATTATTATTATTATTATTATTATTATTATTATTATTATTACTATTATTATCTTCCAGGAGCTCATGAAACAGGAACTCAAACTGTCTCTCTGCTTGCTCGTGCATAGCTCAAGTCTAAATATGTAACTGTTGTCAAAACTCCCAGGCTCAGCTAGTCTCTGGACATAGCCCAACCAATCAGCTTCATGCTTTGTATTTTCAGTTAACACACTCGCCAACTGATTTTTTTTTACATGCCCTAACACTTTTGACCTTTATTCTATTTTTGGCATAAAATAAGAATTACAAATTCACCTGTTCTATTGTACTTAGTATGGTTAACTCCATTTTGGCAATAGCTGATCCACAACCTTTATTATTTTGCCTGTATTGTTATGCTAGAAATGCTATAACGACAATATTATGCACCCAGGTCCACCCCATTTGATGTTATGGTATTGACTATATAAAGTGCCAGACGCAGAGGTAAAAGTAAAGGTAAATGTTTTCCTTTGTCATTAAGTCTAGTTGTGTCTGACTCTGTGGGGCGGTGTTCATCTCTGTTTCTAAGTTGAAGAGCTGGCATTGTTTGTGAAGCTTTCCGAAGCTCTAGGTGCTCTTACTGCCTATTACAGGGAAAACCAGCTGATCCCTAACCCATCTAAAACACAGACATGTGCCTTTCATCTCAAGAACAGAGAAGCATCCCAATCTCTGAAGATCACCTGGGAAGGAATCCCACTGGAGCATTGCAGCGCACCCAAATACCTGGGAGTCACTCTGGACCGTGCTCTTACCTACAAGAAGCACTGCCTGAACATCAAGCAAAAAGTGGGTGCTAGAAACAATATCATACGAAAGCTGACTGGCACAACCTGGGGATCACAACCAGACACAGTGAAGACATCTGCCCTTGCGCTATGCTACTCTGCTGCTGAGTATGCATGCCCAGTGTGGAACACATCTCACCACACTAAACAATGGATGTGGCTCTTAATGAGACATGCCGCATTATCACGGGGTGTCTGCGCCCTACACCACTGGAGAAATTACACTGCTTAGCCGGTATTGCACCACCTGACATCCGCCAGGAAGTAGCACCAATAGGGAAAGGACCAAGGCAGAGACATCTCCAGCTCTTGTTTGGGTATCAGCCAGCACATCAACGACTTAAATCAAGAAATAGTTTTCTAAGATATACAGAGACACTCACTGGAACACCTCAGCAAGCGAGAGTCCAAAAGTGGCAGCTCAAACTCAGAACCTCAACTAATGGCTGGTACCAAATGAGAGACTCCCCCCTGGGCACACAGAAACTGGGCGACTTGGAAGGTGCTGAACAGACTGTGCTCTGGTACCACGAGATGCAGAGCCAACCTCAAGAAATGGGGCTACAAAGTGGAATCCACGACATGCGAGTGTGGAGAGCAAACCACTGACCACCTGCTGCAATGCAACCTGAGCCCTGCCACATGCACAATGGAGGACCTTCTTGCGGCAACACCAGAAGCACTCCAAGTGGCCAGATACTGGTCAAAGGACATTTAATCAACTACCAAACTCACACATTTTGTATTTTCTCTGTTTGTTTGCTTTGTTCTGTTAGAAATGTAATATAATTGACTGGCTGCCCTGACACAAAATAAATAATTGTCTGTGGACACCTCCAAGGTCATGTAGCCAGTACACTGTTACCTTCCCACCGGAGGGCTACCTATTTGTCTACTCACATTTGCAAGTGGGCGAACTCTTTGGGGATGAGAGAGGAACACAATACAAGCCCATGACGGCCTGCCTGCGGAATGTGAGGCGAGCAAAACAAACGGGATTGTATTTACTACTTCCATCGCTCCTTGCTTTTGCCCGGCAGCTGCTGGCCCCGACTGACAGCTGGCAACTTTGGGCGCCCGCCCTTTCCCTCTCGTCTTCCCTGAATGACCCTTGTTGAGAGAAAGGAAGAGGACCTCACCTTGGCATTGGTGCTAATGGAGCAATTACTTGTCGTCTACTTAAGAGAACTGTCTTCCCACAGAATCCATTTTTAATAGTGCCGCCCTTTTCCTTTACAAGCTCATTAAATACCCGAACGTCCCGGCCACAGTAACAAGCTGCAAGCCACCAGTAGTCGATGGCCAAACATCGGCTCTTCCATCTTTCAATAGCATTTATCCATTCTGGTGAACTGTGTTGTCATCATCTGTACACATTTGCTAAGGTTAGAAACATAGTAGGAGCCCCCGGTGACACAGTGGGCTAAAGCACTAAGCTGCTGAACTTGCTGATAGAAAGGTCACAAGCTCGAATCCGGGGAGTGGCGTCAGCTCCTGCTGTTTGCCTCAGCTTCTGCCAACCTAGCAGTTCAAAAACATGCAAATGTAAGTAGATCAATAGTACCACTTGGGTAGGAAGGTAACAGCACTCTATGCAGTCATGATTTTGGAGGTGTCCACAGGCAACGCTGGCTCTTCAACTCTTTGGCTTAGAAATGAAGATGTGCACTAGGCATGGTTAGGTACTGTTGGAATCTTTGGAATTCAGAATAAAGTCATAAAAAATACCTTTTTGAAGCAATATTGAAGTTTTTTTAAAAAAAACCCGAAGTCCCTTTGCCCTTCGGAAGCCTTTTCCACCATTTTGTTATGACGCAGGAAGTGAGTTAGAAATGATCCAGTTTTTCCCAACTTCTGGTCCCTGGCCTTGGATCAAGCCAGAGAAGCCAGTTTTAAACCAGAGAAGGAAGGATTTTCCTCCATTTGCTTTTCCCAACTTCTGGTCCCTGGCCTTGGATCAAGCCAGAGAAGCCAGTTTTAAAGCCAGAGAAGCCAGTTTTAAACCAGAGAAGGAACAAATTTCCTCCATTTGTTTTTCCTGGCTTTGGCTCAAGCCAGAAAAGCCAGTTTTAAAGCCAGAGAAGCCATTTTTAAACCAGAGAAGGAAAGAATTTCCTGGCCTTGGCTCAAGCCGGAAAAGCCAGTTTTGAAGCCAGAGAAGCCAGTTTTAAACCAGAGAAGGAAGGAATTTCCTCCATTTGCTTTCCCCCGCTTCTGGTCCCTGGCCTTGGATCAAGCCAGAGAAGCCAGTTTTAAAGCCAGAGAAGCCAGTTTTAAACCAGAGAAGGAACAAATTTCCTCCATTTGCTTTCCCCCACTTCTGGTCCCTGGCCTTGGATTAAGCCAGAGAAGTCAGCTTTAAAGCCAGAGAAGCCAGTTTTAAACCAGAGAAGGAACGAATTTCCTCCATTTGCTTTCCCCCACTTCTGGTCCCTGGCCTTGGATCAAGCCAGAGAAGCCAGTTTTAAAGCCAGAGAAGCCAGTTTTAAACCAGAGAAGGAAGGAATTTCCTCCATTTGCTTTTCCCCAAATTTCCTGCCCTTTGCTCAAGCCAGAGAAGCCAGTTTTAAAGCCAGAGAAGCCAGTTTTAAACCAGAGAAGGAACGAATTTCCTCCATTTGCTTTCCCCCACTTCTGGTCCCTGGCCTTGGATTAAGCCAGAGAAGTCAGCTTTAAAGCCAGAGAAGCCAGTTTTAAACCAGAGAAGGAACGAATTTCCTCCATTTGCTTTCCTCCACTTCTGGTCCCTGGCCTCAGCTCAAGCCAGAGAAGCCAGTTTTAAACCAGAGAAGGAGAAATTTCCTCCCTTTGCTTTCCCCACTTCTGTCTCAAGCCTCTAGCCAGAGAAGTCAGTTTTAAAGCCAGAGAAGCCAGTTTTAAACCAGAGAAGGAACGAATGTCCTCCATTTGCTTTCCTCCACTTCTGGTCCCTGGCCTCAGCTCAAGCCAGAGAAGCCAGTTTAAAAGCCAGAGAAGCCAGTTTTAAACCAGAGAAGGAACACATTTCCTCCATTTGCTTTCCCCCGCTTCTGGTCTCTGGCCTTGGATCAAGCCAGAGAAGCCAGTTTTAAAGCCAGAGAAGCCAGTTTTAAACCAGAGAAGGAACACATTTCCTCCATTTGCTTTCCCCCGCTTCTGGTCCCTGGCCTTGGATCAAGCCAGAGAAGCCAGTTTTAAAGCCAGAGAAGCCAGTTTTAAACCAGAGAAGGAACGAATGTCCTCCATTTGCTTTCCCCCACTTCTGGTCCCTGGCCTCAGCTCAAGCCATAGAAGCCAGTTTTAAACCAGAGAAGGAAGGATTTTCCTCTGCTTGCTTTTCCCCACTTCTGGTCCCTGGCCTTGGATCAAGCCAGAGAAGCCGGTTTTAAAGCCAGAGAAGCCAGTTTTAAACCAGAGAAGGAACAAATTTCCTCCATTTGTTTTTCGCCACTTCTGGTCCCTGGCCTTGGATCAAGCCAGAGAAGCCAGTTTTAAAGCCAGAGAAGCCAGTTTTAAACCAGAGAAGGAACACATTTCCTCCATTTGCTTTCCCCCACTTCTGGTCTCTGGCCTTGGATCAAGCCAGAGAAGCCAGTTTTAAAGCCAGAGAAGCCAGTTTTAAACCAGAGAAGGAACACATTTCCTCCATTTGCTTTCCCCCGCTTCTGGTCTCTGGCCTTGGATCAAGCCAGAGAAGCCAGTTTTAAAGCCAGAGAAGCCAGTTTTAAACCAGAGAAGGAACACATTTCCTCCATTTGCTTTCCCCCGCTTCTGGTCCCTGGCCTTGGATTAAGCCAGAGAAGTCAGCTTTAAAGCCAGAGAAGCCAGTTTTAAACCAGAGAAGGAACGAATTTCCTCCATTTGCTTTCCCCCACTTCTGGTCCCTGGCCTTGGATTAAGCCAGAGAAGCCAGCTTTAAAGCCAGAGAAGCCAGTTTTAAACCAGAGAAGGAACAAATTTCCTCCATTTGCTTTCCCCCGCTTCTGGTCTCTGGCCTTGGATCAAGCCAGAGAAGCCAGTTTTAAAGCCAGAGAAGCCAGTTTTAAACCAGAGAAGGAACACATTTCCTCCATTTGCTTTCCCCCGCTTCTGGTCTCTGGCCTTGGATCAAGCCAGAGAAGTCAGCTTTAAAGCCAGAGAAGCCAGTTTTAAACCAGAGAAGGAACACATTTCCTCCATTTGCTTTCCCCCGCTTCTGGTCCCTGGCCTTGGATCAAGCCAGAGAAGCCAGTTTTAAAGCCAGAGAAGCCAGTTTTAAACCAGAGAAGGAACGAATGTCCTCCATTTGCTTTCCCCCACTTCTGGTCCCTGGCCTTGGATCAAGCCAGAGAAGCCAGTTTTAAAGCCAGAGAAGCCAGTTTTAAACCAGAGAAGGAACACATTTCCTCCATTTGCTTTCCCCCGCTTCTGGTCCCTGGCCTTGGATTAAGCCAGAGAAGTCAGCTTTAAAGCCAGAGAAGCCAGTTTTAAACCAGAGAAGGAACAAATTTCCTCCATTTGCTTTCCCCCGCTTCTGCTCCCTGGCCTTGGATTAAGCCAGAGAAGTCAGCTTTAAAGCCAGAGAAGCCAGTTTTAAACCAGAGAAGGAATGAATTTCCTCCATTTGCTTTCCTCCAATTCTGGTCCCTGGCCTTGGATTAAGCCAGAGAAGTCAGTTTTAAACCAGAGAAGGAACAAATTTCCTCCATTTGCTTTCCCCACTTCTGCTCCCTGGCCTTGGATTAAGCCAGAGAAGTCAGCTTTAAAGCCAGAGAAGCCAGTTTTAAACCAGAGAAGGAATGAATTTCCTCCATTTGCTTTCCTCCACTTCTGCTCCCTGGCCTTGGATTAAGCCAGAGAAGTCAGCTTTAAAGCCAGAGAAGCCAGTTTTAAACCAGAGAAGGAACGAATTTCCTCCATTTGCTTTCCTCCACTTCTGGTCCCTGGCCTTGGATTAAGCCAGAGAAGTCAGCTTTAAAGCCAGAGAAGCCAGTTTTAAACCAGAGAAGGAACGAATTTCCTCCATTTGCTTTCCTCCACTTCTGGTCCCTGGCCTTGGATTAAGCCAGAGAAGTCAGCTTTAAAGCCAGAGAAGCCAGTTTTAAACCAGAGAAGGAACGAATTTCCTCCATTTGCTTTCCTCCACTTCTGGTCCCTGGCCTTGGATTAAGCCAGAGAAGTCAGCTTTAAAGCCAGAGAAGCCAGTTTTAAACCAGAGAAGGAATGAATTTCCTCCATTTGCTTTTCCCCACTTCTGCTCCCTGGCCTTGGATCAAGCCAGAGAAGTCAGTTTTAAAGCCAGAGAGGCCAGTTTTGAACCAGAGAAGGAAGGAATTTCCTCCATTTGCTTTTCCCTATTTCTGGTCCCTAGCCTTGGCTCAAGCCAGAGAAGTCAGTTTTAAACCAGAGAAGGAGAAATTTCCTGGCCTCAGCTCAAGCGAGTTTTAAACCAGAAAAGGAAGGAATTTCTTCCGCTTCCTTTTTATTATTATTATTATTATTATTATTATTATTATTATTATTAAACTTTATTTGTATCCCGCTAGCATCTCCTGAAGGACTCGATGCGGCTTACAAGGCCAAGTCCTCAACACACCGTATAACAATACAAAACCTAAGGCAAATTAAAAACAATTAAAGCAATATAACAACAAGCGATAAACAATACACTAAGAAACAATAAAACTGGGCTGGGCCAGAGTAATGGGTATAGGATTAAAAGTGCTGATGTGGCAGGTGGTATATTTTTCCTGCTTTTGAAGTAAAACAACTACTTTCAAAGTAAAGACCACCCAATGAAACAAGATATAACACTTTCAAACCATTAACGAAAGGATTCGGAAGTCTCTGAAGTTTCGAAAAGTTTTGATTTTTTTTCTGTGAAAATTGGAATTGACTTTATAATCAAACCTCCTATATCCGAAACGTGTTTTAAACCATTTCTTTTTGTGGATCAACCAAGTCTACCTGAATATTGGGAAAAAAACCTTCAAGGTGAAAGAGCAGATGGGAACCAGAATCCATTGCTGCCTGGGAGTCTAGTGGAGTCTCCTTCCCTAAAGGTTTTCAAACAGAAACTGATCAGCTTACCCTCTTAGTTATTTTTAAAAATGTGATCATTATAAGCCAATGGCTACAAAACACGTTTCCCTCTTGTCAGCTTCCAGATTGCTTCAGCACCCACTTGTGCACATGGAAAGTCAGGGCAAAACACATCATGAGCCGGGACTTCGGCCACCTGATGCTCCCAGGGCTTGGAAAATGAGGGCTAAAAGTAGCAACATTACCTGCAGTGCATTACATGGGCAAAACAACATTCTTTTCGCCACATCGCATAACAGCTGGTAAGAAGATGCTGGTGTAATAAATCACATTTACTCATTACTACCAAGTGGTATGTGTGGGTGCATAGGAGTGGGTGTAAACTGTTCTTCTGGATTCAGAGCCATTTTTCAAAGTTTTGTTTTTGAGTAATGATATAATGCAACACAATTTTTGTTCCTGGATTATAAATGTCATTTCCTAATTGATGTGAAAAAGATCTTGGAGTCCTCGTGGACAACAAGTTAAACATGAGCCAACAATGTGATGTGGCGGCAAAAAAAGCCAACGGGATTTTGGCCTGCATCAAGAGGAGCCTAGTGTCTAGATCTAGGGAAGTCATGCTCCCCATGCTCTATTCAGCTTTGGTTAGACCACACCTGGAATATTGTGTCCAATTCTGGGCACCACAATTCAAGAGAGATATTGACAAGCTGGAATGTGTCCAGAGGAGGGCGACTAAAATGATCAAGGGTCTGGAGAACAAACCCTATGAGGAGCAGCTTAAGGAGCTGGGCATGTTTAGCCTGAAGAAGAGAAGGCTGAGAGGAGATATGATAGCCATGTATAAATGTGAGAGGAAGCCACAGGGAGGAGGGAGCAAGCTTGTTTTCTGCTTCCCTAGAGACTAGGATGCAGAACAATGGCTTAAAACTACAAGGAGATTCCATCTGAACACTAGGAAAAATTTCCTGACTGTGAGAGCCGTTCAGCAGTGGAACTCTCTGCCCGGAGTGTGGTGGAGGCTCCTTCTTTGGAAGCTTTTAAACAGAGGCTGGATGGCCATCTGTCAGGGGTGATTTGAGTGCAATATTCCTGCGTCTTGGCAGAATGGGGTTGGACTGGATGATGGCCCAGGAGGTCTCTTCTAACTCTTTGATTCTATGATTCCATGATTCAGTCATAAAAACACTGAAAAGTCTCTGGCTCTACGAGGAAATCATTGCTGTTTTTAATCAATAATTGTCCAGGTTATAGTCTCCAATATATTTGTATAACCCGGAGATCCAGTTTTTATTTTCTTTCTCCAAAATATGCTCCAACTCAGATTTCCTTTTTTGGAGAACCAAGTTTTATTGTCTTTCCTAAATATATCCTGTTGTATTTATTTCATGTCAAAAGGATTGCATTAATAAATTAGTATACAGTGTTTCCTCACTTGTTGCGGGTGTTAGATTTCAGGAGCACCCGCAAAAAGTGAAAATCCGTGAAGTAGGGATGCTATATATGTATATAGCATTCCGAGGGTGAGGCAGAAGCAAGGAGAGATGTAAAGGCACCACACATCCTTTTTTTCTTTCTTCCTTTTTTTGCTAGCTTGCTATCTCTGCTTTGCTTTGCAATCTCTCCTGATTGACTGCTGTCATATGTTCCACAGTTGATGGTGGTTGGTGGTGGTAGACCTGGCAGTTGGTGATGGAAGGGTTAATCTAAGTCTTGGTTCTAAAGGGCTGAGTAGTTTGGAAGTAACAGTAGCAGACAACACCAAATTGGGTGGGATAGCCAAGACTCCAGAGGACAGGAGCAGGATTCAAAACTATCTTGACAGATTAGAGAGATGGGCCAAAACTAACAAATGAAGTTCAACAGTGACAAATGCAAGATACTCCACTTTGGCAGGAAAAACGAAATGCAAAGATACAAAATGAGGGACGCCTGGTTTGAGAGCAGTACGTGTGAAAAAGATCTTGGAGTCCTCGTGGACAACAAGTTAAACATGAGCCAACAATGTGATGTGGCGGCAAAAAAAGCCAATGGGATTTTGGCCTGCATCAATAGGAGCCTAGTGTCTAGATCTGGGGAAGTCATGCTACTGCTCTATTCTGCCTTGGTTAGACCACACCTGGAATATTGTGTCCAGTTCTGGGCACGACAATTGAAGAGAGATATTGACAAGCTGGAATGTGTCCAGAGAGGGCGACTAAAATGATCAAGGGTCTGGAGAACAAGCCCTATGAGGAGCGGCTTAAGGAGCTGGGCATGTTTAGCCTGAAGAAGAGAAGGCTGAGAGGAGATGATAGCCATGTATAAATATGAGAGGAAGCCAGAGGGAGGAGGAGGGAGCAAGCTTGTTCTGCTTCCCTGGAGACTAGGACGCATTGGATCAATGGTTTCAGACTACAAGAGAGGAGATTCCATCTGAACATGAGGAAGAACTTCCTGACTGTGAGAGCCGTTCAGCAGTGGAACTCTCTGCCCCGGAGTGTGGTGGAGGCTCCTTCTTTGGAAGCTTTTAAACAGAGGCTGGATGGCCATCTGTCGGGGGTGATTTGAGTGCAATGATCCTGCTTCTTGGCAAGGGGTTGGACTGGATGGCCCATGATGTCTCTTCCAACTCTTTGATTCTATGATTCCATGATTCAGTCATAAAAACACTGAAAAGTCTCTGGCTCTACGAGGAAATCATTGCTGTTTTTAATCAATAATTGTCCAGGTTATAGTCTCCAATATATTTGTATAACCCGGAGATCCAGTTTTTATTTTCTTTCTCCAAAATATGCTCCAACTCAGATTTCCTTTTTTGGAGAACCAAGTTTTATTGTCTTTCCTAAATATATCCTGTTGTATTTATTTCATGTCAAAAGGATTGCATTAATAAATTAGTATACAGTGTTTCCTCACTTGTTGCGGGTGTTAGATTTCAGGAGCACCCGCAAAAAGTGAAAATCCGTGAAGTAGGGATGCTATATATGTATATAGCATTCCGAGGGTGAGGCAGAAGCAAGGAGAGATGTAAAGGCACCACACATCCTTTTTTTCTTTCTTCCTTTTTTTGCTAGCTTGCTATCTCTGCTTTGCTTTGCAATCTCTCCTGATTGACTGCTGTCATATGTTCCACAGTTGATGGTGGTTGGTGGTGGTAGACCTGGCAGTTGGTGATGGAAGGGTTAATCTAAGTCTTGGTTCTAAAGGGCTGAGTAGTTTGGAAGTAACAGTTTACAAGTAAAAGCAATTAAGGGTGGAGGTATGCTGGAGATGGGTTGCAGCTGGGTATTACTGGATTTAAGGAGCTAACCTTGAGACTGATCTTTTGGAGAAAAGTATCTGTTGTATTTTGGTGGTGGATGCTCCTGGTTTTTCACCTAGGTCTGTTGGATTTTTCGGTATCCTGACCTGTCTCTTGTAATCTTTTTTTAAAATTATTTTTTATTTGGAATATGATGCTCCTCAGATTGGAGCGGATAGAAAAGAGAAAAGAGAGAGAGAAAAGAAAAGAATGGTAAATTACTGTGTTTACATGGAAAGAGTGAGAACAATATTTTTATAGTAGAGTGAAATAGGAAAGTGAGAGGGAAAAGAAAAAAGAAAAGAAAAACATTTAAAACACTTCCAGGAGCTCCCAGGATAGAAATTAAGCGTTGAATGATGGCCTTAGGCCTTTGTTGTCTTTTCATCCTCTTGATTAATCGTCGGCTTCACATTGATGATCCTTAGAGTTTCTTCAAGGAACAATGCTGATATAAATTTCCTTCTTTGTCCCTTTAATATACTCCAGAAAAGCTCCCCAGTCAGTTCTGGGTGATTTCGTCATGCTTTGTGATATTTTTTGTGTCAGGATATCCATGTTCATGATATCCCATGCTTTAAACAACCATTGTTCCACCGTGGGGATATCTCCGGTTCTCCAGATTCTTGCCAATACTATTCTCGCAGCAGTGGTGAAATAAAAAATATTTTTTTCTAAATTTTTATCAATGATGGAGTCTATTATCCCCAGTAGCATTGACTCTGGATTGAATTCTATTTTTATCTTCCATATTATTTTGATCTCATTAGAAATTTCATGCCAAAATTTGTTAATCCTTTTGCAATTCCACCACACATGAAAATAATTCCCTTTATGTTTTCCACATTTCCAGCAGGTATCGGTTGTTTTTCCTTTACTAAACTTTGCTATCTTTTCTGGAGTCAGGTACCATCTATAAAAGGCTTTATACCAGTTCTCTTTAAGCTCAGATGCATAAGTATATTTTATTTTCTTACACCCTGTCTCTTGTAATCTTGTAATCCTGGAACCTTGAACCTTTGAATTGGCTTTTGACTACGGTATAGACCAGGGGTCGGGAACCTTTGGCCCTCCAGCTGTGGTGGACTTCAACTCCCACAATTCCTTGAGGCTCGGCATTCGCCCCAAAGGCTTACCTTGGCCCAACGAGGTTTGTTTGGCTCTTTTTCATGAAGGACGGGCAGCAAAGGGGGAGAGACGAGCGTAACGTAGCTGTGCAGATGGCGAGGAAGGATGCGGAGCCTACAGACTGGCCTCGGAGGGAGAGAGCGGGCGGAAACCCCTGCGGGCAACGCGCCTCCTCGCCGCTTAAACAGCGCAGAGCCCTTTCCCTCCAGCCTTCGCCTTCCCTTTTCCCCGACAAGCTCTGCACGACGTCACTCAGCCGGCGTCGTTGCTAGGGAGGGGGTCCATGCGGGGCGGGTGCTAAGGGCCGAAGCGGCGAGGAAGCGCATTGCCCGCAGGGGTTTCCGCCCGCTCTCTCCCTCCGAGGCCAGTCTGTGGGCTCCGCATCCTTCCTCGCCATCTGCACAGCTACGTTACGCTCGTCTCTCCCCCTTTGCTGCCCGTCCTCCATGAAAAAGAGCCAAACAAACCTCGTTGGGCCAAGGTAAGCCTTTGGGGCGAATGCCGAGCCTCAAGGAATTGTGGGAGTTGAAGTCCACCACAGCTGGAGGGCCAAAGGTTCCCGACCCCTGGTATAGACTCTTGATCCCTGGACTCTGTTATTGAACTCTTGACATTTGAGCATTGGACTGGACCCTTTTGACTACGAAGTTATTTTTGCTATCAGTTTTTGTTTATTCTGTAGCTGAGTGCTATCTCTGTGTTTTCTATTTTGGTCTATTAAAACAGCTAGCAAGTAAGTGCCGTTTTAATTAAACTGTTTGATAAAACTGGGAGTTTTGATTCATCTCTACCTAAACAAGGTAGAGCCCTGGCAACATGACAGCTGCCTCTCTCCCAAGGGGGAGGGTGGAACTCAATCCATACTCCATCATTGCCAAGAGGCCGGATTAGAACGCCGTTCTGGGCAACAGCAACCATTCATAAACTGGGAGGCAAAAACCCGTGAAACAGCAAATCTACAAAAAGCGAACTGCGAAGTATTATTATTATTATTATTATTATTATTATTATTATTATTATCTTTATTTGTACCCCGCTAGCATCTCCCAAAGGACTCGATGCGGCTTACGAAGGCCAAGGCCTCAAAACATAGCATAACAATACACAGCCTAACGCAAATCAAAAACAGTTAAAGCAATATTAAACAACAGCAATAAAACAATACTCCAAGACACAATAAAATTGGGCCGGGCCAGAGTAGTGGGTACAGATTAAAAGTGCCGATGTGACAGGTGATATGTAGGATTATAGGGTAAGTGCAGTGTGCCAGCAATCTTAATTTCTACTAAAGTGTTTCTGGGACTTGTTGTTGGAGTTTTCCTATTCTGTGAGCGTGTGGGTTCGTAGACGGAGATGCGGTCACGCAGGTAGGGTGGTCCCAAACCATTTAGGGCTTTGTAGGTAAGCACCTGCACCTTGAATTGGGCTTGGAAAATAAATGGCAGCCAATGGAGCTCCTTGAACAGGAGGGTTGACTTCTCTCTGTAAGGAGCACCAGTTAACATCCTGGCCGCCACCCGTTGGACCAGATGAAATTTCCGAGCCATTTTCAAGGGCAGCCCCACGTAGAGCGCATTACAGTAGTCCAATATAGAGGTGACCAAGGCATGGACCACCCTGGCCAGATCAGCCTTTGCGAGGTACGGTCGCAGTTGGCGCACGAGTCTCAGTTGTGCAAAAGTAGCGAGGGAACACTGTAAAACTAATAAAATAGAGGGAATGCAAGTGGCTAAACCACATTGTCTGTGTCATGTAACATGTTCTGCAGTTGGTGGTGGTTGGTGGTGGTAGGCCTAGCAGTTGGTGATGGAAAGGTTAATGTAAGTCTTAGTTCTAAAGGGTTGCGTAATCTGTAAATAAGAGTTCATGGGTGAAAACAATTAAAGGTGAGGTATGCAAGACATAGGTTTCAGCTGGGTGTTTCTGGATATAATGAGCTAGCCTTGGGACTGATCTTTGGGAGAAAAAGTATTTGTCTTATTTTGGTGGTAGATGCTGCTGGTTTTCCCCCAGGTTTCTCAACTGTCTCCTGAACTCTTGAAACCCTAGAACCTTGAATCTTTGGACTGGCTTTTGATTACAGTATAGAATCTTGATCCCCGGTCTTTGCTCACTGAACTCTCAGCATTTGACCACTGGACTGGATCCTTTTACTATGGTGTAGCGTTTTTGTTTTATATTCAGTTTTTTGTTTTATATTCTGTGGCTGAGTGCTATCTTTATGTTTTGTATGTTTTGGACTATTAAAACAACCAGATAGTAAGTGCTGCTTTAATTAAATTGTTTAACACAAACTGGAAGTTTGTTTGGTTCACCTCTGCCGGAATAATGGCAGAGCCCTGGCATCATGACAGTCTATAGCTTGAAACAGTTTTTCCTCTGTGCACAAGGCAAGGCATTGTGGGCAAGTATACAGGTGCTGAATTATTTGATCTGCTCCACCATTGCACAAGGTGAAGGGGGGTTCTAGGTCAGGGGTTCTCAACCTTCCTCATGCTGCGACCTCTTAATATAATTCCTCATGTTGTGGTGACCCCCAACCATAAAATTATTTTCCTTCCTACTTCATAATTGTCATTTTGCTACTGTTATCAATCGTAATGTAAATATCTCATATGCAGGATGTATTTTCATTCACTGGACCAAATTTGGCACAAATACCCCATACGCCCAAATTTGAATACTGGTGGGATTGTGGGGTGGTAGCTTGATTTTGTCATTTGGGAGTTGTGGTTGCTGGGATTTGTAATTCACCTGCAATCAAAGTGCATTCTGAACTCTATCAATGATGGAATTGAACCAAACTTGGCACACAGAACAGCCATGGCCAATAGAAAACACTGGAAGGGTTTGGTGGGCATTCACCTTGAGTTTTGGAGTTGTAGTTTGCCTACATCCAGAGAGCACTATGGATTCAAACGATGATGGATCTGGACCAAACTTGGCATGAATACGCAATATGCCCAAATGTGAACACTGGTGGAGTTTGGGGAAAATAGTCCTTGACATTTTGAGAGTTGTAGTTGCTGGGATTTGTAGTTCACCTACAATCAAAGAGCATTCTGAACCCCACCAACGACAGAATTGGGCCAAACTTCCCACATAGAACCCCCATGACCAACAGAAAATACTGTGTTTTCTGGTGGTCTTTAGTGACCCCCCTAACCCATCTTCGTGACCCCTCCAGGGGTCCCGACCCCCAGGTTGAGAACCACTTCTAGGTAGTGCCATTGCTTTGCAATTTATCCTGTAATTGAGAATAATGGAACCAGTCATTTATCCCATTCTGACTATTGTAGCATTGTTATCTAACAACCACGTTAATGAATGTGTTCCATTCCAGGATGTGATGTTTTCATATACTCTATATCTTCCCTGATTGGCTGGGATCAACTCAGAAGCTTCGTTCACTCTCTTTCCCTTGTGCCAGATCAATGTCTGTAAGCAGCACTTTAGCTGCAATACTGGCTGTATATCATGTAGATCCATTGCAAATTGAATCCATCTTATTTGGTCCATGTAGACATGGCCTCAGATCAATTCGCTTCAGCCTGGGCTCTAACGTGGATGCATTCTGACTGCTCTGGGTCTCCATTTTGGGATGAACTCAAGACACATGACCTTCTTTAGGGACGGGTCCAGCCTCCTCATCCAGGTGGAAAGTCCCTGCAGCAAAATGCCTAGAGCAGAGGCGTGAGCGGGTATAAATAAAGGAATGCTTCAGCGACCTCGGCCCTGGAAATCCAGCCTTATTTGTCTGCGTCCCTCTGCAGTTGCCTTCACTGTGGTGATGCTATCGACCAGTTGCTGCTCCTCCTGACAGATGGATGGATGAATGAATGGATGGATGGAGAGTCCGTCAAGGGATGAAGAGGGCAAGCAGTCAAGGGGCTGGCTGCAGCTTCCTTCCCCATGGGAGGCATATAGCCAATTGATTTCCTATTTCCCGAACCCTGCCTTATTTATTTATTTATTTATTTATTTATTTATTTGACTAGTATACCGCCATTCCCAATTTGGCTCGGAGCGGTTTACAGCAGTAGATTAAAACAATGCAACCAACTTTAAAATACAATAAAAACGAGAACAGACATAGTCCCGAGTTATTCACCCATCGAAAGCTTGTCGGAAAAGAAAGGTTTTACAGGCTTTCCGAAAAGCAAGTAGCTCTCGGATGGTTCAGGTTTCAACTGGCAAGGCATTCCATAAATAAGGGGCCACTATCGAGAAGGCTCTCTGCCTAGTCGAGGACAGATGATAGGTCCGGATGTTGGGGACTTCAAGCAAATTTTGGTCTTCAGACCGAAGTAATCTCTGGGGTTGGTAGGGGGATAAGCGGGCCCTCAGGTACGCCGGCCCCAGACCATGTAAGGCTTTAAAGGTTAGTACCAGCACCTTGAAAGTAATCCGGTGCTCAATCGGAAGCCAGTGCAGCTGTTGTAAAATTGGGGTGATATGACACCTCGGCGGCACCCCGGCGAGAAGACGAGCCGCCACATTTTGCACCAGTTTCAGTTTCCGGATAACTGACAAAGGAAGGCCAATGTAGAGGGTGTTACAGTAGTCAAGCCCTGAGATGACCGTCGCCTGGATCACCGTAGCCAGGTCGTTCTTAGATAGGAAGGGAGCTAATTGGCTAGCGTGGCATAGATGGAAAAACGCAGATCTGCTCATAGCAGAGACCTGGGCCTCCATTGTGAGCAGAGGGTACAATAAGACACCAAGGCTTTTTACAGAAGGTGACGGACGTAGTGTCTCGCCATCCAGGGTAGGCAGCTGGATCTCCCTCCCACCCGGACGGCCCAGCCAAAGGATCTCCGTCTTCGCTGGGTTCACCCTCAACCTGCTGGCACGCAACCATCCAGCAACGGCCTCAAGGCACTGAGGGAAATTTTCGGGTACAGAGTCCGGCCGGCCCTCCATCCTCAGAATGAGCTGTCATCCGTTTACTGGTGGCACTCAAGCCCAAAGCTCCGCACCAGTCGGGCAAGCGGTCGCATATAGACGTTAAATAATAGAGGAGAGAGATAGCTCCCTGCGGGACCCCACAAATTAGCGGAGATCTCTCGGAAACCATCTCTCCCCTCACCACACACTGTCCCCGATTCTGGAGGAAGGAGGACACCCACTTAAGGGGTATCCCCCTCACCCCAGTCATAGCTAGGGGATCACACTCCATGCACTCCTTCATGCCTAGAGGAAACATTTCTCTAACATCTCTGCACACCTCCGAGGTCAATTTATGGTGGAGTTATGCCACTAGAAAATGTCAACAAGCAAAACTGTCGGTAGTAGATACTGGTCCCCTGAACAACAGAGAATTGAGAATACACAAGAAATAGTTGTAATAAGTGAGAGAGAATGATTACCAAATGTTGGAACATGTAAAAACCAGTTTGTCAGTGTCTTCTCTGAAAAATACAAAGCATAATGCTGATTGGTTGGGCCATGCCCAGAAGATAGCTGAGCCTGGGAGTTTTGGCAAGAGTTACATGTTTTAAGTTTCCTGTGCAGGAGCTTGCCAAGACAGTTTGCATTTCTACTTCTTGGCTGCTAGAAGGAGATCCTTCACTTGGACACCAAAGGACCATTTGAACATCTCTCAAAGCACATTGTGTGAGTCAATGCAGCTGCTCACATGACTGTATATATGTTGCTCTGCATAAACAGAGAGTAAACACCTTATTTTTTGATGATCATCTGTGTGGCTGGAGCCCCCGGTGGTGCAGTGGGTTAAACCCCTGTGCCGGCAGGACTGAAAACCGACAGGTTGCAGGTTCGAATCCGCGGAGAGGCAGATGAGCTCCCTCTATCAGCTCCAGCTCCCCAAGTGGGGACATCAGAGAAGCCTCATAGAAGGATGATAAAAAAAACCCATCAAAATCATCTGGGCATCTCCTGGGCAACGTCCTTGCAGACGGCCAATTCTCTCACACCAGAAGCGACTTGCAGTTTCTCAAGTCACTCCTGACCCGAAAAAAAAAATCTGTGTGGCTTATTTTTTCTCTAGCAAGAGAAAAAATTCAGTGTGTGAATTGGTAAAGATGTGAACTTCGTGTGATTACCATTCCACTACACCAAAGCAATGCTCCCACCTTCATATTTCTCTCCTTTTCCAAGTAGACTATAAGAGCAAGCCATGAGACTCTGAGTCTGCTTCTGAGACCTGGAAGCCCTAACATGGAAAGAAAAGCTCACTATAATTGCTTGGTTTGGGGGGGGGGGGTCCCCAATGGGGAGCCTGACCCATCTGCCTACAGCAACCCACACCTGTCCACAATGAAGCTGGTCCACCTATTGTTGCCTTCAGCCTAGAATTGTTGTTACCAATTTCCCCATATTGAGTTGCCTGGAAAAAGAAGGAAGCACTTTCCCCATCTCCTTTTGGGAAACGGCTGAAGATTTATTGTCCTCTAGAAACGTCAACATTCATGAAGGAGAAATGCAACTCGGAGGGACCCCCAGGCAGCTTCCTATCAACCTCCCCTCTTCCTTGTCTGACTCAGAGCCCTGCCTTGGCCTTCAGCAAAGTCTGAGGAACAGATATTCAGGAGCATTTCCCCACTTGTGTCTCCTCTCTCTGCTGAGCTGGAACACATCCATGTTGGGCTTCAGCCAGCAACGTATGTATGTATGGGGCAGGGGAAGGGGGAACGTAGGCGGGACTTGGAAGCCTTCAGTTTGACTGCCAGGTTCCAGTCTCTTGGGGTAGATTTAACAATCAAACACCCAAAATTGTCTCCCTCTAATAGTGGAGGAAAAACCCAAGTGTTGGGTTTGGGTCTGAACATTGCTAGTGAGTCTATGGCTAGATTAATGTGTAGCTATAGGGTAGAAAATGAGCGAATTGTCCCCCAAAAGGCCCTAACAGTGAACTAAGTGCAATGGGATTCCTAATATTCTCAATATCCATTCAAAGAAAGTACAATAGCACTAAACCAAGGTGGTCAATTGCATCATTCACACTTGCCTCCAACAGACAAGAGTGGACATTCCGCAGATATATAAGTGCAATTTTCCTAGTTTCCAACAGACCTCACTATCTCAGAGCTGCCTGCCATAGATGTGGGTGAAACATCAGGAGAGAATGCTTCTGGAACATGGCCAAACAGCCCAGAAAACTCACAGCAACCCAGTGATTCTGACCATGAAAGTCTTCGACAACACATACGATAACACTGTGTAACAAATTTGAAAAATATTTGGTTCCTGGTTTGAAAGTGACTTAGGCCAGCGGTTCTCAACTTAGGGGTCACAACCCCCAAGGGGGTCGCTGGGCCATTTTCCAGGGGTCACGAAGCCACCTCGGTTGGCCCTGCCCCCCTCCAAAATGGCTGCTGGCTCCTGTGCGAGCCAAACAGCCACGGCCTTTCCCGCTTGCTCCGTGCCCTCCGGACTCGGAGGATGCGAGGGGCAAGTGTAAGGCCCTCGCCATGGCACGGCCATGGAGGAGGCCATTCCCGCTCGCCCCACACGCCCTCTGGCCTCGGAGGACACGAGGAGCGAGTGTAAGGCCCTCGCCATGATCATGGAGGGGGCCTTTCCCGCTCTTCCCGTGTGCTCTCCGGCCTTGGAGGACACGAGGGGTGAGTGTAAGGCTCTCGCCATGGCCACAGCCATGGAGGGGGCCTTTCCCGCTCACGTCGCACGCCCTCCGGCCTTGGAGGACACGCGGGGCAAGTGTAAGGCCCTCGCCACAGCCATGGAGGGAGCCTTTCCCACTCCGGTGGGAAGCTTCCCATCAACAAGATCATAGTGATGAAGATGGAAAATAAGGTTGGGGCAATAACACATCCCTGTTTGACACCTGATTCCACCTTAAATGGGTCACTTTGGGAGCCATTGCTGTCCAAGACTGTTGCCATCATGTCATCATGGAGAAGCCACAGGATGTTCACAAAGTTGTTGGGGCCCCCAATTTTTTGGAGGATGATCCAGAGAGCGCCACAGTTCACTGTGTCAAATGCCTTTGAAAGTGATATTTTCTGACTAATTGTTTAATATTTTGAAAGTAGTCATTATACTCCAGAAACTTTGTTTTTGTGGCTGTCACAAACCAGGCTGAATTGGTTGAGACTCAAATGAGAGAGTCATTGAAAACCTATCACAAAACGTGCTGCAGGATGTCCCCCCGAAACAAAGTTTTTGCAGCTGTCTCTCGTCCCTGCCAACTGTACTTGTGCCGTGCAAAAAGAGAATTCACGAAAACATTAGGAAGAATGTCCTGACCATTGTAGGTGTTCATCACTGAAATATTTTCAGCTCTGGTGGAGCCTTTCTTAAATGCAAAGGCTGGATGGCCATCTGCAATGTGGAATTATAGTAGTTGAAGTCCAAAACACCTGTAGGGCCAAAGTTTGCCCATGCCTGGGCTATCCAATCCAACCCCATCCGCCACTCATGAGGACACAGTCCAAGCCCTCCCAGCAGATGGGCATCCAGCCTTTGCTTTTAAGAGAGGCTCCACCAGAGCTGAAAATAGTTCACTGACGATGGTCTGGCAAAAAAACAAAATGCAACGATACAGAATGGGGGACGATGCCTGGCTCGAGAACAGTACGTGTGAAAAAGATATTGGAGTCCTTGTGGACAACAAGTTAAACATGAGCCAGGAATGTGATGTGACGGCAAAAAAAGCCGTCAAGAGGAGCATAGTGTCTAGATCTAGGGACGTCATGCTCCCCATGCTCTATTCCCCTTTGGTTAGACCACACCTGGAATATTGTGTCCAATTCTGGGCACCACAATTGAAGAGAGATATTGACAAGCTGGAATGTGTCCAGAGGAGGGCGACTAAAATGATCAAGGGTCTGGAGCACAAGCCCTATGAGGAGTGGCTTAAGGAGCTGGGCATGTTTAGTCAGAAGAAGAGAAGGCTGATATGATAGTCATGTATAAATATGTGAGAGGAAGTCATAGGGAGGAGGGAGCAAGCTTGTTTTCTGCTTCCTTGGAGACTAGGATGCAATGGAGCAATGGCTTCAAACTGCAAGAGAGGAGATTCCATCTGAACATTAGGAAGAACTTCCTGTGAGAGCTGTTCAGTAGTGGAACTCTCTGCCCCGGAGTGTGGTGGAGGCTCCTTCTTTGAAAGCTTTCAAACAGAGGCTGGATGGCCATCTGTCAGGGGTGCTTTGAATGCAATATTCCTGCTTCTTGGCAGAATGGAGTTGGACTGGATGGCCCAGGAGGTCTCTTCCAACTCTAGGATTCTATGATTCTTCCTAATGTTTTTGTGAATTCTCTTTTCCTACCGGCTGTTAGGAATTGTGGGAGTTGAATTCCAAAACACCTGGAAGGCCAAAGTTTGCTCATGCCTGGGATAGGCCCTGGGGTCTCCTCTGACTCCACCATGCTATGACCCCGTGCTGCACACTTAATAGACCTAATCCCTTGCATTTTGCCCCCTTCTAATCTTTCAGGCCCCCTCTCCTCGCTGGCCTCGAGGCATTCCCAGGACGGTTCATGCCGGGGCCACCAATGTGGGTCCTTGCCACCCAGACGCAGCCCCAAGGCCTCCCCGGAGCGAGGAAGAAGAAGCCAGGAGCAATTCCTTCCATCTGGAGAGAAGGAGGGGAAGCATATTAGGCATACCCACCCAGGCAGCCTTCACCCTTCGTGCTTTGCATTTTCCCAAGGGGAGCATCCACTCCTTGCCCCCAAATAGCCCTTGGCAATTAGATTATTGGTCATTTCACTCCGCAAGTCTGTTCTTTCAAGGACTGGATTCCAGATCCACTCTTCAAGGATTGCTCAGGCAGAGAATGGCTCATTTCTGACTTACTTACTTTACTTTACTTAGGCGATCCCTCGTTGGACAAGTAGGATAGTCTTCCATGATCTGTATTTTTGTGGATATGTAGGTGGCTGTGAAGCCCTATTCTTGACCTGCATCTTCTCCCACAGTGAGGGCATTGGTTTCTGGAGGAGAACAACTACTTTCACAGTAAGACTCACACAATTAAACAGGACATAACGCTTTCAAACCAGGAACAGAACATGTTTCAAATCCAGTGGAGTTGATTGCGGAGACCATCGCTTCAAGGATGGTGGTCTTTGCTTCTTCCAGCACGTTGATGTTTGTCCGCTTGTCTACCCAAGAGATTGGCAGGATTTTTCAGAGGCAGCACTGATGGAATCGTTCCAGGAGTTGTGCATGATGTCTGTAGACAGTCCACGTTTCGCAGGCACATAGCAGGGGTGGGAGGACAATGGCTTTATAAACAAGCCCCTTGGTCTCCCTACAGATGTCCTGGTCCTCAAACACTCTCTGCTTCATTCTGAAAAATGCAGCACTCGCAGAGCTCAGGCGGCGTTGAATTTCAGTGTCAATGTTGAATATTGAAGCATGGCCTCATGTCACCTTCTCTCAAGTTTTTCTTCTCCAAACTTAACATCCTCGGCTCCTTAGGAAGCCTCTCATTGGGATTCATAGTTTCCTGTGACCATTTTGGTCCAGAATTGTTCATGCCATGGCTACCTGGGAGTGTGGTGGAGTCTCCATATTGGGAGGTTTTCCAAACAGATACTGCAGAGGTGCATCTACACTGTAGAATTAGTGCAGTTGGACACCACTTGAACTCCCATGGCTTAATGCTGTGGGATCCAGGGAGTTGCTGTTGTCGCTGTCCTTTCATAAGGCATTTTCTGCCACAGAGTGCTAGTACCATACCAAACTATAACTTCCCACCATTCCACAGCATTGGGCCTTGGAATGCCCATACCTCAGGGCCCTGAGATGGCATTGAGCAGCTCCTTGGCACTTTAGCTTCCCAATGAAATCCACAGATTCCAGAGTAACTCAAGCCTCGTTCCATTCAGCCATTGCAAGAAGAATGCCAAAGCACCTGTCGCAACAGCACAAGTTTCGTGCCCAGTGCCAAGGAGGCAACATGGGATGAAACAGCGGTTGACATGTCAATTGGCATTTTGAAGGGTCTGGCAACTCATAGAATAATAGATTATAGGGTTGAAAGAGACCTCCAGAAGTCATCCAGTCCAACCCCATTCTGCCAGGCAGGAAGGGAGACACAGCCAAAGCCTTCCTGACAGATGACCATCCAGACAACACTTATAAACAAACTTCCAGAGAGGAGAATTTCTTGGACTCCCAGGCAGAAGCAGGCTCCACTTTTGGACAGCTCTTAGACGCACTTTCATTGCCAAGCTCAATGCTATGGAATGCTGGGAGCTGTATTTTGGGAAGTTACCATTGCTCTTTGATAGACTCAGTTTATATGTTTCTATGGATTTAATCTGAATTGTTTTAAATACTAATTATGTTTAATACTGTATTGTCGAAGGCTTTCATGGCCAGAATCACTGGGTTGTTGTAGGTTTTTTCCGGGCTATATGGCCATGTTCTGGAGGCATTCTCTCCTGACGTTTCGCCTGCATCTATGGCAAGCATCCTCAGAGGTAGTGAGGTCTGTTGGAACTAGGAAAAATGGGTTTATATATCTGTGGAATGACCAGGGTGGGACAAAGGACTTTTGTCTGCTGGAGCTAGCTGTGAATGTTTCATCTGATCACCTTGATTAGCTAATCAACCATGTACCATGCAGTTGTGGACAAGTCTACAGAGGGACCACCAAACGCAGCGCCCAGACACGCATCAAGGAACATGAAAGGCACTACAAACTACTCCAACCAGAGAAATCAGCCATAGCAGAGCACCTGATGAACCAACCTGGACACAGCATATTATTTGAGAACACAGAAGTGCTGGACCACTCTCACAACCACCATGTCAGACTACACAGAGAAGCCATTGAAATCCACAGGCATGTGGACAATTTCAACAGAAAGGAGGAAACCATGAAAATGAACAAAATCTGGCTACCAGTATTAAAAAACTCTAAAATTACAACAGCAAAAACAGCAGAGAGGAAACAACCAGGCACATCTAATCACCTCTCAACAAAAGATTCCCCCAGGCTCATCCAAGCCAATAAATGCTAATCAAGGTGGTCAGTTGAAACATTCACACCTAGCTCCAGCAGACAAGAGTTCTTTGTCCCACCCTGGTCATTCCAGATATATAAACCCATTTTCCTACTTCCAACAGACCTCACTACCTCTGAGGATGGTTGCCATAGATGCAGGCGAAATGTAGGAGAAAAATTGCCTCCAGAACATGGCCATATAGCCCGGAAAAACCTACAACAACCCTGTGTTTCTATGGATTTAATCTGAATTGTTTTAAATACTAATTATGTTTAATGCTGTTTTAATATTAGTATATTAGTATATTTTAAATTGTATTGGGTTGCTTTTAATGTTAATCGCTTTGAGTCTCCTTATGGAGAGAAAATGTGGGATATAAATAAAAAGAAGAAGAAGAAGAGGAAGAAGAAGAGGAGGAGGAGGAGGAAGAATAGTGCTACAACTCTTATTATTCTATAGCATTGAGATGTGGCTGTTCAAGTGGGGTCAAACTGCATTGACCATATAGTGCAGATGTACCCTGAGTCTGTTGCAAGTTAGTCTCTTCTTGAGCAATTAAATCAAACATTCTTTCGACTATATTAAGATTTAAGAATTAGCCTTTCATGAATGGATAAACATAAACATAAATTAACTATAGTAGGAAAGCAGGCCTGATTTTCAGTCATGCCGCCCTCTCGTGGCCAGTACCAAAGGGGAAATTATTTAAGCCTAGAGTACTTTTAAAATCATTAATTTTTCTTTCTTCCTTCCTTTCTCCTTCCTTCCTTCCTTCCTTCCTTCCTTCCTTCCTTCCTTCCTTCCCTTCCTTCTTTCCCTCCCTCCTTCCTTCCTTCTTTTCCTCCTTCTCTTCTTTCTCCTTTCCTTCCTTCTTTTCCTTCCTTCTTTTCTTTCCATACCTTCCTTCTCTCTTTCCTTCCTTCCTTCTTTTTCTCCCTCCCTTCTTTTCCTTCCTTCTTTCCTTCCTTCCTTCCTTCTTCCTTCTTCTCTTCTTTCTCCTTTCCTTCCTTCTTTTCCTTCCTTCCTTTTCCTTCCATACCATCCTTCTCTCTTTCCTTCCTTCCTTCTTTTTCCTCCCTCCCTTCTCTTTCTTCTTTTTTCTTCCTTCCTTCCTTCCTTCCTTCCTTCCTTCCTTCCTTCCTTCTCTCCTTCCTTCCTTCCCTTCCTTCCTTCTCTTTTCTCCTTTTCTTCCTTCTTCTTCTTCCTTTTTCTTTCCTTCCTTCTCTCTTCCTTCCTTCCTTTCTTTTTCCTCCCTCCCTTCTCTTTTTTTTTCTTCTTCTAATCCTTCCTTCTTTTCCTCCATCCTCCTTTTTTCCTTCCTTCCTTCTCTTCCTTCCTTTTCTTCCTTCCTTTTCCTTCCATACCTCCCTTCTCTCTTTCCTTTCTTCCTTCTTTTTCCTCCCTCCCTTCTCTTTCTTCTTCCTTCTTTCCCTCCCTCCTTCCTTCCTTCTTTTCCTCCTTCTCTTCTTTCTCCTTTCCTTCCTTCTTTTCCTTCCTTCTTTTCTTTCCATACCTTCCTTCTCTCTTTCCTTCCTTCCTTCTTTTTCTCCCTCCCTTCTCTTTCTTCTTTTTTCTTCCTTCTAATCCTTCCTTCCTTTCCTTCTTTTCCTCCCTCCCTTCTCTTCTTCTTTTTTCTTCCTTCCTTCCTTCCTTCCTTCTTCCTTCCTTCCTTCCTTCCCTCCTTCCTTCCTTCTTTCTCCTTTTCTTCCTTCTTTTCCTTCCTTCCTTTTCCTTCCATACCTTCCTTCTCTCTTTCCTTCCTTCCTTCTTTTTCCTCCCTCCCTTCTCTTTCTTTTTTTCTTCCTTCTAATCCTTCCTTCTTTTCCTCCATCCTCCTTTTTTCCTTCCTTCCTTCTCTTCCTTCCTTTTCTTCCTTCCTTTTCCTTCCCTCCCTTCTCTCTTTCTTTCTTCCTTCTTTTTCCTCCCTCCCTTCTCTTTCTCTCCTTCTTTCCCTCCCTCCTTCCTTCCTTCTTTTCCTCCTTCTCTTCTTTCTCCTTTCCTTCCTTCTTTTCCTTCCTTCTTTTCTTTCCATACCTTCCTTCTCTCTTTCCTTCCTTCCTTCTTTTTCTCCCTCCCTTCTCTTTCTTCTTTTTTCTTCCTTCTAATCCTTCCTTCTTTTCCTCCATCCTTCTTTTTTCCTTCCTTCCTTTTTCTCTTCTTTTTCCTTCCTTCCCTTCCTTCCTTCCTTCCCTTCCCCTTCCCCTTCCCCTTCCCCTTCCCCTTCCCCTTCCCCTTCCCCTTCCCCTTCCCCTTCCCCTTCCCCTTCCCCTTCCCCTTCCCCTTCCTTCCCCGGTATGTAGTTCAGTGAGTCACGAGCATTTTTTTAACAGAGAAGGCAAAAAACATTGTAAACCCCCAGAATTCCATTGCATTGAGCCATTGCAGTTCAAGTGACCTCAAACTGCATTAATTCAGCAGTGTGAATGCCTCTCACATGTACCGAGGCACTACAGAATCTCATCAATGCTTGGAAAAACATGGCTGTTTTTCCATTACAATTTCCCAGAACACCCCCATCAGCCTTTTTGTGCTGGTGAAGGGATGCTTGGACTTCCAGTACAAAAAACCTAACATTGCAAAGCTCTTTGGGCTGAATATGGATTTAGGTGCAGTGTGTTCTTCCCAATTCATAACCCTCTTGACCTTCCTTGGCCACTGCATGCCATGGGTTTCAGCAGTGAAATACTGGCCATTGTGCCAATTCAACTCAGGAAAGCAAATTGCCACAAGCAAATCTTGAAAAATCGGTGAAAGAAACGGCAGCTGGTCGAGATTAAATTAGATCATCTGGAAATGTCGGGGCCGTGGAGGGTTTTTCCTGCAACCACATTGACCACAGACAAGGTAGAAATGACTGGTTCAAGAGACCCATGGGAGTTTGCGCCTTCCCCATAAACAAATAGTTTCAAAACTGGGTTCCCTCTCATGAAGCAAATGTTACCAGTGCAAGGTATCTGAGATGCTTGACTCTGAAGGTTCATCTACACAGTGGAATTAATGCAGTTCAGCACCACTTTAGCTGCCATGGCTCAATGCTGTGGGTTCCTGGGAGCTGGGAATGTAGCTTGGCCCTGCTCTGGCTAAATGCTACGTAAGAGCGGGACTTGAAGTTCTGCAAGGTCTCCTTAGCCTTCTTTGGCAAAGAGTGCTTTTGCCTTGCCAAACTACATCTCCCAATCCCTTAGTATTGAAGCATGGCAGGCAAAGTGGTGTCAAACCATATTCCTCCTGTTGTGTAGATGCACCATAAAGGAGGGGGACATGAGAGAAGCCTCCTCGCAGGATTGCAAGACATCCGGGCGTCCCCTGCGCAACGTCATCGTAGACAGCTGATTCTCTCAGCATCCCGAGCTCTGTGGATCACCTGGGAAGGAATCCCACTGGAGCATTGCAGCGCACCCAAATACCTGGGAGTCACTCTGGACCGTGCTCTGACCTACAAGAAGCACTGCCTGAATATCAAGGAAAAAGTGGGCGCTAGAAACAATATCATACGAAAGCTGACTGGCACAACCTGGGGATCACAACCAGACACAGTGAAGACATCTGCCCTTGCGCTATGCTACTCTGCTGCTGAGTATGCATGCCCAGTGTGGAACACATCTCACCACACTAAAACAGTGGATGTGGCTCTTAATGAGACATGCCGCGTTATCACGGGGTGTCTGCGCCCTACACCACTGGAGAAATTACACTGCTTAGCCGGTATTGCACCACCTGACATCCGCCGGGAAGTAGCAGCCAATAGTGAAAGGACCAAGGCAGAGACATCTCCAGCTCATCCCCTGTTTGGGTATCAGCCAGCACGTCATCGACTTAAATCTAGAAATAGTTTTCTAAGATCTACAGAGACACTCGCTGGAACACCTCAGCAAGCGAGAATCCAAAAGTGGCAGGCTCAAACCCAGAACCTCAATCCATGGCTGATACCAAATGAGAGACTCCCCCCTGGGCACACAGACTTGGAAGACAAAGATGAACAGACTGCGCTCTGGCACCACGAGATGCAGAGCCAACCTTCAGAAATGGGGCCACAAAGTGGAATCCACGACATGCGAGTGTGGAGAAGAGCAAACCACTGACCACCTGCTGCAATGCAACCTGAGCCCTGCCACATGCACAATGGAGGATCTTCTTGCGGCAACACCAGAGGCACTCCAAGTGGCCAGATACTGGTCAAAGGACATTTAATCAACTACCAAGCTTGCAAATTTTGTGTTTTGTCTTTGTTTGTTTGTTTTGTTCTGTTAGAAATGTAATACAATTGACTGGTTGCCCTGACACAACAAATAAACCTCAAAGGACCCAGCTCCTAACTTAAAGGATGCACTTTTGTTCTCTTCTGGTTATGTAACACTATGCAACACAATTTTTGTTCCTAGATTATGAATGTCATTTCCTAATTGGTCCTATCATAAAAACATGGGAAATGTTTATTAATGTGCAAAAATTTTGTTTCTACGGGAGGGGCATCATCCTGCAGCACACCTTGCTCTCGTTTTTCAATGAATATCTCATCGAATTTCAACCCAACTTCCAAACTAACCAGAAAAACCAACACTCTCCTCAATCAACTTTTACGTACGCCAACAACTAACAAAACGCAAACACAGGGGAACTCCAGACAAGAAACAAACAGGAGCAGCTAATCACCTCCCATCAAAGGATTCCACCCAGGAAGTAACAAGCCACACTTAAAAACTGTCCTCATGGGCCATCCGGTCCAACCCCATTCTGCCAAGAAGCAGGAATATTGCACTCAAAGCACCCCCGACAGATGGCCATCCAGCCTCTGTTTCAAAGCCTCCAAAGAAGGAGCCTCCACCACACTCCGGGGTAGAGAGTTCCATTGCTGAACGTCTTTCACAGTCAGGAAGTTCTTCCTAATATTCAGGTGGAATCTCTTTTCTTATAGTTTGAAGCCATGGCTCCATTGCGTCCTAGTCTCTAGGGCAGCAGAAAGGAAGTCTGCTGCCTCCTCCCTCTGACTTCTCCTCACATATTTATACATGGGTACCATGTCGCCTCTCAGCCTTCTTGTGCAGGTACAACTGTACCAGGAGCTCCAATTTTGTTTGCTTTGCATTGCATGTTTGTTGTAGTCCTAAGTTTCAGGGACTCTGCAGATAGGTGGCTTCTTTTGGCTGCAATCACAGGGCAAGCCATCTGTCAATTATAGTTAGGTTCCCTGGTCTCGCTCCCTTTTTGGGTTTTAGAGGGAATAGGAGCCATTTTGAGTTCAGTCCACACAGAGAAGCCTTTCATGCAGGACATAATATCAAGAGCTCCTGTAGAAAGCTTCGTCTTCTACGGCTTGGCTGGGGAGATATACAGCCCTACAGCTTCTTTGCTGAGGGACTTCAGCCAGCCATCACCGAAACCTGAACTCCTTTTCCCCTGGAAGTCTACAAAGCTCTGCTTGGTAAGGGTCACTTGCGGAAGCCAGAAACAGTTGGTACCGGGTGTAGGGGCTCCACGCCAACAGAGGCAAAGACAGACTGCACAGATTAGAAGTTAAGGATTTCCCCATTAGTTACAGTTATGAAGATAGTGCCTGTTCCCTGTGGACAAGATTGAGAGGATGGGCATCCCAAGCCCCCTTGTCTCTCTCCTGAGGAATCTGTACAAGGACCAAGTAGCAACAGTCAGACCTGACCACGGAACAACAGACTGGTTCAAGATTGGGAAAGGCGTACGGCAAGGCTGCATCCTCTCACCCAACCTTTTTAACTTGTATGCAGAACACATCATGCGATGTGCGGGGCTGGATGAATGCAAGGCTGGGGTGAAGAAAATTGCTGGAAGAAACATTAACAACCTCAGATATGCAGATGACACCACTCTGATGGCCGAAAGCGAGGAGGAGCTGAGGAGCCTTCTAATCAAGGTGAAAGAAGAAAGCGCAAAAGCCGGGTTGCAGCTAAACGTCAAAAAAACCAAGATTATGGCAACAAGAATGACTGACAACTGGAAAATAGAGGGAGAAAATGTGGAGGCCGTGACAGGGTTTGTATTTCTAGGCGCAAAGATTACTGCAGATGCAGACTGTGGCCAGGAAATCAGAAGACGCTTCCTTCTTGGGAGGAGAGCAATGTCCAATCTCGATAAAATAGTGAAGAGTAGAGACATCAGACTGGCAACAAAGATCCGCCTAGTCAAAGCCATGGTATTCCCTGTAGTCACCTACGGATGTGAGAGCTGGACCTTAGGGAAGGCTGAGCGAAGGAAGATCGATGCTTTTGAACTGTGGTGTGGAGAAAGTGCTGAGAGTGCCTTGGACTGCGAGAAGATCCAACCAGTCCATCCTCCAGGAAATAAAGCCCGACTGCTCACTGGAGGGAAAGATACTGGAGACAAAGTGGGAAGTCCTTTGAATGCCACATCATGAGGAGACAGGAAAGCCTAGAGAAGACAATTATGCTGGGGCAAGTGGAAGGCAAAAGGAAGAGGGGCCGACCAAGGGCAAGATGGATGGATGGCATCCTTGAAGTGACTGGACTGACCTTGAAGGAGCTGGGGGTGGTGACGACCGACAGGGAGCTCTGGCGTGGGCTGGTCCATGAGGTCACGAAGAGTCGGAGACTGAACGAATGAACAACAACACAGTCTGATGCACAGGCCCAGCGTGTGACAGCACACTTCTCTTCTTCAGGCTAAACATGCCCAGCTCTTTAAGCCGCTCCTCATAGGGCTTGTTCTCCAGACCCTTGGTCCTTTGAGTCGCCTCCTCTGGACACATTCCAGCTTGTCAATATCTCTCTTGAATTGTGGTGCCCAGAATTGGACACAATATTCCATGTGTGGTCTAATCAAGGCAGAAGAGTGCATGGGGAGCATGACTTCCCTAGATCTAGACACTAGGCTCCTATTGATGCAGCCCAAAATCCCATTGGCTTTTATAAATGATATTTATAACCCAGGAACAAAAATGGTGTGACATAGTGTTATTGTAGGGCCATTTCTTTTGTAAGACTCTTACAAAAGGGGGAAATGCATTTAAAAAGCAGGGAAAGTGGGATGCCAAGAGCTCAACATGTCTTTAATGGGGGGAGTTGGGGGGAATGGAGCCCACCTCAGCCCTGCCACCCCATTGGCCCAGGTTCTCCGGAGGCTGGAAGTATTTTCAGTCTGAGCAGCACGGATTAAGATTCCATAACCTTCTCCTCCGGAATGCCAACCGTCCTCCCCTTCCCCCTTTCATTTTTCAAGTGCCTGACATGAGCAAGATGGCCAAGATGTTTCACAGTTTATCCTCGATTTGGCCTCCAAACCTGGATTCAAACTCAAGGCTCCATTCCAGGGGATATGGGGGGGGGGGGGGGATTGTTTATCACCATCCTCATTGAATGTTACTTGGTGGAATGGGAGCAAGACGGAGGCCTGGAAGGGGACCTTTGGGTTCAAGTTGGTCCACCTGCCTGACCTCCCATTACCTTTCCAGGGCAACATTCCCCAATGCAGAGACTACACAGCCTCCAAACACATAGAATCATAGAGTTGGAAGAGACCTCATGGGCCATCCAGTCCAACCCCATGCCAAGAAGCAGGAAAATTGCATTCAAAACACCCCCGACAGATGGCCATCCAGTCTCTGCTTAAAAGCTTCCAAAGAAGGAGCCTCCACCACACTCCGGGCAGAGAGTTCCACTGCTGAACGGCTCTCACAGTCAGGAAGTTCTTCCTCATGTTCAGATGGAATCTCCTCTCTTGTAGTTTGAAGCCATTGTTCCTGTCCTAGTCTCCAAGGAAGCAGAAAAAAGCTTGCTCCCTCCTCCCTGTGGCTTCCTCTCACATATTTATACATGGCTATCATATCTCCTCTCAGCCTTCTCTTCAGGCTAAACATGCCCAGCTCCTTAAGCCGCTCCTCATAGGGCTTGTTCTCCAGACCCTTGATCATTTTAGTCACCCTCCTCTGGACACATTCCAGCTTGTCAATATCTTCTTGAATTGTGGTGCCCAGAATTGGACACAATATTCCAGGTGTGGTCTAACCAAAGGAGAATAGAGGGGTAGCATGACTTCCCTAGATATAGACACTATGCTCCTATTGATGCAGGCCAAAATCCCATTGGCTTTTTTTGCTGCCACATCACATTGTTGGCTCATGTTTAACTTGTTGTCCACGAGGACTCCAAGATCTTTTTCACACGTCCTGCTCTCAAGCCAGGCATCGTCCCCCATTCTGTATCTTTGCATTTCGTTTTTTCTGCCTAAGTGGAGTATCTTGCATTTGTCCCTGTTGAACTTCATTTTGTTAGTTTTGGCCCATCATCTCTCTAATCTGTCAAGATGGTTTTGAATCCTGCTCCTGTCCTCTGTCTGGAGTATTGGCTATCCCTCCCCATTTGGTGTCATCTTCAAACAGCATGGACATAGGCTGGGGATACTGGGAGTTGCAATCCCTCCAAATATACAAATGTCTCTGAACTTGAGGAAGGAAGCACTTTGCTGATCTATTATTTACTAGCTGTCCCCTGCCACGTGTTGCTGTGGCCCAGTCTGTGATCTGGAAAATAAAGTAATGAGAAAGTGTTGGTTTCTAATATATGTAATGTTCTTTATGCTTGTGGGTAAACAGTATTTCTTGCTGTTTCTTTGTCAGTGTTGATGTGGAAATTGTCTGGTTTGCCTACTCTGGAACATGCAACATATAATTGTCCTTCTTTAGGGGTCCCTTTCAAATCTATGATACTATATCTGTCATATACATTTGTGTGTGTGTGTGTATCATATATATCTATTGCTGGCTGGCACTTTGTCGGGAGGGCTTTATGTTTTCTTGCCCTGGTGAAGGGAAGGCAGCATTTTTCAACCTGGAGGTTGGCACCCCTGGGGGGGGGGGGGGCACGAGGGGGGGGTGTCAGAAGGGTTGCCAAAGACCACAGAAAACACAGTATTTTCTGTTGGTCTGGTGAACTATAAATCCCAGCAACTACAACTCCCAAATGTCAAAGTCTCTTTTCCCCCCCCAAACTCCACCAGTGTTCACATTTGGGCATATGAGTATTCCCAAGTTTGGTCCAGATCCATCATTGTTTGAGTCCACAGTGCTCTCTGGATGCAGGTGAACTACAACTCCCAAACTCAAGGTCAGTGCCCACCAAACCCTTCCAGTATTTTCTTTTGGTCATGGGAGTTCTGTGTGCCAAGTTTGGTTCAATTCCATCATTGGTGGAGTTCAGAATGCTCTTTGATTGTAGGTGAACTATAAATCCCAGCAACTACAACTCCCAAATGCCAAAGTCTATTTTCCCCAAACTCCACCAGTGTTCACATTTGGGCATAATGAGTATTTGTGCCAAGATTGGTCCAGATCCACCATTGTTTGAGTCCACAGTGCTCTCTGGATGTAGGTGAACTACAACTCCCAAACTCAAGGTCAATGCCCAGCAAACTCTTCTAGTATTTTCTGTTGGTCATGGGAGTTCTGAGTGCCAAGTTTGGTTCAATTCCATCGTTGGTAGAGTTCAGAATGCTCTTTGATTGTAGGTGAACTATTAATCCCAACAACTACAACACCCAAATGCCAAAGTCTATTTTCCCCAAACTCCACCAGTGTTCACATTTGGGCATAATGAGTATTTGTGCCAAGATTGGTCCAGATCCACCATTGTTTGAGTCCACAGTGCTCTCTGGATGTAGGTGAACTACAACTCCCAAACTCAAGGTCAATGCCCACCAAACTCTTCTAGTATTTTCTGTTGGTCATGGGAGTTCTGAGTGCCAAGTTTGGTTCAATTCCATTACTGGTGGGGCTCAGAATGCTCTTTGATTGTAGGTGAACTATAAATCCCAGCAACTACAACTCCCAAATGACAAAATCAACCCAACCCCACCAGAATTCAGATTTGGGTATTTGTGCCAAATTTGGTCCAGTGAATGAAAATTCATCCTGCATATCAGATATTTACATGACAATTCATATCAGTAGCAAAATGACAGTTATGAATCAGCAACGAAAATAATGTTATGGTTGGGGGTCACCACAACACTGGGCTAGACCCTGTCTAAGGCAGGCGTGGGCCAACCTGGGCCCTCCAGGTGTTTTGGACTTCAACTCCCACAATTCCTAACAGCCGGTAGGCTGTTAGGAATTGTGGGAGTTGAAGTCCAAAACACCTGGAGGGCCCAAGTTGGCCCATGCCTGGTCTAAGGGCAAGTTCTTTCTCTTCACCTCCATTAACGATGGACTAAACCGGATAGCCCTTGAGTGTTATCTGATCCTATGCTTCGATGAGAGTTGGTGCAGTTCCTATGGGTCGCACACCCCTTCCAGTCCCAGTGACCCAGACACAACACCAACAGCTGCCTGGTAAGTCATTTTGATTCCAAAATAATCCAGGGAGTATTTTGATCCCCAGAAGGAGGTGTTCCAAGATGGAATGGGGAGAGTGTGCGTCTGGCAGAAGACCAGGGCTGCAGCTGTGTTGCTTGCTGTCCAGCGTCCGAGCTGGATGGGAAGGGGGGGGCTTTTTCTTGTGGGGAGGGACAGCGTTCTGGAAATGCAAGCAATGCTGGAAAGAGGGGGTCCCAGAGAGAGAAACACACATAACTTGTGGCAGGTGGGGTGTGTTTACAATCCAGCCAGATGGCTGCAGCCAACTGGGAGAGATTGCCACTCACATTACGCGTGACCCCAAATGACCCCTGGGATCTCTGGCATCCAAAGTGCACCTACGCAGAAAGGCTGTGCATTGGGGATATTGGTCCCTACCGTACAAAAATGAAGAGACATTTTAGCTTTGTATTGTCGAAGGCTTTCATGGCCGGAATCACTGGGCTGTTGTAGGTTTTTTCGGGCTATATCAGTGGTTCTCAACCAGACACCCTGTGATAATGCGGCATGTCTCTTTAAGAGCCACATCTACTGTTTTAGTGTGGTGAGATGTGTTCCACACTGGGCATGCGTACTCAGCAGCAGAGTAGCATAGCGCAAGGGCAGATGTCTTCACTGTGTCTGGTTGTGATCCCCAGGTTGTGCCAGTCAGCTTTCGTATGATATTGTTTCTAGCACCCACTTTTTGCTTGATTGTTCAGGCAGTGCTTCTTGTAGGTCAGGGCACGATCCAGAGTGACTCCCAGGTATTTGGGTGCGCTGCAATGCTCCAGTGGGATTCCTTCCCAGGTGATCTTCAAGTACTTGGGATGCTTTTCTGTTCTTAAGGTGAAAAGCACATGTCTGTGTTTTAGATGGATTAGGGATCAGCTGGTTTTCCCTGTAATAGGCAGTAAGAGCACCTAGAGCTTCGGAGAGCTTCTGTTCAACCATCTCAAAGCTCCCTGCTTGAGCAGTAATGGCACGATCATCAGCATAGATGAAACTCTCTGTCCCTTCTGGCAGTGGCTGGTCATTTGTGTAGATGTTGAACATGGATGGAGCAAGCACGCTCCCCTGAGGCAGGCCGTTCTTCTGTTTCCGCCATCTGCTTCTCTGGCCCTGGACCTCAACAAAAAAGCACTTATAACACTTATTAATCCTTTTGTTACTTCATCTGTACCATTCTGCTTTAATGGTTGCATAACCTTTTCAAGGCAGCGCTCTTGCTCTGGGATTCCTCCCGTTTCCTGCTCAGCCACTGACTCCAGGGCAATTCCTGTGGAGATTGCCAGCTGCCCTGTGATCAGAAGCGCCATCAGATTAGGAGATAAGTCATTCCCCAGGGCTCTGAACATCAAGTCCCATTGAGCTGTCATCTGGAGCTAAGAGCTGTTGATAGACTTGCCTGCCATAACTTTCTCTGGTTGGTTTAATAGGCTTTGCAAGATGATGGCTCCAGAGAGAATGGGCTTTTGGACAGCTAATATGTAGAACCTCCAGGTTTGGGAGCATTTAGAGGATGAGGAGGAGGAGGAGGAATACGCTTCTTGCCTCTCTTGAACAAGATTCAAGGCAACTGTCACATAAATGCAAATTGACCCCATGTGTACAATTATATCTCAATGCTATTGAATAATGAGTTATATAGTTTTGCAAGATCTTAGAACCTTTTCTGCCCAAAGTGCTGGTGTCTCATAGAATCATAGAATCAAAGAGTTGGAAGAGACCTCATGGGCCACCCAGTCCAACCCCATTCTGCCAAGAAGCAGGAATATTGCATTCAAATCACCCCTGACAGATGGCCAGCCAGCCTCTGTTTAAAAGCTTCCAAAGAAGGAGCCTCCACCACACTCCGGGGCAGAGAGTTCCACTGCTGAACGGCTCTCACAGTCAGGAAGTTCTTCCTCATGTTCAGATGGAATCTCCTCTCTTGTAGTTTGAAGCCGTTGTTGCGCGTCCTAGTCTCCAGGGAAGCAGAAAACAAGCTTGCTCCCTCCTCCTCCCTGTGGCTTCCTCTCACATATTTATACATGGCTATCATATCTCCTCTCAGCCTTCTCTTCTTCAGGCTAAACATGCCCAGCTCCTTAAGCCGCTCCTCATAGGGCTTGTTCTCCAGACCCTTGATCATTTTAGTCACCCTCCTCTGCACACATTCCAGCTTGTCAATATCTCTCTTGAATTGTGGTGCCCAGAATTGGACACAATATTCCAGGTGTGGTCTAACCAAAGCAGAATAGAGCATGGGGAGCATGACTTCCCTAGATCTAGACACTCGGCTCCTCTTGATGCAGGCCAAAATCCCATTGGCTTTTTTTGCCGGCAGATGACATTCCTGGTTCACTTTTAACTTGTTGTCCACGAGGACTCCATTTTTCACACGTACTGCTCTCGAGCCAGGCATTGTCCCCCATTCTGTATCTCACCAAACAACAGCTCCAAAAGCTTTGAGAACCCAAATTCCTGCCTTGTCATCTTAGTAGGATTGTTGGAAATCCCTTGGGTCTACATCAGGAATGGAAATCTTTTGGGTCTACATCACGAATGGGCACACTTTGGCCCTCCAGGTGTTTTGGACTTCAACTCCCACAATTCCTAACAGCCGGTAGGGCTATACCCAGAATTTATTTCTAAAATGCTTCACAACTAAACTAGAGGGAAACACAGTTCTGCAGGTGTTTTTCTTTGTTTTTCAGGGATATCTTCTTGTGATGTCTTGGGGTGCATCTTACATTGTAAAATGAATGTAGTTTGACTCCACTTTAACTGCCATGGTGCAATACTATGAGATCTTTTGAGTGTAGTTTTGCAAGGCCTTTAGCCTTCTCCACCAAAGAATGCTAAGACCTCACCAAACTACAAATCCCAGGGCTCCATAGCATTAAGCCATGGCTGTTAAAGTGATATCAAACTGCATTAATCTTGAAGCGTAGACACCTCCCTGGTCCACAAAAGTAACTTTGGAACTGGACCAAAAGCCCTTGCTTTGATCTTAGCGCTTGATTCCGATGTCCTTGTGACAACATTTCATGAGATCTTATCCAAAGTTCAATGCCCGGTTCTTCCGTGAGCGTTTGGCTCGCCTTGTGCCGCAATGCGCACAGAAAGCCTGCTATGGATGAGACGCCTGGTATGGCTGGAGCGCCTGGTTTAAAGTGCGAACAGAAAAGAGAAATGACACTGGTCAAGTTGACAATAAAGTTCTCATTAAGTTTCGCCACCAGAAACCGGACCCTGCAAAGTCATTCAGCTTATGCTAATCCTCGTCCATCACTCCTCTGGGCTTTCCATGAACTTAACGTATCAATGGAATCTAGTGTGAATAAATACCCCCCAAAAGGTGTTTCACTGCATGTCTTCACTGTGTTTGCATTTGGAAGTACACACCTGGTGCCATTCTTAATTCCCTTCCCCCACCCCCAGCACAGACTTGATATTTTGCTCTCATTGGGACTTGGAGATCAAGACAAATTTACCTGATTTTATCTGTATTAGGTTTCTGCTGCAGTGTAAACCAGCAGTTTCTGCTGCAGTATAAACCCATTGTGAACTATGATGGCTCAATGCAATGGAATTGGGGGAGTTATAGTTTTGCAAGGTTATAGAATCATAGAATCCTAGAGTTCGAAGAGACCTCATGGGCCATCCAGTCATAGAATCATAGACTTCTAGTTTTGGAAGAGACCTCGTGGACCATCCATTCCAACCCCATTCTGCCAAGAAGCAGGAAAATTGCATTCAAAGCACCCCCAACAGATGGCCATCCAGCCTCTGTTTCAAAGCCTCCAAAGAAGGAGCCTCCACCACACTCTGAGGCAGAGAGTTCCACTGCTGAACGGCTCTCACAGTCAGGAAGTTCTTCCTCATGGAATCTCTTTTCTTGTAGTTTGAAGCCATTATTCCGCATCCTAGTCTCCAGGGAAGCAGAAAACAAGCTTGCTCCCTCCTCCCTATGACTTCCTCTCATATATTGATAGACAGCTGCATTAAAACACTACTGGCCAAGAGGTCATGAGTTTGAAGCCAGCCCAGGTTGGAGTAAGCTTCTGGCCATTAGTCTAGCTTGCTGTTGACCAAGGTAGCCCAAAAGACAGTTGCATCTGTCAAGTAGGAAATGTAGGTACCACTTTATGCAGGGAGGCTAATTTAACCAATTTACAATGTCATAAAACCTTCCAGCAGTGTGCAGAAAATGAAGAAGTACTCCATCAAAGGACTCGGTGTCACAAATGGCTGGTGAAGCAGCAGCTCCCCCTGTGGCTGGAATCGAGCATACCCTCATGAAGCTGAAACAGCTGGAATGTTAAATTGCCTCTGTGTCTGTCTATATATGTTTTATGTCTAATTGGCATTGAATGTTTACCATGTATATGTGCATTGTAATCCACCCTGAGTCCCCTGTGGGTTAGAAGGGCGGAATATAAAATACTGTAAAGAAAGAAAGAAAGGAGGTAGCATTCCTGTTCTTAGATGCCGAAAAGGCTTTTGATAACGTTAATTGGAACCTAATCAAAGCAGTATTAAAAGAAATGGACGCAGGCTACAGATTCATCACGGCAATAGATTCCATATATACGAAAGAAAGAAAGAAAGAAAGAAAGAAAGAAAGAAAGAAAGAAAGAAAGAAAGATTTGGAAGCTAAACATTATGGATAATATATCCATTAGAATTAAAGAGAATGGTTACTAAAACAATTTGGAGATGGTTATAACAAAAAAACAACCTACAAAATTGTTGAAGGTACAATAAGGAAACAGGGACTTCTATACATTTATGGTGGGAGTGAAAAAAGATTAAAAAATAGGATAAAGTAGTTGTTGAAATAAAAGACATACTATTGATGAATCTACAAAGAAAATCTGAACATATCTCGGTGCCTTTGCCTTCATATGAGGCTGAGAGAGTGTCACCAGGTGGCATTTTTACGGCTCTGTGGGGATTCGAACCCTGGTCTCAAAACACTGCACCAGGCTGAATTTCCATCTTCTATTACCCTTTGGATGCATTTGTTTACTTGTCTGTGTTGACCACTTGCTGCAACTGCTGACAATGGAGGCCAGTGATATGCAAGTGAAGCAACTTATCCATTCCAGATTTCAGCTAAGCTTTGTTTGAGCTGTCCATGGTACTGAGTCTCATCAGGAATTGGTTTCAGCACCTTAGAAAACACAACATTCACCACTTCACAGTCTCACAGTCAGGAAGTTCTTCCTCATGTTCAGATGGAATCTCCTTTTTTGTAGTTTGAAACCATTGTTCCATTGAGTCCTAGTCTCCAGGGAAGCAGAAAACAAGCTTGCTCCCTCCTCCCTGTGACTTCCTCTCACATATTTATACATGGCTATCATATCTCCTCTCAGCCTTCTCTTCTTCAGGCTAAACATGCCCAGCACCTTAAGCCGCTCCTCATAGGGCTTGTTCTCCAGACCCTTGATCATTTTAGTCGCCCTCCTCTGGACACATTCCAGCTTGTCAATATCTCTCTTGAATTGTGGTGCTCAGAACTGATGTGGCCTAACCAAGGCAGAATAGAGGGGAAGCATGAAATCCCTGGATCTAGATACTAGACTCCTTTTGATACAGGCCAAAATCCCATTGGCTTTATTGCCATCACATCACATTGTTGGCTCATGTTTAACTTGTTGACCACGAGGACTCCAAGATCTTTTTCACACATACTGCTCTCGAGCCAGGCATTGTCCCCCATTCTGTATCTTTGCATTTCGTTTTTTTTTCTGCCTAAGTGGAGTCTCTTGCATTTGTCCCTGTTGAACTTCATTTTGTTAGTTTTGGCCCTTCATCTCTCTAATCTGTCAAGATCATTTTGAATTCTGCTCCTGTCTTCTGGAGTATTGGCTCTCCCTCCCAATTTGGTCCCATCTGCAGACTTCATGATCCTGCCTTCTAACCCTTCATCTAAGTCATAAATAAAGATGTTGAACAGGACCGGACCCAAGATGGAACCCTGCTGATGGCACTCTGCTTGCCACTTCTTTCCAGGATGAAGATATCACTTAAACTGCTATGGAATCATAAGATTTATTAATGACTTAGATGAAGGGCTAGAAGGCAGGATCATCAAGTTTGCAGACGACACCAAATTGGGAGGGAGAGCCAATACTCCAGAGGACAGGAGCAGGATTCAAAACGATCTTGACAGATTAGAGAGATGGGCCAAAACTAACAAAATGAAGTTCAACAGTGACAAATGCAAGATACTCCACTTTGGCAGGAAAAACGAAATGCAAAGATACAGAATGGGGGACGATGAGGCCTGGCTCAAGAGCAGGACGTGTGAAAAAGATCTTGGAGTCCTTGTGGACAACAAGTTAAACATGAGCCAACAATGTGATGTGGCGGCAAAAAAAGCCAATGGGATTTTTGGCCTCCATCAATAGGAGCCTAGTGTCTAAGTGCAGGGAAGTAATGCTACCCCTCTATTCTGCTTTGGTTAGACCACACCTGGAATATTGTGTCCAATTCTGGGCACCACAATTCAAGAGAGATATTGACAAGCTGGAATGTGTCCAGAGGAGGGCGACTAAAAATGATCAAGGGTCTGGAGAACAAGCCCTATGAGGAGCGGCTTAAGGAGCTGGGCATGTTTAGCCTGAAGAAGAGAAGGCTGAGAGGAGATATGATAGCCATGTATAAATATGTGAGAGGAAGTCACAGGGAGGAGGGAGCAAGCTTGTTTTCTGCTTCCCTGGAGACTAGAGCGCGGAACAATGGCTTCAAACTACAAGAGATTCCATCCAGAGGAAGAACTTCCTGACTGTGAGAGCCGTTCAGCAGTGGAACTCTCTGCCCCGGAGTGTGGTGGCTCCTTCTTTGGAAGCTTTTAAACAGAGGCTGGATGGCCATCTGTCAGGGGTGCTTTGAATGCAATATTCCTGCTTCTTGGCAGAATGGGGTTGGACTGGATGGCCCATGAGGTCTCTTCCAGCTCTTTGATTCTATGATTCTATGATTCTATGATTTGTATTTTGCCTTCTCTGCCAAAGACTACTGATACCTCACCAAACTACAACTCCCTGTATTCTATAACATTGAGCAAGATGACTAAGCTGGTGTCAAACTGCATTGATTCTATAGTGTAGATGCACCTTAGAACACTTCTGTTTACTATTTTTGCATCCCCTGGGCCACATTGTGTAGTACCCTTTGTCTCTGGGTGCTTAAGTTACTGCAGTTTTGCCAAAGGGATATTTTATTTGCAAAGAGCTCTCACCTGGGAGGGCAATGCCCTGAACTTGCCTCCCTCCATAACTGTTTGCCCTGACATGTATCAACCTGCATTGGCTCAACAATGTCCCTTTGGAGGCAGAAAGCATCGCTTGGCATCAGGAGCCAGGCAAAGAAGAAAAGAACCCAAAAGCTTCAGGAGAAGGAAAGCAAGCAAAGTGCCTCACCTTTTCAGAGAAAGCTCTCCTGGAATGAGCAACAAGACTAAAACTCAAGGCCTTGTCTTTGGAACGCATTACTACTCCACTTTAGTCACTAAACCTATTAATTTTATTCACTAAGTAACTCTAACCTATTAACTTTAGTCACTAGTAATTTTAGTCACTAAGCGTTCATTGAGAGGAGCCTTCTCAGAAGACTCCCAGAATCCCAGAACGGTTTCGGACCCTCCAGAGGAACAGTGGACATGATCTTCACTGCATGACAGCTCCAAAAAAAAATGCAGGGAACAAAATCAACCTCTGTACATGGTATTCATTGGCCTTGCAAAGGCATTTGACACAGTGAATAGCAGCACTCTCTGGACCATTCTCCAAAACATCGGATGCCCTAACAAATTTGTGAACATCCTGCGGCTCCTGCATGATGACAACAGTCCTGGACAGCAGTGGCTCCCAAAGTGACCCATTTAAGGTGGAATCAGGTGTCAAACAGGGATGTGCTATTGCCCCAACCTTATTTATTTATTTATTTATTTATTTGCGGCGCTTATATGCCGCCCTTCTCACCCCAAAGGGGACTCAGAGCGGCTTACAATATATATTTTCATACAATATATTATATTATTAGCATAGTACAATATCAGCATATATTACTATATTGCACTATACCATTATATTGTAATATTATTAGTAATATTACATGTAATGTAATATAATTATAATTATAATATTGAATTATTACTAGTATTATATTGTATTACATTATAATATTATAAATATTATATGTATATACAATATACTATATTATATTATTAGTAAAGACAAGATGGAAATGTCTTCTGCTCCCCTCTGTCTTCTCTCTGGCCAGAGTAGCCGTTGGTGCCAGAAGGGGGAGGGGCCTCTCAAGTGATGATATAGGCAGAAGACAAGATGGCAGTGTCTTCTGCTCCCTTCTGTCTCTCTCTGGCCAGAGCAGAGAGGATTCTTATTCTCCATCTTCATCGTTATGATACTTCATCTTGTTGATGGGAAGTTTCCCACTGGAGTCGAAATCATCTATCAGACAGATGGCAAGCTATTTAACCTCAGCAGATGGAAAGGCAAAACCAAGGTTACAACAACATCTCTTATAGAACTCCAATATGCAGATGACAATGTTGTCTGTGCACATTCAGAAGGAGACCTATAAGCCACTCTAAACACCTTCACAGAAGCATACGAGAAACTTGGCCTGTCATTGAACATTGAGAAAACCAAAGTGCTGTTCCAGCAGTCACCAGCCAACCCCTCTCTAATGCCAGAAATACAGTTTAATGGTGTAACATTAGAAAATGTTGACCATTTCTTCCCTTGGCAGCCACCTCTCCAGAAAAGTCAACATCGACACTGAAATACAACACCGCCTAGGCTTTGCAAGTGCAGCATTCTCCCGAATGAAGAAGAGAGTGTTTGAGGACCGGGACATCCATAGGGATACCAAGGTGCTTGATTATAAAGCCATTGTCCTCCCCACAATGCTATATGCCTGTGAAACGTGGACTGTCTACAGACGTCACATGCAACTCCTGGAGTGATTCCATCAGCTAGCCGGGGGGGGGGCTTGGGGGGCTTCAGCCCCCCCCTGAAATTCTCATGGTGGTCCGCGAGAAAAGGCCTTACTGGTACATTATTTAAACTGTTATGTTTATTCATATCATGATCTCATCACCATGCTCAATATATCCCATATGCATGGGGGTATTAGGGTACCAATTCAAAAGGTTTGCTAGGGTAGACCCTCTTTCACTCAGACTCAGCCCCACCCCCCCCCCACCCCCCGAAACGAAATCCTGGCTACAGGCCTGCCTGGAACGATTCCATCAGCGCTGCCTCCGGAAAATCCTGCAAATCTCTTGGGAAGACAAGCGGACAAATGTCAGCATGCTGGAAGAAGCAAAGACCACCAGCATTGAAGCGATGGTCCTCCGCCATCAACTCCGCTGGACCGGCCACATTGTCCGGATGCCTGACCACTGTCTCCCAAAGCAGTTGCTCTACTCTGAACTCAAGAAGGGAAAATGGAATGTTGGTGGGTAGACACTGAGAACTGGGAAGCCTTGGCCCTTGAGCCTCCAGCTGGAGGTCAGCTGTGACCAGCAGTGCTGTAGAATTTGAAGAGGCACGAATGGAGGGCAAAAGAGAGAAACGTGCCAAGAGGAAGGCGCATTAAGCCAACCCCGACTGGGACAGCCTTCCACCTGGAAACCAATTCCCTCACTGCGGGAGAACATGCAGGTCAAGAATAAGGCTCCACAGTCACCTATGGACCCACTGCCAAGACACCAATCTTGTAAGACAATCCTACTTGGACAACGAGGCATCGCCTAAGTAAGTGAAGTGAAGGAGCACAGATCTCTGGAGACCTGGGCTCTAATCTCTGCTTGGCCATGAGGAAGTCTCTTTCCCTCAGCCTTAGAGGAAGGCAATGGTAAACTCTAGGGCTGGGCGGTTTCGTTTCGTTAATTCGTAATTCGTTAATAATTCATTAATTTTTTTAATTACAAAACGATAACGAACCATTCTGGAGCAATTTTTTTAAAAAAACGAATTTTTAAACACGTTTTGTAAATGCTTCGTATTTCGTTATTGTATTCGTTTTGTTATTGTTCTGAGGTCGTTTCGTTATTATTTCCGCATGTCTGGGGCAAGTTTTTTGTTTAATTAGTGAAAAAAAATTATAATATCACACCAACAGTCAACAACAGAGGGAGAGGGAAGCTTCAGAAGTTTTTGGAGGTTTTTTAGCGTATTTCGCGGTCGCGTCCGCCATTAACAAATCGATTCGTTATTGTTTCGGAAATCGATTCGTTAATGTTTTGTAATTTTTTTCGCATTTACGAAATTTTGTAAATATCGAACTTTTTAAAAGGAAAATTTTGTAATTATTTTAAATAACGAAACGCAAAAACCCCCAAAAAACGAATCGATTTTAGAAACAAATTTTTCCGTTGTTACCCAGGCCTAGTAAACTCCATCTGAATAAATCTTGCCAAAATAATCCTGAGATAGGGACACTGTAGGATTACCATGGAAACCTACTTGGGTGAGTCACACTCTCTCAGCCCCCAAAACCCAATGGTGGAGTCACCTTAGAGCAGAAACAATCATTTGGAGAGAACCAGCCTGGTGTAGTTCTGGATCTTATCGAATTGGGACTTCAAGTATTGTTTTGCAATGACTTTTGCTGTTGGTTCCAAAACCCTTTTGCTTTCTTACATGTCCACCACATGCGGGGAAAAGTTCCTTCTCCTTTACCACATTTCCAACATGTACTTTTTGCATTTTTGTGCATTTTGCCTAACCATCCAAATATCATAATGTATATATTTTCTCTTAGATCATGACATCACAAATTCCATTTTGTCCTTCTCATAATGGCAATATGATGTGATGGTGCATTGCATCCTCATTTCTTTCCCCCACGAATCCAGACTCGACAACAAAAAGATAGGAAATACGGTCCAAAATTGCAATCCATCTTTGCAATGGAGCAAAGGAAAAGAAAACCATCTGCAGCAGGAGGAGATGGAATAGAATATCTGGTAAACAATCAATGAGCAATTGATGAAGTGATATAAAGAAATCCTTTCCAAAAAAAATCCTCTCCTGTTGACTCATGATTGTCAACATGGGTTTTTGTTGCAAACTGTCCCAAGGCTTTTATGAGTGAGGATTTTGCTCTGATCTCTAAGCTGGAGACATGGCACACAAACACAGGCAAACTCAACCCTTGGAGATTTCATGCTTTCAAATAACTTTATAGTAGGGTCACGGTGACCCTCTCGGAAAGGAAGGAAGCCAGGAATGCCACTTTGGGCGGGTTCCTCTCCTTTTCCTCCTTGGCACCATCCGAATCCCTCTTGGCATCCAGATCTCTCCAGGCATGAAAGAAAAGAATCCAAGTTGCCGGTCCATGCCGAAACCAGGCTTTTATTTTCCTCCAAGGACTATTGAATTTAGCCTGCGGGCATTTGCTTCTAGGACAAATATTCAAGCCACTGAATAAACAGAGTATGTTTATTTGAAAATTATAAAAGCAGTTTTGTTTGACTTTGTAGATCCAACCAGTCTGTTCAGATTTTCTGTCTGGGTTTGAGACATTCTTTCCCATTTGGGGATGTTTCAACTTTCCAATCACAAGAGTGGAAAGTTTGCTTGTTGTAGGGTACATCTGCATTGGAGAATTAATTCAGTTTGATACCACTTTGACTGAAATGGCTCAAAGAAATGGAATTCCTGACTGTGAGAGCCGTTCAGCAGTGGAACTCTCTGCCCCGGAGTGTGGTGGAGGCTCCTTCTTTGGAAGCTTTTAAACAGAGGCTGGATGGCCATCTGTCAGGGGTGCTCTGAATGCAATATTCCTGCTTCTTGGCAGAATGGGGTTGGACTGGATGGCCCATGAGGTCTCTTCCAACTCTAGGATTCTATGATTCTAATAGTATCTGTAGTTAGTTTTACAAGGTCTTTGCCTTTCTCTGCCAAAGAATGCTGGTGGTACTTCATCAAACTACAGCTCCCAGGATTCCATATCATTCAGCCAAGGCAGTTAAAGTGATGCCAAACTGCATTCATTCCACAGTGTAGATTAACTCCAAGCCTAGATCCACAGTTGGACAACTCCAGATGTTGATAAACAACAGCTCGACCAATCTCCAGCTATGGAGACAAGGGATACTGGGAATTTGGGAATGCCAAAGATAATACCAAGGTGATAGTTGCTCATTTGTGACATGATTGGATTGCCGATTTGTCTTAAAAGTCTAGGGAAGCTTTCCTTGAGCTGGAGGTGGATACCTTGGACTGCAACACCCATAGGCCCCCAGGCAGTTCCTGCAATCCAAATACATCTGGAGGAAAGCTGATTGTGGAGAGTTGTGCTGGGCCTATAGCAATTGGCTTTTGAACAGGACATGCTCTTTGTGCCCAGCGGGAAGCCGGGGTGCCTCAGCTGAGAGGCTCTAAGGATTTTCCTATACAAAAGTCTTTAGAAGCTTAAAAAGTTTAACAAAGTTCTTTATTATTGCTTAGGTCTTCAACAAACAATTAAATACTTCTTAAATCTTCAGCAAGTCAAACAAATGCTTCTTGTCTAGCCCACAATGGGCTGTTTTTTTTTCTTTAAGAGGAAAACCCTTTTTAACCCCTCCTTGGGCAATCTACTTTCTAAACTTTGCTGGTGTGGGCCCTACTCCCGGCTCCAAACTGCTTCTTGGGTCCTGAGTAGACCTACCAGCCAAGGCTTTGTAGATTCTCCAGCTGGAGTCCTTTGGATTTTTTCCACAAATGATGTGGATCTGTATCTTTAACCCCAACAAGGGTTGTGCTGTAAAACTGTTTTCCTTAGAAGCTTTAGGGCTGTTTTCCCCGGATGTTGTGAGAAATGAAGCTTCTCTACAGGTGGGGAAAGCTCACGTCCTGTAACTGGGCTTCCAAAACTGAAAAACTGCCTGAAGTCTTTCTTTTCCCTCCCAGATCCCTGGGGAAAAAGGCGGAACTAAAGAATATAATGATGATTGATGGGTCATTGGCCCTATAATTGCAGAGCAAGGGAAACCACCTTATAGCAAAAGGCATGGAACTTTGGAATATATGCAAACACTCAAAGAAAGAAAAGGAAGTTGGAGCTCTTGGTACAGCCATACCAGCACATGGAGAGTTGGAGAAAGACCACTCTCCAGATGTTGGGCCTGAACATCTTCACTATTGGCTCCATTGCATCTGTAATTGGTTAAGTGACTGAACCCAAAGAGTGCTTCTCTCCTCTTCATCCTGGAAAGAAGTGGCTGGTGCCATTCAGAGGGTTCAGTCCTTGGCCCAGTTCTGTTCAACATCTTTATCAATGACTTGGGTGAAAGTTTAGAAGGCATCCTTATCACATTTGCAGATGGGACCACATTGGGAGGGAGAGCTAATACTCCAGAAGACAGGATCAGAATTCAGAATGACCTCAACACATTAGAGAGCTGATGGGCCAAAACTAACACAACGGATGTCAACATGGACTAATGTAAGATAGTACTACACTTTGGCAGAAAAAATGAAATGCAAAGATATAGAATGGGAGATGCCTGGCTCGACAACAGTCCATGTGAAAGAGATCTTGAAGTCTTCCTGGAGAACAAGTTGAACGTGAGCCAAGAGGGTGATGAAGCAGCTTAAAAAGCCAATGGGATTTTGGGCTGCATCCAAAAGAGTCTAGTGTCTAGATTGAGGGAAGTCGTGGTGCCTATGTATTCTGCTTTGGTCAGACCTCTTTAATCACACTGTGTCCAATTCTGGGCCCCATAGTTCAAAACAGAGATTGACTCCAAGCTGGAAGGAGTCCAGAAGAAGAGGGAGACTCAAAGGATCAAAGGTCTGGAGACCATGAATAGTCCCTCTAAGGAGTGTCTTAAAGAGCTGGGTCAGTTTAGTCTGCAAAAGAGAAGGTTGTGAGGAGCCATGAGAGGAGCCATGTAGAAGTATATGGAGGAGGGAGCAAGCTTGTTTTCTGCTGCCCTGGAGACTAGGACACAATGGAGCCATGGCTTCAAACTACAGGAAAGGAGATTCCACCTGAACATGAGGAAGAGCCTCCTGACTGTAAGAAGAGCTGTTCAGCAGTGGAACTCTCTGCCCCAGAGTGTGGTGGAGGCTCCTTTCTTGAAAACTTTTAAGCAGAGGCTGGATTTGACTGTGCTTTTCCTGCATGGCAGGGGGTTGGAGTAGAAGATCTTAATCCAACTCTATTATTCTGTGATTCTATGATTAATGGAACCTGTTGTCCATCCTCAAATGGTGGGTCATACTTTTCTTGAGCAAGCTTGTTTCCTGCTTCCCTGGAGACTAGGACACAATGGAACAATGGCTTCAAACTACAAGAGAGGAGATTCCATCTGAACATGAGGAAGAACTTCCTGACTGTGAGAGCCGTTCAGCAGTGGAACTCTCTGCCCCAGAGTGTGGTGGAGGCTCCTTCTTTGGAAGCTTTTAAACAGAGGCTGGATGGCCATCTGTCAGGGGTGCTTTGAATGCAATATTCCTGCTTCTTGGCAGAATGGGATTGGACTGGATGGCCCAGGAGGTCTCTTCCAACTCTTTGATTCTATGATTCTAAGGCCCGCAGACAAAGAAGCATATTTCTTTAAAGGTTAACTCACCAAATGTTTTGATATGGGACATCTTTTCTTTCCTCTTCCAGTTGAAGATTGAGTTTTTTGGTAGAACCCTGGCATCTTATATATATGTACGTAAGTTCCCCTATAGAACAATTGCACATTTTTTTGTGCAACGTGTGTGAGTGTTGCATTTGAGACTATGGAGGAAGAATTGCACATTTGGTGCATTATGTATGGAAATTTGTGTTGTGCCTGGTTCCTTCTGGTTGGGCATGGCTCTCATGCCTCTATGGCTCACTGTAGAACAGTGTTTCTCAACCTGGGGGTCGGGACCCCTTGGAGGGGTTGCGAAGGGGTGTCAGAGGGGTCACCAAAGACCACCAGAAAACACAGTATTTTCTGTTAGTTATGGGGGTTCTATGTGGGAAGTTTGGCTCAATTTAATCATTGGTAGGGTTCAGAATGCTCTTTGATTGTAGGTGAACTATAAATCCCAGCAACTACAACCAAATGTCAAGGTCTATTTTCCCCAAACTCCACCAGTGATCACTTTGGGCATATTGATATTCATGCAAGTTTGGTCCAGATCCATCACTGTGAGTCCACAGTGCTCTCTGGATGTAGGTGAACTACAACTCCAAAACTCAAGGTCAATGCCCGCCAAACCCTTCCAGTATTTTCTGTTGGTCATGGGAGTTCTGTGTGCCAAGTTTGGTTCAATTCCATTGTTGGTGGAGTTCAGAATGCTCTTTGATTGTAGGTGAACTATAAATCCCAGCAACTACAACTCCCAAATGACAAAATCAATACCCTCCCCCAATCCCACCAGTATTCAAATTTGGATGTATTGGGTATTTGTGCCAAATTTGGTCCAGTGAATGAAAATACATCCTGCATATCAGATATTTACATTACTATTCATAACAGCAGCAAAATGACAGTTATGAAGTAGCAATGAAACTAATTTTATGGTTGGGGGTCAGCATAACATGAGGAAGCATATTAAGGGGTCGTGGCATCAGGAAGGTTGAGAAATACTACTTTAAAGGTTAACTCACCAAGTGTTTTGATATGGGATGCTTTTTCTTTCCCCTTCTGGTTGAAGACTGAGTTCTTTGATAGAACCCTGGCATCTTATATTGTGTACTTAAGTTCCCCTACAGAACCATTGCACTTTTTTGTGCAATGTGGGTGAGGGTTGCATTTGAGACTATGAAGGAAGAATTGCACATTTGGTGCATTATGTATGGAAATTTGTGTTGTGCCTGGTTCCTTCTGGTTGGGCATGTCTCTCATGCCTCTGGCTCTGTTCTGTCGCCGCTGGACCTGAACAGAAGTGCCGCTGGACCTTTAAGAGAGGATGTATGGCTTGGATCCAGCGGGAAGCCAGGGCCCCCGAAAAGAAGCCTTTAAAGAAATTTCCCTTATTAAACAGTCTTTATGAGGCTTGAGCTTAAATATAACAGTCTTTTATTGATGAACAAACAGGACTTAACAGTCTATTAGATCTTGCAATCTTGTTTACAGGAAACAGGCACTATCTTCAAAAACTTTGTTAAAAGGAAAATTCCCCCTTTCTAGCTCCTCCCAGGCTGCTGTGAACCTAAACCTTATTGATGTGGATTCACTACCGGGCTGAACTACATCTCAACGCCGAGCGAACCTATCAAAAGGCTTGTAATCACTTAGCTGCTTTGATGGTTAGAGCTGTTATTCCCTCCGGAATTCCTCAGGGCTGTAAGGCTGTTTCCCCGGAACCTTTGGGAATCTTCACATGCTCTCAAGACTGTTCTCCCCCGGAAAGTCTCAAGGGATGAAGCTTTTGTACAGGAGGACGTCTGTATGCATCCTCTGCATTGACTTCCTTTGCTGAGACTAACTGAAAAATGGCCCCTTCCCTCCAAAAAACCTAGAGAGGGGCGGAACCAGGGATCCTAACTATTATTGACAGGTGGCTTGCCCTATGAATGCAGCCAAAGGAAGCCACCTATCTGCAAAGTCCCTGCAACTTAGGACTATGAACAAACACTCAGAGCAAAGCACAAAATTGGAGCCCCTGGAACAGCCGTTCCAGAACAGGCTCACTGGGGAAGAACATGCAGGTCAAGAATAGGGCTCCACAGTCACCTACATATCACCACCAAGACACTATACTTGGAAGGCCATCACACTCGGACAATGAGGGATCGCCTAAGTAAGTAAGTATATTGCAAATGATTTTGTATTCACCAAACTTAAAAAAAAAAAACCTTCCCTTCCAGCATGTTATTCTTATCGGAGTAATCTGGTGAAAGCTTCAGTGCTCTCCTGGTCACCTTGTACCCATAAAATAAAAATGATGGGGTGGAATCGCTTTGATGAAAAACCACAATGACTTTACTTTTGGGAAAAACGGTGCATGGCTGTGTTTGGGAATCTCAGCAATATAATTCGATCCCCAAAAGCTCTCCTCTGGGCAAAAATTGGCCAAATGGTTGCTCAAAAACAATAATTGTGGATGACAAGGGAGAAAAACAGATTCTATCAATGGTCCCATTGCTCCTGGCTTGGAAATTGCCTCCCTTGCTTTTCGTCCTGAGTGAAAAATCTTGATTTCCCCCTGACTTTCAGTTCTGTTTGTGGGAGGAAAAGATCCCTTTTGCTGATAGCAGGAAAACACTGGTGTGGTTTCTTCTTCTTCTTCTTCTTTTCCAATTTTATTTTAACGAGCCTTTGTAATGAAGCTTTTAGAAAAACCACAAGATTGGCCAGGATCCACGTTATGCAACTTGGATCAACTCCTCAGCACCGTGGCTGTTTGCAGATTAGTTTCTTTGGCAATTCTTGATTTATTTTCACGACAAGATCAGAAATGTGAGTTTCAAAAATGGCTGCTGACACCTACCTACCATCTTCTTCCCTTTCAGATTCCCCCATTTGCATTAAGAAACCCCTTTTAGGTTCCAGACTGTGTCCTCCTTAAGAAAGGGAATTGTCCTTGGTGGATTTCAAAGCCCGATCCTCCTCCTATTTGGCCAATATTTGGGGATTTTTGGGAAGCAGAGACCTTCAGAATGACCATCCAAAGAACTGCCATAGACAAGAACATGTCCCTGCCTCAAGGAGACTACAGACTGAAACTTGATGGAGGTTGCTAAATGCAATTGGAAGAGACTGAAAGGAAGGGAAAGGATGATGACAGCCTTGTTAAATCCCTCTCTTTCATCACTTTAGCCCGAAGCATGGAAAAGTTCCCTTTTGTGTAACACAGCTTCAAGAATTCAACACAACTGAACAGTAAGTGAACTTCTGTGCTTGGACTCCAAATATCTTTGTTTAAACCCCTCAAAACTGATAGTCTTCTGATTAAGCCTTGAGGGCTATCCAGTCATTCCAACCCCTTTCTGCCAAGAAGCAGGAAAATCGCATTCAAAGCACCCCCGACAGATGGCCATCCAGCCTCTGGGTTGTTGTAGGGTTTTTTTTGGGCTATATGGCCATGGTCTAGAGGCATTCTCTCCTGACGTTTTGCCTGCACTTTGGCAAGCATCCTCAGAGGTAGTGAGATCTGTCGGAACTAGGCAAAAGGGTTTTTATATCTGTGGAATGACCAGGGTGAGGCAAAGGACTCTTCTCTGCTGGAGCTACGTGTGAATGTTTGTCCCACCTGGTCATTCCACAGATATATAAACCCATTTTCCTAGTTCCAACAGACCTCACTACCTCTGAGGATGCTTGCCATAGATGCAGGCGAAACGTCAGGAGAGAATGCCTCTAGAACATGGCCATATAGCCCCAAAAAACCTACAACAACCCAGTGATTCTGGCCATGAAAGCCTTCGACAATACATCCATCCTGTTTCAAAGCCTCCAAAGAAGGAGCCTCCACCCAGGCAAAGAGTTCCACTGCTGAACAGCACCCACAGTCAAGAAGTTCTTCCTCATGTTCAGATGGAATCTCCTTTCTTGTAGATTGAAGCCATTATTCTATTGTGTCCTAGTTTCCAGGGCAGCATAAAACAAGCTTGCTCCCTCCTCCCTGTGACTTCCTCTCACACATTTATACATGGCTATCATGTCTCCTCTCAGCCTTCTCTTCTTCAGGCTAAACATGCCCAGCTCTTTAAGTTGCTCCTCATAGGGCTTGTTCTCCAGACCCTTGATTATTTGAGTCACCCTCCTCCGGAAACATTCCAGCTTAGAGTCAATATCTCTCTTGAATTGTGGTGCTCAGAATTGGACATAATATTCCAGGTGTGGTCTAAGCAAGGCAGAATAGAGCGTGGGTAGCATGACTTCCCTGGATATAGACACTAGATCCCTATTGATAAAGGCCAAAATCCCATTGGCTTTTTTTAGCTGCCGCATGACATTCCTGGCTCATGTTCACCTTCCTCCCCACAAGGACTCCAAGATCTTTTTCACACATTCTGCTGTGGAGCCAGGCGTCATGACTATCCATCCTCTGTTTAAAACCTCTAGAGAAGGAGACTTCACCAGTCTCTAAGGCAGCAGTGCATTCATACCATTGTTGGACAGCAGTTACTGGTGGGAAATTATTCCTTGTGTTGAGCTGGAATCTCTTTTACTACAGTTTGAATCCTTGGCTCCTCATCTCTGGAGCAACAGAACACTACCTTGCCCCCTTCTCCTCAATGGGACGTGTCCTTCTAAATACTGAAGCTTACTTACTTACATACTCTCATTGTCCAAGTAGGATAGTCTTCCACAATCAGTGTACTGGTGGGTCCGTAGGTGACTGGGGAGCCCTATTCTTGACCCACATCTTCTCCTGCAGTGAGGGCATTGGTTTCCAGGTGGAAGGCGGTCCCGGCCAGGGTTGGCTTGACACACCTTCCTCTTGCCACATTTCTCCCTTTTGCCCTCCATTCCTGCCTCTTCAAATTCTGTAGCACTGCTGGTGACAGCTGACCTCCAGCTGCCAGTCGCCCTCCTTTGGACACATTCCAGCTTAGAGTCAACATCTCCCTTCAACTGCGGTGCCCAGAATTGGCCACAGAGGGATTCCAGGTGTGCCCAGTTCTGCCCAAAGCCATTCGGGAAGGAAAGGGACAAAATGGAAAGTGTCCACGGAAGGATCATCAACTTGACCCAAGGTCTGTGGGCCATGGAACCAGATGAAGAGTGGTTTGAGGAGTTGGGTATGGCTAGCTTGGAGAAAAGAAGACTGAGAGAAGGGGACATGATAATCATATTTAAACATTTGGAAGGATGTCCCAWTGAGGAGGGGAGAGGCTGCTCCAGAGACTAAAACACAGAGTAATGGATTCAAATAGCAAGGAATGAGGTTCCATCAAAATGTTAGGAAGACCCCCCCCCCCCCGATAGTAAAATATGTCCATTCAAGGAATCTAGTGGAGACTCTTTCTCTGGAGGTCTTCAAATAGAGGATTGTATCTATCAGAAGGGCTTGGGATGGGGTCTTCCTGCATGGCGGACTGAGGCTGGATGGATGATGTTGAGAGTCCCTTCCATCTCTAGAATCAAGTGACCTCTCCTTCTCTGGAGGTCTTTAAACAGGCTGGATGGGTATCTGTCCATCTATCCTGCATGTCAGGATAGATGGCCTTTAGGGGTCTCTGGAATGCAAGCAGTGTATAATCCTATGGATGATAGCTGTCATGTGAAGGCTTCTTTCAACATCGCCCACTGGCAGGCCCTTTAGCCCCAGCCGGAAAGGACCCCTGGACAGCTAACTATAGAAGTGAGACTTTAATGGGAGAGAGGTGTGAAGGACGTGGCTGCCCAGCCCCACATTCCCAGGATTTCTGGCCTGGCGCATGGATGCTCAACCCTCCCAGGACCCTTTTTAGAAGGCATGCATCCTTTGCATGCTTGGAGACAGTTGGGGAAGCTTGTTAACGGAAAACGGAGCTGCTTTGCCCAAAAGGAGAGAGGAGAACTAAGGCCAAGAGCCCACATTCACCTTGAGTTTTGTGTAGCTCATCTTGCCGTTGAATACAGGTTAGTATGCTTTATCCAGAATTCCAAAATCCTCCAAAACCCAAAGTTCTCCCTATGCATTGCTGAGATAGTGATGCCTTTGCTTTCTGATGGTTCAGTATATACACATCTTATGCATTGACTTATTTACTTACTTGATATCTTTCTCCAAGTGTAGGGATTCAAGGTGGTGAACAGCAAACATGACACAATAGAACATTTTACCCCCCCCTTCTCCACCCCTGGGGGGACTCAGGCGGCTTACAATTGGCAATAATTCAATGCCGCATCATAAAATACAGAATACAAATATAACAATTAAACATGAACATTAATAAATAAAGATTAAAACAGTATACTTACACTCTGATTAGCTATTGCCCGTCTGGTGGCTGTTTAGCTAGCCATCTACTAATGATTACTCCACTTAACTTATCCAAATCCTCTTCCATGCCATAGTCAAACATTATCAATTGTCCTTTAACCTGATTGCCTGAAGGCCTGGTCCCACAGTCACAGGAGAGGAGAGATGTAGTTGACCTGATATCACTGGGGAGTTAGTTCCACAGACGGAGGGCCACCACTGAGAAGTCCCTGTCCCTCGTCCCCGCCAAGCGTGTTTGCGTCGGAGGCTGGGCCGAGAGCAGGACCTCCCCATAAGATCTTAAACTCTGAGGTGGGACATAGAGAGAGAGAGATTGGACAGGTATGCTGGACTGGAGCCGTATAGGGTTTTATAGGTCAAAACCAGCACTTTGAATTATGCTCGGAATTGGATTGGCAGACAGTGGAACTGACATAACAGAGGGGGTGGTATGTTCCCTGTATGATGCTCCAGTGAGTAATCTACCTGCTACCCATTGGACTAATTGAAGTTTCCGAACAGTCCTCAAAGACAACTCCACGTAGAGTGAGTTACAGTAATCTATTCAGGATGTGACAAGAGCATGGACCACTATGGGCAGATCCTTCCCAAGGTACGGGCGCAGCTGGCGCACAAGTTTTAATTGTGCGAATGCTCCCCTGACCACCGCCGAAACCTGGGGTTCCAGGCTCAGCAATGAGTCCAAGATCACACCCAAGCTGCGAACCTGCTCCTACAGGGAGTGTAACCCCGTCCAACACAGGCTGTAACCCTATGCCCTGTTTGGCCTTTGACTGACCAGGAGTACCTCTGTCTTGTCTGGATTCAATTTCAATTTGTTAGCTCTCATCCAGTCTGACACAGCAGCCAAGCACCGGTTCAAAGTTCCGACAGCCTCCTTGGTAATGCAATGCAAAACAGAGCAAATGCTAAATGTGAATATAAAAATTAATAAAATAAGTTTTTGTGTCAGGGTAAAAATAAAGTTTTTCCCCTGAGATTAAGTCCAGTTGTGTCGGACTCTGGGAGTTAGTGCTCATCTCCATTTCTAAGCCGGCATTGTCCGTAGACACCTCCAAGGTCATGTGGCCAGCATGACTGCATGGAGCGCCGTTACCTTCTCGCCGGAGCGGTACCTATTGATCTACTCACATTTGCATGTTTTCGAACTGCTAGGTTGGCAGAAGCTAGGGCTGACAGCGGAAGCTCACCCGCTCCCGGATTCGAACCTGTGACCTTTTAGTCAACAAGTTTAGCAGCTCAGTGGTTTAACCCACTGCGCCACCTGGTGACACCCTTTTTGTGTCATGAAGCACATCAATATTAAAATACAGTTTAAAGCTGAATATAAAAACAACACGACCTGTCAAAATCCCACTCACAAAGACTTCATTACATGCCTTCAGCTTATGTGCATAAGACCTAAATGAAAAAGAAATACATTTTGCCTTGAGACCCATCTTTGAGATATCTCATTTCGTCCCAAGTATTTTGGATACGTATATAATGAGCTATCTTGGAGATGGGACAAAATTTCATTAAATCATAAAATCATAGAGTTGGAAGGGACCTCCTGGGCCATCCAGTCCAACCCCATTCTGCAGAAGCAGAATATTGCATTCAAATCACCCCTGACAGATGGCCATCCAGCCTCTGTTTAAAAGCTTCCAAAGAAGGAGCCTCCACCACACTCAGGGGCAGAGAGTTCCACTGCTGAACGGCTCTCACAGTCAGGAAGTTCTTCCTCATGTTCAGGTGGAATCTCCTCTCTTGTAGTTTGACGCCATTGTTCCGCGTCCTAGTCTCCAGGGAAGCAGAAAACAAGCTTGCTCCCTCCTCCCTGTGACTTCCTCTCACATATTTATACATGGCTATCATATCTCCTCTCAGCCTTCTCTTCTTCAGGCTAAACATGCCCAGCTCTTTAAGCTGCTCCTCATAGGGCTTGTTCTACACTTTTTTTTTAAAAATAATCTTTATTAATTTTCCATTGTAAAAAACATAATAAAACATACATACATAGACATCCTATACATCAACTATACAAATACCACTGGGAGAGTTGCTTCCTGCTCCTCCCCCTAGACCTATTCACGCCCCCTCCCCCCCCTCCCCCCTATCTGCTGACCAAGGTACAAGACATATACAAACAACTAACACACGATTCATACTGACTTCCAGGGATGTCTGCGCACACATTGTCCAGTTTTTACTGCCAAATTATAAAAATTTATCCTTTGTTTTTTTTAGATTTTCTGATCTTAGTGATTCTAGAGGTCTTTCATTACCTTAGTTTGTGGGTCCATCATAGATGGATTTTATTTTGTGTTCTACTAGTACTTTATGTTTTTTTTTTTAAGAAAGTTATGAATTTACTCCAATCCGTTTTATTGTTTGTTATTTCACTTTTCCTTAATAGCTGGGTTAGCTGATCCATGTTCATAATCTCTGTGGCTTTGATGATCCATGCGTCCAGTGTTGCTGTCTCTTTGCCTTTCCATGTTTTAGCTATACAGATTCTAGCCGCTGTGGTCAGGTAAAAAAGGATTTTCTCATCGTTTCTATTCATGCCTTGGGTGTTCATTCCTAGTAGAAATAGCTCCGGTCTAAATTCTATTTCAATTTCTAATATATCTATAATTTTTTGGTGTATCAGCCTCCAGAGTTTCTTGATCTTCTTGCACTCCCACCACATGTGACTAAAGGTTCCTTTTTTCCTCCGGCATCTCCAGCAGTTCTTATCCGATTTTCCTTTACTATATTTAGCTATTTTCTCCGGGGTCTGGTACCAAAAATAGAACATTTTGATCCAGTTCTCTTTGATTTCGGTGGCGTATGCATATTTGAGTTTTTTACTCCAAATTTCCTCCCACTCAGACATGGTAATTGTACGCCCGATCATCTTAGCCCATTTCACCATAACTTCCTTGACCTGTTCTTCCTCGGTAGCCCATACTAGTAGTTGTTGATAGAGATTTTTGATCGTCTTTTTCTCCGTTCTTAATATCTTGTCCCAAACTTTGTCTTTTGTTTCAAACCCTATTCTTTTATCTTCTTTAAAATTTTCGCTCACTTGCCAATATTGGAACCATGAAAATTTAGGGTGTAGCTGCCTTATTTCTTCGAGTGATTTTAATTTGATCTCTTGATTGACACTCTTCGTCAGCTGTCTGTAGGTCAACCATTTTTCATTTGGTGTTTCTCTCCGCTGTTCTGCCTCATTTGGGGCTATCCAGAGTGGAGTTCTTGTGTACCATCGCTCCTTGTATTTTTTCCAAGTTTTAAGCAACGATGCCCTAAGCAGATGGTTATTAAAGTTCCGTTCTTTTGGGGGTTTCCCTTTCCAAAGGTAGGCATGCCATCCTTTGGCCAGGTCTTCCCCTTCCAAGGCCAATAGTCTTTCGTCATTTAGAGTGGCCCACTCTCGGATCCATGCCAATGATGCTGCTTCATAGTAAAGTAAGAGGTCCGGGAGTCCCAGGCCTCCCCTTTTGGGCTCGTCGCTGAGATTTCTGAATTTAATTCTGGCCTTCTTATTTTGCCATATGAATCTATTCAGTTCCTTTTGCCAGTTTGTTATTATTTTTGATGTTTTAACCACTGGGATCATTCGGAACAGGTACAGTACTTCTGCAAGAATGTTCATCTTTGCCACTGCGACCCTACCTAGAAGGGATAGATTTAGTCTTGACCAGAATCTCATTTTTTCTTTTAGAATTTTCCATTTGTTGTCATAATTATTTTTTACCAATTGAGCATTACTGGAGGTTATCTGTATCCCCAGGTATTTTACCTTAGTTGCAACTTCCACCCCCGTCTTATCCCTTAATTCCTCCTTCCTTTCCCTTGACATATTTTTAACTAAAAATTTGGTTTTATCTTTATTTATCTTTAGACCCGCTACTTCACCGAAGTCGGTGATTTCCGCCCACCATTTCTCCCAGTGACTTAGAGGCTCCTCGATAATGCACATCACATCATCGGCAAACGCTGCCACCTTGTAATTATGCGATTTCACTTTGAGGCCTTTGATCTCTTTGTTGTTTCTAATACTGTTCAGCAAAACTTCCAGGGTCAGGATGTAAATTAAAGGGGACAGCGGGCAACCCTGCCTAGTACCTCTGTTTATATTTATTGAGTTTGATGTTTGTCCATTCACAATAATGTGTGCCAATTGTTGCGTGTAGATGGTCCTAATCCCATTTATAAAGTGGAAGCCCGCATCCATTTCTTTTAGTAGTTCTATTATGAATCCCCAATTGACCCTGTCAAACGCCTTTTCTGCGTCGAGGAACAATAGTCCCGCCTCTATTTGGTTGTGCCTGTTGTAATACTCTAATGCGTTGAGTATTAGCCTCATATTGTTGTTTATTTTCCGTCCTGGAAGAAAACCGGTCTGGTCTTTGTGTATTCTTGCACTCAAAAGCTTTTTTAGTCTGGCGGCTATCACACCCGCAAATATCTTATAGTCTCCGTTAAGGAGAGATATTGGTCGGAAGTTCTTAGTTTTTGTGTTATCTTGTTCTTCCTTGGGAATTAGGGTTATAAGTGCTACTTTCCAGGTGTCTGGAATTTTTCTGTCCTTCATTGCTCTATTTGCTACTTTAGTTAGCTGTGGTGATAATATGTCATTGAACGTCTTATAATATTTATTTGTGAGCCCGTCCGGGCCCGGGGATTTATCCGTTGGTAGGCTCGCTATTGTTGTTTTTACTTCCTCTTCCGTTATTTCCTTGTTTAACATTTCCCTTTCTTCGTCTGATAGCTTCTTTATGTTTTGTTTTCCTAGATATCGGATTATTTTTTCTTTGGGTATATTGTCATCAGTGTATAGTTTTCTATAGAACTTACGAAATTGTTCTTCTATTTCTTTCTGCTTAGTATAACACTTCTCTCCCTCCTCTATTTTGATTATTTGTTGTTTAGACTTTTTCCTTCTTATTTTCCAAGCCAGGAACTTCCCTATTTTGTTTGCGTTTTCGAATTGATTCTGTCTCATGTATTTCATTTTTTTGCTTATTTCTTCTAGTTGCAGCGAATCTACTTTTTTCCTTAGTATCTCCAATTGTAACTTTAACTTCTTATTATCTGGTCGCTTTTTGAGTTCCCCTTCCGTCCTTTCAAGTTCTTCTTCTATTCTTCGTTGTTCTTCTTTCCTGCTTTTATTCCTTTTGGATTTCTGTTGTATAAAATGGCCTCTGATGTAGGCCTTGGATGCATCCCAAATGACCTCTACTTTCGTATCTCGATCTGTGTTGATCCGGAAAAACTCCTCTAATATTTTCCTGTTGGTTTCCTGATCCTTGTGCTCCTTTATCAGTAGATCATCTAGTTTCCATCTATATAGTCCTTGCCTGCTGTCCAGTTTTGTCATAGTGAGTTCTAGAGGGGCATGGTCTGAGTTTATCCTTGCTTGTATTTTGATTCTAGTTGTCCTAGCGATTATTGCTTCTGAGCCCCACATCATATCGATGCGAGACCAGGTGTTGTGTCGGTCCGAGTAGAAGGTGTAGTCCCGTACATTTCTGTTGTGGAATCTCCATATGTCTTGGAGACCTAGCTTTTCTTTTAGTATTTTGAATTCTTTGGGGAGTTCCCCCACGTGTTGATTCTTTACTTTGTCAGGTCTCTTGGTCTTGTCTATGTTATTGTCTAGAACTCCGTTAAAGTCTCCCAGTATAATTAAATCGTCGTATTCCTGTTCTAATATATTGTTGCTGAGCGATTCTATGAATTTTGTTTTGCTTCCATTGGGAGCGTAGATGTTACACAATAACACTTTTCTGCTGTCGAATTCAATAATGGTACCTAGAGTTCTTCCTTCCTGGTCTTTAAAGGCCTGCCATGATGGTATGTTCTCATTTATGTACGTTACAACCCCTCTCTTCTTTTCTTCTCCTGAAGCAAAGTACATTTTCCCTAGTTTCTTTTGGGTCAGATGGGCTGCGTGTCTATGACTTATATGAGTTTCTTGTAATGTCATAACATCAAAATGTCCTTTCTTAAGTTGGTGCCAAATTTTAGTTCTTTTATTGGGGTTATTCATGCCATTTACATTCACAGAGTATATTTTAATTTTTTGAGTCATTATTACCCTTATCATCTCTATCATTATACCTAGTCGCCGCTGCCAGTTCCACAAAACCTTTGTAACCCCTAGGGGATGCTTCTCGTGGTCTCTTCCTTAATCTTTCCTCCGTAGTCTCGTAGGTATCTCCATCATCCGTGCCATCCTCCTCCCTGTCTTTCTTCTGGTGCTCGCTGTTTTTCCCTAGGTACTTGTCGTAGAATGCTTTGGCTTTAAATTCTGACGTTAGCCTGAATTGTTCGCCGGCCCAGGTGACCATCAATCCCTCCCTTCTTTCCCACTTAAATCTTATACTTCTCTTTTTGAGTTCTTCGGTGAGGAAGAGGTATTTGCGTCTCCTTTCTAGGACTGCTCTGGGATGTTCCTTTAAGATGGCTATCTTACTGCCTTTATGGTATGTTTCTTTCCTAGTATTTTCTTTCAGGACTCCGTCTCTAAAGTTTTTTTCCCCGAAGCATACTATTACGTCTCTTGGGACTTTGTGCCTTTTGGCATAGTTAGACTGGATCCTATAAACTCGGTCAATATTGTCACTGCTGTCCTCGCGACTAATTTGGAGCAACTGGGCCACCAGGTTCACAACTGTTTCTCTTATGTTTTCTTTCTCTTCCTCTTGGACGTTCCGGAATCTTAACTGGAATTCCTTTTCTTTAGCCTCTAAGTTCTCTTGCTGTTCTTGCAATATTTCCAGTTTTTTTTCGAATTTCTTTTCCATTGAGTGTATCGTTTTTTCTAGCTCTTTTTGCTGCAGTTTTGTTGCTTTGTTTTCCTTTGCCTCTTCTAATCTTTCCTGTTTCATAGCTTCCATTTCCTTGTGTATATTTTGCACTTCTTCCTTTAGAGCTAGTTGTACTTCCTCTTTAATTTCCTTTTTCATTTCTTCCATTTCTTTCTTTATGCTATTGTATTGCTTGTCTTGTTTTCCTTCAAGCCTCTGAACGTCTGACTGTAGTTTTAGGATTTCCCTCATCAAATCTTTCATAGTAAATTCCTCTTTTTTAGCCGCTGCTTCCTCGCTCGACATTTCTTTGGTCTCTTTCATTTCTTTTATTGGTAGATCTCTCGTTAGGGAGTCTTTCCTGTTTTGCATTTTCTTATCTTTTTCTTTCTCTTTGTCTATTTTCACCTTAAGTGTTGTCATTTTCTATTGTTTTAGGTTTTGGTCTCTTTGTCAAATACTGTCCAGTTTCTCCCTTCTATCCTACACCCTGGAATATCCTGTTGAACAGTGCTGTAGTACACAGTGCTGTAGTGTACTCGCTTAGAACCCAGTAGTTCGGGATGAGGCACCTTTGCTTATTCCAATTTACATTCGCATAACATCAATATTACATACACAAACACATATTACACTTCACAACCATAAACATTCTGTAAGCAATTTGGGTGGGTACAATACAAAGTAGCCGCCTTGGCGGGATGTCTCTGTTATTGGGTTTACTGTTGCTATTATCTATTTCTCAATAGGAATTTCGTTGCTTTCTACTTGAAGAGGAATAGGTATGGGGGGTAGGGGGGGGAAGAGCACGCGGGCATGAGACAAGCGGAAACGGGGGAGGGGAAAAGAGCGGGGGGGGGGCGGTGGGAGGGGGAGGGAAGGTACAGAGATAGACAGCAGAGAAGGGAAAAAAAAAAAAAAAAAAAAACCCCAAATCTTTTGGAGGAGCAGCTTGCACCGGTGCTTTCAATTCTTAGGTTGTTCCCTTCGTCTCGGCTGGATGCCAGTTTAATCCATCGCTTCTGTTAGGTAGTGAGTCCACTTTCTCCGATACAGGGCAGTCAATGTATGGGGAGGGGGAATGTTAAGGGGTGTGGGGGCCAACTCTGGCTTACTCCCCGCGGTTTATGATTATAGTCTTTGGGTCACCGTTTGGTGTTTCCTCCTTCCCCTTTGAGTCTTTTTGCTTGCTTTCCTTGCCTGTATCCTCTCTTCCACGCTTTCTCTCACCTCCTCTGCTTCCCTTCCCTAATTGCTCACCCCTCTCTGTCAATTTTCCAGTCTCTGCACCTGTTTTCTCTCTTTCTAAATCGATTGTCTCATTACCTCATTTTCCGGTGGATCGTCCTCTTCCTCTTTGCGGTGCTTCCCTCCCCCCTTCTCTCCCCCCGCCCCTCCGCCCCCCCCCCAGTTCCCCCCGTTAGACTTCTGTTGTTCTCGGTTCCTTACTGGGTGGGTTCCCCACCCGCTAGGTCTGTGCCGCCGATCTCGTTGTCCTCCGTCTCCCCGCTCCTCCCTGCGTCTGACGTCAGGCGTTCGGGACCGCGCATGCGTTCTGACGCTCCGACGTCCCTCTCGACGCGTCACGTCCGAGTCCTGGCGCCGTCCTCCTCTCTGCTCTCCGCACGATCCGGATTATAATGGCTCCGCGTTGGCGTCGTTTCCACTTTCCGGAGCCCCCACAGCTGACCTGGTTTGTCTGTGCTATTGTCCCGTTATCCAGTAAGGATTTGTACAGACTATGATATTCACACTAATGTCCTGGTTCCGCAGTATTGTATATATTCCCGCACTGCTGTGCAAAGGGGAAAAAAAAACTTTCCAGAGTCCCAAAAGCACGGAGTTTCCTTCCTCCAGACCCAGTTGGGGACTTTAGATACACTAAAGTGCTCTAAAAAGGCAGTTCATATAAATTAGAACTGGGGAGGCTTGGACGATCCTTTTTTTCTTTCTCGCTCTTACATACGTTTCGGCCTTTCAGCCTTTCAGCCTTAGGGTTCGGTTTACCGCGTCTTTTCAGCTGTTTTCCTCATTTTCTTCGTCTCCCAAGACTCTTGCATTGTACCTTGTGACCTCTATATTCGAAAAAGCTCCCCTCTTCGTTCCCTGAGAAGTGGGGTAGTAATTTGTTGTTCTTGCCCAATAAATTTTCGGTGGCGCTTGCTATCCCTTTTTTCTCTCCCTTCCTTTCTTTTCTTCTTGCTTCTTCTTCAAGTTAAAATGGGGATGGCGTCCTCACCTTTCCAGGTGCTCCTTACTCCGCTTGCTTCCCTCGGGTTCACCTCTCTGGGTCTCTTCCCTTGCCATAAGGAAAGGTTCCCACAGCCTTGGTTGTGCCCTTGGAGGGTTGGCACCGCGAGGACCTCCAATCCTCGTGGGGAGAGCCTCTGCTCTGCCTCAGCGTATAGGAAGGACAGTTTGTAGAGCTGGAGCTCTAAAAACCGTGGCGTCCGCCATGATTCCCCCACCGGAAGTCCTCGGGCTTGTTCTTGAGACTCTTGATCATTTTAGTCGCCCTCCTCTGGACACATTCCAGCTTAGAGTCATATCTCTCTTCAATCGTGGTGCCCAGAATTGGATACAATAATCCAGATGTGGTCTAACCAAGGTAGAATAGAGCATGGGGAGCATGACTTCCCTGGATCTAGGCACTAGACACTTATTGATGCAGGACAAAATCTCATTGGCGTTTTTGCCACCACATCACATTCTTGGCTCATGTTTAATGAGGACCCCAAGATGTTTTTCACATGTACTGCCCTCAAGCCACACGTCTCCCATTCTGTATCTTTGCATTTCATTTTTTTTCTGCCAAAGTGGAGTATCTTGTATTTGTCTCTGTTGATCTTCATTTTGTTAGTTTTAGCTCATCATCTCTCTGATCTGTGAAGATCGTTTTGAATCCTGCTCCTGTTCTCTGGAGTATTGGCTCTCCTTCCCAATTTGGTGTCATCTGCAAACTTGATGATCATGCCTTCTAACCCTTCATCTAAGTCAGTGGTTCTCAACCTGGGGTCCCCAGATGTTTTTGGCCTTCAACTCCCAGAAATCCTAACAGCTGGTAAACTGACTGGGATTTCTGGGAGTTGTAGGCCAAAAACATCTGGGGACCCCAGGTTGAGAACCACTGATCTAAGTCATTAATTAAGATCCTGATGGAACCCTGCTGATGGCACTCCACTTGTCACTTCTTTCCAGAACGAAAAGGAAACCTTGGGGAGAATCACCTTCTGGGTTTGTCCACTTAACCAATTTGTCTGCACATAGCCCAAAACTAATATTTTGTAAATAATGTTATGCACACTAAACCATCAGATTGCAAAGGTATGAGTGTCTCATCCAGCCATGTGGAAAGTTTTGGATTTTGGAATATTTCTGATATCGCCATTTTGGATAAGGTCTGCATGCATTTATAGCAATGTCTTGCATCTGTATTCATTCTTTTCCAGGAGTGATCCTCGCAAGAAATCCAGGAGAGCTGCGGTTGGCTAAAACAGCCACAGAGATAATTCTGAAGAAGGAAATTTCTTTGTTGCCGTCATGATTACAAACCACTGACAGCTGGTGCCCAAAATGGGCAAAGAAATTGGTTATTAAAGGGATATGCTTGGAGGGCACGGCGTGGGCGGAAAGCACACAGAGACACACACCCAAAGCACATTCCTCCATGACGCGGCAGCCTGAAGCAATGCCAAGGAGGAGCAAAAGTGGGCGGCCGTTTCACCAGTTTCCCTTCCGGGTGCCAAGCCCAACGTATTGCCAGATCCACGCTGGGCCCGTGGCGCCAAGACCTTCCTCGTACCGAGCATGATTCAGGCATGGCGGTTCAATTCTTGCAACGGAGGGGATGGAGACGCTGCCAAGGAGAGGGATGGCCTAAGGATGGCACCAATATGACGCCATCTTGGCCCATTTGAATCTTTTGCGCCATTTGTCCAAAGCACTTCCGTTTCCTGGTGCTTCGGTACAGTGATGCAAACACCCTGAAAAGGCATGGCCCAAAGAACAATGCATATATTCTACGCATTTTATGCAAACTGTTCTTTTAGGGGAGGATGAGTAATGCAAAAGGATGTCATAGAATCATAGCACATTTCCCCACATTTTGTGCACCAACTGCTGATGTCTTGCAATTATGCCATAGCATAATGGAAGTGAGGTCAAACATGATCTCTCTCTCTTCCCCCCCCCCATAAGAGATAGTAACTTATAGTTTTGCTAAGGACAAGGACATCAGGCTGGATAATAGGGGTCAAGTCTTGGTCAATTTGCAAAGACACTAACAACCACAACAGGGACCCTTCCCATGCCAGATAGTGTGTACGTTTAATCAAGGTTTTATGCCCTAGGTTTCATATATAGCAGAAGGTAACACATTTATTGTAAGGAGCCCCCGGTGGCGCAGTGGGTTAAAGCACTGAGCTGCTGAGTTTGTTGATCGAAAGGTCGCAGGTTCGATTCCGTGGAGCAGCGTGAGCTTCCGCTGTCAGCCCTAGCTTCTGCCAACCTAGCAGTTCGAAAACATGCAAATGTGAGTAGATCAATAAGTCCCGCTCCGGCGGGAAGGTAACGGCGCTCCATGCAGTCATGCCAGCCACATGACCTTGGAGGTGTCTATGGACAACGCTGGCTCTTCGGCTTAGAAATGGAGATGAGCACCACACCCCAGAGTCAGACATGACTGGACTTAATGTCAGGGGAAAACCTTTACCTTTACCTTTAACACATTTATTACTGAGAAACCACCTCCCTTTACACTTATGTACTCTCTTGAACTTTTATGGGACTTTTTTTCCTTCTGGAGGACTCTTGGAAACTTTACCTTTTCAAGCCCCATGAACCTTTGGACTTTTTAAAACTTGTTCCTCTCCCCAGCCCCATGGGCTCTCAAAATGGCTTTATGAATTCCCAATGGACTTTGGTGGGTGGGGGGAGGTGGAGATGGGCTCTTTCTCTTTATATGAATGTACCCTCATATGATTCCCTTGCATGTTTCCCCCTTCCCCATACCCCTTATATGAAATACGAAATGCCACTCTTTGTGACCCCAGCACCCAAAGCCTGCTGATGGCACTCCACTCGTCACTTCTTTCCAGAAGTTCCATCTTCTCAGAGGAACTTCACATTCCTCTGAGAAGATGATCCTTTGATTGAAAGGGATCCTGACAGAAACTACTTGCATGGACAATATAAAGGAAATATGTCCCAAGCCTCGAAGCTGGACCTCTTGGGGCTTACATCCGTCTGGTTGATCCCATCAAGACACAAGGGACAAACAAGTCCCCAGTTGCTTCATCCTTTGTTTACTTCCACACCGAAACAGCTACACAGATCATGCTTATTGTTTCCAAGGCCAGTTGCAGGAAAAATCTGGATCCAAGAACAATTGGGACATTAATCCATTCATCTATTCCTTGTCTTTGCTCGTCCTACCTCCCCTTCTCCTGGTTGGCCAGGACCGAGGTGACAGCGCCTTGCTGATTGGCCACCAAGCCTCTCTTAGCTGTTAAACGTGCAAGCAAGCTGGCTGATGGGTGGGCGGCGGGGATGGCGGGTGGGTGGGTGGCGGGGAATTTGAAATCTACAGGTCTGTATTTTCTATAAAACTAGCTGTGCCCTGCCACGCGTTGCTGTGGCCTATAGTAAAACTTATCAAAGTTGAGGTAGATATCTGGACTATTATGAAAGAGAGGTACCTACCTATTCCTTCCTCCTTTTCCTCCCCCTTTCTCTCCTTTCTTCCTTCTCTACCTCTTTCTTTCTTTCACTACTTGGTTTCATCCTTCTCTCTTTCCTTCATTCCCTCCCCCTTTCTTCCTTTGCCTTTCTTCCCTCCCTGTTTGCTTCCTTCTTTCACTTTTTATTTCCTTTTATTTTACCACCATCATAACAATAACAATAATGCAATGCATTGCCTCTGGGACCTGACACCTCTCCCATTCCCCCAGGGTCTCATAGGAACAATAGCATAATAATAATAATAATAGAAATAACAACCTTTACCCAACACGTGTTGCTGTGGCCAATCTTCCCTCTTTCTCTCCTTCTTTCCCTCCTTCCTTCCTTCCTTCCCTCCCATCTTTCCTTCTCCTCTTTTTCTCTTTCCTTCCTTCCCCCTTTTTCTTTCTCTTCTGCTGTCTCTCTTTTCTTTCCTTCCATCTTTCCTTTTCTTTCCTTTCCTTCTTCCTTCTTTCTCTAACTTTCCTTCCTTCCCCCTTTTTCTTTACCTCCCTTTCTCTTTCTTCCTTCTTTCCTTCCTTCCTGTCTTTCCTGGATTTTGACAGGGCGGGAAGGGGCGGGGTGGGGTTTGGAGGTGGCATGAAGTAAAAGGAGGTAAGATTGGGGCAGGGGAGTGATGGAGCGTGGGGTTGTGTGTGTGTGTGCGGCGGGGGGGAGTGGGGTTGCGTGTGTGCGTGTGGCGGCAGGGGGAGTGATGGAGCGTGGGGTTGCGTGTGTGTGCGGCGGCGGGGGGAGTGGGGTTGCGTGTGTGCGTGCGGCAGCGGGGGAAGTGATGGAGTGTGGGGTTGCGTGTGTGTGTGCGGCGGCGGGGGGAGTGGGGGTGCGTGTGTGCGTTGGGGCAGGGGAGTGATGGAGTGTGGGGTTGTGTGTGTGTGTGTGTGTGTGTGGCGGCGGGGGGAGTGATGGAGCGTGGGGTTGCGTGTGTGTGTGCGGCGGCGGGGGGAGTGGGGGTGCGTGTGTGCGTGCGGCGGCGGGGGGAGTGATGGAGCGTGGGGTTGCGTGTGTGTGTGTGTGTGTGTGTGCGCGGGGGGGAGTGGGGTTGCGTGTGTGGGGCGGGGAGTGATGGAGTGTGGGGTTGTGTGTGTATGTGCGGCAGGGGTGTGTGTGTGTGCAGGAAGCGGCGCGGCGGGGCTTGGAGTGGGCATGGTTTCCGCAGAGGGAACGTTGGCCGGAAGGGCATGTGTGTGCGCCAGGGAACTTGCGGCTGGGCGCCAATGCGCATGCTCAGTTGTTTTGCTGTTTTGTGAGTGTGTTGTTGTGTTGTTTTTCATTTTGAGTAGATACGTTTGTACCTTGTGGGTTGTGTTATGGGCATGGGAATTTTGGTTAAGTTTCGTTGGGGGTTTTTTGAGTTTTGTTGTTTTGCCGTTTTGTGAGTGTGTTGTTGTGTTGTTTTTCATTTTGAGTAATATGTTTGTACCTTGTGGGTTGTGTTATGAGCATGGGAATTTTGGTTAAGTTTCGTTGTTTTTTTTAGAGTTTTATCCTTTTGCCGTTTTGTGAGTGTGTTGTTGTGTTGTTTTTCATTTTGAGTAGATATGTTTGTACCTTGTGGGTTGTGTTATGGGCATGGGAATTTTGGTTAAGTTTCGTTGGGGGTTTTTGAGTTTTGTTGTTTTGCCATTTTGTGAGTGTGTTGTTGTGTTGTTTTTCATTTTGAGTAGATATGTTTGTACCTTGTGGGTTGTGTTATGGGCATGGGAATTTTGGTTAAGTTTCGTTGGGGGATTTTTGAGTTTTGTTGTTTTGCCGTTTTGTGAGTGTGTTGTTGTGTTGTTTTTCATTTTGAGTAATATGTTTGTACCTTGTGGGTTGTGTTATGGGCATGGGAATTTTGGTTAAGTTTCGTTGGGGGGTTTTTGAGTTTTGTTTTTTTGCCGTTTTGTGAGTGTGTTGTTGTGTTGTTTTTCATTTTGAGTAGATATGTTTGTACCTTGTGGGTTGTGTTATGGGCATGGGAATTTTGGTTAAGTTTCGTTGGGGGTTTTTTGAGTTTTGTTTCCTTGTTGGATGCCCCTAACAAATTTATATATATAGATACAACTTTGTATTGAATGTATGCTTGCCTGACAAAATATCGCGGCTTTGCATCCTTTCCAGCTGGATTGCAATAAAGCAACTCGGTGGTGTTTTCTTCAACTTTGGTGACATTTATTTGGGAAATCAGGGAAATTCCATATTGCGTGTCTTCTTTTTCGTTCACCAAAGTAGCGGGCCCTCCTTGTTGGGTCTGGGTCAAGGGTGGGAGAAAGAACTCATGCCTGTTCGAGGTAGGTGTGAATGTTTCAATTGGCCACCTTGATTAGCATTTAATGGCCCAGCAGCTTCAAGGTCTGGCTGCTTACTGTCTAGGGGAATCCTTTGTTGGGAGGTGTTAGCTGGCCCTGATTGTTTCTTTGGAGTTGTTTGTTTGTGTTGTTTTTTTTTTTTTTTAGTCTTGGCTGTTTAGAGTTTTTAATACTGGTAGCCAGATTTTGTTCATTTTCACTGTTCCTTCCTTTCTATTGAAATTGTTCACATGCTTGCCAGACATGAAACAATCAGGGTCAGCTAATTACCCCTGAACAAAGAATTTCCCCAGGCAGTAATAAGCCACACCTTGAAATTGCGAGGTCATCAAATGCTAATCAAGGTGGCCAATTGAAACATTCACACCTAGCTCCAACAAACAAGAGTTCTTTCTCCCACCTTGGTAATTTTAGAGGTTTTTTTTAATACTGGTAGCCAGATTTTGTTCATTTTTAATACTGGTAACATTAGAACAGCACAACAACAGAGAGGAAGCAAACAAGGACATCTAATCACCTCTCAACAAAAGATTGCTCCAGGCACTGCCAGGCAATCAAATGCTACTCAAGGTGATCAGTTGAAACATTCACACCTAGCTCCAGCAGACAAGAGTTCTTTCTCTCACCTTGGTCATTCCATAGATATATAAACCCCATTTTCCTAGTTTCCAACAGACCTCACTGTATTGCCAAAGGCTTCCATGGCTGGAATCACTGGGTTGTTGACGTCACAACCTCTGAGCATGCCTGCCATAGATGCAGGCGAAATGTCAGGAGAGAATGCTTCTGGAACATGGCCAGACAGCCTGAAAAACCTACAACTCAGATCTCACAACCCTTGAGGATGCGTGCCACAAATGCAGGTGAAACATCAGGAGAGAATGCTTCTAGAACATGGCCAGACAGCCCAGAAAACTCACAACAACCCAGTGATTCCGGCCATGAAAGCCTTTGACAATGCATTAATCCAGTTTTTCTCTGTAATAATTCTTTCATCTCATCCATAATCTTGTTGTAGACATGTTTTAGCTTTTCACAGTCCCACCACATATGGATCTGGAGAAATATGGTGATCTGGTAGCCGGACCATTGTTGATCAGAAAAGAGACTCTTGAGAGGCACAACTGCAAAGGGGAAAATAAATTTATTCACTTTTGCAAACCACAATCAACAAAGGCAAGACAATAGAAAGCAATGGTGTGCTTCTTCTAGCTTATTTTCTCAACCACACTGTTGAATTAATTCAATTTGGCAGCACATCAATTGCTATGGCTCAATGCCAAGGTATAAAACTAACGCTCTTGCAAAACTACAACTCCCAGTTAATTAAATTGATATGAAGCCGAATTAATTCTGCAGTGGCCCTTAAGATTCAGCACTACTAATGTTCAGACTAAGACCCAGAATGGATTTGCTGCCCATCCTGTCACTTCTTCTGGTGGCTCCTATGGATGCATCCATACTACAGAACTATGAGGGTTGAATGAAAAGTAATGCCTCCGCCTTCGTAACTCCTCAACGGATGGCAGTACTGGTATGCCGCAGGTACTGGCTTGTTCAGTAGACTCTCCTCTACAGTTCCATTTTGGCGGGAAGCCTTAGCATTAAATGGTTGTGTTGTTAAAGTGCAAGTATGGAACCCTGCACAGATGGTCAGTCAATGCGACTTAAGCAGTGTGCAGTCATTGAATTCTCGACACCCCAGGTGTTACTGACTTCCATCTGATAATGAAAAAAGATCTGCGGGGACATCATGATGCTTCTGATGAAGACATTGAGAGAACTGTGGGACGCTGGTTGCAGAAACAGAGTGCCGACTTCTTCTGTGACGGCTTCAGAAAACTTGTCCATTGTTGGCAGAAATGTATCCAATTGTCTGGTGATTATTTAGAAAAGTGAATAGTGGTACTTGAATAATTCTAAGGTTTATTTCTGCGTTTGATTTATTAAAATATTCCCATCCAAACCCAAGCAACGAAGGTGGAGGCATTACTTTTCATTCAACCCCCTAATGTAGTTCTTAACACCACTTTAACTAACGTAGCTCATTATTATGCAATCCTGGGAATTATAGTTTGGTGAGGCATATGCACACTTTGGTATAGAAGACTGAAGACCTTGTGACTGCAATTCTCATAATTCTGTATTATGGAGCCACGGCAGTTCTGGTGAACCCAAACTGCATTAATCCTACTGTGTAGATGCACCCCAAGACCAGGTATTCAAAAGACCTCTGAACCCCAACCTTGCAACTTTGCAAGAGACACATGAAAAAGCAAACATTGTTCAATAAGAAGAGGAAAAAATCCCGACTTTTTTGCACTTCAGAAACCGAAGCTGCCCCGAGCGAGGGAATAACCCAGTTTGTTCCGGTTCCCAAAGAACGACATCAGCCCCGTTAAGGTGTCAATGAAGATGGGTTCGTCCACCACTTCAATGCCTGTGGTTCGGCCGGGCACCGGATCCTTCCGCTGGGCATTTTGGACCGCTGGGACCAGCTGAGATGTGAATGCGGAGAGCTGCAGAAGGAGAGTGTGACATATTATTTATTTATTTACTAGCCGTAAATATAAATAAAGTGTTGTTGTTGTTGTTGGGCTGTGTTATGGCAAAGCTTATGTTTCTGTAGATCAAGAGAAAACTATGTAGAAAACAAGAATTCATGGATACATTTTTTTTACAAAAAGGTAGCTGAAACATTACATAACACTGACAACATAAGGTATGCAGACGATACTGTATTAATGTATTGTCAAAGGCTTTCATGGCCGGAAACACTTGGTTGCTGTAGGTTTTTTCGGGATATATGGCCATGTGCTAGAGGCATTTTCTCCTGACGTTTCACCTGCATCTATGGCAAGTATCCTCAGAGGTAGTGAGGTCTGTTGGAACTAGGAAAAGGGTTTATATTCCTGTGGAATGACCAGGGTGGGACAAAGGACTCTTGTCTGCTGGAGCTAGGTGTGAATGTTTCAACTGATCACCTTGATTAGCATTTGATTGCCTGGCAGTGCCTGGAGCAATCTTTTGTTGAGAGGTGATTAGATATCCTTGTTTGTTTCCTCTGTTGTGCTGTTCTAATTTTAGAGTTTTTTTTAATACTGGTAGCCAGATGTTGTTCATTTTTAATACTGGTAACATTAGAACAGCACAACAACAGAGAGGAAGCAAACAAYGACATCTAATCACCTCTCAACAAAAGATTGCTCCAGGCACTGCCAGGCAATCAAATGCTACTCAAGGTGATCAGTTGAAACATTCACACCTAGCTCCAGCAGACAAGAGTCCTTTGTSCCACCCTGGTCATTCCACAGGTATATAAATCCATTTTCCTAGTTCCAACAGACCTCACTATCTCTGAGGATGCTTGCCATAGATGCAGGCAAAACGTCAGGAGAGAATGCCTCCAGAACATGGCCATATAGCCCAAAAAAAAACCCCACAACAAACCAGATACCATATTACTTGCAAAGAATAGCAAAGGTTTCAAATGACTACTGATTAAAGTTAAGGACAGAATGCAAAATCAAGTATAAAATTGAATGTTCACATGAGAAAAAGAATGGCAACAGATAACTCTAAAGACCTTGAAATAGTTAAGGATTTCCTCTGAGGAGGATCGGGCTTTGAAATCCACCAAGGACAATTCCCTTTCCTAAGGAGGACACTGGAGGGAAGGATACTAGAGACAAAGTTGAAGTCCTTTGGCCACATCATGATGAGACAGGAAAGCCTGGAGAAGACAATTATGCTGGGGAAAGTGGAAGGAAAAAGGAAGAGGGGCCGACCAAGGGCAAGATGGATGGATGGCATCCTTGAAGTGACTGGACTGATCTTGAAGGAGACCCTGGGGGTGGTGACGGCCGACAGGGAGTTCTGGCGTGGGCTGCTCCATGAGGTCACGAAGAATCGGAGATGACTGAACGAATGAACAACAACATGATTCTCTGGAGGTTTTGCAGCAGAGGCTGGATGGCCATCTGCTGGGAGGGCTTTGATTGTGCCTTCCTCCCGAGTAGAACTGAGATTGGACTGGATGGCCCTTGGGGTCCCTTCTAGGTCTAGGATCCTATTATTTTGATGGGTATCTCCAGGAAAAGAAGGAAACAGACGTGTTGAATGCCCTGCTTGCTGATGGATGTCTGTCAGGGTGGATTAAAAATACTCTGGCAGGAATGATGAAACCCAGCCAGGGACCGGGAGCAATTTGTGCGTCACTCACGACAACATTCCCTGCAATGAGTAACAAGCAGGAGAGGGTAACAGCAACCTGCCCAGAAGGTCCAGCAAATGCTTGGCTCCCCCAAACGAGTGTTATGGAGTAACTGGATCCACCTTGTCTCCGTGTCAATGCCTTGGGACATGTGCCTGTCTTTCTCTTATCCCTTGGCTGCACTCTCGCCCCTTTCCCAAAAAACATCAGGACATGACTGAGATCCAGTTCTTAACACCTTCAAAAGATGTTAAGGATGATGAAAAACAAGCTGCCCAGAATGCCGGGAACACAAAGGGATTGTGTTACTCCAAACCAGGAGCCGCAGAGAGCGGCCAAAACTCTCCAAGGAGCAACAGAATGAGAGACATAAGTGGGGGGATCATAAAGTGGTGTTGGAAGAGGTCCCAAAGGTCATCCAGTCCAACCTCCTTCTGTTAGGAAGGAAGACACCATCCAATCCCTCCCGACAGATGGCCATTCTGTTTAAAATACTCTAGAGAAGGACACTCCATTGGATGCCCAAGCATCATATGCTCCTGGCCCTTGAGCACTCCAGATGGAGGTCAGCTGTGACCAAGAGTGCTGTAGAATTTGAAGAGGCATGAATGGAGGGCAAAAGAGAGAAACGTGCCAAGAGGAAGGTGCATCAAGCCAACCCCAACCGGGACCACCTTCCACCCAGAAACTGATGTCCTCACTGTGGGAGAAGATGCAGATCAAGCATAGGGCTCCACAGTCACCTATGGACCCACCACCAGTACACCGATCTTGGAAGGCTATCCTACCTGGACAATGAGGAATTGCCTAAGTAAGTAAGTAAGTAAGTTAGTAAGTAATATGCTCCTGTCAAAAAGTTCTTATCACGAAGTTCTTCCTCAGATTTTGGTGGAATCTCTTTTCTCCTGCAGTTCGACTCCACAATTCCATGGTGACCTAGTCTCCGGAGCAGCAGAAAGCAAGCCTTAGCTCTTCCTCAATGTGACACCCTTTCAAACTATATAGCACCGGGACTGTGGCACAGCCGGCTCGGAGTCACCTGCATTAAGATCATTACTGTCCAATAGGTCATGAGTTCGAACCTATAATAATAGGTTCAAGTTCTAACCTATTATTACTATACACAACAAGATCAAGGGTCTAGAGAACAAACCCTATGAGGACTGGCTTAAAGAGCTGGGTATGTTTAGCCTGCAGAAGACAAGACTGAGAGGAGACATGATAGCCATGGACAAATATGTGAGAGGAAGTCATAGGGAGGAGGGAGCGAACTTGTTTTCTGCTGCCCTGGAGATTAGGACGCGGAACAACGGCTTCAAACTACAAGAGAGGAGATTCCATCTGAACATGAGGAAGAACTTCCTGACTGTGAGAGCCATTCAGCAGTGGAACTCTCTGCCCCGGAGTGTGGAGGAGGCTCCTGCTTTGGAGGCTTTTAAGCAGAGGCTGGATGGACATCTGTTGGGGGTGCTTTGAATGTGATTTTCCTGCTTCTTGGCAGATTGGGGTTGAACTGGATGGCCCATGAGGTCTCCTCGAACTCTAGGATTCTATGATTTTCTGCTTTTGGTGTGCCGTTTTCAACATTACTGTGCTTAGTGTCCTAACAGCATAAGTAATTTAATGTACATTCTACTTAACATAAAAAACTAATTACTTTTAAAAGTCTTTTACTATTGGGTTGTTGTAGGTTTTTTCGGGCTATATGACCATGGTCTAGAGGCATTCTCTCCTGACGTTTTGCCTGCATCTATGGTAAGCATCTTCCGAGGTAGCGAGGTCTGTTGGAACTAGGAAAATGGGTTTATATATCTCTGGAATGACCAGGGTGGGACAAAGGACTCTTGTCTGCTGGAGCTAGGTGTGAATGTGTTGTTGTAGGTTTTTTCGGGCTATATGGCCATGGTCTAGAGGCATTCTCTCCTGACGTTTTGCCTGCATCTATGGCAAGCATCCTCAGAGGTAGTGAGGTCTGTTGGAACTAGGAAAATGGGTTTATATATCTGTGGAAAGACCAGGGTCGGACAAAGGACTCTTGTCTGCTGGACTAGGTGTGAATGTGTTGTTGTAGGGTTTTTCGGGCTATATGGCCATGTTCTAGAGGTATTTTCTTCTGACGTTTCGCCTGCATCTATGGCAAGCATCCTCAGAGGTAGTGAGGTCTGTTGGAACTAGGAAAAGGGGTTTATATATCTGTGGAATGACCAGAGTGGGACAAAGGACTCTTCTCTGCTGGAGCTAGGTGTGAATGTTTCAATTGGTCTCCTTGATTAGCATTTGATGGCCTGGCAGTGCCTGGAGCAATCTTTTGTTGAGAGGTGATTAGATGTCCTTGTTTGTTTCCTCTCTGTTGTTGTGCTGTTGTAATTTTAGAGGTTTTTTTAATATTGGTAGCCAGATTTTGTTCATTTTCATGGTTTCTTTTACTATTTATTTATTATTAGGACAGTGCTTTTAGTGCATTTCATTGGCATTGTAACAATATCATTCATTCAACTCAACATGAGGAAAACCTTCCTAACTGTGAGAGGGAACTGTTTAGGAGTGGAACTCTCTGCCCCAGTGTAGTGGAAGCTCCTTCTTTGGAGTTATTAAACAGAGGTTGGATGGCCATCTGTTGGGGGTGCTTTGACCATTTATTCTTAGTTTAGCCTTTTGTAAATCATATATCGCTTTTATTGCATTAGTAAATTTATCTCCCATGTCCAGTTCTTGTATTAATATCTTAAAGAAATCCCAATTTAGGTTATCAAAAGCCTTCTCTGAGTCCAAGGCTAGTATGGCAAATTCTTTTCGATGATTCTGTTCATAATATTCTATTAGATCCAATACTAGCCTTTTGTTATCCTTCATAAATCTATTTGGTAGAAATCCTGTTTGGTCTTCTTCAATCCAGTTTCTTAAGAAATTTTTTACTCTCTCTGCCAATATGTTCGCCAAAATCTTATAGTCCGTATTTAATTTAATGTTGGGGGTGCTTTGAATGTGATTTTCCTGCTTCTTGGCAGAATGGGGTAGGAATGTGTGTGTGTGTGTGTGTACCAAGATGGCAGAAGGGTCACGGATGTGTGTGTGTGTGTATGCTTTGGGTGTGGTGTTTCCATTCCCCAGGCATCTTTGGAAGCCAGGGCAGAAGGTGATTTCCAGGCATTTAAAAGTTCTCTCCAGGCCCAAATCGGATGCTTCAAAATCCTGCTTTTGGAAAGTATTTTGAGAATCTTTTCCCTGTGAAGAGCACAGATTTAACCTGGGAAACAGACGGCCATCTTCTGTCAAACTCTGCATCAAAAAGGGATACATGAATTCGATTTGTCAGCTTGCCCTAAGTCGGCTGCACCTCGGAGGTGTGCCAAACTGGCAGGAGGGTCACGGATGCATCATCACAAGGATGCAAATCTCTGGAGACAGGCGCGCCGAGGCCTCAAATGCAACTGCGCTTGGGATTTTCCAGATTAATGTCGGCTGCCAAGATACGACGGAGACAGGCTCTTGGGAAGAGTGGGAAGCGCTTTGCATTTCAGGTCATGCCACTTCTCCACAGCCAGCCACTCCTTGATGCTCTTCCCTCCATCCAGGGATGCACATGCGTCAAACACCACATGGGTCAAAAGCAAGGCCTGGAGGCCAAATGCAGCCCGCCACGTCATTTTATGTGGCCCTCAGATGCTGGATTTCAATGGCTGACTTTCTGCACATTAAACATCATGACCAGAGCTGATAGGAGTTGTGATGCTGTAACATTCTTTCACCTTCCAACCAAGGTGAAAGAAGACAGCACAAAAGCTGGTTTGCAGCTAAACATCCAAAAAACCAAGATTATGGCAACAAGAATCATAGAATCACAGAATCAAAGAGTTGGAAGAGACCTCATGGGCCATCCTGTCCAACCCCATTCTGCCAAGAAGCAGGAATATTGCATTCAAATCACCCCTGACGGATGGCCACCCAGCCTCTGTTTAAAAGCTTCCAAAGAAGGAGCCTCCACCACACTCCGGGGCAGAGAGTTCCACTGCTGAACGGCTCTCACAGTCAGGAAGTTCTTCCTTATGTTCAGGAGGAATCTCCTCTCTTGTAGTTTGAAGCCATTGTTCCATTGCGTCCTAGTCTCCAGGGAAGCAGAAAACAAGCTTGCTCCCTCCTCCCTGTGGCTTCCTCTCACATATTTATACATGGCTATCATGATTGATTGACAACTGGCAAATAGAGGGAGAAAACGTGGAGGCCGTGACAGACTTTGTATTTCTAGGTGCAAAGATGACTGCAGATGCAGAGTGCAGCCAGGAAATCAGGAGACACTTCCTTCTTGGGAGGAGAGCAAGGACCAATCTCGATCAAAGAGTGAAGAGTAGAGACATCACACTGGCAACCAAGATCCGCATAGTTAAAGCCTTGGTATTCCCCATGGTCACCTACGGATGTGAGAGCTGGACCATAAGGAAGGCTGAGCAAAGGAAGAAAAATGCTTTGGAACTGTGGTGCTGGAAGAAAGTTCTGAGAGTGCCTTGGACCACAAGAAGATCCAACCAGTCCATCCTCCAGGAAATAAAGCCCGGCTGCTCACTGGAGGGAAGGAGACTAGAGACAAAGTTGAAGTCCTTTGGCCACATCATGAGGAGACAGCAAAGCCTGGAGAAGACAATCATGCTGGGGAAAGTGGAAGGAAAAAGGAAGAGGGGCCAACCAAGGGCAAGATGGATGGATGGCATCCTTGAAGTGACTGGACTGACCTTGAAGGAGCTGGGGGTGGTGACGGCTGACAGGGAGCTCTGGCGTGGCCTGGTCCATGAGGTCACAAAGAGTTGGAAACGACTGAATGAATGAACAACAACAAAAACATATGGAAAGCTGAAGTTTATTCAGTTCAGTCAGGAGAGTGGGATATTGGAGTTTATTTGCTATTCTTCCAAGGAGCGTTGCCTGGAAACTATGCTCCTGACTTTCCCTTTCAAAGTCTGCTGGATTTCTTTCAGTCCGTGAAGCATGAACAATGTTAGTTTTCAGTGAATCAGAGGTTTTCTTGGAAATCATTTGTCCACAAAATTTGTTTTGTCCCATAAATGTAAAAAAACGGAAAAAAAAACCCCCCTCCTTCCTCTTCTATGCCCTTGTTTTGGGAAATGGTGCTTCACCTTCTCTTGGCAGCTTCCCCTTCCATTTCCAGTCAATTCTGGGAAGTGTTCCCCTGAAGAAAGCATGGAGGGATCTCTCTTGTTCACACTACAATGTGGGGTCCCACACTATAGTGTGAATGCAGTTTGACACCACTTAAGTGCCATAGCTCCATGCTATACAATCCTGAAGTTGTAGTTTAGCACTCTCTGGAAGAGATGGCTAAAGACTTTATTATTTATTTATTTATTTATTTATTTATTTATTTACTATGCTTCTATACCGCCACTCTCAGCCCGAGGGCAACTCATGGTGGCACAATTCGATGCCCACAACAGTACAAAAATAATTTAAACATTAAAAACATTTAACATGGATTTAAAAATTCATTACAATTAACATCAATAAACATAATAAAAACCATAAGTCCTCCGCATTTCATTACCAGTCATTATCCAGTCACATTGTCCAACCGTTCAGAGATCAGAGTTTCATAGCTACACTGCGCTCATATGGCCAGGTTTTAACTTTTTTGCGAAACGTTAAGAGGGTGGGGGCTGATCTAATGTCCCTGGGGAGGGCATTCCACAACCGAGGGGCCACTGCTGAGAAGGCCCTATCCCTCGTCCCCGCCAATCGAGCCTGTGAAGATGGCAGGACCTCCCCAGAAGATCTTAAATTCCTAGAGGGTTCGTAAGGGGAATACGTTCGGACAGGTAAGCAGGGCCGGAACCGTTTAGGGCTTTATAGGCTAAAGCCAGCACTTTGAATTGTGCTCGGTAGCAGATTGGCTACTTCTTGGGAGGAGAGCAATGTCCAGTCTCGATAAAATAGTAAAGAGTAGAGACATCAGACTGGCAACAAAGATCCATTGCCTAGTCAAAGCCATGGTCTTCCCTGTAGTCACCTACGGATGTGAGAGCTGGACCTTAGGGAAGGCTGAGCGAAGGAAGAGAGATGCTTTTGAGCTGTGGTGTTGGAGGAAAGTTCTGAGAGTGCCTTGGACTGCGAGAAGATCCAACCAGTCCATCCTCCAGGAAATAAAGCCCGACTGCTCATTGGAGGGAAGGATACTAGAGACAAAGTTGAAGTGCTTTGGCCACATAATGAGGAGACAGCAAAGCCTAGAGAAGACAATTATGCTGGGGAAAATGAAGGCAAAAAGAAGAGGGGCCGACCAAGGGCAAGATGGATGGATGGCATCCTTGAAGTGACTGGACTGACCTTGAAGGAGCTGGGGGTGGTGACGGCCGACAGGGAGCTCTGGCGTGGGCTGGTCCATGAGGTCACGAAGAGTCGGAGACGACTGAACGAATGAACAACAACAACAACAGCAGATTGGCAGCCAGTGGAGCTGGTGCAACACAGGAGTTGTATGCTCCCTGAGTGCCGCTCCTGTTAGCAACCTGGCTGCCGCCCGTTGGACCATTTAAAGCTTCCGAACAGTCTTCAAAGGCAACCCCACATAGAGAGCATTGCAGTAGTCTATACGGGATGTAACCAGAGCATGGACCACCGTGGCCAAGTCAGACTTCCCAAGGTACGGGCGCAGCTGGCGCACAAGTTTTAATTGTGCAAAAGTTCCCTACCACCGAGACTTGGGGTTCCAGGCTCAGTGATGAGTCCAGGATTACTCCCAAACTGTGAACCTGCGTCTTCAGGGGGAGTGTAACCCCGTCCAACACAGGTTGTAACCCTATCCCCTGTTTGGCCTTTCGACTGGCCAGGAGGACCTCTGTCTTGTCTGGATTCAATTTCAATTTGTTCGCCCTCATCCAGACCGTCACAGCGGCCAAGCACCGGTTCAGGACCTGGACAGCCTCCTTAGTAACAGGTGGAAAGGAGTGACAGAGTTGGACATCATCTGCGTACAGGTGACACCGCACCCTGAAACTCCGGACTTTGCAAAATCCCAAGGTTTCATAGCATTGAGCCATAGCCGTTAAAGTGATGTCAAACTGCACTGATTGTATAGTGTAGATGCACCTGTCACTCCCTTTGTCTGTATCTCACCTGGCAAATGGCGCTGAACCTCTGGCTGCTGTTCTTCACCGGATGCTCAATGAAGGTCGCAAAAGGGACATCGGTGGACCAGGGGTTCCAACGAGAGAGGAATTTCGGCTCCCGCACTTTGTCCCAGAAGATGCGGAGGCCTTCGCCTTCCCTCCTAGAAAGGAGAAGAGTCCAACAGGTGAGGCTTGGCCACAGTCAACCCATTTGAGTGAAGTGAGTGGGTGACTCTCATTGGACTGGACAGCGATGGGAAAAAATGAAGACTAGAATTGAGAAGCATATTGACTTGGAACCCTTTGGGTGAGTCAAGCAGATGTTCCTGCCATACATCAAGGGAACCACTGACCGAAGAGGGAAGCTGATGAGGAAACACAACATACAAACAATCTACAAACCCACCAAGAAAATCCAACAAATGCTACGTTCAGCAAAGGACAAGAGGGATCCTCTCACCTCTGCAGGAGTCTACCGTGTACCATGCAGCTGTGGACAAGTCTACATAGGGACCACCAAACGCAGCATTGCCCAAACATGAATCAAGGAACATGAAAGGCACTGCAGACTACTTCAACCAGAGAAGTCAGCCATAGCAGAGCACCTGATGAACCAGCCTGGACACAGCATGTTATTTGAGAACACAGAAATGCTGGACCACACCAACAACCACCATGTCAGACTACACAGAGAAGCCATTGAAATCCACAAGCATGTGGACAATTTCAACAGAAAGGAAGAGACCATGAAAATGAACAAAATCTGGCTACCAGTATTAAAAAACTCTAAAATTACAACAGCAAAACAGCAGAGAGGAAACAACCAGGCACATCTTAACACCTCTCAACAAAAGATTTTCCCAGGCTCAGCCAGGCCTTCAAATGCTAATGAAGGTGGTCAGTTAAAACATTCACACCTAGCTCCAGCAGAGAAGAGCTCTTTGCCCCACCCCAGTCATTCCACAGATATATAAACCCATTGTCCTATTTCCAACAGACCTCACTACCTCTGAGGATGCTTGCCATAGATGCAGGCGAAACGTCAGGAGAAAATGCCTCTAGAACATGGCCATAGCCCGAAAAAACCCACAAGAACCTAGTGATTCCAGCCATGAAAGCCTTCGACAATACAGATGCAACTTTCCCTGCAGAAGCATTCAGATATTTGTTGCCTGATGTGGAACATCATTTGGTCTCATCACTGGGAATTTGCAAGGTTCTCCATCACAGCTTGATTGTCATCTCCAGTGGGAGCCTACCATGCTATCTCCTGAATGACCTATTTGATGTATTTCCTTTATTTTCTTTACATTATGTATACCACGTTTACACAATAAAAAAATTAAACATTTAAAAATAATTAATAGTGAGAGCATATTTTGCTGTTTGTGCATATGTGAAATCACAGGGTTTTTTTAGTATAGGCAGTCTCCAAGTTACTGACAAGATAAGTTCTGTAGGTTTGTTCTTAAGTTGAATTTGTATGAAAGTAGAAACAGCTACATTTTAAAGTGTAACTCCACACACACACACACACACACACACACATATGGCATGTGCAATCCAGGCAGGAAACAATCAGGGCCAACTAACACCTCTCAATAAAGAACCCCCAGGCAGCAACCAGCCAGACTTTGAAGATACAAGGCCATTAAATGCTAATCAAGGTGACCATTTGCAACATGCCTCAAGCAGACAAGAGTTCTTTCTCCCACACTGGACATCATCCCACAGATATATAAACCCCACTTGCCCAGTTTCCAACAGACTTCACAACCTCTGAGGATGCCTGTCAAAGAAGAGGGTGAAATGTCAGGAGAGAATGCTTCTGGAACATGGCCATACAGCCCGGAAAACTCACAGCAACCCAGTGTTTCCAGTCATGAAAGCCTTCGACAACACAATAATAATAGTCTTTGTTCTGGTACGGTTGTACCAGGAGCTCGTACTTCCTTTTCTTTCTTTGAGTGTTTGCATGTATTCCAAAGTTCCATGAATTTTTCAATAAGGTGGCTTCCTTTGGTTTGCAATGATAGGGCCAATGACCCATCAATCATCGTTAAGTTTTTGGTTCCGTCCCTTGCCCCAGGGATCTGGGAGGGAAAAGAAAGACTTCAGGCAGTTTTACAGTTTTGGAAGCCCAGTTACAGGACGTGAGCTTTCCCCACCTGTAGAGAAGCCTCGTTTCTCACAACATCCAGGGGACACAGCCCTAAAGCTTCTAAGGAAAACAGTTTGACAGCACAACCTTTGTTGGGGTTAAAGAAACAGCTCCACATCATTCGTGGAAAAATTCCAAAAGGACTCCAGCTGGTAAATCTACAAAGTTTTGGCTGGTAGGTCTACTCGGATAACCAGAAGCAATTGGAGCCGGGAGTAGGGCCCACACCGGCAGAGCCTAGAAAACAGATTGCCCCAGGGAGTGGTTAAAAAGGGTTTTCCTCTTAAAGAAAAGAAACAGTTCATGAAGCCAGTTGCCTGTCCTTTGCGGGCAAGATAAAAAGCATTTGTTTGACTTGTTGAAGATCTAAAAAGTATTTGATTGTTTGTTGAAGACCTAAGCAATAATAAAGGACTTTGTTAAACTTTTCAAGCTTCTAAAGACTTTGTATAGGAAAATCCTTAGGGCCTCTCAGCCGAGGCACCCCACCTTCCCGCTGGGCAGAAAGAGCACGTCCTGTTCAAAAGCCAATTGCTATAGGCCCAGCGCGTGACAGCATAGTCTTTATCCTTCTCTGCCAAAAAGGGTTTGGTGCTTCACCCAACTACAATACCCATAATTCCATCACATTGAGCCACTGCAGTTAAAGTAGTGTCAAACTGCATTAATTCTTCAGTGTAGAAGTACCCAAGGTTATTAAAATTCCCAGATTGCCCCAGTTATGACTGCTTTGGGGAATAAATGGGAGCTGTAGACCCCCCAAGGACTTGTTTTGGTTCAGTCTCTGATTTAAAGCAATGCAACTCCATGTAAAATTAGTTAAGACTGTGTTTTTCACTTTGTGTATGTTTTACACACACACACACACACAAACGTTGGTGTGTTTATGTCTCTGATGCATTTTACGTGTTGCTTTGGAGCACTTCAATCTTTTAAAAAGAGACAGATGAGATATATTTTTTCAAAAAATATGATCAGGTTTCCAGTTTAACATATAATTACCGAAATCCCTCTTGAGACTTCTGTTACCGTTGCCAAAAACCTGGGCTTGGGTTTGTATTGTCTGTTGTGCAAACCAGGCAAATCCTTCCCCCTCCATGCATGATCCCATAAACACAGAGCTCTGTTCCAGGTTCCCAACTTCTGAAACTGGAAGATATATATATTTTTAAAGGGCTGCAAAAACAAAGAAATGCTCAGGCCTTGTGTTTCCATTCAGAAAGCACCTGGCTCACTGCAGCGGTGGAAAAAAACACACCGAAAAAGGATGCACCACTTCCTCCAACAGATCACTTTGCTAGCTCTAAATGTTGGGTCTTTCAGGAGACATGACCAGGGTGTGGAAAAGGAACTTTCATGGTACTCCAAAGCTCAGAAAAGTTATTCATGTTGAACTACTGTGCTCCATGCAGTCACACAGGACAGGATAGTCTAGGACAGTGTTTCCCAACCTTCCTAATGTTGCGATCCTTAATATAGTTCCTCATGTTGTGGTGACCCCAACGATAAAATTATTTTTGTTGACACTCCATAACTATAATTTTGCTACTGTTATGAATCATAATGTAAATATCTGATATGTAGGGTGTATTTTCATTCTGTGTTGCTACGGCTGTACCAGGAGCTCCAACTTTATTTTCTTTCTGGTATCTGTTTTGCAGTCATAGGGCAGGCCTCCTGTCCATCATAATTAAGCTTTGGTTCTGCCCCTTGTTCAGGGCTCTGGGAGGGACAGGAGCCATTTTTTGGGCAGTCTCACACAAGGTAGCTAAGCTATAGGACGTAGACTAGCTTGTCCCATAGAAAAGCTTCCTTTCTCAATAACTATCCAGGGAAAAATAGCATCCAGGGAAAAATAACATCTGGGGATGTTATTTTTCCAGGAGAAAGATCCCAAAAGCTCTGGCTGAGAGCTCACAGCCTCTCAGCCTCACAGCATCAGAGGGAACAGTCCTGAAGTTTCTAAGAATTCTCGAAGGGAGAACAGCATTACAGATCCACGGAACTCCAGCTGAAATATCTTCAAGCCTCGGCTGGTAGGTCTACTCGATACCCAGACGCATTTGGAATCGGTAGTAGGTCCCACACTGATGAGGCATAGATAGAAAGCAGCCTGGGAGAGGTTAAAAAGGGTTTTTCCTACAGAGAAAGTTTAGTTAATCAAAGTCAGGTACCAGTCCATTGAGGACTAGACTAAGAAAGCCTTGAAGTGTTGTTTGAACCATTGAAGATTTGTTGTTTGTTCCATAATAAAGACTTTGTTGTATCATTAAAGACTCTAAAGACCATCACTTCAGAAAAATCCCTGAGAACCTCTCTTTGAGGCACCCTGGCTTCCCGCTGGGCTTAAAGTATACGTCCTATAGAAAAGTACAGCTGTTACAGGCCCAACACACTCACTGGACCAAATTTGGAGCAAATACCCAATTTGCCTAGATTTGAATACTGGTGGGGTTAAGGGGATATTGATTTTATCATTTGGGAATTGTTGTTGCTGGAATTTATGGTTCACCTACAATCAAAGAGCATTCTGAACTTCACCAATGATGAAATTGAACCAAACTTGGCACACAGAACTCCCATGACCAAGAGAAAATACTGGAAGGGTTTGGTGGTCATTGACCTTGAGTTTGGAAGTTGTAGTTCACTTGCATCCAGAGAGCACAGTGGACTCAAACAATGATGAATCCAGACTTAACTTGGCACAAATATGCTCAAATGTGAACACTGGTGAAGTTTGGGGAAAATAGACCTTGACATTTGGGAGTTGTAGTTGCTGGGATTTATAGTTTGCCTACTATCAAAGAGCATTCTGAACCCCACCAATGATGGAATTGAACCAAACTTGGCACACAGAACTCCCATGATGAACAGAAAATACCAGAAAGGTTTGGTGGGCATTGACCTTGAGTTTTGGAGTTGTAGTTCGCCTACATTCAGAGAGCACTGTGGACTCAAACAATGATGGATCCAGACTAAACTTGGCACAAATATGCCCAAATGTGAACACTGGTGAAGTTTGGGGAAAATAGACCTTGACATTTGGGAGTTGTAGTTGCTGGGATTTATAGTTCGCCTACTATCAAAGAGCATTCTGAATGCCACCAATGATAGAATTGGGCCAAATTTCCCACACAGAACCCCCATGCCTTGAAGGGACATGCTGACGTGAGCCTTCATCCATCCTCACACGCACTCCCTCACCCACACATGCGCACCATGCTTCCATGCGCCAAATACACCTCTCCCCTCCCCACTTGGAGTCTCAGAAACAGCCCTCCTCTTGGCTGAGAGGCCGGACAATAACAGCAAGAGGAGGGCTTTTGGTGGGAGGATTTTCCATGTGTTTCCAAAAAGGAAGAGAAGGACAGGCAAAGAGATCTTCAGCCTTCTCTGCCAAAGGGGTTTCTAAGACCATCAGAAATCTGTCAGGGGCCGGACACCCAGGTTGAGAAATGCTGGTCTAGAAGTCTCAACCAAAGCACTGCTTTATGGTGAAGGAATCAATGCTGTGGATCCACCCTTACTGAGTTTGGGGGGATTTGGAAACAAGACCCTGGGAGCCCTAGAAAGTCCCTAAGAAGTGCACTCGACCCATGAGACACTCGTTCCCCAATCCTGCCTTTGAATGCATCCATGTTGTCGATTAATGCAGTTTGACATCAATTTAACTGCAATAGCTCAATGCTGTGGGGTCCTGGGAGTTGTAGTTTTACAAGGTCTTTCACATTCTCTGCCAAAGCGGGTTGATGTCTGAGGGGACCCAAATAAGCGTCTTCAAAAGGCAAAACTCTTCAGCTCACTGCTATTTTCCCTTCTGGATGCAATGGGATTTTGGGCTGTATCCAAAGGGGTCTCATGTCTAGATAAAGGGAAGTCAACATCCTATTCTTTTCTGCTTTGGTTAGACCGCCTCACCTGGAACAATAACCCTGTGTCCAGTTCTGGGCAAAGCCATCCAAGGCTTTCATGGCAGGAATCATTGGGTTCCTGTGATTTTTTTCAGGTTGTATGGCCATGTTCCTATTTATTTATTTATTTATTTATTTGGTATACTTGTATACCGCTAATATCTCAGCCTGGAACGGCGACTCATTGCGGTTTACAGCAGTTAAAACAGTCTACAATTTAAAAACATATACACATACAATAACAAATTATTGGGCCACCAATAATAATCCCATATAGTTCGAGTTAAAATCACAATCCAGAGTTCGTTGTCCAAGTTTCCTGTCCTTAGTCATCAATATTCGAATTGCCACAGATTAGCCGAATGCTTGTTTGAACAGCCAAGTTTTGAGTCTCTTCCTAAACACCATCAGCGAAGAGGCTGATCGTACCTCTATAGGGAGGGTGTTCCAAAGCCGGGGGGCCACCACAGAGAAGGCCCTGTCTCTCGTTCCCGCCAGCCGCACTTCTGAAGCTGGAGGGATAGAGAGAAGGGACTCTCCGGAAGATCTTAGGGTCCTGGTGGGCTGATAGGCTGAGATACGTTCGGATAGATAAGTTGGGCCAGAACCGTTTAGGGCTTTAAAGGCCAACGCCAGCACTTTGAATTGAGCCCGGTAGCATATCGGCAGCCAGTGGAGCTGGTTCAGCAAGGGAGTTGTATGCTCCCTGCGCCCCGCTCCTGTTAGAATCATGGCTGCCGCCCGTTGGACTAACTGGAGCTTCCGGACTGTCTTCAAAGGCAACCCCACGTAGAGAGCGTTGCAGTAATCAAGGCGGGATGTAACCAGAGCGTGGACTACCATGGCTAAGTCATGTTCCTAGGAGAGAATGCTACTCTAACATGGCCATGCAGCACAAAAAACTCACAGCAACCCAAATTCCAAATTCTGCATGGAATGTGGGTTGTTGTAGGTTTTTTCAGGCTATATGGCCATGGTCTAGAGCAGTGGTTCTCAACCTTCCTAATGCCGTGACCCCTTAATACAGTCTCTCATGTTGTGGTGACCCCCAACCATAACATTGTTTTTGTTGCTACTTCATAACAGTCATTTTCCTACTGTTATAAATCATAATGTAAATATCAGATATGCAAGATGTATTTTCATTCACTGGACCAAACTGGGCACAAATACCCAATGCACCCACATGTAAATGCTAGTGGGGTTGGGGGAGGATTGATTTTGTAATTTGGGAGTTGTAGTTGCTGGGATTTATAGTTCACCTATAATCAAAGAGCATTCTGAACTCCACCAGCGATGGATTTGAACCTAATTTGCCACACAGAACTCCCATGGCCAACGGAAAACACTGGAAGGGTTTGGTGGGTATTGACCTTGAGTTTGGGAGTTGTAGTTCACCTATATCCAGAGAGCACTGTGGACTCACGCAATGGTGGATCTGGACCAAACTTGGCACAAATACTCAATATGCACAAATGTGAACACTGGTGGAGCCTGGGGAAAATAGACCTTGACTTTTGGGAGTTGTAGTTGCTGGGATTTATAGTTCATTACAATCAAAGAACATTCTGAACTCCACCAACGATAGAATTGGCTAAAACTTGCCACATGGAATCCACATGACCATCAGAAAATGCTGTGGCGACCCCTCTGACACCCCTTCGCGACCCCCTCAGGGATCCTGACCCCCAGGTTGAGAAACACTGGTCTAGAGGCATTCTCTCCTGACGTTTCGCCTGCATCTATGGCAAGCATCCTCAGAGTGGAGGTCTGTTGGCAAGCATCCTCAGAGGTATCCTCACTACCTCTGAGGATGCTTGCCATAGATGCAGGCGAAACGTCAGGAGAGAATGCTTCTAGACCATGGCCATATAGCCCGAAAAAACCTACAACAACCCAGTGATTCCGGCCATGAAAGCCTTCAACAATACATTCTGCATGGAACGTATAACAAGGTCTGCTTTTGTGAGACACAAATGCCTAGCCCTGATGCGTGAGGGTTCAAGGTGGGCAGGTGTGACTTCCAGCTCCTTTGGCTCCTCCAGCCCCTCCCTTCCTTTCTTCTTCTTCTTCCTCCTCCTCCCAAACCTCAGAAAGTGAATTAAAAAGGTAGCCTGGGGCGGCACGCCAGGATTTACGAGAAACACAGACACCGGTTCTTGCTCCAAAGGCTGGGTGTGGCTGTGCGCCCAGGAGAAAAAGGCAGAGCAAACACTCAGGACTTCGAAAAGACAAAAGGACGGGGAGATGGAGACCCCTTTCTCCCTCTCTGGAGCAAACAAGGCCCAGCCCTGCCCAGCAACGGAGGGCACTCTCCTCTGCCTGTGTTTATACATGGAGACACAAACAAAGTGAAGCGCTGGCACCTCAGAGGGCAGGTGAGACCTGGCAGGTGAGGTGGCTCCCCACCCTACACACACACATACACATGCCACTTCCACCACAATGACAAGCCAATCCCCAGCAATGCTGGCATGGTGTCAGGCCAAAATGGATTTTATTTCCTTCTTTTCTCTTTTCACAGTTGTATCTACTGTCCTCAAACCCACAAAGGGACCACACGTGTCCTGGCGTGCCACATGGATTGCAAACAAAACCTTTGCAAAAGTTCAACCAAGGATTTGCTCTTGAGTCTGTGCTCGAAAATAAGGGGGCAATGAAGGAATGACTGAGCCTTACCCAAGCCTTACCCAAGGGGTGAGGAATAACTTCCTGATTGTGAGAGCCGTTCAGCAGTGGAACTCTCTGCCCCGGAGTGTGGTGGAGGCTCCTTTGGAGGCTTTTAAACAGAGGCTGGATGGCCATCTGTCAGGGGTGATTTGAATGCAATATTCCTGCTTCTTGGCAGAATGGGGTTGGACTGGATGGCCCATGAGGTCTCTTCCAACTCTTTGATTCTATGATTCTATGATTCTAAGGGCCATCTAGTCCAACATCTTTTGGTACAGACACCATGAGAGATGGGACTCCAGACTGGCTCTGGAAACCTCCAGTGAAGGTGAAGCCACCACATCCCAGGGGAGTCCATTCCACAAACTGTTCTCACCGTCGAGATGTTCTTCCTAATATTGGATGAAAATCTCCTTTTTTGCCACCTGGGTCTTATGCTCTTCCTTGCACATAACTCTCTCTACTTTCCACATAACAGCCCTTCAGGTGTTTGGAGATGGTTGATCATATCACCATTGAATCTTTCGATTCCAACCTTAAAAATTCTGGTATGGACAATGAGAACTGGGAACCCCTGGCCCTTGAGTGCTCCAGCTGGAGTCAGCTGTGAGCAGCAGTGTTGTAGAATTTGAAAAGGCACAAATGGAGGGTGAAAGAGAGAAATGTGCCAAGAGGAAGGCACATCAAGCCAACCCCAACCAGGACCGCCTTCCACCTGGAAACTGATGTCCTCACTGTGGGAGAAGATGCAGGTCAAGAATAGGGCTCCACATTCACCTGCGGACCCACACTGATCCTGGAAGACTATCCTACTTGGACAACGAGGGATCGCCCAAGTAAGTAGAGTCTTCTCTTGTCTAGAATCAACATACCCAGTTCCTTCAACTCTTCCTCTTTTACTATTTTAGTTGCCTTTCTCAGATTGTCAATATCCTCCTTGAACCATGTTGACTAGAAATGACCTCTGTTTAAAAGCTTCCAAAGATGGAGGCTCCTTCTTTGGAAGCTTTTCAACAGAGGCTGGATGGCCATCTGTCAGGGGTCATTTGAATGCAATATTCCTGCATCTTGGCAGAATGGGGTTGGACTGGATGGCCCATGAGGTCTCTTCCAACTCTATGATTCTATGATTCTATGACCACAGTGTTCCAAGTAAGTTTCCACCCAAACAGACCTGAATGGTGCAATAACTTGACCTTATTGACACACTGTAGCTGTCACGATGCAGCCTAGAATTTCATAGTCTTTCTTTTTCATCAACACATTACAATGTTGTCTTTGGACTACTAGTTTTGGGCCAAACTAACAAAATGAAGTTCAACAGGGACAAATGCAAGATACTCCACTTTGGCAGAAAAAAACGAAATGCAAAGATACAGAATGGAATGCCTGGCTCGAGAGCAGTACGTGTGAAAAAGATCTTGGAGTCCTCGTGGACAACAAGTTAAACATGAGCCAACAATGTGATGTGGCGGCAAAAAAAGCCAATGGGATTTTGGCCTGCATCAATAGGAGCATAGTGTCTAGATCTAGGGAAGTCATGCTATCCCTCTATTCCGCCTTGGTTAGACCACACCTGGAATATTGTGTCCAATTCTGGGCACCACAATTGAAGAGAGATATTGACAAGCGGAGGAGAGACACAAAGGATCCAGGGTCTGGGGAACAAGCCCTATGAGGAGCGGCTTAAGGAGCTGGGCATGTTTATCCTGAAGAAGATAAGGCTGAGAGGAGATATGATAGCCATGTATAAATATGTGAGAGGAAGCCACAGGGAGGAGGGAGCAACTTGTTTTTTTTGCCTCCCTGGAGACTAGGACACGGAACAATGGCTACAAGAGAGGAGATTCCATCTGAACATGAGGAAGAACTTCCTGACTGTGAGAGCCGTTCAGCAGTGGAACTCTCTGCCCCGGAGCGTGGTGGAGGCTCCTTCTTTGGAAGCTTTTAAACAGAGGCTGGATGGCCATCTGTCAGGGGTGATTTGAATGCAATATTCCTGCTTCTTGGCAGAATGGGGTTGGACTGGATGGCCCATGAGGTCTCTTCCAACTCTTTGATTCTATGATTCTATGAACAGTGAATTTGGACATATGGCCCCATTGCTCATGATGATGTTTGTTTGCAGCCGATGCAAATACATATGGTGCTTCTGGAACTGCCATAGATAACCTTTCCATTGCATACTTCATTATACATTTATTTGGTAAAGTATTTGGTTGGGTAATGTTACCATTGTTCCGCATTTCCCTTCCCAAAGTCATGCAGCGAATCAATGTGCAACAATATCCTTGGAAGTCTTCTTACAGACCAGATGTAAGAGCTCAGCTCATCTGAATGAAAGGAGAAAACTACCTGGGTGTGGAATCACTCACCAAAATATTAATTTTTTACTAGATATCGTAACACTTTAGGAAGCACAAGAAGCGGATGTTCTTGAGAAGTAGATTTGTGAATCATGGCTCAATGTCCATGACTGCACTCCACGTGGTTTTCCTTCGGCCTCTTTCTTCTCACAAATGGTAATTCTTTGCCTCGGCCTCTCCCTTTTGTTCTCATAGACTTTTTCCTACCAATTTGGAGGCCAAACGGTCCTCCAGGAGAGAGGCTGCGGGGTTGACGCCTCACAAGCGACGCAGCAGCCCAGGAAACATGGTAATTATGGTGCTTAGTGGTCGGGTTTACAAGCGGCATAAATACTATCACAGAATCAAAGGCAGAAAATGAAGATGGAGGTTTACTAGCAAGGCTGTGAAAAGTTATTCATGCTTTTTGAAGAATGTATGATTTCCCCCCTTTCCAGGGAGAGGAGGAGGGGGGGGGGAGGAAGGTAAAAAGGAAGCAAGGAATAATAATGATAATAATAATAATAATAATAATAATAATAATAATAATCCCAAATGTAGACTCTGCAAGGAAACAGATGAAACAATATGTCATATCCTCAGCTACTGCAAGAAGATCGTGCAGACAGACTATAAGCAGAGGCACAACACCGTTGCTCAGATGATCCATTGGAACTTGTGCCACAAATACCATCTGCATGCGACAAAGAACTGGTGGGATCACAAGCCGGAAAAAGTTACAGAGAATGAACACGTCAAGCTACTCTGGGACTTCCAGATTCAGACAGACAGAGTTTTGGATCACAAGACTCCTGACCTCACGGTTGTGTTAAAAAACAGTGTGGATCGTCAATGTTGCAATCCCAGGTGACAGCAGGATTGAAGCGAAACAATTGGAAAAGCTGACACAATAATGAGGATTTAAAGATCGAACTGCAAAGCCTCTGGCACAAGCCAGTCAAGGGATCCCTTGACTCCTCACCTGGAATAGCCGAGTGTCCAGTTCTGTGGACCAAATGTCAAAAAGGGAGATGGAAAAGCATGGAAGATGTCCAGCAAGAAACAAGAAGAGGGGATGACCAACATGACAAAAGGTCTGGGAAGAATGCCCACCACCACCCCATGCACCCCTCCGAGGCGCAGCTTTTTTGTCAGGGACATTGTTGTATTAAGCTTTGGAGAAGAAAAAAAAAACAGTTAAAAAGGGGGAAATAAGCGAGCCTAATGTTCGTAATATCTCTAAAAGGATTGTGAAACCTTGAGGAAGAGAAACTCTAAAGAGGTAAAAAGAAAGTCCCAGCAAGATGGAGTGGATGAGGGATTAGAGGACATCCAACCCCAAATTGGGAAACAAGTCGTACAGGAATACCTGGCCGCTCTAAATGAGTTCAAGTCCCCAGGGCCAAATCAACTACACCCAAGAGTATTGAAGGAACTAGCGGAAGTCATTTCGGAACCATTGGCAACCATCTTTGAGAGTTCTTGGAGAACGGGAGAAGTTCCAGCAGATTGGAGGAGGGCCAATGTGGTCCCAATCTTCAAGAAGGGAAAAAAGGATGACCCAAACAACTACCGTCCGGTCAGCCTCACGTCGATACCGGGCAAGATTCTGGAAAAGATTGTTAAGGAAGCGGTCTGCAAACAGTTAGAAAAAATGCAGTCATCGCTAATAGTCAACATGGATTTATCAAAAACAAGTCATGCCAGACTAATCTGATCTCTTTTTTCGATAGAGCTACAAGCTGGGTAGATGCGGGGAATGCCGTGGATGGAGCGTACCTGGATTTCAGTAAGGCCTTCGACAAGGTCCCCCATGACCTTCTGGCAAGGGGGGGGGATGAGGAGGGGGAAAGGGATGGGGGATGGCGGGGGGAAAAGGGGGGCGGGGAAGGAGGAGGGGACGGAGGGAAAACGAGTCCCAATGGGTTAGTTGGGCGAGGCAAAACTACAGTGAGTTTATTTGTCCCCATCGGTGGCGGTTTGTATAGGTGTGGGGATGGTGGATCTTGGAAGAATTGGTATTGTTAAAAAGGCAACGAAAGTGGAACGAACACCAGACGGGAGTGCTCACCCCAAGCTTCTCTGCATCCTGGAAAAAAAAAAAGAAAAAGAAAAAGAAGAGAAGGAAGAAAGAAAAGGAAGAGAGGAAGAGAGAAAAAGGTCAAGAGAAGTGACAAGTGGAGTGCCGCAGGGTTCCGTCCTGGGCCCGGTCCTGTTCAACATCTTTATTAATGACTTAGATGAAGGGCTAGAAGGAGGATCATCAAGTTTGCAGACGACACCAAATTGGGAGGGGGAGCCAATACTCCAGAGGACAGGAGCAGGATTCAAAACGATCTTGACAGATTAGAGAGATGATTGGCCAAAACTAACAAAATGAAGTTCAATGGGGACAAATGCAAGATACTCCACTTTGGCAGGAAAAACGAAATGCAAAGATACAGAATAGGGGAGGCCTGGCTCGAGAGCAGTACGTGTAAAAAAGATCTTGGAGTCCTCGTGGACAACAAGTTAAACATGGGCCAACAATGTGATGTGGCGGCAAAAAAAGCCAATGGGATTTTGGCCTGCATCAATAGAAGCATAGTGTCTAGATCTAGGGAAGTAATGCTACCCCTCTATTCTGCTTTGGTTAGACCACACCTGGAATATTGTGTCCAATTCTGGGCACCACAATTTTAGAGAGATATTGACAAGCTGGAATGTGTCCAGAGGAGGGCGACTAAAATGATCCCTCTATTCCGCTTTGGTTAGACCACACCTGGAATATTGTGTTAAATTCTGGGCACCACAATTCAAGAGAGATATTGACAAGCTGGAATGTGTCCAGAGGAGGACGACTAAAATGATCAAGGGTCTGGAGAACAAGCCCTATGAGGAGCAGCTTAAGGAGCTGGGCATGTTTAGCCTGAAGAAGAGAAGGCTGAGAGGAGATATGATAGCCATGTATAAATATGTGAGAGGAAGCCACAGGGAGGAGGGAGCAAGCTTGTTTTCTGCTTCCCTGGAGACTAGGACGGAACAATGGCTTCAAACTACAAGAGGAGATTCCACCCTTGTCAACCCTCGCCCCCCCCCACCCGGCCCCCAATATATTACCCCCTCCTCCTCTTCCGACGAGAACAATGGCTTCCCACTTCAACCAACTCAAGAAAGGGAGAATTTCCATCTGAACAAACATTTTGAGTGTAAGAACGCCTGGGACTGGACGGACTTTGAGCCGTCATGACGTGGAACTCTCATGCACCCGGTCCAGTGTGCTTAGTTGACTTGTCCTTGTGAGGAGCGCCTCTTCTCCCATTCTTCAGCGAGTGATCAAAGCGAAGAGAAGAGGGTCTACAGAGAGCGTGTGGCGCTCGGACCCAAGCGAGCCAAACGAACACGGTTTGTGTCCTTTTTAAGGGCATATGCCGCGGCAATAAAAGCCGCAAAGAAAACTTTCTTTGCGGCCACTATTGCGTCTGCAAAAAACCGTCCGGCGGAGTTGTTTCGGATTGTCAGAGGTCTATTAACTCCCCCTATTTCAGGTGGGAGCCCTGACAATTCGGCAACACGCTGTGAAGCATTTGCTCGGTTCTTTGCAGACAAAGTCGCTTTGATCCGCTCTGGGCTGGACGCCACATTAAATGCAGTCTCTGTGGATGTGACTCAAGCACCTGCTTGTCCGATTTTGTTGGATTCTTTTCAGCTTGTGAAACCCGAGGATGTGGACAAGATACTTGGAGGAATGAGACCCACCACGTCCATCCTAGACCCCTGCCCATCCTGGCTTCTGAAAGAGGCCAGAGGGGGATTGGCCGAGTGGGTAACGGTGGTGGTTAATGCCTCCCTTCGGGAAGGCAAGATTCCAGCGAGCCTAAAACAGGCTTTTATCAATTCCTTGATTGATAGAAACCATCACTTGACCCCACTAAAGAAACCATCACTTGACCCCACTAAATTGGACAACTTTCGGCCTGTTTCCAATCTTCCCTTCTTGGGCAAAGTCATGGAAAGCGTGGTGGCCTCACAACTCCAGGTATTCTTGAGAGACACGGATTATCTGGATCCGGCACAGTCTGGTTTCAGACCGGGACATGGTACCGAGACGGTCTTGGTCGCCTTAGTGGATGATCTGCGCCGGGGCTAGACAGGGGGAGTGTGTCCCTGTTGGTGCTCCTGGACCTCTCAGCGGCCTTCGATACCGTCGACCACGGTATCCTTCTGGGGCGCCTTGCGGAAATGGGTCTTGGGGGCACTGCTCTGCAGTGGCTCCAGTCATTTCTGGAGGGTCGTACCCAGAAGGTTCTGGTTATGTCTCCACCGTTTTTGCGCCATTCTCCAGTGCGTCAGATACATATTGCCACTACGGTGTGCACTACCCAGATACTTCGTGTTGTTATCGGAATGGGATGGACTTTTGTCGGCCTCCTGGCCACGCCAACGGACTGACCTGTGGACCATGGGCCCACTCTACATCCTTCACCAGGGACACAATCTTGTTTCCCTTGTTGCCCAACATACTCCATGTATTAGTCGTGGTGCCGCTGTGAATCGGAGTCTTTTTTCGGGGCCTGGCTCTCCTGGGCTTTCCTTTTTTTTTCCCCCTCTCCGCGCTCGACAACTGGTCGAACGACGCAGTAAACTCAGTTATAACAAATATACTAAATCCACTCTTTTCCACTGCTGTCATCCACCTCTAAGGAGGCCGTCGTCGAAAGTCCTGAACCCTGTGATGGAGCTGTACCTCACACACCCCCCTTCCTCCTGCCTCCCGCAAACGTAATATCCCTGCCCTCTTACCTATCCCCACCCCTCCCTTTTTCCTCTTGTTCCCCCCCCCCTCCGTATGCAGATGATGTCCAACTCTGTCACTCCTTTCCACCTGCTACTAAGGAGGCTGTCGAGGTCCTGAACCGGTGCCTGGCCGCTGTAATGGTCTGGATGAGGGCGAACAAGCTGAAATTAAATCCAGACAAGACAGAGGTACTCCTGGTCAGTCGCAAGGCCGAACAGGGTATAGGGTTACAGCCTGTGCTGGACGGGGTCGCACTCCCCTTGAAGGCGCAGGTTTGCAGCTTGGGTGTGACCCTGGATTCATCTTGAGCCTGGATCCCCAGGTTTCAGGGGTGACCAGGGGAGCATTTGCACAGCTTAGGCTCGTGCGCCAGCTGCGCCCGTATCTCGGGAAGTCTGACTTGGCCACGGTGGTAGCACGCTTGACATCCCGCTTGACTACTGCAACGCTCTCTACGTGGGGTTGCCTTTGAGAACGGTCCAGGACACATCTTCAGCTTTAGTCCATACCCTTACCAGCGAGCGCAGCACATGTTGTTAACAGGAGACAGGGCGCAGAAGTCAGACATACAACCCCGACCCTGCTGTCCATCCAGCTCCCACTGGCTCGCTTCCCTGACTTCTTGGCTTTACCGGGCCCACCACCCAATTAAGGATGATCGGATTGTCTTAACCTACCAACTAGACAACCCTAAACACCCTGGTTCCCCTCGGCCAAACCACAACAGTTACTTGCAGACCCCGCATAACATTGGCCTACGCACGCCAACCCACGCACCCGGACCTTGAGTGATCATCTATGGGGAGGCCCTCTCTCTGCCCAGCCCCACGCTCCATTCCATCCAACCCAGCCGCACGGATTTATCCCATTATCCACGGCCCTTTCCTCCCGCAGGCACCTGGCGGGGACGAGAGAGAGAGGGCCTTCTCGGTGGTGGCCCCCCGGCTGTGGAACACCCTCCCTACGGAAGTTAGACAGGCGCCCTCTTTGATGGCCTTTCGTAGGAACCTGAAAACCTGGCTCTGCGAGCAGGCCTTCAACTAAGTGTATATGTGGAACGACGTTAGAATGGACTATGACCACGAACTTGGCTATGACCCCAGGATTAGATGAAGCGGATTTTTAGTATAAGTATATGTCGTAGTAGTAGTCTGTTATGTCTTGGTTGATCTTTTGTATGCTGTCCTTCTATGTTGCTGTTCACCGCCACGAGTCGCCCTTAGGGCTGAGAGTGGCGGTCAATAAGTGCAAGAAATAAATAAATATAAATAATAGAGAACCAAATGAAAACCTTTGACAGTAAATCTATGGAACTGTTCTCCAAAACGTCTATTTTTCAATACAGTAAATCAGTGTTTCTCAACCTGGGGGTGGGGACCCCTGGAGGGGTCGCAAGGAGGTGTCAGAGGGGTCACCAAAGACTATCAGAAAACACAGTATTTTCTGTTGGTTGTGGAGTTTCTGTATGGGAAGTTTGGCCCAGTTCTATTGTTACTGGGGTTCAGAATACTCTTTGATTGTAGGTGAACTATAATTTCCAGCAACTACAACTGTCAAGATTCTATTTTCCCCAAACTTCACCAGTGTTCACATTTGGGCATATTATTTGTGCCAAGTTTGGTCCTGATCCATCATTGTTTAAGTCCACAGTGCTCTCTGGACGTAGGTGAAATACAACTCCAAAACTCAAGGTCAATGTTCACCAAACACTTCCAGTATTGTGACGGCGCAAGTGGTGCCACCTATGTGTAAAACTGTTAGTTGCAAGATTTAAATTGTTGTATCATGCTTAATCCTGCCCCTTTTAGCCTGCTTATCTATAGCTGTATGGATTGGTTACTTATAGCTGTCAATCAGTGCTGTTTGGCTCCACCCCTTCCTGCAGGAGGGGAGAGCTTCTTTTTCTTTTTATTCTGCCATCAGAGTTCCTACCATATGGATGTGAGTAAGAGACTTGACTCTAAAAGACCCTGATTTAAGTTACCTCTTAGCACCAGTTCTGAGGTTTTTTATTCTTGGGACTCATGCTTTATGTCCAGATCATCCTGGACAACATTGAGGAGACCCAAGCGCCTTCAAACCGGTTCTTTTGGCACCAAAGGAAGATCCTGAGTCTTCAAACATAGGCCATCTGAACTGGGGTTGTGGTTTGCTCTGGCATTCACAGCCATTGAGGAAAGAGGAAACTTGGTGAGGCTTCTCAGCTTCAAACACCTTGGACCCAGGACTAATTGAGACTGTAACGTATATTTTCCTTCACCCCTCTGAAGTTTTCCAGCTCATTGCTTTAAGGAAATGACTTTGTGTTAAATAAAACTTATTTTGAGTTTTTTACAGTGCTTTGGGTTTTGGGAATTCCAGTTTCCTATAGGAGGGCAAGAAGCAATCCCCTGGGGGAAAGATGCCACGTCCATCCCTCCTTTATTGAGAATAATAGCCCCCAAGCGCGACGGCACAAGTATTTTCTTTTGGTCATAGCCCCCAAGCGCGACGGCACAAGTATTTTCTTTTGGTCATGGGAATTCTGTGTGTCCAGTTTGGTTCAATTCCATTGTTGGTGGAGTTCAGAATGCTCTTTGATTGTAGGTGAACTATAAATCCCAGCAACTACAACTCCCAAATGACAAAATCAATCCCCCCCCCCCACACACACACACCCCACTAATATTCAAACTCAGGTGTATCGCGTATTTGTGTCAAATTTGGTCCAGTCAATGAAAATACACCAGATATGTACTTTACAATTGATAACCGTAGCAAAATTACAGTTATGAAGTAGCAACAAAAATGATTTCATGTTTGGGGGTCACCACAACATAAGGAACTGTATTAAGGGGTCATGGCATTAGGATGTCCTTGGAGACGGCCAATTCTCTCACACCAGAAGCAACTTGCAGTTTCTCAAGTCGCTCCTGACACGACAAAAAAATGGCATTAGGAAGGTTGAGAAACACTGCAGTCAATAAAGATTACAGAGTCCGATCCGAAGCTTGGGTTGCCAAGGGTCTGGGCGCCTTGCAAAGAAGACAGGGGAAGAGACCTGCAGTCAAAGTCAGAGGGATTGACTTGGCATTCGTGCCTCTCTCCCTCTCGGGCTGGGCTGGTAAGACGCACCTATCCCCCGAAGGGACGAAAAGCACACCCTAAACAATCAACATGACTCGGGTGCTGCCTGGAAATCAGCAAAGAGGGTATTTAACCAGATCGTCTTCTCAAATCTTGGCTTCCCTTCTCTTCTTTTGTCTTCCTTAGTCAGAAAAGAACCAGGAAAAGAACAAAGAGAGGTTTTGCTTCTAGATGCATTTTGATTCTTTTGGAGATTTGGGCTCCGTTGAGAATCAAGACCAAACACGCTCAAGATGACGCAGAAAGAGCTACTTTCCAATGGAAGACCTGATCTTGTGATTTATTGCCACCAAATCAGAAAGAACCCAAAAGCTGTCAAGGTCAATGATGCAACGGTCCTTGCTCCTCAATGGACAGGCTTTTTCCAGACAGAAATCATGTCCCAAAGGCAATAAAACAGTGCAAAGATGTTCCAGCATGAACTAAAGTCAAGGCAGGCAGAAAAAGGGAATTCTATCACAGATATTCATGAGTTCTTGCATTGCAAGAGATTGGACTGCATCGGTGTTTCTCAACCTGGGGGTCAGGACCCCTGGGGGGGTCACGAGGGGGTGTCAGAGGGGTCACCAAAGACAATTAGAAAACACAATGCTCATTGACTGTAGGTGAACTATAAATCCCAGCAACTACAACTCCCAAATGTCAAGTCTATTTTCCCCATGGGRCTTCTGCGTGGGAAGACCAATTCTATTGTTCCTGAGGTTCCAGGGTCTCTTTGATTGCAGGTGAACCATAAATCCCAGCAACTACAACTCCCAAATGTCCAGTCTATTTTCCCCAAAGTCAACCAGTGTTCACATTTGGRCATATTGAGTATGCATGTCAAGTTTGGTCCAGAACCACCATTGTTTGAGTCTACAGTGGTCTCTAAATGTAGGTGAACTACAACTCCAAAACTCAGGGTCAATGCCCACCAAACCTTTCCAGTATTTTCTGTTGGTCGTGGGGGTTCCATCTGGGAAGTTTGGCCCAATTCTATAATTGGTGGAGTTCAGAACGCTCTTTGATTATAGCTGAACTATAAATCCCAGCAACTACAACTCTCAAATGTCAAAGTCTATCTTCCCCAAACCCCACCAGTGTCCACATTTGGGCAGATGGAGTATTTGTGCCAAGTTTGGTCCAGATGCATCAGTGCTCTCTGGATGTAGGTGAACTACAACTCCAAAACTCAAGGTCAATGCCCACCAAACCCTTCCAGTATTTTCTGTTGGTCATGGGAGCTCCAAAGTGTCCAAAGTTTGATTCAATTCCATCATTGGTGGAGTTCAGAATGCTCTTTGATATAGAATCATAGAATCATAGAATCAAAGAGTTGGAAGAGACCTCATGGGCCATCCAGTCCAACCCCATTCTGCCAAGAAGCAGGAATATTGCATTCAAATCACCCCTGACAGATGGTCATACAGCCTCTGCTTAAAAGCTTCCAAAGAAGGAGCCTCCACCACACTCCGGGGCAGAGAGTTCCACTGCTGAACGGCTTGTAGATGAACTATAAATCCCAGCAACTACAACTCCCAAATGACAAAATCAATCCTACCCTCAACCCCAGCAGTATTCAAATTTGGGCGTATCGAGTATTTGTGCCAAATGAATGAAAATACATCCTGCATATCAGGTATTTACAAGATGATTCATAACAGGAGCAAAATGACAGTTGTGACATAGCAATGGAAATAATGTCATGGTTGGGGGTCACCACAACATAAGGAACTGTATTAAGGGGTCGTGGCATTAGGAAGATTGAGAACCACTGGACTACATGGCTCTTGGGTTCCCAATCAACTTAATGATGTGCAAGCAGGTCTCAAATTTCTGCAAATGGTGCCCAGGGGGATGTTTGTTGTTGTTATTGGACTCAGAGTCAACCTCAACTCAGTGTGATCCTCTCCAAAGGGTTTCTTAGCCATATTTCTTCCAAGGACATTTGCCATTGTCTTCCTATGAGGCTGAGAGAACGTGCCTTGGGTTTCCATAACCAAGCAGGGATTCAAATCCTGATCTTTGGAGTCCAAGACACAAAGCAATGCATCATGTTGCCTTTCTTAGGGTTTCCTTGGCCACATTTCTTCTACCTTTCTCTGAGGCTGAGAGAGTGCAACTTGCCTAATGTGACAGTGCAAGTGGTGCCACCTGTATATCATGCCCATACCTGCTTACTTTGTAAATGTATAGTTGGATTGATTTGTTATTTATAGCTGTCAATCAATGTTGTTTGCACCAGTTATATTGCTTCCTCAGCTCAATTGCTTGGCTCCACCTCTTCCTGGAGGAGGGCAGAGTTTTTCCTTTTCCATTCTACCATCAAACTTTCTATCAGATAGACGTGAGAAAGAGACTTGGCTCTAAAGCCCTTAATTAAGTTACCTCTCATCACCAATTCTAAGGTTTTTGCCCTTAGGAGTCATACTTCATGCCCAGATCGCCCTGGACAACGTTGAGGAGACCCAAGCGCCTTCAAACCAGTCCTTTGGCATCAAAAGGAAGACTCTGTGCCTTCAACATAGGCCATTGGACTGGGGGTTGTGTTTGTTCTGACCTTCACAGCCTTTGAGAAAAGAGGGAACAGGAAAAGCTTCTCAGCTGCAAATCTCCTTGGACCCAAGACACTTATCCCCTTTGAAACTTCCAGCTTATTGCCTTAAAGGGGTAACTCTTTGTGAACAATAAAACCTATTTTGAGTTATCTACAGTGTTTTGGTTCTTGGGAGTTCCAGTTCTTTAAAGGAAGGCAAGAAGCAATCATGTCTATGTCTCTTTCACTAAGAGTTTTATAGCCCCCAGGCGCGACGGCATACCTAAGATGACCCAATGGGTTTCCATGGCCGAACCAGGATTCAAACCCAGAGTCCATGCCCCACTCTCAATCCCATAAGGCTTTCTTGGCCAAATATCCTCAGAAAATGTATACAACTTCCTTTCCCTGTTGCTGTTTATGTTTGTGTTTATTTATTCCCTGCTTTTTCTCTCCCCAAAGTGGATTCATGGCTGGACAGAGACTCAAACTCCTCAAACCACCAATTCTCTTTATTTGTAAGTGGAGAGCTATTTCAGAACATTAGCCCATATTCCACAGGCCGCACTAACTGGAGGAACTTGTAGTTTTTTTTTAAAAAAAAAAAGGAACAATGTTTCCAAACTCTGCATTTGCAGATCCGTTTTTCTTAGGGAATCATATCTCCAGCTAATTTAGTCTATCTAGAAAGCTACATGTTTGGGTTGCCTACTCTAATAGCAATAGCACTTTCATGAGGGCCTTCAGATCTTGTCAGACTGCAACTCCCAGTGTTCCTGTCTAGGGGGCTGCTGGGACTTGTAATCCTACAACATCTGGAGGATAATATGGCTCCCATCCTGAACTACGGGTGTATATAATGAGTAATAGGTAAAGTTAAAGGTTTCCCCTTGACATTAAGTCTAGTTGGTGCTCATCTCCATTTCTAACCTGAAGAGCCGGCATTGTCCATAGACACCTCCAAGGTCATGTGGCTGGCATGACTGCATGGAGCACTGTTACCTTCCTGCAAGGGCGGCTCAACCCATTACGCAAAGTAAGCATTTGAGTATAGTTAATTTTGCCCAGGGGCACTCTTGGGGAAAAATAGACCTTGACATATGCGAGTTGTAGTTACTGGGGTGTATAGTTCACCTACAATCAAAGAGCATTCTGAACTCCACCAATTATGGAATTGAATCAAATTTGGCATACAGAACTCCCACGACAAACAGAAAATATATATCAGTGATTGGTTGGGTGGGGCGGGGGGAGGCACCAAAATACTGTTTGCTTACCATTGAAAATTAACTAGGGACGCCTCTGCCTTCCTGCCAAAGCAGTACCTATTGATCTACTCACATTTGCATGTTTTTGAACTGCTAGGTTGGCAGAAGCTGGGACTAACAGCGGGAGCTCACCACGCTCCCGGATTTGAACCACCAACCTTTTGGTCAGAAAGTTCAGCAGCTCAGCGCTTTAACCCACTGTGCCACGGGGGGGTGGGGGGTCCACCTACTGTGTACACTGTAGAACGAATGCAGTTTGACCCCAATTCGTCAGCAATGACACACTGCTATTGCAATCCTGGGAGTTGTAGTTTTACAAAGTCTTCCGCTTTCCCTACCAAAGAGAACAAGTGCCTCGCCAAACTACAATTCTGTGCAATTCCCTCTTTTTAATGGGGCATTGAGACAATTCCTTCCCAAAGCTCTGTGGAGGGTTTGCAATGGGTGCAAACAAGACTCTGAAATAGCAAACACAATATGACCAGGGCAAGGTTCCCTAAGGATAACAATCCTGCCTTGCTTCCAACATGCAGAAGACTCACAGCCAATGGATGCCATCCTGGGCTTGGAATTTCTATACTTCTCTCTCTTTCTGGGGTGAATCCTTACAGTCATACAATCTTCAAGGACAAACGAAGGAGGATTTGGCTCCAGTAGAAGATTGCAAACAACCCTTTTTTTGGGAGCAGTGCCATTCTCCTTGGAATTCCCCTTTCAGGCATCCAACTCCAAGGCAACTATACGCAGAGGGAAGGGTGCCACCTACTGAAGGATGGCATGAAACTCACAGGCTCCTAGACCTGGAAGAGAGAGACCCCAAGGGCCATCCAAACCAATTTCCTTCTGTCATGCTGGAAAATTCGAGGGTTGAATGAAAAGTAATGCCTCCACCTTCATTACTTGGGTTTGGATGGGAATATTTTAATAAATCAAACGCAGAAATAACCCTTAGAATGTGCTCTTTAACGACCACTATCCACTTTTCCATATAATCACCAGACAATTGGATATATTTCTGCCAACAATTAACAAGTTTTCTGAAGCCGTCATGGAAGAAGTCAACACTCTGTTTCCGCAACCAGCATCTCACAGTTCTCTCAACGTTTTCATCAGAAGCAAAATGATGTCCCCACATATCTTCTTTCATTATCAGATGGAAGTCAGACGGTGCTAAATCTGGACTGTATGGAGGATGTCATATTGTGGTGAGATCCAGTCTCTGAAGTTTCAAGTCTGTGTGCTTTCATTTCAGGCGTCAGGATCATGGGGACCCATCATGCACAGATCTTCCGATAGCCAAGCAAAGCAATAATGTGACCCACACGTTGTTGTGAAATGCTGATTATGCTTGAAATTTCTCTCTGAGTGATACGACGATCGTCCTGCTTGTGAAACTCGGTAGTTGCTGTCAAAGGACCTCCAACTCCTTGTTTGCCATGCAAGTCAGATGTTCCCACCTCACCATCTTTAAACTTACTCACCCAATGATGCACAGTACTCACATCAACACAATCCCCATAAACAGCTTGCATTCTCTGATGAATCTCCTTTGGGGTGACACCTTTTGCTGTCAAGAATTCAATGACTGCACATTGCTTAAGTCACATTGACTGACTGTCTGTATAATTCGCACTTTAACAACACAACCATTCAATGCTAAGGCTTTCCGCCAAAATGGAACTGCAGAGGAGAGTCTACTGAACAAGCCAGTACCTGTCGCATACCAGTACTGCCATCTGTTGAGAAGTTACGAAGGTGGAGGCATTACTTTTCAGTCAACCCTTGCACAATCAAAGTGCCCCCAACAGAGAAATCCAAGCAATGTTTCCAATCCTCAAAGTCAGAAAGAACCAAAGAAGTTGGCTAGGAGAGTCTGCAAAACCTTTGTACCCAGTTCCAAGTCAGGCTAAAGTGGCCTGACATAAGAGGCAACTTTAGCATAAGATTCACAACCCAAGAAATGCACCCAATCCTAAGTGTCACCAATTGCCAAAGAAATCATAGAATCCTTGAGCTGGAAGAGACCTCGTGGGTCATCCAGTCCAACCTCTTGCCAAGAAGCAGGAAAATCTCACTCAAAATCAGCGAGGAAAGTTTGCAAAAGCTTTGGACCCAGATCCAGGTCAGACTCAGTTCACTTGCTATCTGAAGCAAAGGATTTCAAGGATCTAATCTCCACAACATTATGTTCTGGGCAGGTGTGCCAAAGGCAATGTTTCCTTTATGTTCCGTGGACAGGGTGCCCTCCTTCCCTCCTTAGCACAACATGGCCAGAACCGTTGTGCCAGCTTGGCCTCCGTCCTTGAGCACCAAGCTTGGGCTTGTCCCAGGGAGAGTCAAGAATGGGATTTGGCAGGAGAGAGGCAGAAGGGAGGCCTCAAGCTAAGAGTCTTTGGATCTGTTGTCACTCCTCCGACACGGCCTTCCTTTTTCATTCACCAGAGGAAATGCAGTTCTAGGCCGCATCCGTTGGAGGACAATGCCCAGATCCAGGAAAGGCATTGCCCCACTCTCTTCTGCTTTGGTCAAGCCTCTCTGGAATAACCTTGTGTCCAGTTCAGTTCAAGAAAGAGATGGACAAGTTGCAATGTGTCCAGAGAAAGTCCACCAAAATGGTCTGGAAGCCATGAAGCACCGGGACTGTGGCGCAGCTGGCTGGGAGTCAGCTGCATTAAGATCACTACTGATCAAAAGGTCATGAGTTTGAAGTCAGCCCAGGTCGGAGTGAGCTTCCGACCAATTTGTGTAGCTTGCTGTTGACTTTTGCAGCCCGAAAGACAGTTGCATCTGTCAAATAGGAAATTTAGGTACCGCTTATGCGGAGAGGCTAATTTATGACACCATAAAAATCTCCAGCAAGCATGCAAAGAATGAGGGAGTACTTCATTAGTGTCACAAATGGACGGTGAAGTGACAGCTCCCCTGGTGGCCAGAATACCCTCATGGAAAAGCTGGAATGTTAAATATCCTCTGTGTGTCTGTCTATATATAGAGTCATAGAATCATAGAATCAAAGAGTTGGAAGAGGCCTCATGGGCCATCCAGTCCAACCCCATTCTGCCAAGAAGCAGGAATATTGCATTCAAACCACCCCTGACAGATGGCCATCCAGCCTCTGTTTAAAAGCTTCCAAAGAAGGAGCCTCCACCACACTCCGGGGCAGAGAGTTCCACTGCTGAATGGCTCTCACAGTCAGGAAGTTCTTCCTCATGTTCAGATGGAATCTCCTGTCTTTTAGTTTGAAGCCATTGTTCCACGTCCTAGTCTCCAAGGAAGCAGAAAACGAGCTTGCTCCCTCCTCCCTGTGGCTTCCTCTCACATATTTATATGTGGCTATCATATCTCCTCTCAGCCTTCTCTTCTTCAGGCTAAACATGCCCAGCTCCTTAAGCTGCTCCTCATAGGGCTTGTTCTCCAGACCCTTGATCATTTTAGTCACCCTCCTCTGGACACATTCCAGCTTGTCAATATCTCTCTTGAATTGTGCCCAGAATGTCGTGTGTCTATGGCATTGAATGTTTGTGTGCCGTCGCACCTGGGGGCTATAACTCTTAGTGAAAGAGGCATGGACGTGACGTCTTTCCCCCAGGGGATTGCTTCTTGCCCTCCTTTAGGAAAACTGGAACTCCCAAAGACCAAAACACTGTAGATAACTCAAAATAAGTTTAATTGTTCACAAAGAGTTATCCCTTTAAGGCAATAAGCTGGAAGTTTCAAAGGGGTAAAGGAAAATATACATTACGGTATCTGGTTGTCTTGGGTCCAAGGAGTTTTGCAGCTGAGAAGCTTTTCCAGGTCCCTCTTTCTCAATGGCTGCGAATGCCGGAGCAATCCACAACCCCAGTCCAAATGGCCTATGTTTGAAGACACAAAGTCTTCCTCTGGTGCCAAAGGACTGGTTTGAAGGCGCTTGAAACTTCTCAACGTTGTCCAGGTCGATCTGAACATGAAACATAAGTCTCAAGGGTAAGAACCTCAGAATTGGTGCTGAGAGGTAACTTAATCAAGGGCTTCAGAGCCAAGTCTCTCTCTCATGTCCATCTGATAGAAAGTTTGATGGTGGAATGGAAAAGGAAACACTGTCCTGCTCTCTAGGAAGAGGTAGGGTCAAACAGGCACACCTACATACATTAATTCTACATCTACACTGTAGAATTAATGTAGTTTGAAGCCACTCAAACTGTCATGGCTCAATGCTAAGGAATCCTGAGAGTTGGAGTTTGGTGAGGCACCCAACTATTTGGCAGAGAAGGTTAAGGACCTTGTAAAACTGTAATTCCCAGGATTCCATAGCACTGAGCCACAGCCGTGAGTGATGTAAAACTGCATTAATCCTACAATGTAGCTGCACCCAAAGTGAGCAGGAAGGCAAGAAAGGAAAACATTTTTAGCTGGAACCGAGGAATGTATTATAATGAGATCTGCAAGCCAATCAATGGAGATCTGTGGACTAACAAAGGTGTGCCTGTTTGCTTCCACTTCTACACTGCTTGTATCTTCATAAATAAAAACAGATATTAGAAAGACCTCTTAAGTCTCCTGCCTTCTCTCTTTCTCTCCTCCGAAGGAGACCCAGCCCTGGATTGCCACACCTTTCAGGAAGAGGCATGTTGGGTACATTATTCATATAATTCCAAAGACAACAAATCAAGGGATGCACAAGGCTCTTGGCCCCTGACCATCAGAATAATGGGTTGTGCAAAGCATAAAGGCCACAGCCCTCAACTGTTACGCAACCGGGACTTCGAGCACTGCTGCATCACCTGATCTGAAATCCTATTGCCGTCTCATCGAGGCATACATTTCCCAACACAAGCTTTTGGGCATTTTTGTCCAAAACACAATATTTTTTTTTAATTAATTTTTTTATTGTGTCTTTTACATAAGTGAACATATAAATAACAGATGGAGAAAAGAAAAGAAAAAGTAAAAAAAGAGAAGTGAAATTGAGTGAGGTTAGGAGGGGGGTGGGGTTTGGGTTGAGAGTGGGGGTAGGAAGGGTAGGAAGGGTAAGAAAGGGAGAAAAAAAAAGGCAGTCTATCACCATCCCCTTGGAGTCCTAGAGTGGATTGGACTTCCCAAAAGTCTTCTGAGGACTGAGAGTTTCCCATTGCTCATTATGATGTTCTCTTAGAGTCCTCTCGAATTCACCTTGATACATGCACTTAAAGGCGGGATATATCTATTATGAGTGATATCTTTCTAATTTTTATAAAATCTTCGAAGCCTGACCAGTCTGTTTTAGCTCGAGTATTGTTTAATTTTTGTGATAGGACGTCCATTTGTATTAGATCGAAGATTTTTATTATCCAGTCTTCGACTTTCGGCGTTTCTTCCAGCTTCCATAGTTTTGCAATTTGTAATCTTGCTGCGGTACAGAGCAAGAATAGCATTTTTTCCTGATTTTTGTTTAATTTTTCTTCTGATATTCCTAATAGGTAAGTTTCTGGTTTTAAGGGAAATTTAGTTTTTAATATTTTTTGACACATATTGTGAATTTCTTTCCAGTACTTTCTGATTCTTTTACAGGACCACCATGTGTGTATAAATGTTCCTTTTTCTTTTTTACATTTCCAGCAGGTGTTGGATATTCCTTTGTTGAATTTCGACAATTTAGCAGGGGTGTAATACCAGCGGTGGAACATCTTGTACCAATTCTCCTTTATATCATTTGCCGCTGTATATTTTAATTTTTTGTTCCATATTGTTTCCCACTGTTCTAAGGATATACTGTGTCCGATGTCCTTTGCCCACTGTATTTGGCAGTTTTTGATTTGTTCTTCTTCCGTAGTAATTTTTTGTATATAATTTTAATTAATTTTTTGTCTTTTTGCAAAATTAATTCCCAAAGACCTTCTTCCTGGTGGAAACCTGGTTTGTTGTCTTCTTTGAAGTTTTGTTGATATTGTATATATTGTAGCCAGGTTATATTTTTATCTAGGAGTTTCATTTCTTCAAAGGATTTCAGAGCAAGTTTCCCATCCGGTAGTTTTTTAAGTATTTGTTTGTAAGTTAACCAAATTCTTTCTCCCATATCTCTTTTGTGTCTAGCTTCTATCGGCGATAGCCACATTGGGGTTTTGTTGTAGAATCTGTATTTATATTTTTCCCAGGTCTTAAAAAGGGCTGTTCTTATATAATGGTTATTAAAGTTTTTTTCAATTTTATTTTTGTTAAGCCACAGATATCCATGCCACCCTGTTCTTAAGTCATGGCCTTCAAGGGTTAGCAATGTTCTGTTTTTTAGTGTGACCCAGTCTTTTATACCTACTAAGTTACATGCCTCATAGTATAATTTGAAGTTTGGGAGGCCAAGTCCACCTCTACACTTATCGTCTGTTAACACCTTGTATTTTATTCTGGCTTTTCTATTTTTCCATATAAATTTGGAGATGTCCTTGTTCCATTTTTTAAAGAGGTGTTCGTTTCTAATTATCGGTAGTGTTTGGAAGAGAAACATCATTTTGGGAAGAATATTCATTTTTAATATAGCTATCCTTCCCAATAGTGATATATTTTCGTGTTTCCATCTTTCTAAATCTTTGCTAATTTTGTGCCATAAGTATTCATAATTGTTTTTTAGAAGTTTGGTATTACTTTGTGTTATCATTACTCCTAGATATCTAATCTTACTTTCAATCTTTATCCCTGTCTTTTTTTGTAGGTTTTCTTTGGACACTTTGTCCATATTTTTGACTAAGAATTTAGTTTTCTGTTTGTTTAATTTAAAACCTGCCAGATTCCCAAAGGTCTCGATTTTCATTAGCCAATCAGTGATTCTGTCCACCGGGTTTTCAATAATGCAGACGACATCGTCTGCATATGCTCTTAGCTTATATTGTTGTTTTTGGATTTTCATTCCGAGGAGATTATTATCTTTGTTTATGTCCCTAATCAGAATTTCCATTATTAGAATGAAGAGTAATGGAGAGAGGGGGCAGCCTTGGCGCGTGCCTTGCGTGATCTTGAAGGGAATTGATTCTTGGCCATTTATTATTAGGGTGGCCTCTTGCTCTTTATATATCGCATTCACTGCATTTTGAAATTTATAGCCGAAATCTAGTTCCTGTAATAACAACTTTAGAAATGTCCAATTAACCTTGTCAAAAGCCTTTTCGGCATCTATAAATAACAAAGCCAATTGTTTTTCAGGGTGTTTGTCAAAATATTCAATTGTATTCAGTACCGTCCTTATATTGTCTTTGATAAATCTATTGGGTAGGAAACCTGATTGTTCTGTTGATATCCAATCCTTCATGAAATATTTTAATCTTTCCGATAAAATTGTTGTGAAGATCTTATAGTCAGTATTGAGTAGGGATATTGGTCTGTAGTTTTTGGTTTCTGTAGGGTTCGTACCTTCTTTATGTATTAGAGTAATATTAGCGGCTTCCCATGTTTTGGGTATTGTATTGTTATCCATTACATTGTTCATAATTTCCTTTAATAGGGGAGTTATTTCTTCCTTGTATATTTTATAAAAGATTGCCGTAAACCCATCTGGGCCCGGTGCTTTGTTTTTTTTTAGTTTATTGATTGCCATATCTATTTCGCAGGTGGTAATTGGGCCGTTTAGAATCTCTCTTTGTTTTTCTGTTAATTTTGGGAGATTTTGTTTGCATAAATATTCCATGGTTTTTTCTCCTGAGGTATCTGTTTTTTTATACAATTTTTGGAAAAATTTCAAAAATTGATTTTCAATGCTCTTGCCTTCTGTCCAGATTTTCCCTCCCTCTTCAATTTTTGTAATTAATTGTTTCTGTTTTCGTTTTTTAATTTWGTTGGCAAGCCATTTGCCTACCTTATTTGCATTTTGGAAGTACTGTGTTTTTATATATTTCAGGTCCTTTTCAATTTTCTCTATTTGTATTAATTGTAACTGTTTCTTAAGTGCTTCTATGTTTGTTATTATATTATGATTTTTAGGATTTTCTTTCAATGCATTTTCTTCAATATTTAATGTGCTAATAATGTTTTGAATCTCCCGATTTTTGTTTCTTTTGTTTATTGCCTCTTGTTGCATAAAATACCCTCTCATTACTGCCTTCATTGCGTCCCATTGAATATTTTTGGGTGTTTCTTGTCCTGAATTTGTGCTAAAATATTCTATTAATAATTTTCTGTTCTTTTCTATATCACTTTCTTTTTTTAGCAAATTTTCGTTTAGTTTCCATCTGTATCTACTATTAACCCCCTTTATTGTAAATTCGATCGGGCAATGGTCTGAGAATAGCCTGGCTGTAATTTTTAGCTTTTTGATGTTGAGTAGGATTGTGTTAGTAGCCCAGACCATGTCTATCCGGGACCAGGAACTATGGCGGTTTGAAAAGAAGGTATAGTCCTTAGTTGTTCCTTTAATATGTCTCCAGATGTCTTTTAAATTTAAATTTTCTAGTTTTGTTATGAATGATTTTGGTAGAAGGCAAGATCTATTTCTAGATTGGGATTTAGAATGGGTATTATATAATTTGTCTAGGTTTGTATCTATGACCCCGTTGAAGTCCCCTAATATTATGAGATCATCGAAATCTTGTTTATCTATTTCTTTTTTAAGTTCTTTTATAAATTTTTGTTTTGGTCCATTTGGGCAATAGATGTTGCATATCAGTACTTTCTTATTTTTAATTTCGATTGTAACCCCAATGTGCCTACCGTCTTGGTCTTTCATGACCTGTTTTGGATTAAGCCACTCTTTGATATAGAGTGCGACCCCTCTTTTTTTTTCGTTGCATGATGCATAGAAGACATTGCCCAACTTTGCATGAACTAGGTGTTTCACGTGTTTGTTACAAATGTGCGTCTCCTGGAGGGCCACAAGATCTAGATTTTGCTGTTTCAGATGATTGAAGATTCTTTGTCGTTTAGATGGGGAATTGAGTCCATTTACATTGTTTGAATATACCCTGATGTCCTTATCCATTTGTATTGTCCTTCATTTCCCATTGGATCATATCTTGGGGGATCGTCAGGTGGTAATTTTCGGGTGAGAATTCCCTGAGTCTTTTTTGGTCTCTTATGTTTTGTAGACTTAGTGTGCTGTCAGGATCTTCATCCTCTTCCTCTTCTTCTTCGTCTCCTTTTATCTCTATTTGTAATGTCTTTTGATTCTGGGAATATGTTCCTTTTCTATTCTTTGACGTCTTGATTGAATGTGGTTCTTGTATTGATCCTTTTATATGATTGTCGTAAAATGCTCTAGCTTTTTCCACACTGTTAAGCCAATATTTAATATCATTCAAGGAGACTGTCAGGCCTTCTAATTTCTCCCATTTGAATTTTATTTTCCTTTTGATTAGTTCTTCGGTTAGAAAGGAGTATTTTCTTCTTTTTGTTAGAGTCTGTTGGGTTACTTCTTTCATTATAATTATTCTTTTGTCTTTGTGGTATAACGGCTTTTTGGCATTTACTATTAAGATCTCATCTCGAGTACTTTTTCTACAGAATCCCACCACTACGTCTCTTGTTGTTTTATTTCTTTTGGAGAAACCTGTTGAGACACGAAATACCCTATCTACGTCCTGCCCAATCACTTCCCTCTCTACTTCAAGCAATTCTGAGAGTAGGGTTATTATTAGCTGTTTTATGTTTTCATCATGCGTTTCCTCGAGATTTCGAATTCTGAGTTGGTATTCCAATTCTCTGTTTTCCAAAAGTTCTGTTTGCTGCTGGATTCTTTGAGTGAGGTTCTCGAGCTTGTTTATTTTGTAATCTGCTTTTCCTTGAGCTTTGTTTGTTTTTTGTGATTCTTTTTTCATATTGTCTATGTCGTCCTGAAGGTTCTTAATCTCCGTTTTAAATTCTGTCTTTAAGTTTTGGAATTGTGCCTGTAGCTCCTTGTGTTGTGTCTCTTGCTTGGTTGCAATTTTTTAAATTTCTGTTTGTAACTCCACATGTTGCGTCTCTTGTTTTACTGAAATTTTTTTAATTTCTGCTAGTATCTCTTTCAGTACATTTTCGTCTGTTGCTGAGTTTCTTTTAGTTTGCAGCTTCGTGGCTAATGTCATTTGAGCCAACTGTGGTGATTGTGGAGTTTGTGGTATTGCTTGAGTTGATGTTGATGTTTTGTCTTTTTTATTTTGCATTTTGCCTAATTGTTGTTTTGTTTTGTTGTCTATTTTGTTTTGTTATGTTATCTGTTTTAGGTTCTGAAATTTGTGTGTATATCTTCCTCGTGTGTCTGCTTTTTGTTTGGCTTGTATTATTATGGCTTAATTTAGTTTCCCCAGTTTTTTTTTATATATATATTTTTATACGACTTTGTAGCTTATTTGTTTACTTACTTATTGGTTTGTTGTAGATTGTTTTATTTTATTTTATTTTATTTATTTATTTATATATATTTTTTGTAGATTATTTTTATTTAACACTTAATTGTTATATTTATTCTATTATTTATTTGTTTAAGTTTATGTATTTTTCCCCAATTTATTATTGCTGATTTTTGTTTTTCTGCTGTGATCCACTTCGTTTCCTTGCCTTTATTTAGATTCTCTTGTGTTTGTTTCCTCTTCCGCGTTCCCTTTCTCGCGTTGTTGCTGATGGTGAGCTGTTCTCGCGTTGCTTACCCCTCTCGCGAGATTTTGTTGCGTTTTAGCGTGCCTCCTCTATCTAGCCGGCGCTCCTTCTCCGTCGTCCCTCCTCCCTCCCTTGGCCTTGGGGGGAGTGGAGGGTAAAAGGTGGGTACTGAGATTGCTGATAACAACTGGAAGAACACTGGGCAGCGTTTCCAAGGTCAGTATTCTTTTTTTTTCCCCTTTAGGAGCTGTTTGGTTCCCACGTGGTTTCTCTCCTTGCTACTGGGGGGTTTCAAAGTCTTCAAAAATATCCAAAATCTTCAAAATTTTAAGCTTTTAAGTTTCCACCTTCCCTTTTTCGTTTAGTTTAGTTTCTTTGAGCTTCTTTAAGCTTTATTATATTTTATAGTCTTGTATTGTTGTATAGATGCCCTTGGCACAGCCCGCTATGCCGTTTGAAATTTAGGATCGCAGCAGGCGTCCCCTCCGGGGCGCCCGCTATGTTCCCTGAATACGGCTCTGCTGTCCCTCTTTTCTGAGGGAGGGAGCGTCTTTGCTCTACCCAGCTGTGTGACGGGTTTGCTTTCTTATTCTTCTTGTTTTCGCCCTTAAAGTTTATGTCCAGTATTTGCTAGTTCTTTCAAATCCATGTCCCTCGTTCCCAAATCATTCCCAAGTCTTTACCTTGTTTTCTTGTTATTGTCTCCCGTCTTCAAATTATTTCTATCGCTGTGATCGAGTCTGCTCCTCGGACGTTTGCTTTGTTGTTATCTGTATTTTGATTATGTTCTTTTGTTCTGTGATGTGCTGGTGGCCAATGGAGTTTCTGGAGGTGAAATGGCCTCCTGCCGCGGTTTGGGTTCGTAGAGAGGCGCACCGTTGCCGGGTGTCTTTGAGTGTCCCCTTGAGGGGGACACCACTTAGGCACCGTCGGCCGGTCCCCGCCTCTCTTCCCTCTTTCTTCGACCTCAGACCATCGATCAGAAAGGGAAAAATATATATTTCCCACCTCAAACCAGGCCGTCTCGAGCGGAGCTCAGGGAGACACGTCCTCCATTGAGTTGCCACCAACCGGAAGTGTCCAAAACACAATATTTGCATTCAGTTCTGGAAGAACGAAGATGCACATTCCCAGACTGTGTATCTCTCAGCTCTTGCCCAAATCAACCAAGATCTTCTATTTATACATTTGTTTGTGTGTAGAGCTGGTTGCATGTTTGGGTGCATAGCTTTGCCCTTCCACACAAGACTTGCATAACACAATGAAGACTCAACCCATTTGAGATTTTGCAGGTATTGGATTCCAGCCATGGATCAAGCTTTCAGGGAATGCTTCTTTCTGACTTCTAAGATAGACAATGACTATTTTTGGATTATAACTCCCAGACTCCTCAATGTATGAGATTCTGAGATCCCACATCAAGTAGATGGAGCATGATGCTCCATTTGTACCATCTGCTCTTTTCTAACACATAGAATCATAGAATCATAGAATCATAGAATCATAGAATCAAAGAGTTGGAAGAGACCTCCTGGGCCATCCAGTCCAACCCCCTGCCAAGAAGCAGGAATATTGCATTCAAATCACCCCTGACAGATGGCCATCCAGCCTCTGTTTAAAAGCTTCCAAAGAAGGAGCCTCCACCACACTCCGTGGCAGAGAGTTCCACTGCTGAACGGCTCTCACAGTCAGGAAGTTCTTCCTCATGTTCAGATGGAATCTCCTCTCTTGTAGTTTGAAGCCATTGTTCCTTGTCCTAATCTCCATGGAAGCAGAAAACAAGCTTGCTCCCTCCTCCCTGTGGCTTCCTCTCACATATTTATACATGGCTATCATATCTCCTCTCAGCCTTCTCTTCTTCAGGCTAAACATGCCCAGCTCCTTAAGCCGCTCCTCATAGGGCTTGTTCTCCAGACCCTTGATCATTTTAGTCGCCCTCCTCTCGACACATTCCAGCTTGTCAATATCTCTCTTGAATTGTGGTGCCCAGAACTGGACACAATATTCCAGATGTGGTCTAACCAAAGCAGGAATAGAGGGGTAGCATTACTTCCCTAGATCTAGACACTATGCTCCTATTGATGCAGGCCAAAATCCCATTGGCTTTTTTTGCCGCCGCATCACATTGTTGGCTCATGTTTAACTTGTTGTCCACAATGACTCCAAGATCTTTTTCACACGTACTGCTCTCGACTATGACTATTTTTGGATTATAACTCCCAGACTCCCCAACATATGGGATTCTGAGATCCCACATCAAGGAGATGGAGCATGATTTGTACCATTTGCTCTTTTCTAATACAGACACAGAGGATGCTGAATATTGACTTTCCAGTCAGCTCCAGACAAAGCAAACTGCTGCATCCTCTCCCAGCTTGGGTCTTCTTCCTTAGGAATAATTTTTTGCCATTGTGACCACATTCTGGTGTTTCTTGGCCACACATTTCCCAGTTTTCATCCTTGAAATGTTGAAAGATAAGGAAATACACTCTCCTTTCCCTCATCCTCAGAGAGCTATATTTGTCTCAAACGATTTTCCACTTCTTTCTCTTTCCTTTCATAAGCAACAATTTCCAGGCTCTTCTCTGGACAGGGAGATTGTAATTACTAGGATTTATAGTTCACCTACAATCAAAGAGCATTCTGAACTCCACCAATGATAGGATTGAACCATACTTGGCACACAACACTCCATTGACCAACAGAAAATTCTGGAAGGGTTAGTTGGGCATTGACCTTGAGGTTTGGAGTTGTAGTTCACCTCAAGTATTAATGAAAATAATAATAATAATAATAATAATAATAATAATTGTCGAAGGCTTTCATGGCTGGAATAACTGGGTTGTTATAGAGTTTTTTGGGCTATATGGCCGTGTTCTAGAGGCATTCTCTCCTGACGTTTCGCCTGCATCTATGGCAAGCATCCTCAGAGGTTGTGAGGTCCTAACAACAACAACAACAACAACTTTATTTATACCCCGCCACCATCTCCCCAAGGGACTCAGAGCGGCTTACATGAGGCCAAGCCGACAACACATCAATAAAACAGAAAAACAATAAACAAAAACCAATACAATTAATATAAATCACATATAAACAATAACACACAAGGATTTAAAAACCTATGGCCGGGCCAAATGTAATAGTTTAAAATTTAAAAAGTAAACACTGGGTATGAACAGAGGTAGGATGTATCTGGTAGGAGGGTTTTAAAAGAAATGAAGGGAGAGCAATCCAATGAGTAGTTAAAGCCCTAAACGACTCCGGCCCTGTTTACCTCTCCAAACGTATTCTCCCCTATGAACCATCAAGATTATTAAGATCGTCTGGAGAGGCCCTGCTCTCGGTCCCACCGGCCTCGCAAGCGCGTCTGGTGGGGACGAGGGACAGGGCCTTCTCGGTGGTGGCCCCTCGACTCTGGAACTCTCCCACTGGAGATCAGAACCGCCCCTTCTATCCTGACATTCAGGAAACAGCTGAAGACGTGGTTATGGAGACAGGCATTCGACGAGTGAGCCAGATATGGATGAAGGATGATGAACAACGAGTTAGTGTGACGACTGACCATTGTAGTTTTTGAATGTAATTACTGTTTTAATATTTTAGTGTAAAATGAAACTGTATGTGATATTATGGTTGGAAACCGGTCTGAGTCCCTCAAGAGAGGTGAGAAGGTCGGTATATAAAACTTTTAAATAAATAAATAAATAATAAATAAATAAATAAATAAAGTGCTTCTGAGGACATTTTGCTGGGAATTGTTTCCTTATTCAGGGAAGGCACACTGGAACAGCCACATTTTCAGGCTCCTCCTAAAGACTGCCAGTGTGGGGGCTTGCCTTATATCCTTAGGAAGTGAGTTCCAGAGTTGGGGGGCCACCACCGAGAAGGCCCTCTCCCTCGTCCCCACCAATCACGCCTGCAAAGGAGGTGGGAGCATGAGCAGGGCCTCTCCAGATGATCGAAGAGATCAGATGGGTTTGTACACAGAAATGCAGTCACGCAGGTAGGCGGGTCCCAAACCGTTTGGAGCTTTGTAGGTAAGAACCTGCACCTTGAATTGGGACCCAAAAATGAATGGCAGCCAATGGAGCTCCTTAAACAGGGAAGTTGACCGCTCTCTGTAAGTCGCACCAGTTAGTAACCTGGCTGGCGCCCGTTGAACCAATTGAAATTTCCGGGCTGTTTTCAAGGGCAGCCCCACGAAGAGTGCATTACAGTAATCCAATCTGGAGGTGACTAAGGCATGGACCACCCTGGCCAGATCCGACTTCAAGAGGTATGGTTGCAGCTGGCACACGAGTCTTAATTGTGCAAAGGCTCTCCCGGCCACCACTGACGCCTGAGCTTCAAGCATAGGTGATGAGTCCAGGAGGACACCCAGACTGCAGACCTGTGACTTCAAGGGGAGTGTAACCCCGTCCAGCACAGGTTGCCACACTATACCCCAATCCGGCTTACAATCGACCAGGAGGACCTCTGTCTTGTCAGGATTGATCCTCAGTTTATTCATCCTCATCCAGACAGTAACATGGTCTCCATCTCAAAGAGACATATGTATATGTAACCCACACTGATACATACTCATGAACATGTGTCAACAGTGTGATGTAGCAGCTTTAAAAAGCCAGTGTGATTTCTAGGATTTATTAACAACATAGTGTCTAATGTATATCAAGACAAGCACTTGTAATATTTGTCTGATGTGGACATTCTGCATCAGACAAAAACATCCAGATGAACTTATGAATATGTACGACAGTAACGGGTTCAAAGAACTTCACAAAAAGTAGCATGCATTTGACATACTCTGAACATAAGTCAACAGTGTGATGGAGCAGATAAAAAACCAATGCTCTTCTAGGTTGCATCAATAGGAATCTTAATGTCTAGAGCACTGTTCCTCAACCTTCCTAATGTTCTGACCCCTTAATCCAGTTACTCATGTTGTGGTGACCCCCAACCATGAAAATTATTTTCGTTGCTACTTCATAACTGTAATTTTGCTACTGTTGTGAATCATAATGTAAATATCTGATGAGCAGGATGCATTTTCATTCACTGGACCAAATTTGGCACAAATACCTGATATGCCCAAATTGAATACTGGTGGGGTTTTGTCATTTGGGAGTTGTAGTTGCTGGGATTTATAGTTCACCTACAATCAAAGAGCATTCTGAACTCCACCAATGATGGAATTGACCCAATCTTGGCACACAAAATTCCCATGACCAAGAAAGAATACTGGAAGGGTTTGGTGGACATTGACCTTGAGTTTGGGAGTTGTAGTTCACCTACGTCCAGAGAGCACTGTGGACTCAAACAATGATGGATCTGGACCAAACTTGCACAAATACTCAGTATGTCCAAATGTGAACACTGGGAGGGGGTTGATTTTGTCATTTGGGAGTTGTAATTACTAGGATTTATAGTTCACCTACAATCAAAGAGCATTCTGAACTCCACCAATGATAGGATTGAACCATACTTGGCACACACCACTCCATTGACCAACAGAAAATTCTGGAAGGGTTAGTTGGGCATTGACCTTGAGGTTTGGAGTTGTGGTTCACCTACATCCAGAGAACACTGTGGACTCAAACGATGATGGACCTGGACCAAACTTGGCACAAATACTCAATATGCCCAAATGTGAACAATAGTGGAGTTTGGGGGAAAGAGACCTTGACATTTGGGAGTCGCAGTGGCTGGGATTTATAGTTCACCTACAATCAAAGAGCATTCTGAAACCCACCAGTGATAGAATTGGGCCAAACGTCCCACACAGAACCCCTGTGACCAACAGATGGTCTTTGGCAACCCCTCTGACACCCCCTTGCAACCCCCCAAGGGGTCCTGACTCCCAGGTTGAGAAAAACTGCTGTAGGGCTTGGCTTCCATATCTGACCATATTGGCCACCTTCTCTAGACATCTTTGCTCCACTGGTCCAGCCATGATATGGCACAGATCAATACCCCACTGAATGGAGGATGCCAACCAGAATTTTGGGGACTCCTTTACCTTTAAGGCTTTACATTGGAATGCATCAAGGAAAATGCACCCTGGACACCCTGTAGCCTTGGAGGTTAGAAGAAGCAACCATAAGGAAGGCTTTTCCAAGCCCAGCATGTGTTTGGTCTTGCCAGCTCCATTCCCATGCATCCATTCATAAGAGCCCTAGTAATTATTACTTTTTTCCCCCTGGGGAGCTTTTATGACTACGATGATGATGGCCTATTTAATATATGTATATTTTTCTCCCCAAAAGCAAGCGTCTAACAGGATATAATTACCCACAAAGGATATAACTGTAAAGCCCAAAGACTTTGGGAGTGGAAGCTGGCAGAGGCTGCCCCATTGAATGGATGGCTCATTGCGACGAACTGAGTAACTGGCTCCACTTCCAAGGCGCCAGGCCTTGCCAGAGGGCCATTTTAACAAGGGGAGGGTGGGCCAAAGCACCCAACAAAACCCTTCAAAGGATCCCATTCTTCCCAAAATAGCTCATCCGCACCTCTATTTTTCTCCTAAACCTCTGAAAGTGGTATCTAAGGAGCCAAATGACATTCTGAATTTGGGCAGATTTGGTTCAAGGGTTGCCGGTTGTCCACCTACAGAAAAAGAATCCTACAATAGGAAGAGACCCCAAAGACCATTCTGTTTAACTATTGTTTATGTTTATGTTTATCTATATCCTGCTTTTTCTCTCCACAAGTAGACCCCATGCAGGAAGACACAATCCAACCGTTCCCAACAGATGGCCACCCAAAAGCCTACAGAAAAGGAGGCTCCTTCATGACTCAACGTAGCAGTAGATTCTACTAGCGGTGTGCAATTTGGTGAAACCCCTTGCCATTTTCAGTGTCTGAATTTTGGTGTCCACACCCTCCTCCCCAATCTGTTTTTCAGGAGCCTCCCGAATTTGGGTAGGAAAATTGCATTTTTCAATCCACCAGCCAAAAGATCAATTTTTGCTCCGGAAAGATCCGGCGCATTGGCAGCAATGGGAGAACTTCCAAGCCTCCCCTTTCCATCATTTTTAGGGTATCCGTCTTAAGAAACCACCTTTTCTGGGGTAGTTTTCCCTCGTATCATTCAAGTAGACCTGGGTTAAAGCATCAGACTTAAGAAACCACCTTTTCTGGGATTGTTTCTCATCCTTCGTAGACCTGGGTTAAAGCATCAGACTTAAGAAACCACCTTTTCTGGGGTTGTTTTCCCTAATATCCTTCCCCCCTTGGGGTCTATTCCAATTCTATGATTCCCAACTGTAACACATGAAACATCTAATACTCAGAGGTATATTGCCCTGACCTTTGGAAGCTTCATTTGCTTATAGTACATCAATAGCAAGTTGGAAAACATCCCCACCCAGAATCCAAAAGGTAATAATAATCACATGTGCCTCACTTGTCCAATGACCTCTCCGGAAAAGTGAAGGGACCCAAGGAAACCCGGTCGATGTAGCTGAGGGGGACCCTTTGCAGCTGGAGGCACTTCAACATGATGAAGTCGTATTTGCAGATGAGGAGGGCGGAATCGGTGATCACCAGGACACGCTCCTTCTCATTGTTCCAGTGGTCGATCCTGGAAGAAGGCGGTCAAGAGAGAGGAAGGTCAACTTTAGGAAGAGCAAGCTCACATTTTTAGAATCAGAATGAGTGAGACCTTTGAAATAGAATCAACAATACTTGGCTGTCCATCTGGACTTTGGGGAAGGCTTTTTTGTTTGGACCCCAAAAATATGAACTCTAGGGTCTTCGGCTCCATTGGGACAGGCTGTAAGCACATCTTCCTTAATTCTAAGGAACCTCTCCCTGGAATGTTGCCTTTCCCCAGACCATGGACCTCAGGGGAGAGCCACACATTTCACATAATACCTTTACAATATCCTGGAAAAGGCACAGGGAACACATAATGGGCTTCTTGGAAGAGCCACAATATTACCTGAATTATCCTGGGAATGTTCCCTCATTTATAGTGTTGTGCCAGACCCCTTCTGTGAGGTCTTCTTTATATATGCCAACATCCTGAGCACCCCTTTGTTTACTTGACTGGCACCCATTGTATTAACCGGAGCTGCAATATCAAGACCCATTTCAGCCCATCATCTCTTGCCCCATATAACAAAAGACGCAAGACTGTTGTTGTTGTTCATTCGTTCAGTCGTCTCCGACTCTTCGTGACCTCATGGACCAGCCCACGCCAGAGCTCCCTGTCGGCCGTCACCACCCCCATCTCCTTCAAGGTCAGTCCAGTCACTTCAAGGATGCCATCCTTGCCCTTGGTCGGCCCCTCTTCCTTTTGCCTTCCACTTTCCCCAGCATAATTGTCTTCTCTAGGCTTTGCTGTCTCCTCATGATGTGGCCAAAGTACTTCAACTTTGTCTCTAGTATCTTTCTCCAGTGAGCAGTCGGGCTTTATTTCCTGGAGGATGGACTGGTTGGATCTTCTCGCAGTCCAAGGCACTCTCAACTTTCCTCCAACACCACAGCTCAAAAGCATCTCTCTTCCTTCGCTCAGCCTTCCCTAAGGTCCAGCTCTCACATCCGTAGGTTACTACAGGGAAGACCATGGCTTTGACTAGGCAATGGATCTTTGTTGCCAGTCTGATGTCTCTACTCTTTACTATTTTATCGAGATTGGACATTGCTCTCCTCCCAAGAAGGAAGCGTCTTCTGATTTCCTGGCCACAGTCTGCATCTGCCGTAATCTTTGCACCTAGAAATACAAAGTCTGTCACGGCCTCCACATTTTCTCCCTCTATTTTCCAGTTGTCAATCATTCTTGTTGCCATAATCTTGGGTTTTTTTTGATGTTTAGCTGCAACCCAGCTTTTGCGCTTTCTTCTTTCACCTTGATTAGAAGGCTCCTCAGCTCCTCCTCGCTTTTGGCCATCAGAGTGGTGTCATCTGCATATCTGAGGTTGTTAATGTTTCTTCCAGCAATTTTCACCCCAGCTTTGCATTCATCAAGCCCCGCACATCGCATGATGTGTTCTGCATACAAGTTAAAAGGTTGCCCTCCAGCAAAGGATCACCGCCTTGTCGTGGCGCTGGAGCTTGAGCACCTCAATGATGTCATGAGCGAAACCGTGAAGGGCCACCCAAGACGGGACGGTTGTGGCAGAGAGGTCAGACCAAGCGTGATCCCTGGGGAAGGCAATGGCAAACCACTCCAGTATCCTTGCCAAGAAAACTAAATGGACCAGTACAACCAGAGAGATGTCGGTATGCCATTGGAAGATGGGACTCCCAGGTCGGAAGATGGCCAAAATGCTACTGGGGAGGAGCAGAGGATAAGTTCAACTAGCCCCAGATGTGATGACCCAGCTAGCTCAAAGCCGAAAGGAAGGCTAGCGGCCGACGGTACTGGAGGTGAACGACGAATCCGATGCTCTAAAGATCAACACACCATAGGAACCTGGAATGTAAGATCTATGAGCCAGGGCAAATTGGATGTTGTTATTGGTGAGATGTCAAGACTAAAGATAGACATTCTGGGGGTCATCGAACTGAAATGGACTGGAATGGGCCACTTCACATCAGATGACCACCAGATCTACTACTGCGGACAAGAGGAACATCGAAGAAATGGAGTAGCCTTCATAATTAATAAGAAATTCGCTAAAGCGCTGCTTGGATACAACCCAAAAAATGACAGAATGATGCAAGGCTGGAGGCTTATTAATATTATGCCCAGGCAGGATGGATCTTCCCAGAGGTTTTCCTTTCCTTTTAAAAAAAATCCCACCCCTGTGCCTCCAGTATGATAGTGAGACGATGATGGATATGTGTTATGAAGAAGTGAACATTGCTCATCTTTAAACTTTCCTTTGAATTAAAGCTGCCACCAACCTAAGGTGTTTTAGGATTGTTTTTAACAAACTATTTGAGGTGAATTTTACTCACTCCTGCCAACCCTGCTTTTATCCCTGGCTCCCAAACAACTGTTTGTTGAGAGGCTTTTCTGTAGTAATAGGGTGTTAAAAATGCTGGAACTATCCCAAAGTCTTGACGATGGAATGATGAGTAGAGACTTCGTTGAAAGTCAAATAGAATAAGTTTTTTTTTCCAGTGAAAGACATACATTGGGTTGTTAGGTGTATGCTCTCCAAATTTGGTGTCAATTCCCCCAGTGGTTTTTGAGTTCTGTGAATATCACAAACGAACATTACATTTTTATTTATATAGATGTGATGCACATTTGTGCACTTGTTGATTTTGAATAGTTTGGAACAAAGGCTGCCTCTCCCACTGCGCCATCAACAGCTTTTCACTTCTCACTCCGAATTAAACAATTGAATTGAATTGTGTGTAAACCAGGTCTAATTGCATTTATCTTCCTGGCATCTACTCTACCCACATCATCTCTTTCAATTGTTGTGACTCAGTTGAGATCCAAATTGTATGTATCTTGAGGCAGAAGACCCATCCTTTGGCTTACATCACTCTGCAGAGAGAGCCAATGCAAACTGTCAGCAAGATGCTATTAAAATAATTTATGACCGAAAATACAGACTATTCTCTGGCGTTTGCGAGTGCAGATTAATAGAATCAAAGAGTTGGAAGAGACCTCATGGGCCATCCAGTCCAACCCCATTCTGCCAAGAAGCAGGAATATTGCATTCAAATCACCCCTGACAGATGTCCATCCAGCCTCTGTTTAAAAACCTCCAAAGAAGGAGCCTCCACCACACTCCGGGGCAGAGAGTTCCACTGCTGAACGGCTCTCACAGTCAGGAAGTTCTTCCTCATGTTCAGATGGAATCTCCTTCTTGTAGTTTGAAGCCATTGTTTCATTCTAGTCTCCAGGGCAGCAGAAAACAAGCTTGCTCCCTCCTCCCTATGACTTCCTCTCACATATTTATACATGGCCCTCATCATATCTCCTCTCAGCCTTCTCTTCTTCAGGCTAAACATGCCCAGCTCCTTAAGCCGCTCCTCATAGGGCTTGTTCTCCAGACCCTTGATCATTTGAGTCGCTCTCCTCTGGACACATTCCAGCTTGTCAATATCTCTCTTGAATTGTGGTGCCCAGAATTGGACACAATATTCCAGGTGTGGTCTAACCAAGGCAGAATAGAGCATGGGGAGCATTACTTCCCTAGATCTAGACACTATGCTCCTATTAATGCAGGCCAAAATCCCATTGGCTTTTTTTGCCGCCACATCACATTGTTGGCTCATGTTTAACTTGTTGTCCACGAGGACTCCAAGATCTTTTTCACACGTACTGCTCTCGAGCCAGGCGTCCCCCATTCTGTATCTTTGCATTTCGTTTTTCCTGCCAAAGTGGAGTATCTTGCATTTGTCACTCTTGAACTTCATTTTGTTAGTTTTGGCCCATCTCTCTAATCTGTCAAGATCGTTTTGAATCCTGCTCCTGTCCTCTGGAGTATTGGCTATCCCTCCCAATTTGGTGTCGTCTGCAAACTTCATGATCATGCCTTCCAGCCCTTCATCTAATGAATGAATGCAGTTCGACACCACTTTCCCTCCTGTGGCTCAATGCTGTGGAATCCTGGGAATTATAGTTTGACTCTTTGGCAGAAAAGGCTCAGACCTTGTAGAACTGTAACTCCCAGGATTCCATAGCATTGAACCATGGCAGTTCAATGGTGTCAAACTCCATTCGCTCTACAGATAGATACCCCTTTGGAAGTATTTTTTTAAAACCTTAAGAGTTCCTATTTTGAGGAAACCTCAAGACTCCAAATGTGTCAAAAAGTTCACAACTGAAAAAAGTCTAAAAAATGTGTTTCCTGGAGTCTTGGAATAATATGATTCTTTGCAGATTGAGGTTTTATTTGCATGCTAAAATAAAAATATTTTTGCAGTGACTTCCAGCCATAATTTTCTGCACAGCGAAGAGCCTATTATGTGCACAAAATAATATATCTGGGTAGAAAAATGTTATTTTCTATTCAAGACAATAATGTATACATTTTGCACACTCTAAAATTCCAAATTGTGAACAATCAAGGAAAACAGCACAGTTTTCTAAGATCCTCTCATTGTAAGAAAGAAAATGGGTTAAACCCTTGTGCCGGCAGGACTAAAGACCGACAGGTTGTAGGTTCGAATTTGGGGAGAGCACGGATGAGCTCTTTCTGCCAGCTCCAGCTCCCCATGCGGAGGCATAAGGGAAGCCTCCCACAAGGATGGTTTGCACATCAAAACATCCAGGCATCCCCTAGGCAACGTCTTTGCAGATGACCAATTCTCTCACACCAGAAGCAACTTGCAGTTTCTCAAGTCGCTCCTGACATGAAAAAAAATTATTCTTATTTGTTGGTTTTTATCTCACGATTAAGACTCCAAGTGGCTCACAGCATTCCAAATAATGCAATTTAAAGCCTATATCTTAAAAGTATTAAAATAGAATTGAACCTAGAAAGGAAAACATTGCTTTGTATCCACAAGGGGGCAGCACAAAGAGAGAAAAATAGGCACACTTTCAACTGCAAGGAACTTCAACCAGAACACTTGGGAAAGCTCCTTTTTGTGCTGTATTAGGTTTGTTTTGGGAATGGTAACACAGGGAACCCAAGAAGAACTTAATATGACAACATTTGGCCAGAGCAGAAAGGAAGATATTCAAGGAAACGAAACATACAATCATAGAATCAAAGAGTTGGAAGAGACCTCCTGGGCCATCCAGTCCAACCCCATTCTGCCAAGAAGCAGGAATATTGCATTCAAATCACCCCTGACAGATGGCCATCCAGCCTCTGTTTAAAAGCTTCCAAAAAGGAGCCTCCACCACACTCTGGGCCAACAATAAACACGAGCCAACAATGTGATGTGACGGCAAAAAAAAGCCAATGGGATTTTGGCCTGCATCAATAGGAGCATAGTGTCTAGGTCTAGGGAAGTCATGCTCCCCACGCTCTAGTCTGCTTTGGTTAGACCACACCTAGAATACTGTGTCCAATTCTGGGCACCACAATTGAAGAGAGATATTGACAAGCTGGAATGTGTCCAGAGGAGGGTGACTAAAATGATCAAGGGTCTGGAGAACAAGCCCTATGAGGAGCGGCTTAAGGAGCTGGGCATATTTAGCCTGAAGAAGAGAAGGCTGAGAGGAGATATGATAGTCATGTATAAATATGTGAGAGGAAGCCACAGGGAGGAGGGAGCAAGCTTGTTTTCTGCTTCCTTGGAGACTAGGACGCAGGAACAATGGCTTCAAACTACAAGAGAGGAGATTCCATCTGAACATGAGGGAGAACTTCCTGACTGTGAGAGCCGTTCAGCAGTGGAACTCTCTGCCCCGAAGTGTGGTGGAGGCTCCTTCTTTGGAAGCTTTTAAACAGAGGCTGGATGGCCATCTGTCAGGGGTGATTTGAATGCAATATTCCTGCTTTGGGGTTGGACTGGATGGCCCATGAGGTCTCTTCCAATTCTTTGATTCTATGATTCTATGGACAAATGCAGCAACCCATCAAGAGTGACCATTCCCATCAGAGCTTGGCAATACTCCTTCTCTTAGGACTCAAAGTTGTTATTGCTAGTGCCCTTCAGATGTGATTTTGCACTAGAATGAATGCGATTTAATCCCACTTTTAACTGGTAGTTAAAATGGTCTGGAACTGGTTTAATCCTACAGTGTGGATGCCCTGTAAATATCACTAAGAAACTGAACACACTCAGAGTCTCAATGTCAACATCCCAAGTGTGCCATGCGCCTGGGGGCTATAACTCTTAGTGAAAGAGGCATGGACGTGGCATCTTTCCCCAGGAGATTGCTTCTTGCCCTCCTATAGGAAACTGGAACTCCCAAAGACCAAAACACAACAGATAACTCGAAATGGTATTTATTGTTCACAATGAGTTATCTTTCTCAGGCATAAGCTTGATGTTTCAACAGGGATAAAGGAAATATACTTTACAATCCCTGAAGTCCAAGCAGTTTGCAGCTGAGAAGCTTTTCCTGTTTCCTCTTTCCTCAATGGCTGTGAATATCGGAATAAACACAACCCCAGTCCAATGGCCTATGTTGAAGGGACAAGACCTTCCTCTGGTGCCAAAAGAACTGGTTTGAAGGCTCTTGGGTCTCCTCAATGTTGTCCAGGACGATGTGTACATAAAGCATGAGTCCCAAGGGTAAAAAACCTTAGAATTGGTGCTGAGCGGTAATTTAAGCAGGGGCTTTTAGAGCCAAGTCTCTTACTCGCGTCCATCTGATAAAAACTCTGATGGTAGAATGAAAAAAGAAAAGCACTCCCCTCCTCCAGGAAGAGGTGGAGCCAAACAATTTAGCTTGAGAAAGCAATACAACTGGAGTAAACAACACTGATTGACAGCTATAAATAACCAATCAATCCAACTATACATCAGCAGGGTAAAAAGGCAGGATTAAGCATGATACAACAGTTGCAACTAACAGTTCTACACATAGGTAGTGCCACTCGCGCCGTCACACCAAGGCTCTCTTGAAGCTCTCCCTGAAAGAGGTCCATTGCTATGAAGATCTCCTTTGAAGTTCAGACTAGAACCCAGAGCGGACACCACCATTTCCCAAAATCTATCCATGGAAGAAACTCTTATAATCCTAAGAAGAACTTACTCAGTCAATAGCCAAAAGCTGTGGGCCGTTTCTCCCATGTTGGTAACAACGTGGGCCTTCAGGTCATCCATGGCTTGGTCAAATGCTCCTGGCTGAAAATAAATACATATATGAAGACAGAAGAAGTAAACAAAAGAAAGAAGGAATATATGGGGAAATCATGGAGGAACAAGGACATTTCTGTGGTTCCTTTCTACCTGTCTTCTAATTTTCTCCCTATTCTTCATGTCAGCTTTCCGGGCTGTATGGCCATGCTCTAGTAGCATTCTCTCCTGACGTTTCACCCACATCTACGGCAGGCATCCTCAGAGGTTGTGAGGTATATTGGAAATTAAAGGGAGGTGTGTGTGTTTGTGTGTGTGTGTGTGTGTGTGTGTGTCTATCTATCTATCTATCTATCTATCTATCTATCTATCTATCTATCTATCTATCTATCTATCTATAGTATCTATCTATCTGTGGAATAATGTCCAGAGCGGGGGAAAGAACTCTTGTCTGTTTGAAGCAGGTGTGAATGTTGCCATTGGCCACCTTGATTAGCATTGCAAAGCCTTGCATCTTCAAGGTCTGTCTGATTCCTGCCTAGGGGAATGCTTCGTTGGGAGGTGATTAGCTGGCCCTGATTGTTTATCCTCTGGAATTCCCCTGTTTTCAGAATGTTGTTCTTTATTTACTGTCCTAATTTTAGCCAGATTCCCCCAGGCAGGAATCAGCCAGGGCTTGAAGCTGCAAGGCTTTGCAATGCTAATCAAGGTGATTGATTGCAACATTCACACTTGCCTCCAACAGAGAAGAGTTCTTTCTCCCATCCTGGACCTTCCACAGATATATAAACCTACCTTGCTTAATGTATTGTCGAAGGCTTTCATGGCCGGAATCACTGGGTTGTTGTAGGTTTTTTCAGGCTATATGGCCATGGTCTAGAGGCATTCTCTCCTGACGTTTCGCCTGCATCTATGGCAAGCATCCTCAGAGGTAGTGAGGTCTGTTGTAACTAGGCAAAAGGGTTTATAGTATTTCTGTGGAATGACCAGGGTGGGACAAAGGACTTTTGTCTGCTGGAGCTAGGTGTGAATGTTTGAACTGACCACCTTGATTAGCAAATAATGCCCTGACAGTCCCTGGAGCAAACTTTTGTTGAGAGATGATTAGATGTCCACTATCAGGCCATTATATGCTAATCAAGGTTGTCAGTTGAAACATTCACACCTAGCTCCAGCAGACAAGAGTCCTTTGTCCCACCCTGGTCATTCCACAGATATATAAACCCATTTTCCTAGTTCCAACAGACCTCACTACCTCTGAGGATGCTTGCCATAGATGCAGGCGAAATGTCAGGAGAGAATGCCTCTAGACCATGGCCATATAGCCTGAAAAAACCTACAACAACCCTGTTGTTCTTTATTTACTGTCCTAATTTTAGTTTCTAAAAACTGATATCCAGATTCCCCCAGGCAGGAATCAGCCAGGGCTTGAAGCTGCAAGGCTTTTCAATGCTAATCAAGGTGATTGATTGCAACATTCACACTTGCCTCCAACAGACAAGAGTTCTTTCTCTCACACTGGATCTTCCACAGATATAAAAACCTACCTTGCTTAATTTCCAATATACCTCACAACCAAGGGCAAGATGGATGGATGGCATCCTTGAAGTGACTGGACTGACCTTGAAGGAGCTGGGGGTGGTGACGGCCGACAGGGAGCTCTGGCGTGGGCTGGTCCATGAGGTCACGAAGAGTCGGAGACGACTGAACAAATGAACAAACTTTGATGTGGGTGAAACATCAGGAGAGAATGCTTCTGGAACATGTCCAGACAGCCCAAAAAACTCACAGCAACCCAGTGATTCTGGCTATGAAAGCCTTCGACAACACAACGTTATACTACATCCATTCTGCAGTGTGGCTGCACCCCTTGCAAAAGAAATGTATGAAGCTCTACTTCCCTGGTTGGTCATCCTATAACCAAACTTGACCAACCCCTCCTCCAAGGGGACATACCCTGGTGGCAAAGTACTTCCGCGAATCGGAGTGGTCATCGTAAGGCCGTGGGTAGAGGACGCTCTGGGAAGCAGAGGACGGAGTGGAGTTCGGCATCTCGGCACCTGGGTCTCCCTGGGTCCAGCCTGCTTCGGCCTCCTTCGAGAACTGCTGGTCAGTTGGACCCCCAGACATCATCTGTGAGAGACTGAAAGAGCAAGCACAAGAACACAGGATCATAAAAGAGTTGGATGGCATGTCGCAAGATTTGCTAGTACATGAAGCGATTTATAGTTTCCAAATCACAACCTCCCTGAACTGCTGCAAGTTGGGTAGCAAGTGTCCCAGAAGCAAACAAAAATATAGCAGAGTCCTTCCACAGCAAAATATGTGCTATTTATTTATTTATCGTGTCATCAGCAACCATTGCATTACAATTCTAACAGAGCAAAACAAACACACAGATTAAAAAGAAAAAGGAAAAAAAACACACAGATTTTGCAAATTTGGTAGTTGGTTAAATGTCCTTTGACCAGTATCTGGCCCTTTGGAGTGCCTCTGTTGCTGCAAGAAGGTCCTCCCTTGTGCATGTGGCAGGGCTCAGGTTACATTGCAGCAGGTGGTCAGTGGTTTGCTCCTCTCCACACTCGCATGCCGAGGATTCCACCCTGTAGCCCCATTTCTTAAGATTGGCTCTGCATCTCGTGGTGCCAGAGCGCAGTCTGTTCAGCACCTTCCAAGTCGCCCAGTCTTCTGAGTGCCCAGGGGGGAGTCTCTCATCTGGTATCACCCATGAATTGAGGTGCTGGGTTTAGGCCTGCCACTTTTGGACTCTCGCTTGCTGGGGTGTTCCAGTGAGTGTCTCTGTAGATCTAAGAAAACTATTTCTTGATTTCAGTTGTTGAAGTGGTGGCTGATACCCAAACAGGGGATGAGCTGAAGATGTCTCTGCCTTGGTCCTTTCACTATTGGCTGCCACTTCTCGGCGGATGTCAGGTGGTGCAATACCAGCTAAGCAATGTAATTTCTCCAGTGGTGTAGGGCGCAGACACCCCGTGATAATGCGGCATGTCTCATTAAGAGCCACATCCACTGTTTTAACGTGGTGAGATGTGTTCCACACTGGGCATGCATACTCAGCAGCAGAGTAGCATAGCGCAAGGGCAGATGTCTTCACTGTGTCTGGTTGTGATCCCCAGGTTGTGCCAGTCAGCTTTTGTATGATGTTGTTTCTAGCGCCCACTTTTTGTTTGATGTTTATTATTTCCGTCACTTTTACCCCGCCCTTCTCACCCCCAAGGGGGGATGTTCAGGCAGTGCTTCTTGTAAGTCAGAGCACGGTCCAAAGTGACTCCCAGGTATTTGGGTGTGTTGCAATGCTCCAGTGAAGAAATAAATAAATCCCAAGGGCCATCCGTTCCAACCCACTTCTTCCGGGCAGGAAGACACAACCCAATCCCTCCCAACAGATGGCCATCCATCCTCTGCTTAAAAACTTCCAGAAAAGGAGGGTCTACTGGACTTCCAGGCAGTTTGTATTGAACACTGAACAGCGCTTTCTTTCCTAATGTTTAGGTGGAATCTCTTTTCTTGCAATTCGAATCCATGGCTCCATTGTATCTTAGTCTCTGCATAGAATGAGACATCCTTTCCAATATGAAACATGGCTCTCATGTCACCACCTCACAGCCTCTGTTTCTCCAAGGTAAACATTAGGCCTGGGTAACAACGGAAAAATTTGTTTCTAAAATCGATTTGTATTTGGGGGTTTTTTTGTTTTGATATTTAAAATAATTACAAAATTTTCCTTTTAAAAAGTTCGATATTTACGAAATTTTGTAAATGGTAAAAAATTAACGAATCGATTTCCGAAACAATAACGAATCGATTCGTTAATGGCGGACGCGACCGCGAAATACGCTAAAAAACCTCCAAAACCTTCTGAAGCTTCCCTCTCCCTCTGTTGTTGACTGTTAGTGTGATATTATAATTTTTTTTCACTAATTAAACCATAAAACTGGCCCAGACATGCGGAAATAATAACGAAACGACCTCAAAACAATAACGAAACGAATACAATAACGAAATACGAAGCATTTACAAAACTTTTTAAAAATTCGTTTTTTAAAAAAATTGCTCCAGAATGGTTCGTTATCGTTTTGTAATTGAAAAAATTAACGAATTATTAACGAATTACGAATTAACGAAACGAAATCGCCCAGCCCTAGTAAACATACTCAGTTTAGAGTCACCGTCGTTCAAGAATGCCTTGGAGGCACATGACAACAACATGGTTTTTTTCCATATTGCATCAGCTTTGTTTGTAAACCTAGAGAGAAAGGTGAGATGCAAACAAAGGATACAAACAAAGTAAACTATTCCACAACCCAACACTATGGAAACTTGGGAATTGTAGTTTTGCAAGGTCTTGCATTTACTCTGCCTAAAAAGGCTGATGTGCTACCAAACAACAACTCCTAGTATTCAACCGCAATGGGCTATGGCAGACAAAGTGGTATCAAAGTGCATTAATTCTACATTGTGGATACACCCCGAGTCTACATCCTCAGAAGCAGTCAACAAAAGAGTATGCTATTCTCTAGACTTGTACTACAAGATCCCTTTGCATACTGATATTGCAGACTATTTTAATTCTAAATGTTGCCAAGGAATGCTAGGTGCTTCAAATCATATTTCAGAGTAAGGCAATGCCAAACCATCTCTGACAGGCTATATCTGACTGGAAGATAATAGTGAACCACCTTCAAGTATTCCTCATTTGAGAAAGCCCTTGGAAATGCATGGGTTCAAAATGATGAATCATAGAATCATAGAGATGGAAGAGACCTCATGGGCCATCCAGTCCAACCCTACTAAGAAGCAGGAAAATTGCATTCAAAGCACCCCCAACAGATGGCCATCCAGCCTCTGTTTAAAAGTCTCCAAAGTAGGAGTCTGCACCACTCTCTGGGGCAGAGAGTTCCACTGCTGAACGGCTCTCACAGTCAGGAAGTTCTTCCTCATGTTCAGGTGGAATCTCCTTTCTTGTAGTTTGAAGCCATTGCTCCATTGCGTCCTAGTCTCCAGGGAAGCAGGAAACAAGCTTGCTCCCTCCTACCTATGACTTCCTCTCACGTATTTATACATAGCTAACATATCTCCTCTCAGCCTTCTCTTCTTCAGGCTAAACATGCCCAGCTTTTTAAGCCACTTCTCATAGGGCTTGTTCTCCTGACCCTTGATCGTTTTATTTGCCCTCTTCTCTGGACACTTTCCAGCTTGTCAATATCTCCCTTCAATTGTGGTGCCCAGAATTGGACACAATATTCCAGGTGTGGTCTAACCAAAGCGGAATAGAGCATGGGGAGCAGGACTTCCCTGGATCTAGACATTATAGATCTAGGCTTTTATTTTTTTACTGCGGCATCATATTGTTGGCTTCGGGTTGCTTCTGGTCATTACTGCTCAAGCAGGGAGCTTTGAGATGGTTGAACAGAGGCTCTCGAAGATCTAGGTGCTCTTACTGCCTATTACAGGGAAACCCAGCTGATCCCCAACCCATCTAAAACACAGAAATGTTCCTTTCATCTCAAGAACAGACAAGCATCCCGAGCTCTGAGGATCACCTGGGAAGGAGCGCACCCAAATACCTGGGAGTCACTTTGGACCGTGGTCTGACCTACAAGAAGCACTGCCTGAAGCAAAAAATGGGTGCTAGAAACAATATCATATGAAAGCTGATTGGCACAACCTGGGGATCACAACCAGACACAGTGAAGACATCTGCCCTTGCGCTGTGCTACTCTGCTGCTGAGTATGCATGCCCAGTGTGGATTAGATGTGCATGTGGACAATTTCAACTTCAATTTCAAAGGAAGAAACCATGAAAATGAACAAAATCTGGCTACCAGTATTTAAAAACTCTAAAATTAAAACAGCAAAACAGCAGAGGGAAAACAATCAGGGACATCTAATCACCTCTCAACAAAAGATTGCCCCAGGCACTTCCAGGCTATCAATTGCTAATCAAGGTGTTCAGTTGAAACATTCACACCTAGCTCCAGCAGACAAGAGTCCTTTGCCCCACCCTGGTCTTTCCACAGATATATAAACCCGTTTTCCTAGTTCCAACACACCTCACAACCTCTGAGGATGCTTGCCATAGATGCAGGCAAAACATCAGGAGAGAATGCCTCTAGAACATGGCCATATAGCCCGAAAAAAACCTACAACAACCCAGTGATTCCGACCATGAAAGCCTTCGACAATACATCAATGAGATTCTACACAATGTCTACTTGTGTTGTAGTGTTTGCACGGAAAAGCATTTCTTAAAGGGTGTAGAGGTGTGTGACAGCTTGTGTGTACAAATGGGTGTGCCTGTCTCTCTGTCTGTGTACACAATCTGGGTGTGGGAAAAATGTGTGATGTGAAGCTGTTTGGCCTGAAATAGACATTTTATTTATTTATTTATTTATTTGGTACGCTTGTATACCGCAATATCTCAGCCTGTGCGGCGACTCATTGCGGTTTACAACATATTAAAATATACAATTCGATAAAACATATAAGATTAAAAATTAAAATGCATACAGTAACATACACAGTATTGGGCCACCAATACAGATCGGGACATCTCATAGTTAAAATCATCATCCAGATTCGTTATCTTAATTGCTAATCCATGGTCAGATAAAAACCTCACATCGAGGATCAATTGAAGGCTTGCTCAAATATCCAGGTTTTTAGTTTTTTCCTGAATGCCATTAGCGAGGTGGCTGATCTTAATTCAGTAGGGAGGGCATTCCAAAGCCGGGGGGCCACCACAGAAAAGGCCCTATCTCTCGTTCCCACGAGCCGCACCTGTGAAGCAGGTGGGATAGAGAGAAGGGCTTCTCCTGAAGATCTAAGGGTCCTGGTGGGCTGATAGGCCGAGATACGTTCGGACAGGTATGTAGGGCCAGAACCGTTTAGGGCTTTAAAGGTCAAAACCAGCACTTTGAATTGGGCTCGGTAGCTAATCGGTAGCCAGTGAAGCTGATACAGCAGAGGAGTTGTGTGCTCCCTGCGTCCAGCTCCTGTTAATACCATGGCTGCCGCCCGTTGGACTAGTTGGAGCTTCCGGGCCGTCTTCAAAGGCAACCCCACGTAGAGAGCGTTGCAGTAATCAAGACGGGATGTAACCAGAGCGTGGACTACCGTGGCCAAGTCAGACTTCCCAAGGTACGGTCGCAGTTGGCGCACGAGTCTTAACTGTGCGAATGCTCCCCTGGTCACCGCCGAAACCTGGGGCTCCAGGCTCAGCGATGAGTCCAGGATCACACCCAAACTGCGAACCTGTGTCTTCAGGGGGAGTGCGACCCCGTCTAACACAGGCTGTAACCCTATACCCTGTTCGGCCTTGCGACTAACCAGGAGTACCTCTGTCTTGTCTGGATTCAATTTCAATTTGTTCGCCCCCATCCAGACCGTCACAGCGGCCAAGCACCGGTTCAGGACTTCGACAGCCTCCTTAGTAGCAGGTGGAAAGGAGTGACAGAGTTGGACATCATCTGCGTACAGATGACACCGCACTCCGAAACTCCGGATGATCTCACCCAGCGGCTTCATGTAGATGTTAAACAACATGGGGGACAGTATTGAACCCTGAGGAACCCCACAAGACAAAGGTTGTGGGGTAGAGCAGGAGTCCCCCAGTGACACCTTCTGAGACCGATCCTCGAGGAATGACCGGAGCCACTGTAAAACAGTACCTCCGAGACCCAATCCCGCGAGGCGTCCCAGAAGGATACCGTGGTCGACGGTATCGAAGGCCGCTGAGAGGTCGAGTAGCACCAACAGGGACACACTCCCCCTGTCGAGCTCCCGACGGAGATCATCCACTAAGGCGACCAAGGCTGTCTCGGTACCATGCCCCGGCCTAAAGCCAGACTGTGCCGGATCTAGATAATCCGTGTCTACCAAGAATGCCTGGAGTTGTGAGGCCACCACACGTTCCATGACTTTGCCCAAAAAGGGAAGATTGGAAACAGGCCGATAGTTTACCAATTGAGTGGGGTCCAGTGATGGCTTCTTCAACAGCGGTTTTATCACAGCTTGCTTTAAGCTGGCTGGAAAAATGCCTTCCCGAAGGGAGGCATTAACCACCACCTTAACCCACTCGGCCAATCCCCCTCTGGCCTCTTTTAGAAGCCAGGATGGGCAG
>NW_026846588.1:4541732-4704965 GCF_025583915.1 Anolis sagrei ordinatus
GGCGGATCCAAACTTAACAATGATAGACAGGTGGCTTGCCCTATGACTGCAAACCAAAGAAAGCCACCTTTTCGAAGAATCCCTGAAACTTTGGAATGCATGCAAACACTTAATAGAAAGAAAATAAAGTTGGAGCTCCTGGTACAGACGTACCAGCACAGCTAAAGACATTATGATTTCTTAGTACTGAGCCATGGCTACTAAAGTGGTATCAAACTATAGTATTTCTACAGTGTGGATGTATATCAACCGTGTAGAGCAGGGGTCCACAAACCTTTTAAACAGAGGACCAGGTCACAGTATCTCAAACTGTTGGAGGGCCAGATTATAATTTGAAAAAAACATGAATGAATTCCTATGCACACTGCACATATTTTATTTGTAGTGCAAAAACACTTTAAAACAATACAATAATTAAAATGAAAAACAATGTTAATAAATATAAGCTTATTAGTATTTCAATGGGAAGTGTGGGCCTGCTTTTGGCTGACGCGATAGGATTGTTGTTGTTGTTGTTGTTGTTGTTGTTGTGTGCTTTCAAGTAGTTTCAGACTAAGGTTGAGCCTGAGTGAGGGCCAGGTAAATGACCTTGGAGGGCCGTATCCGGCCCTCGGGCCTTAGTTTGAGGACCCCTGATGTAGAGAATCCACTTTTGAAAGTGACATCTTCAAAGTTTAGACTAACACCAGGAATGGATTTGCTGCCTCTCTGACCTGGGACTTTCCAGCCGCCCTCTATTTCTCCCTGCTCCATTTTCCACCTCTTTAAAGCATCCATTTACTTTCAATAAACATAACCATTTTCCTCCTGAAAAATGGGTGTTCCCTTCTTCTTGGCAAGGCTTTGCAGGGTGTTGCTGCAAAGTCACGCTGCCCTCTCTTTGGAAGTTTTCCTGGCACAGAAAGGGACCCCGCGAAGGGGGTGAGATCACTTAGCAATATTGCAACGCTTTGCTCCCATTAGCTAATACCCAATGTACCGGACATCCCAAATCTTGGCAGGAGGGAGCGCCCAAGGAGGCTGCAGACTCCTGCGGAGGGAACGGAGAGGACAACAAGAACCCCAAAACTTTAGGATTTGCTGCAAAATGGGGACACAACTCACCCCTGGTTTTGTTCTCAAAGGAAACAAGAAGTAATTGGAGCAATTGGAAGACAAGGGCATCATTGGGGACTCACTGTTTGGGTGGGTAGATTTCAGCAGAACATTAAAAGGAAGGTCTTGAGAGGGAGAGCAGTTCAGCAATGGAGGCAAATGCCAAGAGAGAGAGACCTTGGGGTCTCCTTCTCTGAATTGCCTTCAGGAAGAAGCTGGACAGCTCCCTGCCTTGCTTGGAATTCCTGAATTGAATGGGTGACATTCTCCAACTCTCCAGAATCATAGAGTTGGAAGATACCCCCAAAGGTCATCCAGCCAATTCCATTCTGCCATGCAGGAAAGTACCATCCAAGCCTTCCTGGCAGATGTCCATCCAGTTGTTCCTGAACACCTCAAAAGAAGGAGACTCCACCAGCCTCGCAGGCAGGAGAATGGCATGACCGGGAGCAGGACTCTTCCACAGGGTGGCAATGCTACTGGTAGGAGGTATTTTAACACAGTGCAAAAAGCAAACAAAGCATGATCCACACCCCAACCAAACTGTGACTTACACAAGTCTGTGGCCATGTCTACATGGATCATATAAAGTGGACTACATTGCAGCTGCTGTATGGAAGATTCACAGCAGAAGCACTGCTGTGCTTTGGTATTGTATATATATATGGAGGCATTGAATCTTGCCATTACTTGATATACTTCGCTTTGAGTCCTCCCCCAGGGATGAGAAAAGTAGCATATAAATGAAGCATATAAATGAAATGGGCTTGTTCTCCAGACCTTTTATCATTTTAGTCGCTCTCCTCTGGACACATTCCAGCTTGTCAATATCTCTCTTGAATTGTGGTGCCCAGAATTGGACACAATATTCCAGGTGTGGTCTAACCAAAGCAGAATAGAGCATGGGGAGCATGACTTCCCTGGACCTATGCTCCTCTTGATGCAGGCCAAAATCCCATTGGCGTTTTTTGCCACCACATCACATTCCTGGCTCATGTTTAACTTGCTGTCCACGAGGACTCCAAGATCTTTTTCACACGTACTGCTCTCGAGCCAGGCATTGTCCCCCATTCTGTCTCTTTGCATTTCGTTTCTGCCTAAGTGGAGAATCTTGCATTTGTCACTGTTGAACTTCAGTTTGTTAGTTTTGGCCCATCTCTCTAATCTGTCAAGATCGTTTTGAATAGAGAAGAAAGTTTCAGATGTGCTGTTGGTCAGGCAGGTACTCTGAGAAAACCATTGTAAGAATGATTGAGTTATTTAGATAGAGGAAGCTGATTGAGTTATATAGATAAAGAAGCTGATTGAGAAATAGATAGAAACATAAATTTAGTGATTGAGATGCTATAGATAGTGATTGAGCAATTGAGTTATAGATAGATATTGAATTATTGAGAAATAGTTATTGAGCACTATTTCCTTCATCTCCAAAACTGACCTTGGGCTGGAATAGGGAAGGCCTACACTTTCTAAAAGATAGTGGCTCAGGGTTGGGGTAAAAAGATCTCAGGATTTTCTTCTACCATTTGGATGAAGGCACCTCAGTAACTGAAGGAAAAGGAAAGAAAGATCATCTCTATGGTTTCACCAACTGACTGTTTTGTTTGTAACTTTAATAAGCTGTGCCAAGTCTGCAAGGACTTTGAGAAATAAATATTCTGTTTGATGTTCCAAACCTGAAGTGGCCTCAGTTGCTGAGAAATTTTGAGCTTCTAAAGAAAGACCCCCGTGGTCCGCCCAGACAAAGAGAGAAGCACATCTTAGTTTTACTTTTATAGGGACTGGGTGTGACGGCACATGACTGTTTAATAATAATAATAATAATCACATGATTGGATGTTCTGACATCATCGGAAATGGTATTTCTCCAGGGCTCTTCCAGGGAGCTCCTCTGGGCTACTGAAATGCTGTCTGGACACTCAAAGGGTTCCAGAGACACACTCATTCTGCATCAGGACAGCCTGCATCAGTTCACTCATTTGGATCATTATAAACGCAGCCAAAGGTCACCTCTACACTGACTGCTTAGTTTTAAGCTGGTGTAGAAGAACCAGTTTCAATGTGGGGCAATTAACACTGGTAATTCCAGATGGGGATTGCATGCACCGCAGAGGCTGGCTTTGAACCGGCTGCAGGATCTGGAATGTTTACAACTACAGTGTTTACAAAAAGCTCCCCTTGAATGCATATGTGCACATCAGTGAAGCATTTCAAGTGTCCACACAGCACTTTGTATTCTGTGGAGCCAGTCTTGTGGTATGAAGAGGGTCCCATTAAAGCTACACATTTAGGACTCTGTTTCAAACTATTCCTCAACTTTATTTTCAAGTTCACTGTAATTTAGTTATCATAGCTCAATGCCTGGGATTTGTAGTTTGATGAGGCATCTGAACTTTTTGGCAGAGGAGGCTCAAGACCTTGTAAAACTACATCCTCCACGGTTCCATAGCATTGAACCAAACAATTAAAGTGGATTTGGTTGTTGTGGGTTTTTTCGGGCTATATAGCCATGTTCTAGAGGCATTTCTCCTGACATTTCGCCTGCATCTATGGCAAGCATCCTCAGAGGTAGTGAGGTCTGTTGGAACTAGGAAAAAGGGTTTATATATCTGTGGAATGACCAGGGTGGGACAAAGGACTCTTGTCTGCTGGAGCTAGGTGTGAATGTTTCAACTGACCACCTTGATTAGCTTGACAGTGCCTAGAGCAAACTTTTGTTGAGAGGTGATTAGATGTCCTTGTTTGTTTGCTCTCTGTTGTTGTGCTAATTTTAGAGTTGTTTTAATACTGGTAGCCAGACTTTGTTCATGTTCATGGTTTCCTCCTTTCTGTTGAAATTGTCCACATGCTTGTGGATTTCAATGGCTTCTCTGTGTATTCTGACATGGTGGTTGTGAGAGTGGTCCAGCATTTCTGTGTTCTCAAATTAAAGTGGATTCATTCTGCAGAATAGATGCACCCCAAGGTTTCTTTTCCATTGCTGGAAACTTCAGCGTTCCAACACAATGGTTTTTAAAGAAGGAATTCTAAGCAGGCAGCAACTGTCATGGGAATATTACAAGGAGTGCACCACTTGTTGATGCACATTACATTCACCTGCAAATACTTTTTTTTTTTTTGGTTTCAGGGTTTTGAAAATTGAGATGTGCATTAGATTCAATGGAGCATTAGACTCAAGTTAATATGTAGCTTACCAAATGTCTATACCAATGTCATTGGATATACACATTTCTCTGCACCATATCTTGGCTCCCTCATTGCAACATAGCCACAGGGTTACTAGAAGCTGGCCTTTTAAGGCACTTAAGCAATATGATTCCACTTCAGTTGCATCCAAGGAAAGTCTGGGAGTTGTAGTTTGGGGGTGCACTAGAGCTCTCCAGCTGAGAGTTCTAAATCTCTCCCACAAAATCATAGAAGTATATATTGCAACAGAAATGGAAAAGATACCATACCATAGTGCTAGAACTGTGTAATGTGCAAGGGCCGGAAGTGTGTTGCTAGTCAAGAACATTGTTGTTCTTCTGTGCCTTCAAGCCATTCCTGACTTTGCAAGCCCCTAAACCAAACTGATACCTGAGTTTCCTTGGCAAGATCTGTTTTTGGAGGCTAAGAGAGTGTGACCTACTGGATTTGCATGGCTAAGTGGGATTAGATCCTGCTCTGCAGAGTCAGACTTTCTCTACACTGTAGCATTAATGCACTTAAATCATTGGGTTGTTGTAAGTTATATGGCCATGTTCTACAGGCATTTTCTCCTGACGTTTCGCCTGCATCTATGGCAAGCATCCTCAGAGGTAGTGAGGTCCTCATTAACATGGCCATATAGCCCGGAAAAACCTACAACAACCCAGTGATTCCAGCCATGAAAGCCTTCAACAATACACTTTAATCATGATGACATGATGGCAACAGTCTTGGACAGCAATGGTTCCCAAAGTGACCCATTTAAGGTGGAATCAGGTGTCAAACAGGGATGTGTTATTGCCCTAACTTTATTCTCCATCTTCATCGCTATGATACTTCATCTTGTTGACAGGAAGCTATCATCTATCAGACAGATGGCAAGCTATTTAACCTCAACAGACTGAAAGCCAAAGCCAAGGTTACAACAACATCTGTTGTAGAACTCCAGTATGCTGATGACAATGTCATCTGTGCACATTCAGAAGAAGATCTACAAGCCACTCTAAAMAGCTTTGCAGAAGCAGACGAGAAGCTCGGCCTGTCATTGAATATTGAGAAAACCACAGTTCTTTTCCAGCAGACACAAGACAATCCCTCTGCAAGGCCAGAAATACAGCTTAATGGTGTAACATTAGAAAATGTTGACCATTTCCACTACCTTGGCAGCCACCTCTCCACAAAAGTCAAGATTGACACTGAAATACAACACCGCCTGAGCTCTGCAAGTGCAGCATTTTTCTGAATGAAGCAGAGAGTGTTTGAGGACCRGAACATCCATAGGGAGACYAAGGTGCTTGTTTATAAAGCTTTTGTCCTCCCAACCCTGCTATACGCCTGCGAGACGTGGACTGTCTACAGACGTCACATGCAACTCCTGGAACAATTCCATCAGCGTTGCCTCTGAAAAATCCTGCAAATCTCCTGGGAAGACAAGTGGACAAATGTCAGCATGCTGGAAAAAGCAAAGACCACCAGCATTGAAGCGATGGTTCTCCGCCATCAACTCCGCTGGACCGGCCACATTGTCCACCGTCTCCCAAAGCATTTGCTCTATTCCGAACTCAAGAACGGAAAATGGAATGTTGGAGGACAGAAAAAGAGATTTAAAGATGGGCTCAAAGCCAACCTTAAAAACTCTGGCATAGACACTGAGAACTGGGAAGCCCTGGCCCTTGAGTGCTCCAGTTGGAGTTAGCTGTGACCAGCAGTGCTGTATAATTTGAAGAAGCATGAATGGAGGGCGAAAGAGAGAAACGTGCCAAGAGGAAGGAACGTCAAGCCAACCCTGAACGAGACCACCTTTCACCTGGAAATGATGCCCTCACTGCGGGAGAAGATGCAGATCAAGAACAGGGCTCCACAGTCACCTACAGACCCACCAGTACAGTAATCTTGGAAGACTATCTTACTCGGACTATGAGGGATTGCCTAAGTAAGTAATGCACTATAATTTTCATGGCTTAATGCAATGGAATCCTGGAAGCTGCAGTTTAGCTGAGACACTACCACTCACGGAGCTGGGCATGTTTAGCCTGAAGAAGAGAAGGCTGAGAGGGGATATGATAGCCATGTATAAATATGTGAGAGGAAGCCACAGGGAGGAGGGAGCAAGCTTGTTTTCTGCTTCCCTGGAGACTAGGACGCAATGGAACAATGGCTTCAAACTACAAGAGAGGAGATTCCATCTGAACACGAGGAAGAACTTCCTGACTGTGAGAGCCATTCAGCAGTGGAACTCTCTGCCCCGGAGTGTGGTGGAGGCTCCTTCCTTGGAAGCTTTTAAACAGAAGCTGGATGGCCATCTGTCAGGGGTGATTTGAATGCAATATGCCTGCTTCTTGGAAGGGAGTAGGAGTGGATGGCCCATGAGGTCTCTTCCAACTCTTTGATTCTATGATTCTACGGACAGAGAAAACTAGAGACTTTGCAAAATTACAACTCTCAGGATCCCATAGAGTTGACACATTGCTGTTAAAGTGGTGTCAAACTGCATTATTTCCACAGTGTAGCTGAAGCCACCATTCAGTGTTCAAACAATTTTGCCTCATTGGGTCTTTCCAAAGGGATGGTCAAGCCTGAGATGGAAAAATACCATCTTTTCCCTGAAGCAGCTGTTCTAAAATTACTGCAGACATGGCAATGCTTCAGAAACCTTTCTGTCTCTCTCTCACTTCCACCCCAATTAATCTCCTTCCCCTGAGCATTGATCCACTTGCATGGTGGCCCTAAACAGGTGTACCCCAGGTAGCCCCCCTTACCTGTTCCAGGTGTGATGCAGCAGATCTAGGTGCCTTTGCCCCTCAGTGTTCAGCAGGAGGAAGGATCAGGTGACCGGCCCAAACCTACCTGTCTGGTCAGGGCGGCCTGAGGAGGAAGTGCCGGTGCTTCCTGGGAGAAAAAGGTGAGGCTGCCTCTTACATAGGGCAACAAAGGGAAGGTTGTTTGTTTGCCTTCCCTTACGCCCTGCAGCCATTAAAGGCCTTGCTCTCTCTCTCTTGCAGAATTTGAACCCGGAAGGGTGGAGCGTGGGCTCCTTCCACCTGTTTGGTTTGCAGGCTGGGCCTAGAGAGGACAACACCTGGGCAGAAGGGTTCAAAGTGTGTGCAGATGGGAGAAGGATGTATTTATTTATCTATCGTGTCAGGAGCGAACCAATCAATTGTATTGCATTTTTTAAAAACACAAAGTTTGCAAACTTGGCACTCTATTAAATGTCCTTTGACCAGTATCTGGCCACTTGGAGTGCCTCTGGTGTTGCCGCAAGAAGGCCCTCCATTGTGCATGTGGTAGGGCTCAGGTTGCATTGCAGCAGGTGGTCAGTGGTTTGCTCTTCTGCACACTCGCATGTCGTGGACTCCACTTTGTAGCCCGATTTCTTAAGGTTGGCTCTGCATCTCGTGGTGCTAGAGCGCAGTCTGTTCAGTGCCTTCCAATCACCCAGTTTTCTGTGTGCCCAGGGGGGAGTCTCTCATTTGGTATCAGCCATTGATTGTGGTTTGAGCCTGCCACTTTTGGACTCTTGCTTGCTGAGGTGTTCCTGTGAGTATCTCTGTAGATCTTAGGAAGCTATTTCTTGATTTAAGTTGTTGGCGTGCTTGCTGATATCCGAACAAGGGATGGGCCAGAGATGTCACTGCCTTGGTCCTTTCACTATTGGCTGCTACTTCCCAGCGGATGTCAGGTGGTGCAATACTGGCTAGGCAGTGTAATTTCTCCAGTGGTGTAGGGCACAGACATCCCGTGATAATGCGGCATGTGTCATTAAGAGCCACATCTACTGTTTTAGCGTGGTGAGATGTGTTCCACACTGGGCATGCATACTCAGCAGTAGAGTAGCACAGCGCAAGGGCAGATGTCTTCACTGTGTCTGGTTGTGATCCCCAGGTTGTGCCAGTCAGCTTTCGTATGATATTTTTTTCTAGCACCCGCTTTTTGCTTGATGTTCAGGTAGTGCTGTGTGTTGAAGAAAAGTAGTCCAAAGTGTGTGTTGAAGAAAAACCTTATGATGGTATTGTTGAAGGCTTTCATGCCCGGAATCACTAGGTTGTTGTAGGTTTTTCCGGGCTATATGGCCATGTTCTAGAGGCATTCTCTCCTGACGTTTCGCCTGCATCTATGGCAAGCATCCTCAGAGGTAGTGAGGTCTGTTGGAAGTAGGAAAATGGGTTTATATATCTGTGGAAAGACCAGGGTGAGACAAAGGACTCTTGTCTGCTGGAACTAGGGGTGAATGTTTCAACTGACCACCTTGATTAGCATTTAATGGCTTGGAAGTGCCTGGAGCAATCTTTTGTTGAGAGGTGATTAGATGTCCTTGTTTGTTTGCTCTCTGTTGTTTTGCTGTTCTAATTTTTGAGTTTTTTAAATACTGGTAGCCATATTTTGTTCATTTTCATGGTTTCTGTTGAAATTGTCCACATGCTTGTGTATTTCAATGGCTTCTCTGTGTAGTCTGACATGGTGGTTGTGAGAGTGGTCCAGCATTTTTGTGTTCTCAGTATGCTGCGTCCAGGTTGGTTCATCAGGTGCTCTGTGATGGCTGACTTCTCTGGTTGACTTAGTCTGCAGTGCCTTTCATGTTCCTTGATTCGTGTTTGGTCCATGCTGCTGCCTTTGGTGTTCTTTATTTTCAAGACAGTAAATAAAGAACACCACTCAGAAACAAGGGAGTTCCGGGCAGCCAACAATCAAGTGCCAGTGAACAACTCTCTAACGGAGGGTGCCTCCAGGCAACAATAGCCAAGCTACCTCTATGCAGATGCCCTCACTGATTGGCTTCGCAGCTTCGTGTCTACTCAATGCTATTCCAGCTTGCTATTTGCAACAGCCAGACTTGCTTCAAGAGTTCTTTCTCCCACCCTGGACATTACAGAGATACATGTACACTCCACTTGCCTCTGAAGATGCCAGCCACAGATGCAGGCAAAATATCAGGAGAGAATGCTACTGGAGCATGGCCATACAGCCTCAAAACCTCACAGCAACTCATAGACTGGATGCTCATCTGTCAGGAGTGTTCTGATCCTGTGTTCCTGCATGCCAGGGGTAGGACTAGATGGTTCTGGGAGCCTCTTCATGCTACAATTCTATGAATCTATGCGTAATCCCACGGCTGTTTTTGCAGTTCTGCTTTAGTTCAACTTTGGGATGCAGAAAAACTTCTCCCTGTTGCATCTGGCATAATAGACTTATGTGTAAGAAAGTGCATTCTACCAATGTTTTTCTCCTCCATTAATCTCAGTGGTGCAACAAGTTCACTTTGCATTTGTTTTCATTGCTCATTTGACCTTTCTCCTTTAGAGGTGTCATATCCAGATGTGTCCAGTAGATGGCAGCAGATCTCTGCTTCTATTCCCATCCCAGTTAAGATGGAAAAGAACCACACTGAGAATTGGAATGTTATTATTGTCCTATCTATGCCTTCAAGTTGTTTCTGACTTAAGGTGACACCGAGGCGAAGCAATCAAGGTGTTTACTGGGAGAGATAAATTTGGGGGGCTGAGAGAGAGTGATATCCCCTAGCTCACCCAGAATGGCTGAATGGGGATGCGAACCTTGATCTCCCAACGTCCAAAGTTGAGAACACAACATCATGTTGGTTCTGTACTTTCCCTCAATTTCTCTTTCAAAGGAAAACCAGATAAACCATTCCCTATGTTGATTCTTGTGTTGATTCTACCCCTAGGACTTTCACAGCAGTTAAGGAACTGGCCAAAAATGCTAAAATACACCCTAAAATATTGTAGAGTAGTCCAAAGTCCATTTCTGATCATGACAAATGATGAGGATTTTTGGAGAGAGGTTTAACAGTGGTTTCGGGTTTTAAATAGTACTGGCTTTATTGTGAGCCGCTCTGAGGGTGGATCCAGACAGGCCATTATCCCAGGAGAATCCTTGTTTTAAAAATGCAGATTTTCCTGGGAGCCTGTTCACACACACCCCAGAAAACACCCTAGGACTAGCCCAGGAGATCATCTGGAGGCCCTACCCACCTCCCCCTAAGCTCCCAGACCCTTTAGAAAAGTAAAAAAAAACTTACCCGGCTTCCAGTATACTCTCTGAGCAGCGAGCTCAGGCCGGGTAAGTTTTTTTACTTTTCTAAAGGGTCTGGAGGCTGCAGACCGGGTAAGTTTTTTTTACTTTTCTAAAGGGTCTGGAGGCTTAGGGGGAGGCAGTGGGCATTCCCACAGTTTACCGTGCTTATTTAGCCTGATAAACTGTGGGAATGGTGTCTGGACTGTAGTCTAGAAACCGGAAGTAGTGGGTTTATCCCTCACCTTCCAAGAAGGTGAGGAATAAACCCACTATCTAATTAATTCATTACAAACCAGGCTTTTCCTGGTTCGTAGCAAATTAATTCGGGACTGTCCAGAACATTGTCTGGACAGCCCCTCCTTTACTGTCTGGATGGGCCCCGAGTCTCTGCTCTAGAGAGAAAAGGTGGGATGCAAACAACAACAGCAACAACAACAACAATGCAGAGAGGCCACAAGCTATTTAAAATTGCTGCTTCTGTGCAGAGTTCACTCCATGTATCTATAGTACTTAAGTACCATTATAACTCCCCCATACTTTGGAATTGGGGGATTTATAGCTTGAGGAGATACTGAGACATCTATGCTCAGGATCACCTTGAGCTGCAATTCAGGGGGATCAGTCTAGAGCTCAGTCTTGCAAACTACACATCCCAGGATGCCATAGCATGCAGTCATGGCAGCTAAAGTGCTATCAATGTGCTATTATTGTGTGGTTCTGGCCCACTGTACTCTCCAACAAACATTCTTGCAAACTACAAATCCCAGGATGCCGTAGCATGCAGTCATGGCAGCTGAAGTGGTATCAATGTGCTAAAATTGTGTGGTTCTGGCCCACTGTGCTCCCTAACAAAGCAGTCTTGCAAACTTCAAATCCCAGGATGCCATAGCATGCAGTCATGGCAGCTAAAGTGGTATAAATGTGCTAAAATTGTGTGGTTCTGACACACTGTGCTCCCCAACAAAGCAGTCTTGCAAACTACACATCCCAGGATGCCATAGCATGCAGTCATGGCAGCTAAAGTGGTATCGATGTGCTATCATTGTGTGGTTCTGGCCCTCTGTGCTCCACAACAAAACAGTCTTGCAAACTACAAATCCCAGGATGCCGTAGAATGTAGTCATGGCAGCTAAAGTGGTATCAATGTGCTATCATTGTGTGGTTCTGGCCCACTGTGCTCCCTAACAAACTACACATCCCAGGATGCCGTAGCATGCAGTCATGGAAGCTAAAGTGGTATCAATGTGCTACAACTGTGTGGTTCTGATCCACTGTGCTCCCCAACAAAACAGTCTTGCAAACTACAAATCCCAGGATGCTGTATCATGCAGTCATAGCAGCTAAAGTGGTATCAATGTGCTACAATTGTGTAGTTCTGATCGACTGTGTGATCCATTTAGCTTTTGGTTTGGAAGAGTGCAGTGTTGGCTGAGCTGAAGTCAAGGAGTGGATTTACACTGTGGAATTAATATGGTTTGATGCAACTTGAAGTGAGTCTTGTTGTGAAGAGAACAAGTGGGGTATAAATAAACATAACAACAACAACTGCCATGACTCAGTGCTATGGCATCCTAGGGTTTGTAGTTTAGCAAGGTCTGCCCAAGAGTGCATGGGCCTCACCAAACTGCAACTCTTGGGGTCTCATAGCACTGAGGAATGGTATTCAAAGGGGTGTCAAACTGCTTTGTTTCTACAGTATAGATGTACCCACCAACCCATCAATGGATCTACCAACTCCTTTTTGTATTGTTTTTCTTCTTCCCGACCGAGCAGACTTCTGGAATGCGCCCCTTCTGAAGCTCTCTCCTCCCAAGCGAGGAGACCTGTTGCCAGGAAGCACATGCCAAGCGCACTGAAACTGAATGATTATCGATTTGCACATATTCAGAGCCTGGCAAGGGAACCGAGGAGAGACGGTTTGACTTCTCAATGAAAGAAGGAGCCCAGCCAGTTCAAGTGCTTCTGGGGGGAAGAACGGCCGCCGTCTGCTCTTGCCGAGTGAGTCAGAGCCCAGCTTGTCTGGTAAAGGCAGGCCAGGCTAGCTACGGATAATAGAAGCTGCCACCCAACCTATCTCCAAGCAGGAGACACTGCCACTAACTATATTTCACAAAGACCAGGATGGACAAAGCAGCTGGCAGGCAGCCCTTAGGTCTCCGCTTTGTGTCATCCTGGAAGGGCTTTAGGCAGACTGCAGGCTAGGAGCACAAAACTTCTGCAAAGTCCCTCATCCTTCTCCATTTCAAACAATGCCACTGTGCTGTCGCACGCTGGGCCTGTGCATAAGACTGTAGACAGGACATAAATTCCGTGTGCCCAACGGGACGCCGGGGCTGCCTCAGATTAAAGGCCTTTGGATTTCCTTAAAGCAGAGTCTTTAGATTGCTTAAAGGTTCAACAATGTTCTTTATTAATGAAAACAAACAGGTACTTTAAGGCTTTCTTAGCAGTCTATTGGCTCTCTCTCAAGCTTGTCCACAGGGAACAGGCACTATCTTCATAACTGTAACTAATGGGGAAATCCTTAACTTCTAATCTGGGTAGTCTCTCTTTGGCTCTCTAGGCGTGGAGCCTCTGCACCCGGTACCAACTACTTCTGGCTTCCGCGAGTGACCCTTACCAAGCAGATCTTTGTAGACTTCCAGGGGAAAAAACCTCAGGTTTCCATGATCATAGAATCATAGAATCATAGAATCAAAGAGTTGGAAGAGACCTCGTGGGCCATCCAGTCCAACCCCATTCTGCCAAGAAGCAGGAATATTGCATTCAAATCACCCCTGACAGATGGCCATCCAGCCTCTGTTTAAAAGCTTCCAAAGAAGGAGCCTCCACCACACTCCGGGGCAGAGAGTTCCACTGCTGAACGGCTCTCACAGTCAGGAAGTTCTTCCTCATGTTCAGATGGAATCTCCTCTCTTGTAGTTTGAAGCCATTGTTCTGCGTCCTAGTCTCTAGGGAAGCAGAAAACAAGCTTGCTCCCTCCTCCCTGTGTGGCTGACTGAAGTCCTTCAGCAAAGGAACTGTAGGGCTGTATAACCCAGCCAAGCTGTGGGCTGTATATCTCCCCGGCCAAGCCGTAGAAGACGAAGCTTTCTACAGGAGCTCTTGGTATTATGTCCTGTGTGAAAGGCTTCTCTGTGTGGACTGAACCCAAACTGGCTCCTATTCCCTCCAAAACCCAAAAAGGGGGGCGGGACCAGGGAACCTAACTATAAGTGACAGGTGGCTTGCCTTATGATTGCAGCCAAAAGAAGCCACCTATCTGCAGAGTCCCTGAAACTTAGGACTATAACAAACATTAAATGCAAAGCAAACAAAATTGGAGCTCCTGGTGCAGTTGTACCTGCACAGCCACAATTGCAAGACAAGGTTGACCACAAGGCAGACAGAAAGTTCCCAGTTAGGTGAAAAACATGCCAAAATGCCTCCAAGAGCATCCAGGACCACCTCCAAATACTCCAAATAATGACATGACCTGCCTTCTGTTTTGAAAGTCTAACCACACCATAGACTTACTCTCATGGAACAAAGTGTCCAGTTCTGGGCAGCAGCATTGAAGAAGGACAAGATGGGAGGTCTCCAGAAAAGGACACCAGAAATGGTCAGAATTCTGGAAACCATGAATCCCTAGAAGGAGTAGCTCAGGCCCGGGCTACACTGCCATATAATCCAATTTCAGAATGAAGATTAACTGCTTCAAATTGGGTTATGTGGCAGCAAAGGCTTGTATAATCCAATTTAAAGCAGATAGAATCATAGAACCTTAGAGTTGGAAGAGACCTGGTGGACCATCCAGTCCAACCCCCTTTCTGACAAGAAGCAGGAAAATTGCATTCAAAGCACCCCCGACAGATGGCCATCCAGCCTCTGTTTAAAAGCCTCCAAGGAAGGAGCCTCCACCACACTCCAGGGCAGAGAGTTCCACTGCTGAACAACTCTCACAGTCAGGAAGTTCTTCCTCATGTTCAGATGCAATCTCTTTTCTTGTAGTTTGAAGCCATTGCTCCATTGCGTCCTAGTCTCCAGGGCAGCAGAAAACAAGCTTGCTCCCTCCTCCCTATGACTTCCTCTCATATATTTATACATGGTCCTCATCATATCTCCTCTCAGCCTTCTCTTATTCAGGCTAAACATGCCCAGCTCTTTAGGCCGCTCCTCAAAGGGCTTGTTCTCCAGACCCTTGACTATTTTAGTCACTCTCCTCTGGACGCATTCCAGCTTGTCAATATCTCTTTTGAATTGTGGTGCCCAGAATTGGACACAGTATTCCAGGTGTGGTCTAACCAAGGTGGAATAGAGCATGGGGAGCATGACTTCCCTAGATCTAGACACTAGGCTCCTCTTGATGCAGGCCAAAATCACATTGGCTTTTTTTGCCGCCACATCACATTCCTGGCTCATGTTTAACTTGTTGTCCACGAGGACTCCAAGATCTTTTTCACACGTCCTGCTCTCAAGCCAGGCATTGTTCCCCATTCTGTCTCTTTGCATTTCATTTTTTCTGCCTAAGTGGAGTATCTTGCATTTGTCACCGTTGAACTTCATTTTGTTAGTTTTGGCCCTTCATCTCTCTAATCTGTCAAGATCGTTTTGAATTCTACTGCTTCTGTTTTGAAAGTCCACTCCATGCCATAGACTTACTCCCATGGAACAAAGTGTCCAGTTCTTGGCAGCAGCACTGAAGAAGGACAAGATGGGATGTGTCCACAGAAGGACACCAGAAATAGTCAGAATTCTGGAAACCATGAATCCCTAAAAGGAGTAGCTCAGGCCCGGTCTACACTGCCATATAATCCAATTTCAGAATGAAGATTAGCTGCTTTAAATTGGGATATGTGGCAGCAAAGGCTTGTATAATCCAATTTAAAGCAGATAGAATAATAGAACCTTAGAGTTGGAAGAGACCTGGTGGACCATCCAGTCCAACCCCCTTTCTGACAAGAAGCAGGAAAATTGCATTCAAAGCACCCCCGACAGATGGCCATCCAGCCTCTGTTTAAAAGCCTCCAAGGAAGGAGCCTCCACCACACTCCGGGGCAGAGAGTTCCACTGTTGAACAGCTCTCACAGTTAAGAAGGTAATCTGAAACTGAATTATATGGCTGTGTAGATCTAGCCTTCGAGATCTGGGGATGTTTAGCCTAGAGAAAAGAAGGCAAAGGGAAGGGGATTTTAGGCCCTATTTACACTGCCATATAATCCAGTTTATGATCCCAGACTACACTATGTAACAAAATTTGAGGGGGGGGGGGAATCTGTTCCTGCTGTGAAAGTGTTTAATTGTGAAGTCCTTACTTTGAAAGCAGTTGTTTTACTCCAAAACCTTCACTTTTGTGGCTCCTGCAAATTACGTTGAATTGGTTAAGACTCTGTGATGATATATTCATTGACAAACTACAGCAAACATTTCCATATTTTTATGATAGAAGCCATTAGGAAATGACATTTATAACCCAGGAACAAAAATTGTGTTACATGGTGTTATCTGCTTTGAACTGGATTGTATGACACTGTAGACTCAGCAGATGATCTGGGATCAGTCACTGGATTAGATGGTAGTGAAGTTGAACATGACCCCCCCCCCATAAAAGACAGTAACTTATAGTTTTGCTAAGGACAAGGACACTAGACTGGATAATAAGGGTTAAGCCTTGGTCAATTTGCCAAGACACAACAACAACAAGGACCTTTCCCATGTTAGTGTGTATATTTAATCAAGGTTTTATGCCCTAGGTTTCATATATAGCAGAAGGTAGCACATTTAGCACTGAGAAACCACCTCCCTTTACACTTATGTGCTCTCTTGAACTTCTATAGGACTCTGGTGGGAGGGATAAGTGGGTATATTTTCTATATCATTATTTCTATATTTCTCCCTGTGTGCCTGACCTTTACCTGACCCTTTTGCCCAATTCCCCTTTATTGAAAAAAATGTATAAAATTATAAGAAGCCACCCCTGTGAACCTGGAAAGGAGGAAATCCTCAGCTGGAAAAGACCCTTATCAAAAGACACTATTTGCATGGACAATAACAAAGGATCGTGACCTCTAGCCGCTTGGACATTTCCTACTTCCATGATCCTCTCAAGAATCCATTGTTTCCCTCTTGTCCCACCTCCCTCTCTCCTGATCCGTCAGGACGCCGAGGTGGCAGAAGCCCAGCGATTGGCCCAGGTGCTCAGGAGGAGGCCAAGCCTCCTCCCAGCTGAAGAGCACCAGCCAATCATCGTCAAGCCGGCAGAAGGGCAGGGAATGGGAGATTCAACCCTGGCAGTTCTGTTTTATGTACAAAAAGGCCTTTATTTTTGTACACATGTTATGTTTAGCTTGGCGAAATATTGCTGCTTTGCATCCTTTTCAGCTGAATCGCAATAAAATCATCACGGTGATGCTTCCTTCAACTTTGGTGAGATTTCTTTTGGGAACTTAGGAAAAACCTTTTAAATTGGGCTTCTCTTTGGTCACCATGTAGCGAGCCCTCTTTGGTGGGTCTGCAGGGTCTCTCCTTCAGGGCCAGACCCTTTTAAATTCCTCCATGATTTCAGTAGTTCAAACCCAGCCTTGGAGCCATGTTTAAGTATTGGAAATGATATCACTTTGAGGAAGAAGGGGGAAGGCTTGTTTTTTGCTGCTCCAGAGACCAAGGCACAATGGAGCCATGGATTCAAATTGCAAAAAAAGAAGAAGAAATTCCACCTGAACAGTTGGAAGATCTTCCTGATGGTCAGAGCCATACAGCAGTGGAATCTGCTGCTGTCTTGGAGTCTCTTTCTTTGGAGGCTTTGAGACAGAGCTCGGCTGGTCATCTCTCAGGAGGGCTTTAGCTGTGGATTCCCAGAGGCTCGACTAAATGCCCCTTGAGGTTCCTTCCAGCGCAAAGATCTGACGATCCTTCCAAACCATGAGAAGGAGACAAGGAGTCATTCCAACCCCTCCGGAATGATCCAATCAGAAAGATGTAAGCTGATCTCATCTCACACTTTTTCAAAAAGGTTTGTCTTTGCTTGCCAGAAGATCTTGTTCCCAGCATGGAGGCAAAAAGCCAACATTTCTATATAAAGTCTTGAGAGAGAAATGGGGGTTAAATGGGGTGAAACCTGTTGATATACGTGTGCGTGCGGATCTTTGTGTGGTGCATACAGTGACATTGAGTGGCTTCCTTGAGAGGCAAATCAACTTGTGAGTTTCAGTCCAACTGTATTGTCGAAGGCTTTCATGGCCGGAATCACTAGGTTGTTATAGGTTTTTTCGGGCTATATGGCCATGGTCTAGAGGCATTCTCTCTTGACGTTTCGCCTACATCTATGGCAAGCATCCTCAGAGGTAGTGAGGTCTGTTGGAACTAGGAAAAAGGGTTTATATATCTGTGGAATGACCAGGGTGAGACAAAGGACTCTTGTCTGCTGGAGCTAGGTGTGAATGTTTCAACTGTTCCTATTTCCAACAGACCTCACTACCTCTGAGGATGCTTGCCATAGATGCAGGCGAAACGTCAGGAGAGAATGCCTCTAGACCATGGCCATATAGCCTGAAAAAACCTACAGCAATTCAGTCCAAATGTTTGAAGGGGCATCCCTAAAATGTCCTGAACCCTCTCCCCAAAAGTGTGGACTAAAACCCAGAATGGACCCATTGTCCTGACAGATATCAGAGTTCTCAGTTGCCATTCTCTTCCCTCAATCAATCAATCAAATGTTCAAATCTGTACTCCTCCACATACTTACTTAGGCGATCCCTCGTAGTCTGAGGATGATGGTCCTCTGAGTATAGTGACCTGGCGATGGGTCCGTAGATGACTGTTGAGCCCTATTCTTGACCTGCAACTTCTCCCACAGTGAGGGCATTGGTTTCCAGGTGTAAGGTGGTCCCGGTTGGGGTTGGCTTGATGCACCTTACTCTTGGCATGTTTCTTTCTTCCGCCCTCCATTCGTGCCTCTTCAAATTCTACAGCACTGCTGGTCACAGCTGACTTCCAGCTGGAGCGCTCAAGGGCCAGGGCTTCCCAGTTCTCAGTGTCTATGCCAGAGTTTTAAGGTTGGCTTTGAGCCCATCTTTAAATTTCTTTTCCTGTCCTCCAATATTTCATTTTCCGGAGTTCTAAGCAGAGTCTGGATGGCCATCTGTTGGGAGTGTTTTGACAGTGCCTTCCTGCCTGGGAGAAGGGGGTTGGATTGGAAGGCCTTTGGAGGTCCCTTCCAACCGAAGTGGAATATAGAGTACCTGGAAGTCCAACAGAATTTCCTTCTCTGGAGGTCTAAGCAGAGTCTGGATGGCCATCTGTTGGGAGTGTTTTGATGGTGTCTTCCTGCCTGGCAGAAGGGGGTTGGACTGGAAGGCCTTTGGGGGTCCCTTCCAACACAGTTGAATATAAAGTGCTTGGAAGTCCAACGGAGTCTCCTTCACTGGAGGTCTTTGAGCAGAGTCTGGCTGGCCATCTGTTGGGAGCGCTTTGATGATGCCTTCCTGCCTAGCTGAAGGGGGTTGGACTAGAAGTTCTTTGGGGGTCGCTTTCAACTGTAGCAGAATATAGAGTAACTGGAAGTCCAGTGGAGGCTTCTTCTCTGGAGGACTTTGAGCAGAGTCTGGATGGTCATCTGTTGGGAGTACTTTGATGGTGCCTTCCTGCCTGGCAGAAGGAGGTTGGACTAGAAGTCCTTTGGGTGTCCCTTCCAACCGAAGTGGAATATAGAGTAACTGGAAGTCCAATGGAGTCTCCTTCACTGGAGGTCTTTGAGCAGAGTCTGGCTGGCCACTACAAGTTCTTTGGGGGTCGCTTTCAACTGTAGCAGAATATAGAGTAACTAGAAGTCCAGTCCAGTGGAGGCTTCTTCTCTGGAGATCTTTGAGCAGAGTCTGTCTGGACATCTGTTGGGAGTGCTTTGATGGTGCCTTCTTTCCTGGCAGAAGGGGGATGGACTGGATTCCAACTCTAGGATTCCATGACCCTCAGAATGCCTTCTGTGATGCAAAGCCACCTGCAAAGGACTCTGGACGGGATCCAACCTGCTCCGCCGTGGGTCGGTCTTGGCAAGGATCCGGGGTGTTTTAGCTGATTGCTTTGCAGGCAGCAACGGAGAGCATAATCGAATCACATCAGCCCTGCTTCCCCACCCAAAGAGCAGAGTGACATTTTCGGGGTGGAAAAGAGAGAGAGAGAAATGAATGGAAAACAAAGACCTGGCTTTCACAAGGTCCGATGCGCCGAGTGCTTTCAGAGGCGTCTTCCCAGCATCTGCTGCCCAGAGAATGCAGAAGAAGCCTTTGCTTCCCATAAAGACATATCAGGGGTGGTCGTGGACATTCCCCTTCACGCTGTGCAAGAGACACAATGTTCCCTTTGAACAAGGAGATGTTTTCCACAGAAAGAGTCCAGGGAGAACGGGGTGGAAATGGTACCGGACCCATGGCCGTTTATTTTCCGAGCCCAATTCAAGGTGCAGGTGCTTACCTACAAAGCCCTGAACGGTTTGGGACCATCCTACTTGCGTGACCGCATCTCCGTCTACGAACGCACATGCTCACTTTGGTCATCTGGAGAGGCCCTGCTCGTAATCCCGCCTGCGTCGCAAGCACGTTTGGTGGGGACACGAGACAGGACCTTTTCTGTGGTGGCTCCCCGACTCTGGAACACCCTCCCCAAAGATCGTAGACAGGCCCCTACATTGGCAGTCTTCAGAAAGAACTTGAAGACCTGGCTGTTCCAATGTGCCTTCTCTGAATAGGAAAACTCCAACAACAAGTCCCATAAGCACTTTACTAAAACTAAGATTGCCGCACACTGCACACTGCACTTGCCCTATAAGCCTTATATACCTCCTGCCACATCAGCACTTTTAATCCTGTACTCATTACTCTGGCCCGGACCAGTTTTATTGTGTCTTAGTGTATTGTTTTAGCAGTTCGAAAACATGCAAATGTGAGTAGATCAATAGGTACCGCTCGGCGGGAAGGTAACGGCGCTCCATGCAGTCATGCCGGCCACATGACCTTGGAGGTGTCTACGGACAACGCTGGCTCTTCGGCTTAGAAATGGAGATGAGCACCACACCCCAGAGTCAGACATGACTGGACTTAATGTCAGGGGACTACCTTTACCTTTACCTTTAGTGTATTGTTTATTGCTTGTTGTTTATATTGCTTTAATTGTTTTAATTTGCTTTAGGTGTTGTATTGTTATACTGTGTGTTGAGGCCTTGGCCTTTGTAAGCCGCATCGAGTCCTTCGGGAGATGCTAGCGGGGTACAAATAAAGTTTAATAATAATAATAATAATAATAATAATAATAATAATGGCTACGGCGGGCTTTGAGGAGCAATTGTGGCTTTTGGCTACGACTTCCCTTTGTGAAGGCACGACTGGGAAGTGTTTGGCCCACAGGGAACAAAAGCAGGACGCCGGGGTTGTTTCCATTTAAAATAAAAAAAGAACAAAATTCCCCAGTTCCTTGTCACAGTTTCGAGGAGTTCTTTAAAGAGTTGGAAGCAAGAAGGGAGCTGTCCAACATGGCTAGCACACCCAAACAACACACAAAAACAAAACAAAAAGAAATCACACACACCCTTTGCAAAAAACAAACAAACCCAAAACCAAAACAGCAATTATCCTGCAAAGAAAATCTCAGAGGATCAATCCTAACAAGACAGAGGTCCTCCGGGTCAGTCGCCCATCTGATCGGAGTATTGGGTGGCAGTCTGTGCTGGATGAGGTTGCACTCCCCCTGAAGTCACAGGTCTGCAACTTGGGGGTCCTCCTGGACTCAGCGTTGACGCTTGATGCGCAGGCGTCAGCGGTAGCCGGGAAGGCCTTTACACAGCGAAAACTCATGCTCCAGCTGTAACCATACCTCGTGAAGTCTGACTTGAACACGGTGGTCCACGCCTTAGTTACCTCTAGACTGGATTACTCTAATGCACTCTACATGGGGCTACCCTTGAAGATGGCCCAGAAACTACAACTTGTCCAATGTTCGGCAGCCAGATTAATAACTGGGGTGTTGCAACTCAGAGTAAGCTTCACCTTTGCTTCCAAACACCACCACACAAGCGCTGTAGTTTTATACTTTATTGAGGAAAAAATCCAAGTCGAAATAAAGAATAAACATTGCAAAGTTTCAAAGATTAAGGTTAAATGCAGAATATAGTTCCAAAGATCTTCAGGTAAAAGCAAGAGACATAATCCTATTGGCAAAGTTCAAACCAGAGTCCCAGGTACAAGCGATGAAACAATTGCCCCATGAACCACAATGCAAGAAATTCCAAGCGTACTGCTTTCCAGGCTAAGGTTATTCCATGAAGCTTCCAGGCTAATAAACTATGTTGAACTGATGCTTTCCCTTGGTTTGCAAGAAGCCTAAATACTAGGGCTGGGCGGTTTCGTTCGTTAATTTCGTAATTCGTTATTAATTCGTATTTAAATTAGCTTACGATCCGATATTGAGACATGCAGGAATAGTGTGAGGAGTAAATTAGATTCGAAACAATTTTTTCAATTTATTTCGTTATTGTTTCGTTATTATTTCGAAATTATTTCGTAATTTTTTCGTAATTATTTTGTAATTATTTTCGCATGTCTGGTGCAAGTTTTATAGTTGTTGTTTGTTTTATCACACCAACAGTCAACAACAGAGGGAGAGGGAAGCTTCAGAAGTTCCCCCTGTCCCATTTGGAGGTTTTTTTAAGCATATTGCGCAATCGCGTCCGCCATTAACGAATCAATTCGAAATTAATGAAATTTCGTAAATAACGAAATTTTGAAATCTCAAAATTTCGGAAGTATTTAGAATTTGGAAACGCTAGCGCCCCCTGGAAACGAATTGAGTTTAGAAACAAATTTTTCCATGGTTACCCAGCCCTACTAAATACCTTTCTAACATGAAAACATTACATAAAATCATTGTGATGACCCTTCACCGAGCTGGCTTCTCGTCTGCCGGCCAAGAGAGAACTCTGCCTGACCCGCAAATCAAGACGAGCATGCCGAGTCAGGTCACTATGAAGGCTTTCAGTTACTTTCAGTATCAGCATGGGAAGGAGGCAAATGCCTCCCCACCTGTTCGCTATCTCCTTTGTTACAATTCTTTTCTCCTGAGAACTGCTGTGTTGATGTTGACTCTGCACTGTCTGACTCTGCACTGTCTGTGGGAGCCATAGGCCCAGAGATCTGAGGCACAAAAAAAGAGCCAGGAATCGGAATCCCATCATCCTCATCATCATAGAACATCTCAGCCACAACAAAGGGCTACTTATAGGGAATGGTCGACTCCCATGTTTAAGAAGCTACACTGGCTGCCGTTTATTTTCCGGTCCCAATTCAAGGTACAGGCTATCACCTACAAAGCCTTAAACTGTTTGGGACCTGCCTACCTTCGTGACCGTCTCTCCATGTACCAACCCTTTGATCTTCAGGAGAGGCCCTCCTTTCGCCCCTTCCATTCTCACAAGCTCGTCTTGTGGGCACAAGGGAGAGAGCCTACTCCTCTGTGCCCCTCCCCCCCAACTCTGGAACTCATTACCTGGAGAGATCAAGAAATCCCCTTCACTAGAAACATTCAAAAAGAACCTGAAAACCTGGCTCTTCCGCTGCGCCTTTGGCGAGTAGGTGCACAACATGACACTATTGCTCTCTCATCGCTTCTGCTACTGGAGTACACGCCCTCCAAATGTGAAGTTAGTTCCACAACCCTGTGTGTTTTTTCGAACTCCCTGCAAATAACCTGCTCCTATTTTTATCTCATTAGATTCTTTTAATCACTTTATCCTGTACATGTGGCCCGCCCACTGCTATCATGATTGTGTTTATTGGAATGTTATTTTGTTACTGTGTCTATATTTTTATGTAATTTTGATTATGTTGCTTGTTATGTTTTGGTTTTATGTTGCTGTAACATGTTATCTGGGCTTGGCCCCATGTAAGCTGCTCCGAGTCCCCATTGGGGAGATTATTATTATCATTATCATTATTATTATTATTATTATTATTACAATAGTTTGTACACAAATGGTGCAAGGATGGATGTTTTGTCTTTGAAACTTTTGGCAAAGAAAGATCCTGAAATAGAAAAAGAATCAAGAGTGTTTTTAAAGTCACACAAGCATTTTCTTTGCATATGTTTTTTTAAAAAAGAGATATTGCTTTGCGATGATGATGATGATGATGATGATGATGATGATGATGATGATGAAAGAGGTTCAGATTTAAAGATTGAACTGCAAAGACTCTGGCACAAGCCAGCCAAGGGAGTCCCAGTGTTGATCAGCACATTGGTTGCAGTGCCTAAAGACCTTGGCCTGCACTTAAACATAATCGGCGCTGACAAAATTACCATCTGCCAGCTGCAAAAGGCTACCTTATTGGGATCTGCATGCATTATTCACCGATACATCACACAGTCCTAGACACTTGGGAAGTGTCTGACATGTGATCCAATACAACAGCCATATTTGCTTGTACAGTGGTGATCGGCACGCTGGGTGCAGTGCCTAAAGACCTTGACCTGTACTTAAACACAATCGGTGCTGACAAAATTACCAGCTGTCAGCTGCAAAAGGCCACCTTACTGTGATCTGCATGCATTATTCGTCGATACATCACACACTCATAGACACTTGGGAAGTGTCAGACGTGTGATCCAATACAACAGCCACATTTGTTTGTACATTTACTTGGACTCCCTCCCAATGTAGGGACTCAATGATCTCTGATAAAGCAAGAAGGGGTGATAATTCACTTTCCTTCGTCCCAACTTTGAAGGGGAAATAATAGTGCCGCAGGGTTCTGTCCTGGGCCCGGTCCTGTTCAACATCTTTATTAATGACTTAGATGAAGGGCTAGAAGGCAGGATCATCAAGTTTGCAGACGACACCAAATTGGGAGGGAGAGCCAATACTCCAGAGGACAGGAGCAGGATTCAAAACGATCTTGACAGATTAGAGAGATGAAGGGCCAAAACTAACAAAATGAAGTTCAACAGGGACAAATGCAAGATACTCCACTTTGGCAGAAAAAATGAAATGCAAAGATACAGAATGGAAGACAATTCCTGGCTCAAGAGCAGTACGTGTGAAAAAGATCTTGGAGTCCTCGTGGACAACAAGTTAAACATGAGCCAACAATGTGATGTGGCGGCAAAAAAAGCCAATGGGATTTTGGCCTGCATCAATAGGAGCATAGTGTCTAGATCTAGGGAAGTCATGCTACCCGCTCTATTCCGCTTTGGTTAGACCACACCTGGAATATTGTGTCCAATTCTGGGCACCACAATTCAAGAGAGATATTGACAAGCTGGAATGTGTCCAGAGGAGGGCGACTAAAGGATCAAGGGTCTGGAGAACAAGCCCTATGAGGAGCGGCTTAGGGAACTGGGCATGTTTAGCCTGAAGAAGAGAAGGCTGAGAGGAGATATGATAGCCATGTATAAATATTAGGGCTGGGCGGTTTCGTTTCGTTAATTCGTAATTCGTTAATAATTCGTTAATTTTTTCAATTACAAAACGATAACGAACCATTCTGGAGCAATTTTTTTAAAAAACGAATTTTTAAATAGTTTTGTAAATGCTTCGTATTTCGTTATTGTATTCGTTTCGTTATTGTTTTGAGGTCGTTTCGTTATTATTTCCGCATGTCTGGGGCAAGTTTTATGGTTGTTTTTTGTTTAATTAGTGAAAAAAAAATTATAATATCACACCAACAGTCAACAACAGAGGGAGAGGGAAGCTTCAGAAGTTTTTGGAGGTTTTTTAGCGTATTTCGCGGTCGCGTCCGCCATTAACGAATCGATTCGTTATTGTTTTGTAATTTTTTTTCACATTTACGAAATTTCGTAAATATCGAACTTTTTAAAAGGAAAATTTTGTAATTATTTTAAATAACGAAACGCAAAAAACCCAAAAAACGAATCGATTTTAGAAACAAATTTTTCCGTTGTTACCCAGGCCTAATAAATATGTGAGAGGAAGCCACAGGGAGGAGGGAGCAAGCTTGTTTTCTGCTTCCCTGGAGACTAGGACGCAATGGAACAATGGCTTCAAACTACAAGAGAGGAGATTCCATCTGAACATGAGGAAGAACTTCCTGCTGTGAGAGCCGTTCAGCAGTGGAACTCTCTGCCCCGGAGTGTGGTGGAGGCTCCTTCTTTGGAAGCTTTTAAACAGAGGCTGGATGGCCATCTGTCAGGGGTGATTTAAATGCAATATTCCTGCTTCTTGGCAGAATGGGGTTGGACTGGATGGCCCATGAGGTCTCTTCCAACTCTTTGATTCTATGATTCTATGAATAATTTAGAAACATCTTCCACTTTGAGAAGAAGGCCCGAAGTGGATGCGATGTGCAAGAGAGTCAGGCAGAAATGATAAATATCAGAGTGTCAGCAAATGGATGGAGAAGCAGACCTGTGCCTTGGGATGGCAATTTTCCATCCACCGATGATTTGTCCACCTTTATCAGTGTCGTCTCAGCCACCAAGGAGATGGCATTTCCTACTTAGAGTGTAGGGCTTTGGTGGAGCATCTTTAGAGCATAACTAGAGACCGGCAAAGGTTTAGCTGGTTACTTCAAGCTGGATGCTTCTCCGTGTGCATCAAATCTCAGCCATAGGATTAGAAGGATGATAAAAACTTGGCTGTGGGACCAAGCTTTTGGGACAGGGCAATAAAGGGGCAATAGGAAAGATTACGTCATGACAAGCCGTCTCCCTGGTTCACCGGGGAGCTGGCTGTGATGAAGCATGTGAGGAGGAGGCTAGAGCGCACTTGGAGGAGATCACGGGACGTGTCTGATCGAGCACGGGCTACAGCCTCTCTTAGGGCGTATACCGTGGCTATACGGGTAGCCAAGGAGTCCTATACGACTACCCGTATAGCGTCTGCAGCAAATAGATCTTCGGAGTTGTTCCGGGTCGTTGGGGAGCTCCTTCAGCCACCTGTGGTGGAGGAGGTTTTTGACGACCCGGAAACTCGGTGTAGCGATTTCGCACACCATTTTGCAGGCAAAGTCGCTCAGATACGCCTTGAGCTCGACTCCAATTTCACCGCAGTGCCAGAGGAGGTGATTGAGGCATCTGCTTGTCCAACTTTGTGGGATTCTTTTAGGCTTGTTCCTCCTGAGACTGTGGAGGAGGTCCTTGGGGCTGTGAGGGCAACCACTTCGGCTCTGGACCCTTGCCTGTCCTGGCTAATTAAATCGGCCAGGGAGGGTTTGGTTGATTGGTTTGGGTTGATCATCAATGCATCATTGGAGCAGGGGTTTTTTCCATCTCTCCTGAAACAAGCTGTGGTTCGTCCACTCCTTAAAAAGGCTTCCCTTGACTCCACGGTGCTGAACAATTTCAGACTGATCTCCAACCTCCCTTTCTTGGGTAAGGTGTTGGAGCGGGTGGTTGCCTCCCAGCTCCAGGGCTTTTTAGATGACATCAACTACCTAGATCAGTCACAGTCTGGTTTCAGGCCTGGTCATGGTACCGAGACAGCCTTGGTCGCCTTGGTGGATGACCTCCGTAGAGAGCTGGACAGGGGGAGTGTGACTCTGTTGGTTCTCTTGGACATCTCAGCGGCTTTCGATACCATCGATCATGGTATCCTTCTGGGACGACTCTCTGGGATGGGTCTCGGGGGCACGGTTTTGTCATGGCTCTGATCCTTCCTGGAGGGTCGATCCCAGATGGTGAAGCTGGGAGACGCCTGCTCGGCCCCCTGGCCTTTGACCTGTGGGGTCCCGCAAGGCTCTATTCTGTCTCCCATGCTCTTTAACATCTACATGAAACCGCTGGGAGAGGTCATCCGGAGTTTTGGAGTTGGGTGCCACCTCTATGCAGATGACACACAACTCTACTACTCTTTTCCACCTAATTCCAAGGAGGCCTCTCGGGTGCTGGACGAGTGCCTGGCCGCTGTATCTATCTCAGGGGTCCTCAAACTAAGGCCCGGGGACCGGATGCGGCCCTCCAAGGTCATTTACCCGGCCCTCACACAGAGTCAACCTAAGTCTGAAACGACTTGAAAGCACACAACAACAACCCTATCTCATCAGTCAAAAGCAGGCCCACACTTCCCATTGGAATATTATTAGGTTTATATTTGTTAAAATTGTTCTTCATTTTAATTATTGTATTGTTTAAAGGGGTTTTTTTTTGCACTACAAATAAGATATGTGCAGTGTGCATAGGAATTCATATTTTTCAAATTATAATCCGGCCCTCCAACAGTTTGAAAGACTGTGACCTGGCCCTCTGTTTAAAAAGTTTGAAGGCCCCTGATCTATCTGGATGAGGAGGAACAAGCTGAAGATCAATCCCGACAAGACAGAGGTCCTTCTGGTCAGTCGTAAACCTGACTGGGCTATAGGGTGGCAACCTGTGCTGGACGGGGTTACACTCCCCCTGAAGTCACAGGTCCGCAGTTTGGGAGTCCTCTTGGATTCAATGCTTACGCTTGAGGCTCAGGCGTCGGCGGTGTCTGGGAGGGCTTTCGCACAACTGAGACTCGTGTGCCAACTGCGACCGTACCTCACGAAGGCAGATCTGGCCGGAGTGGTCCATGCCTTGGTCACCTCCAGATTGGATTACTGCAATGCACTCTATGTGGGGCTGCCCTTGAAGACGGCTCAGAAGCTCCAACTGGTCCAACAATCAGCAGCCAGGATACTAACTGGGGCCCCTTACAGAGAGAGGTCAACCCTCCTGTTCAAGGAGCTCCACTGGCTGCCATTTATTTTCCGAGCCCAATTCAAGGTGCAGGTGCTTACCTACAAAGCCCTGAACGGTTTGGGACCAGCCTACCTGCGTGACCGCATTTCCATCTACGAACCCACGCGTTCTCTTCGCTCATCTGGAGAGGCCCTGCTCGTGATCCCACCGGCGTCGCAAGCGCGCTTGGTGCAGACGCGGGACATGGCCTTTTCCGTGGTGGCCCCCCAACTCTGGAACACCCTCCCCAAAGACCTTAGACAGGCCCCTACATTGGCTGTCTTCAGAAAGAACTTGAAGACCTGGCTTTTCCGATGCGCCTTCCCAAATTAGGAAATCTCCACCACCAAGTCCCATAAGCACTTTATCAGAACCAATGATTGCTGCACATCGCACATCGCACTTGCCCTGGAAGCCCTATATACACCTCCTGTCACATCAGCACTTTTAATCTTGTACCCATTGCTCTGGCCCGGCCCAGTTTTATTGTGTTTACTGTATTGTGCCTGTTGTTTATTTTGCTTTATTCTGTTTTTAATTGTTTGATTTGCTTAGATTGTATTGTTGTGTTGTGCGTTGAGGCCTCGGCCTGTGTAAGCCGCATCGAATCCTTCGGGAGATGCTAGCGGGGTACAAATAAAGTTTAATAATAATAATAATAATAATAATAATAATAATACCAAGCTAATTAGATTTGACATGGATGACAAGGACGGTTTTAAATGGTGTATTTTAATATTTTGATAAATGTTTCTTAATGTTTATGTATTGTATGTGAATCTGTGTCCCGACATTGAATGTTTGCCGCGTATATGCTGTGCTGCGCCCTGAGTCCCCTTTGGGGTGAGAAGGGTGAAATATAAATGTTTAAAATGAATAAATAAATAAATAAATATGTGTGTATATATAGAGATTTTTTTTTACTGAAAACAGAACATCAGCAGTAAAACAAACAAACTAGATGTTTTACTATGTCATGCCAAAACTATGCAGCTGCATTCTACCGACTACTACCAACTATGAAGCTACAACTAACAGAACAAAACACATAGACGCTAGGCTTGGGCAATCCATGGTTCTAAATGGTTCTAAAGTACTTACAAAACTAAAGTTCTGGTGGTGAAAATTTCAGAACTCTAACAAAACTTTCAAAATTTAATTATTATTTCATTATTGGTGATTTTAATGACAGAACCAAGTAGGAACTGCCATTTATTATGAAATTTTGAGAGTTTTGTTAGAGTTCTGAAATTTTCACCACCAGAACTTTAGTTTTGTAAGTACTTTAGAACCACTTAGAACCATGGATTGCCCAAGCCTAATAGACACACACGAACTAAACAAACAAACAAGCTAACACGTTTATGAACTACTTTGGGAAAAATCTACTAATTCATGAATCTTACGACTGATAAATGGCCCTGTCTTTGCCGTGAAAGGCAATAAGCGAATCCCAACCTTTATTGAAGCTGATGAAAGATTTCTCCTGAATCCATGTAAACAGTTTATCCATCTCAGCTAATTTACAGATCTTTATGCGCCAATTTTTTTTTGCACTGGGATAAGCATAAATGATCCTGTCTGAGCAGAAATGATTCTTGCTGAAGTTATGATTTATTGAAATAAGCTTCCAAATTTTCTTTCTAAATGATCTCATTGTGGATTTAATCTTAACAAATTCTTCCAGCATTGTATTTATTCGAGCCCAATTGTTATGGAGCCTCAATACACCCCCAAAAAAGATTGGTAGTTCATCAAGAGACTACAAGCAAAAAATACGATTTTTCCTTTTTATTAAAATCTTTTCTAGAGATCCAGTGTTGCAAAATGCTAAAGCACTAGAGGCTCTGCTATGGAACTAGCAGCAGCTGTACCCTACAAACTTTATAAAATCTAACTCTTTAATAAACTGTATCCATTTGATGACTTATGTATAACTTGTATCTTTTATATACTGTGTATGGTCTCAATTCCTACGCGATGAAGTGTATAATCTGTAGCCAAGACTCCAGAGGACAGGAGCAGAATTCAAAACAATCTTGACAGATTAGAGAGATGATGGGCCAAAACTAACAAAATGAAGTTCAACAGGGACAAATGCAAGAGACTCCACTTTGGCTGGAAAAACGAAATGCAAAGAGACAGAATGGGGGACGACGCCTGGCGTGAGAGCAGGACGTGTGAAAAAGATCTTGGAGTCCTCGTGGACAGGAAGGTAAACATGGTCCAACAATGTGATGCAGTGGTAAAAAAAAGCCAATGAGCTTTTGGCCTGCATCAATCGGAGTCTAGTGTCTAGATCTAGGGAAGTCATGCTCCCCATGCTCTATTCTGCCTTGGTTAGACCACACTTGGAATAATGTGTCCAATTCTGGGCAACACAATTGAAGGGAGATATTGACAAGCTGGAATGTGTCCAGAGGAGAGTGACTAAAATGATCCAGGGTCTGGAGAACAAGCCCTATGAGGAGTGACTTAAAGATCTGGAAATGTTTAGCCTGAAGAAGAGAAGGCTGAGAGGAGACATGATAGCATATATAAATATGTGAAAGGAAGTCACAGGGAGGAGGGAGCAAGCTTGTTTTCTGCTTCCCTGGACACTAGGATGCAATAGAACAATGGCTTCAAGCTGACTGTGAGAGCCGTTCAGTAGTGGAACTCTCTGCCCTGGAGTGTGGTGGAGGCTCCTTCTTTGAAGGCTTTTAAACAGAGGCTGGATGGCCATCTGTCAGGGGTGCTTTGAATGCGATTTTCCTGCTTCTTGGCAGAATTGGGTTGTACTGGATGGCCCATGAGGTCTCCGCCAACTCTAAGATTCTATGATTCTATGGAGAGCTGTTTTCTGTCCTATCTGGTTTAGCAGATACTCACCGGGCCCTGACCCTTTTAACTGCGGTCCTAACTGAAATCACTGCACAATTTATTTATTTATTTATTTACAGCTTTTCTATTCGGCCCTTCTCACCCCGCAGTGTCAGGAACCGGTTTCCAGGCCTTGAGTCTTGGCGCAAAAAACCAGGATCCTGACATGTGATGCTGATAAGAATGTGCAGCTGGTGGCCTTGGGGGGAAGCAGTTGGCATTTGGCGGGGAATATTGCGCGGGACTCTCAGCCAGCGGGAAAGGGGAATTCAATTGTGAGGAAGGGTATATAAGGGTTAAACTGCGGCGGCCGGCCAATCCTGGCTTTCTTCGTGTATGAATGTCCAGCAGTAAAAGTTCCTGATTGATTACGGATTGGCGTCCTGTGTCGTTATTGGGACGGCTGCTGTGAGCTTACATTAAGCCAGGATTTATCGGTACCGTCCCGCGGCTGCGGTGAGGTACCCTTATGGAACGGGAGGAAATTCCAGCGGCAGAGGGAGAGCCGGACTCCCCTTTCGAGAATGCGGAGGAGGAGCTGGAGAGAGTGGCTGCCTTGGCTTCTTCGACTGCTTATGCCCGGCCTAACGGGGTGACCCAGCGGCGAGTGAAGGGGGCAGAGGCGGCAACGAGAGAAAGCAGTGGGCTCGATTTCCCCTCCCCGCAGAGGTTGGAGTATCTGGAGGAAAAGGTGGCATCCATGGAAACCACCCTTGCAGTGATGTCGAGGGTGATGGAGCAGCTTGCCCCCTTGATAGAGGAATCACAACCCCGAGGGGAATTGGTGTGGAGTGCAGAGGAGAGGAGTGACCGGGGACCCGGAGCACGACCTAAAACGCAGGCGAGTTGGAGAGCCGGGGCAGAGAGTGATGAGGAGGAAGGACAGCCGCGGGGCCTAACGCGAACGTCCCAGCAGATGCTTCTGGTGCCCCCGGCCGGAGCCAGGCGCGGCACAGGGCGGTACGGATTGCCCCCGGAGCAGCATGGGCTCCAGGGAGGGCCACCGCGAGCAGAAATCCAGGAGATGCAGCCCCTTCTCCACCACCAGAGAAGGGAGGAGCTGAGAGTCGAATTTGGAGGTGAAGCCGGAAGCCTCGATTATTTCTTGACCATGGTGAGGGGATATCTAGAGGACAACGCACTCACCTTCAGATCGGAGGCAAGCAGAGTGCGGGCAGTGGGCGCAGCACTGAGGAGAGGAGCGGCAGAGTGGTATGTCCAGCTCCATGCCAGACGTGACCCATGTTTGGGATCCACGAGGCGATTCCTAGCAGCGCTGGAAGCACGCTTCAGGGATCCACTCGAGAGAATCCGAGCGAGAGAGAAGTTGCAGACAATAACTCAAGGCCAGCGTTCCGTGTCCGAATACGTGGAAGAATTCCAGTTGCGGGCAGAAAAGGTGCCTGAGTGGTCCAATACCACTAAGGTCCAAATATTTAAGGAAGGCCTGCGGAAGGAAATCTTGGCTTGGGCACGCGATGATCCGGAGGAGATAGGCGGATGGATTGAGCTGGCTGGCCGCATCGAGACGACCCTGGCTCAGGTCAGGAGACATCGAGGGGCGGCACCGCAGCAGACGAGAGCCAGGGAGGAGAGTCGGAGGACAGAGAGCGGCACGATTGGGAAAGGCCCAGCCGGAGGACCCAAGGAGCAGAGAGGCGGCTGTTTTGTATGCGGCCGTTTTGGGCATCGGGCTGCAAATTGTCAGCAGAGAAAATGGGGGGATCCCCCTCAGCCAAAGTTTAAACCGGCCGCTGGAAAGAGAGCGGAAGAGAGCCTCCCTCACAGGGCCCCAGTGGGGGATCTGGTGAGTCACAACCCAGGAATGTTAGTGTTCCCGATAAGGCTAGAAGGGGAGGGGAAGTGGGCCAGTTGCAAAGCCCTCATGGATTGTGGCTGCTCCAGGAACATTATAACCCCAGAATTGGCAGACGAACTGAAATGCGAGAAAGCTGTCTTGCCAGCCCCTATAGCATTTTCACAGCTGGATGGCTCAGTGGCGGCTGGAGCCCCAGCGCGATTCGAAGTGGGGGAAGTGCAGTGCAAGATAGGGAATTGGGAAGGCAGCATAACATTTGTAGTATCCCCTATAGCAACTTATAATGTGATATTGGGGATGCCGTGGTTGAGGGAGGCAAACCCACAAATCAATTGGAGGAAGGGCAGCCTGAGCTTCCAAGACGAAGAAAAGGGGGAATATTGTAAGGGGGAGGGAGGCATGTCAGATGGAGTGCAGGAGATCCCTCCCGAGTATAGAGACTTTGAGGACGTATTTGATGAAAAGGAAGCAGATCAGCTTCCTCCCCCAAGACGGGTCGAGGTGAAAATCGACCTCAATAAAGATGCTAAGCTGCCGAGGAGTAGGCTGTACCCAATGTCGGCGAAGGAGATGGAGGAACTGAGGAAGTACATCGATAAGAACTTAGCCCGAGGGTTCATAGTACCATCTGAATCCCCATTGGGGGCCCCAGTGCTATTTAGGCACAAAAAGGACGGCTCATTGAGGTTGTGTGTGGACTATAGGGGGCTGAATGCAGTGAGCACGACCAACAATTACCCATTGCCTCTAACCAAGGACTTACTGTCAAGACTGTCAGAGGCAAGGGTGTTTACGAAAATTGACTTGATTGAGGCCTATCATAAGTTGCGAATACGGCCTGAGGACAGATGGAAAACGGCTTTCTCATGTGCATTGGGGCATTTTGAATATTCTGTGTGTCCCTTCAGGTTAAAAGGCTCTGGGGGGGGCATTTATGCAAATGATTAATGAGGTGTTGCACCCGCTACTGTACTGGGGAGTGTACTGTTTTGTGGATGATGTAATAATATTCAGCCGTGATAGGCAATCCCATATTCAGTTGGTGAGGGAAGTACTCCAGAAATTGAGGGAAGCAAAGCTGCCAAAGTGTGAATTTAATAAGGAACAAATAGATTTCCTCGGATACAGAATCTCCCAGGGAGGGGTGGCAATGGATCCTTCAAAGGTAGAGGATGTCAGGGGGTGGGGGCCCCCCAAAACCGGCAAGCAGTTACAGTCATTCTTAGGATTTGCGAACTTTTATCGAGTGTTCATAAAAGACTTTGCTCAGGTGGCACTACCCCTCACTGAATTGCTGAAGACAAAGGGGAGGGGGGAGACGGTAAAGGTGCAGTCCCCAGGGGCACAGTTTAATTGGTCAGCAGAATGCCAGAGGGCTTTCGAGGAACTGAAATGCAGGTTCACGAAGGAACCTGTCCTAATCCACCCCGATCTGACTAAGCAGTTTGTAATCCATTGTGATGCGTCGGATTGGGCCTATGGGGCAGCACTGATGCAAAGGGATCCGGAGGGGAGGTTGAAGCCATGTGGGTTCATATCAAAAAAGTTCAGTGAAGCTGAGCAGAACTGGCCGGTGTGGGAGAAGGAAGCCCTATCGATCCTAAGAGCTCTGGAGACATGGAGGCATTTGTTAGAGGGAAGCGGCATACCCTTTGAGGTATGGACCGACCATAAAAACCTACAATACATCACTTCGCCCAGGAAATTGTCAGCAAAACAAATAAGATGGGGGCAGTTCTTCAGCAGATTCGATTTCCAGCTGAAGTTCCACAAGGGGAGACAAAATGTAGTGGCAGACACGTTGTCACTTATGCCGGAGGATGAAGGAAGGGGGCAGGACCAAAAGGGGAGTATTTTCTCGGAGCGGCAGTGGGGCATGGCGGCGCAGACAAGGGCACAAGCGGAACGCAGTCAAAGGCTTGTAGGAGTAGAGAGCAAGGATGGGGGATGGGAGGAGGAGATAAGGCAGGCATGCAAGGAAGATGAGTGGCTGGAGAGGAACAAGGAAAAGGTGGAGTGGAAGGGTGGATTGGGATTTGTAAACAAGAAGGTATACATCCCAGTCAGCCTGCGGGAAAAAATGATGATCAGATGCCATGACAATAAGGGGGCAGGACACTCGGGGGTTACGAAAACCCTGAAATTATTGGCGCGCCAATGTTGGTGGCCTGGGATGAGGGGTGATACAAAACCATATGTGTCCCGATGTAATACATGTGCAAGGAACAAGGTGCCCACACAAAAGCCAACAGGGTTGTTGCAGAGGGTGGCAGAGCCATCAAGGCCATGGAGTGTGATTGCCATGGATTTTGTAGGCGAACTCCCGAACAGCCGGGGTCAGCGCTACATATGGACGGTGATGGACCTATTCTCAAAACAGGCACATTTCGTGGCGCTGCCTAAATTGCCATCTGCAGAAAAGTTGGCTGAGCTGTTTATCAAACACATATATCGGTTGCATGGGTGTCCCGATCAGGTGATTAGCGATCGAGGGGTGCAGTTTATGGCACGGTTCTGGGAAAGGTTCATGCAACCGATGGGGGTGGAAAGGACCCTGAGTTCAGCATTTCATCCCATGACCAATGGGGGGGTCGAGCGCACTCAGCAGACATTGGGATTCTTCCTAAGGACGTACACAAATCATTGCCAAAACGACTGGGCAGATCTCATCCCATATGCAGAAATCGCATATAATGGAGCCTGTCACGCATCCACAGGGAGATCCCCCTTTGAAATAGTCTACGGCATGGAAGTAGCCCCTTTACCAAAACTGCTGAGTTGGGAGGAGGAGGAACCGTGGGGAAAGGAGGGGTGGCCGGACAAGGTGAGGGCGAGTTGGGAGGAGGTAGTGAAGTCACTCAGAGAAGCCCAACGGAGGTATAAGTTATTTGCAGATAGAAAAAGGAGGGAAGGAGACAGGTTGGAGGAAGGGGACTTAGTATGGTTGAGTACCAAAAATCTCAAGCTGAATGCCCCGTCCAGGAAGTTATCTCCCAAATACATCGGCCCGTTTAGAATCTCCAGTAAAATCAATGATGTCACATATACCTTGCAACTACCGAAGGTTCTGGGGAAAATACACCCAACGTTTCACTGTAGCTTGTTGAAAAAGTATCGAGGTTCGCTGGATGAGGAAGGAATATAGTAGTGACATGTATTTCCATTCCAGGAAGAAGAGGAGGAGGAGGAGGACGTCATGTCAGGAACCGGTTTCCAGGCCTTGAGTCTTGGCGCAAAAAACCAGGATCCTGACATGTGATGCTGATAAGAATGTGCAGCTGGTGGCCTTGGGGGGAAGCAGTTGGCATTTGGCGGGGAATATTGCACGGGACTCTCAGCCGGCGGGAAAGGGGAATTCAATTGTGAGGGAGGGTATATAAGGGTTAAACTGCGGCGGCCGGCCAATCCTGGCTTTCTTCGTGTATGAATGTCCAGCAGTAAAAGATCCTGATTGATTACGGATTGGAGTCCTGTGTCGTTATTGGGACGGCTACTGTGAGCTTACACCGCAGGGGACTCAGGACGGATTACAGTGTACACATATATGGCAAACATTCAATGCCAATTTTTGACATACAAACATATACAGACATAGACAGAGGCTATTTAACTTTTCTGGCCACCAGGGGAGCTGTTGCTTTCATTGTCCATCTGCGACACTGATGAAGTACTTCCACATTCCCCGCATGCTTTTTGCTGGAGTGCTTGCTGGAGTCTTTTCTATGGCCTCATAAACTAGTCAATTTAGCCTCCCCACACTTTAAGGTGGAACCTAATTTTCCTACTTGACAGATGCAACTGTCTTTCGGGTTGCAAAGGTCGACAACAGGCTACACAATTGGTTGGAAACCTACTCCAACCCGAGCTGACTTCGAACTCATGACCTTTTGGTCAGAGTGATCTTAATGCAGCTGACACTCAGACAGCTGTGCCAGAATCCTGGGCCTTTCTGGGCCTTCCTGGAAGATTATCCAATAGAATAAAATGTCCCGGCATTCTGCTCATTTTCCCAGTATTTATTACAGCTGCCTTTATATGGATTGTTTTTGACACCAGAGAGACTGTCTAACATGTATATAATATGGTGGTGAACTTGTCCTATGTTATGATTCATATGCAAAAACATTTTTGGGAAGTGGAACCACTGGAGATGCAAACCATTACTAATGTCCCATTTTATGTGAGTTTGATACCGTGCTAATTCTGGGTTTATTAGTTCTGTGAGAGATTTACCCTTCTTTGTCAGACACAGCAAACTATAAATCCCAGGTTTCCGTAGCTCTCGCACTTTAAGTAGTGTTGAACTCATATAATCTTGCAGTGCCGATGGTCTCTAAATTTTAGCTTGCCTTCTTTCCATTTTATTTTCTACTTGATTTAGACTCAGAGCAAAGCCAATTGATCTGAGCAAGCACTTTGGGAAAGGGAAGCATTTGCAGAAAAATTAGCAAATTGGAGCCATTTTTTAAGAACAAATACCCTCTTTTTGACAAGGGTAAAAGGGGGAAGCTAATGAAAGGCATAAAAGCAACATGAGAGATGTTCCACTCGTCATTATATGTAATAAAATGGGAGCAAACGGGGTGAGGCGCGTTGGGCTGTGAATCAGGAAGCGAATGTTCTCCTCACATGCGATTTGTCGGCACTCATCAACATCACCGATGCCGCTGAGGAGATGGCCTTTCCCTACCTGCTTGTTAAAGATACATTAGCAAGTATTTTAAACATTTACACAAAGGAACTAGAGACCTGAAGGAAAGCAGGGAAGGGTTGGATGGGTCAGCTGGATTCCGAAAATGGCAAAACCTGACTGGCTTCCTAAGAGTGCATTGGATGCACATCACTTTGGTGGGCTCCTTTGCATCCAATAGTGCAGTGTTTCTCGACCTTCCTAATGCTGTGACCCCTTAATATAGTTCCTCATGTTGTGGAGACCCCCAACCATAAAATTATTTTTGTTGCTACTTCCTAACTGTAGTTTTTCTACTCTTACAAATTGTAATGTAAATATCTGATATGCAGGATGCACTTTCATTCACTGGACCAAATTTGGCACAAATACCCAATATGCCCAAATTTGAATACTGGGATTTAAAGTTCACCTACAAGCAAAGAGGATTCTGAACTCCACCAGTGATCGAATTGAACCAATCTTGGCACACAGAACTCCCATGACCAACAGAAAATACTGGAAGGGTTTGGTAGGCATTGACCCTGAGGTTTGGAGTTGTAGTTTACCTACATCCAGAGAGCACTGTGGATTCAAACAATGATAGATCTAGACCAAACTTGGCACAAATACTCAATATGCCCAAATGTTAACCCGGGTGGAGTTTGAGGGAAATAGACTTTGACATTTGGGAGTTGTAGTTGCTGGGATTTATAGTTCACCTACAATCAAAGAGCATTCTGAACTCCACCAACGATCGAATTGAACCAATCTTGGCATACAGAACTCCCATGACCAATAGAAAATACTACAAGGGTTTGGTGGGCAATGATCTTGAATTTTGGAGTTGTAGTTCACCTACATCCAGAGAGAACTGTGGACTCAAACAATGATGGATCTAGACCAGTGGTTCTCAACCTTCCTAATATCGTGACCCCTTAATGCAGTTCCTCATGTTGTGGTGACCCCCAACCATAAAATTATTTTCGTCGATACTTCACAACTGTCATTTTGCTACTGTTATGAATCATCATGTAAATATCTGATATGCAGGATGTATTTTCATTCAGTGGACTAAATTTGGCACAGATATCCAATACGCCCAAATTTGAATACTGGTGGGGTTTAATTTTGTCATTTGGAGTTGTAGTTGCTGGGATTTATAGTTCACTTACAATCAAAGAGCATTCTGAACTCCATCAACGTTGGAATTGAACCAGACTTGGCACACACACAACTCCCATGACCAACAGAAAATACTGGAAGGGTTTGGTAGGCATTGACCCTGAGGTTTGGAGTTGTAGTTTACCTACATCCAGAGAGCACTGTGGATTCAAACAACGATGGATCTGGACCAAACTTGGCACAACTACTCAATATGCCCAAATGTGAACACTGGTGGAGTTTGGGGAAAATAGACCTTGACATTCGGGAGTTGTGGTTGCTGGGATTTATAGTTCACCTACAGTCAAAGAGCATTCTGAACCCCACCAATGATAGAATTGAACCAAAGTTCCCACACAGAACCCCCATGACCAATAGAAAATACTGTGTTTTCTGATGGTCTTTGGCGACCCCTCTAACACCCCCTTGTGACCCCCCCCGGGGTCCCGACCCCCAGGTTGAGAAACACTGATCTAGACCAAACTTGGCACGAATATTCAATATGCCCAAATGTTAACCCTGGTGGAGTTTGGGGAGAATAGACCTTGACATTATAGAATTGTAGTTGCTGCGATTTATAGTTCACCTACAATCAAAGAATCCCACCAATGATAGAATTGGGCCAAACTTCCCACATAGAACCTCCATGCCTTGAAGGGACTCACTGGCCCAAGCCTCTCTCCAGCCTCACACGCTCTCCCTCACCCACATAAGTGCACCACGCTGCCATGCACCAAGAATCAAAGAGCATTCTGAATCCCACCAATGATAAAACTGGGCCAAACTTCCCACAGAGAACCCATGACCAACAGAAAATACTGTGTTTTTGATGGCCGTTGGTGACCCCTTTGACACCCCCTGGTGACCCCTCCAGGAGTCCCGACCCCCAGGTTGAGAAACGCTGCAATAGTGCCTTACATGTGCATCAGCTCTTCTATGAAACCAACTGGACATTGCTGTTTGTTGCAGAACGTCTGTACACAGTTAAAAGCGGGACAAAAGCAGAGTTGTGCACACAATGATAGTAGAATAATAGAACCATGGAATTGGGGGAGACCCCAAGGACCATTCAGTCCAAAGCCGTTATGCCAGGCAGAAGATGCAATCCAAGCGTTCCAGACAGATGGTCATCCAGCATCTGCTTTAAAACACCCAGAGAAAGAAGGAGACTCCACTAGACTCCCAGGAAAGCTTGGAGTCCACTCAGAAAGAGCTCTTACCATCAGGAAGTTCAAGTGGAACCTTTTTTCATGCCATTCAAACTCATGGCTCCATTGTGTCCTAACGCCTTCTACATTGGCCTTCCTCTGTTGGTGATCCGGAAGCTCAAGTTGGTACAAAACGCAGCTGCTCGGCTTCTTGCGGGAATTCTGATGAGATGCCACATAACACCAATTTTAAGGCAGCTGCATTGGTTACCAATTGAGCACCAAATAATAGAATCATAGAATCATAGAATCAAAGAGTTGGAAGAGACCTCATGGGCCATCCAGCCCAACCCCATTCTGCCAAGAAGCAGGAATATTGCATTCAAATCACCCCTGACAGATGGCCATCCGAGCCTCTGTTTAAAAGCTTCCAAAGAAGGAGCCTCCACCACACTCCGGGGCAGAGAGTTCCACTGCTGAACGGCTCTCACAGTCAGGAAGTTCTTCCTCATGTTCAGATGGAATCTCCTCTCTTGTAGTTTGAAGCCATTTTTCCTGCGTCCTAGTCTCCAGGGAAGCAGAAAACAAGCTTGCTCCCTCCTCCCTGTGGCTTCCTCTCACATATTTATACATGGCTATCATGTCTCCTCTCAGCCTTCTCTTCTTCAGGCTAAACATGCCCAGCTCTTTAAGCCGCTCCTCATAGGGCTTGCTCTCCAGACCCTTGATCATTTTAGTCGCCCTCCTCTGGACACATTCCAGCTTGTCAATATCTCTCTTGATTGTGGTGCCCAGAATTGGACACAATATTCCAGATGTGGTCTAACCAAAGCAGAATAGAGGGGTAGCATTACTTCCTTAGATCTAGACACTATGCTCCTATTGATGCAGGCCAAAATCCCATTGGCTTTTTTTGCCGCCACATCAAATCACTTTCAAAGGGATGGTACTCACCTTTAAGGCCTTGCATGGTCTGGGGCCAATGTCCCTGAGGGACCGCCTCACCCCCTCCCAACCCCAGAGATCCCTCCGTTCTGAGGACCAAGATCTATTGGAAATTCCCAGTGTAAAGACCTTGCGTCTAACAGCAACCAGACGCAGAGCCTTCACAGCAGTGGCACCATTACTCTGGAATACTCTGCCACCCGAAGTCTGAGCCTTGCAGGACTTACCAGCTTTCCGCAGGGCATGTAAGACATACCTGTTTCGACAGGCTTTTCATGTTTGATATTGCTGTGTTTAAATTGTTTTAAATTGCTTTTAAATTTTGTTAGATTTTAGCCATTCTTGTAAGCCGCTCCGAGCCCCAGGGGAGTGGCGGCATATAAGTTTAAATAATAAATAAATAAATAAAATCATTTGGTTCTTAACGGAGATATGATAGCCATGTATAAGTATGTGAGAGGAAGCCACAGGGAGGAGGGAGCAAGCTTGTTTTCTGCTTCCCTGGAGACTAGGACGCAATGGAACAATGGCTTCAAACTACAAGAGAGGAGATTCCATCTGAACATTAGGAAGAACTTCCTGACTGTGAGAGCCGTTCAGCAGTGGAACTCTCTGCCCCGGAGTGTGGTGGAGGCTCCTTCTTTGGAAGCTTTTAAGCAGAGGCTGGATGGCCATCTGTCAGGGGTGCTTTGAATGCAATATTCCTGCTTCTTGGCAGAATGGGGTTGGACTGGATGGCCCATGAGGTCTCTTCCAACTCTTTGATTCTATGATTCTGTGATTCTATGAACGTCAATAAGACCAAGGAGCTCATAGTGTACTGCAGAAGGAACAGACCAGAAATTCATCAATTGGTCATAAATGGAGACCAAGTGGAGCCGGGTGTCCTGGGTGTCACTGTGCAGGAGGATCTGACCTGGTTCACCATTCATACAGCATCATTGGTGAAGAGGGCCCAGCAGAGACTGTACTCCATGAGCAATGATGAAAGGACACACAGTTCATTTTACAGTGTTGAAACATGTTGAGTCCCAAAATCTGAAATTCTCCAAAATACAAAATAGTCCACATGTGTAGCTGAGATGGTTGTCACCTTTGTTTTCTGATAGTTCAATGAATGCAACCACTGTTTGGTGCATGTCATTTAAAATAGTGTACATAAAATGACCTTCAGGCTATGTGCATAAATTGTGTGTGAAAATGAAACGAGTGTTGTGTTTAGACTTGCATTTTCATATTATTCTGCTTCAAACAGCGATGAATGCCCGGGGGCTTGGTCCAGGGTGAATGTTCTGCCTGGTTTACAGCCTTTGCTTTCTGTTCCCACCTTTTTTGGTCACAAGAGGAACTCTGCTTCTCCGTCAGTCGACTCCCAATAAATTTCCCCAACACTTTTTAATGATATGGTTATGCTACTTGTCTTTCTGTTTGCCTTCGATTTACGACTGTACCCGACTACAAGACCGCAGATATTTTCAAAACATCCTCTTAAATGCCTCTTTTTTCCTTGCTTGTGGATTCCTTCTCTCTTTTCAACTGCCCACACCTTTATGGTAGTTAAAAATACCCAACCTATTATTAATATAGTACATCCTCTACATTCATGGATGCTGTGTCCATGGATTCAACCATCCATGGGTTGAAAGTCCAAAAAGCAAAAGCAGACATGAGGACACATATGCTCAAACTAATCCCCAAACTAGAAATAGCCTTTGTAGGGTTCACCTATATGGACCATACAATCTGCCACCAAACACATGGGAAAGGGGATGGCAGCACGGGCCAAGTAGATAGTGGACCCAGGTCAGATTAGACTTTAACTGATACCTTGCAGTATTCCTCAACTTTGCTTAATGCAGGGTAAAAGCTCTCCAATGCCAGAAATACAGCTTAATGGTAAAACATTAGAAAATGTTGACTATTTCCGCTCCCTTGGCAGACACCTCTCCACCAAAGTCAACATTGACACCGAAATTCAACACCGCCTGAGCTCTGCGAGTGCAGCTTTTTTCCGAATGAAGCAGAGAGTGTTTGAGGACAGGGAAAACCATGGGGAGACCAAGGGGCTTGTTCATAAAGCTATTGTCCTCCCAACCCTGCTATATGCCCGTAAAACGTGGACTGTCTACAGACGTCACATGCAACTCCTGGAATGAATCCATCAGTGTTGCCTGCAGAAAATCCTGCAAATCTCTGGGTAGACAAGCAAATGTCAGTATGCTGGAAGAAGCAAAGACCATCAGCATTGAAGCGATGGTCCTCTACCATCAACTCCGCTGGACTGACTATCAACTCCGCTGGACTGTCCGGATGCCTGACCACCGTCTCCCAAAGCAGTTGCTCTACTCTAAACTTAAGAATGGAAAACGGAATGTTGGAGGACAGGAAAAGAGATTCAAAGATGGGCTCAAAGCCAACCTTAAAAACTCTGGCATAGACGCTGAGAACTGGGAAGCCCTGGCTCTTGAGCACTCCAGCTGGAGGTCAACTGTTGTTGTGGCTGAGATGTTCGCTGATGATGAAAATGATGGTATTCAGATTCCTGGCTCTTTTTTTGCCTCCTTCCCACGCTGATACTGAAAGTGCAGAAAGCCTTGGTAGTGACCTGACCCGGCAGGCTCGTTTTGATTTGCGGGTCAGGCGGAGTTCTCGCCTGGCTGGCAGACGGCAAGCCGGCTCAGGCCAAGGTCATTGCAATGTTTTCATGTTGGTGAGAGCATAATGTTTTCATGTTAGAAAGGTATTTAGGCTTCTTACAAACTAAGGGAAAGTGTCAGTTCAACGTAGCTTATTAGCCTGAAAGCTTCATGGAATAACCTTAGCCTGGAAAGCAGCACACTTGGAATTTCTTGCATGGTGATTCTTGGGGCAATTGTTTTATTGCTTGTACCTTGGACTCTGGTGTGAACTTTGCCTATAAGGTTGTGCTTCTTGTTTTTACCTGAAGATCTTTGAAACTATATTTTGACTTGGATTTTTTCCTCAATAAACTATAAAACTACAGCTCTTGTGTGGTGGTGTTTGGAAACAAGGTGAAGCTTACTCTGAGTTGCAACAGCTGTGACCAGCAGTGCTGTAAAATTTGAAGAGGCATGAATGGAGAGCAACATGCCAAGAGGAAGGCGTATCAAGCCAACCCCAACCAGGACCGCCTTCCACCTGGAAACCAATGCCCTCGCTGCAGGAGAACATGCAAGTCAAGAATAGGGCTCCACAGTTACTTACGGACCCACTGTCAGTACACCGATCTTGGAGGACCATCATCCTTGGACAACGAGGGATCAAGTAAGTAAGTAAGTAAGTAAGCAAGAGTTAGGTGAGAGTCAGTATTTCAAGGTCACTCAATGAGGTCTGTGGAGCCAAGGGAGCTTGAATCTGCTTCTAAACTACGATGCCATACTGGGTGCCCTCACATCCTCCATAGGAAATCCTATATTTTCACAGTTATCCACCAGCATACCTATTATCCACAGTGAGTTCCAAAATGTATGAGATACAGTCAGGTAACAGGTGGCTTTTGGCTAACATCCATAGCGTTTCAAGCAATAATGAGTCAAATGGCTCACATCATTCTGTACGCAAGTGTATCAATACTCTTCAGTGCCGCTTCGGTTTCCTTCTTCGTCTGATTTATGGCCTCCGCTCACCCAAACACTTGGGCTGAGTAAATTAAAATAAATAAATCAGCATCTGATGTCAGAAAGATGCCAGTAATGGACCCGAAGAGGGCAAGCTATCCAAAGCTTAATGCAAGGTCAAAATAGATGTGAGGCTGAATGCAGATTCTTTGAAAATAACACGACCTCCCTTTCACAAGATGAATTCTTGAGTGTTATATATCTCAGATGGCACATTTGCAAATGAAGCCCATTTTAGCCTTCCAATCACAAAGCAAAAGATTTTAAACGCAAGGTATAGAGGTGAAGAAAGTCCTGTATTATGACAGACAGATGTCTTTCACCACTAGGGGGAGTGCTTCTTATAGAATTAGGCAAAATGGAGCACCTCATCCAGGCCAGGGCAAACTTGGGCCCTCCAGGTGTTTTGGACTTCAACTCCCACAATTCCTAACAGCCGATAGGCTGTTAGGAATTGTGGGAGTTGAAGTCCAAAACACCTGGAGGGCCCAAGTTTGCCCTGGCCTGATACTATTTGGATAATACTATATTATCCAAATGCATTGCCACTTTCATCCTCTGAAATACATCCTACAGTACTTAGAATTCCTTAGTGCTCTTCCATCCAAGAACTCATCATGGTTGGCTCTACTTGGCTGTCAAGATCAGATGGGATCTTTAGGACACCAAGGTCAACTTGATAAGAACAACCATCATTTGGGTTTGACCTCCAGCCAAGCCAGAAAGTCCTCCACAGTCATTCCAATGAGCATGTGCAGAGGGCAGTTGTGTTGTGCAGAAGTGGATTTTAGCCAATTTACATTTTGTATTTTATGTTATTTTATTTGCTGATTTTCTGTTGTGTTTTTGTGTTATATTGTGTTTCTGTATCGATGGGCATGGCCTCATGTAAGCCGCTCCGAGTCCCCTTTGGGGAGATGGTGGCGGGGTATAAATAAAGTTTATTATTATTATTATTAAGTCCGGACAAGAGGAAAAAGGAACAGAAAAACTTTACTCTTATCAGCAGAGGCATAAACTTGCAGTGTTGCATACAAAATCAAACAGTACAGCAAACTTACATAGTCCTTGTAAGTAACACCAAATAAGGCAGTGGTTCTCAACCTGGGGGGTCGAGACCCCTGGGGGGTGTCAGAGGGGTTGCCAAGGACCATCAGAAAACCACAGTGTTTTCCATTGGTCATGGGGGTTCTGTGTTTGGCCCAATTCTATCATTGATGAGGTTCAGAATGCTCTCTGATTGTAGGTGAACTATAAATCTCAGCAACTACAACTACCAAGTGTCAAAGTCTATTTTCCCGAAAGCCCACCAGTGTTTATTTTTGGGCATATTGTGTATTTGTGCCAAGTTTGGTTGAGATCCATCATTGTTTGAGTCCACAGTGCTCTCTGGATGTAACAACAACAACAACAACAACAACAACAACAACTTTATTTATACCCCGCCACCTTCTCCCCCAATGGGGACTTGGGGCGGCTTACATGAGACCAAGCCCAAACAGCAAATTACAATATAGTAAAATATAATAAAATAAAAACCGTAACGCACACAACAACACAGTAAAATACAAAAACATGATGAATACAATAAGCAATTAACACAAAACATAAGAATACAATGAACGATCACAATAACAGTGAGCAGGCCACATGTACAGTGAGCGGGCTGCATGTGAACTACAATCACATGATTGATTGATTGAATGTGAACTACAACTCCAAAACTCAAGGTCAATGCCCGCCAAACCCTTCCAGTATTTTCTGTTGGTCATGGGAGTTCTGTGTGCCAAGATTGGTTCAATTCCATCATTGTTGGGGTTCAGAATGCCCTTTGATTGTAGATGTACTATAAATCCCAGAAACTACAACTCACAAATGGCAAAATCAACCACCACCCTCAACTCCACCAGTATTCAAATTTGGGCATATTGGGTATTTATGCCAAATTTGGTCTAGTGAATGAAAATACATCCTGCATTTACATTGCAATTCATGACAATAGAAAAATTACAGCTGTGAAGAAGCAACAAAAATAATTTTATAGTTGGGGGTCACCACAACATGAGGAACTGTATTAAGGGGTCATGGCATTAGGAAGGTTGAGAACCACTGGAATAAGGCTTCTTCATCTTCATTCAAATGAGAGAGCAAAACATAAACCTTGAGTAAATAGCTATTCCACCATTGCAAAGAGCATCACTGTTAGAGCATAGCAGCATTACAGCATTACAGCATATTGCTTTTCTTCCTCCGAGTAGCGTATTGCTTCTCTAAACTGTATTCTACAATCCATACAGTTATATCCCATCGGGTGTGGCCCAAACATGCTGACTGACCTACATTACCAGCTGCACATAACAATTAACATCATAAGGTTTTTCTTTAACACACACACTTGATCCTGCTATGACTTACTGTAACAAGTTGGACTATGCATGCATTCCTGGTCCCAACATCTCTGTCCCTAAAGGAGGGAACACAACTTTTGTCTATCTAACACAAAGGTTTGGAGGGATGTTGCCAAACATATTCAACGAAGTGCACTTTGCTCCATTATAGGATGCACACATGCAAAAATTTTCAATTTAAAAATCCAAGCTTTTAGCTTCAGTTGTTTATAACTCACATTCTTCTTTAACTGTTGCTGCTGCAGCAATTGTTAATTAGCTATGATATTTCTGCTGTTGCAACAGTGAGAAAATGCTACTCCTTTAATTACATATTTGTGGCTCTATCTCCTTTACCAGCAACCTCAGCCGTTTTCTTTTTTCTAGCAGGGCATGGGGTCAATCCATTAACTAGATTGTCACTCTCATCCTCCATCAATTTGTTTGCTAAAGATGCAGAAATGTAGAATCAGAGAATCATAGAGTTGGAAGATACCAAGGTGCTTGTTTATAAAGCTATTGTCTTCCCGACCCTGCTATATGCCTGCGAGATGTGGACTGTCTACAAACGTCACATGCAACTCCTAGAACGATTCCATCAGCGTTGCCTCCGGAAAATCCTGCAAATCTCTTGGGAAGACAGGCTGTTCTGTCGCGCGCTGGGCCCGTGAAGAATTTCCTTTAGAACAGGACGTGCAACCTTTGCCCAGCGGGAAGCCCAAAGAGAAGTTCTCAGAGGTTTTCCACCACAAATGGTCTTTAGATGGCTTGTGAAGTGTAACAAAGTCATTTATTAATGAACAATCAAACAGTAAAGATAAACAAATGATTCCAGGCTTTAATGCAACTGGTAGCTTCCTAAACTTGCCCATGAAGGACAGGCAACTGTCTTCAATAACTTTTTTAAAGGAAAATCCCCTTTTTTAACTTCTCACAGGCTGACTGAAATCTAACCCCTTATTTATTTATTTTTTATTTATTTACAGTTCTTATATTCCACCCTTCTCACCCCGCAGGGGACTCAGGGCGGATTACAGTCAACACATATATGGCAAACATTCAATGCCAGTTTTGACAAACAACGTTTAACACACAAATACACCAAGGCTATTTAACTTTTTTCTGGCCGCCAGGGGAGCTGCTGCTTTTCATCGTCCATCAGCGACACCGATGAAGTTCTTCCGCATTCCACATTCCCCGGAGTCTTTTTTCTTTATGGCCTCATAAGTTAGTTAAATTTAGCCTCCCACGCAAGGTGGTGCCTTATTTTCCTACTTGACAGATGCAACTGTCTTTCGGGCTGCAAAGGTCGACAACGGGCTACACAATGGCTGGACACCCACTCCAGCCTGGGCTGGCTTCGAACTCATGACCTTTTGGTCAGAGTGATCTTAATGCAGCTGACACTCAGCCAGCTGCGCCACAATCCCTTACTGATGTGGGCTCCGCTACCGGGTTGAACTGCGTCTCAAACGCCAAGTGGACCTACCAGTAAGGCAGTAGACTCTCCAGCTGGAGTTCTTTGGTCTTTAGGGCTGTTTTCCTGGAAATCTTTGGAGACTCTTAAAACTGTTTTCCCTCGGAAAGTCCTCAAAGCTTTGGGGAGGCTTCCCTGGAGTTCTCTAGTTTGCTCTTAAAACTGTTTTCCCCCGGAAAGTCTTGGATGCTCTTAAGACTGTTTCCTCCCGGAAAGTCTTAAGGGTTAAAGCTTTTGTACAGGGGAAGCTTGCACACGTCCTGTACATTAGCTTTCCTTGCTGAGACTAACTAAAAATGGCTCCCTTCCCTTCCCAATTGCCCTGAGCAAGGGGCGGGACCAAAACTTAATGATGATGGACAGGTGACTTGCCCTATGACTGCAACCAAAGGAAGCCACCTTTCTGCAGAGTCCCTGAAACCCAGGGCTGCAAGCAAACATTTAATACAAAGCAAATAAATTTGGAGCTCCTGTTACAGCTGTACCAGAACACAGGCAGACAAATGTGAGTGTTGTGGAAGAAGACGCAACGACCATCAGCATTGAGGTGATGAAAGCTGATCAACAGTGGAACTCTCTGTTTTGGAGTCTGGTGGAAATTCTCTTTGAAATCTTTCAAACAGAGGCTAGATGACCATCTGCACACTTTGATTGTGTGCAGTCCCCATCTGGAGAGTCTACTGCCTTACTGGTAGGTCCACTTGGAGTTCAAGACACAGTTCAACCCGGTAGTGGAGTCCACATCAGTAAGGGGTTAGATTTCAGTCAGCCTGGGAGAAGTTAAAAAAGGGGATTTTCCTTTAAAGAAAAGCACACTTTGATTGTGCTTTTCTGCATGGCAGGGAGATGGACTAGATGACCCATGTGGTCTCTTTCAACTTTATGATTCTATGGACAGATGTCCATCCAGCTTCTGTTTCAAAACCTCCAGAGAAGAAGACTCCACTGGTTCCCTTGTTGAACAGCTTTTACTCTCAGGAAGTTCTTCCTGATGTTGAGAAGGGATCTCTTCACCTGCAATTGGACTCCATGGCATGGCTCTGCCCTGAGGGCCTGTATAGTTGATGCCTTAAGTCTTGTCAAGCTCCCCGAGGCACAGCAAGACAGTGGCACTCCTTGGTTTCTCTGGAGGATTTATTAGTATTCCTGGTGTGTTCCGGCCTGTCGCCTTGGGGACTGTGCCATAAATTAGTGTTTGGGCTCAGCTCCCTAATTTTGTCATCATCTCTAGGGCCGCGGCTTCATTCAGACTTTAAGAGCAGCAAGGAGACACTTGGGAAGTATGAGCCCATTCATCCGTCAACCCAGGAGGCCGACTAGAAGTCACAGATGAATGGAAGAGTGGAGATTGGGTGCAAGAGCAGTGTGTTTTCCTGAGCTGGGAGAGCTTCCAGATGCAATTGCCATTGCGTTGACTTTGATTTATTGCAAACACAGGGATGAAAGACCTCCAAGAGCACCGGTTATTCACTGCGATGCTTAGGTCTTGCAAAGTCAGGGCAACGACATGGGTTTGAGCATGAGTCAACACTGTGATGTGGCAGCTTAAAAAGCCGATGTGATTCTAGACTGCATCAAGAGGAGTGTAGTGTCCACAGATTGAGGGAAGCATAGTCTGATTCTCTTCTGCTTTGGTCAGATCTTTTTACCTGGAATAATAATCCTGGTTCCAGTTCTGGGCAAAGCAACTAGAGAAGGAGATGGTGAAGATGGAAGGTGCCCAGAGAAAGGCCACCAAAATGGACAAAGATCTAGAAACTGTAAATCCCTCTGAAGAGCAGCTTAGAAATATGTTTATCTCAGAGATAAGAACACTGAGAGAAGAGGACTTGAGAGCCACGTTTCAAGATTTGAAAGAACATCTTGCTAGATGAAAAAATGAGCTGCAATCGATAATGACATTTGGCTTTCCAAGCTGCTTCTATTCCAAGTATCAGAGGCATCAACAGGTCTCCAGACTCAATTGTGAAGTAATAGTGACAACACCAAGGCAATGTGTCCAGAGGAGGGTGACTAAAATGATCAAGGGTCTGGAGAACAAACCCTATGAGGAGTGACTTAGCTTGCAGAAGAGAAGACTGAGGGGAGACATGATGAGTGCCATGTATAAATATGTGATGGGAAGTCATAGGGAGGAGGGAGCAGGCTTCCTTTCTGCTGCCCTGGAGACTAGGACGCAATGGAGCAATGGCTTCAAACTACAGGAAAGGAGATTCCATCTGAACACGAGGAAGAACTTCCTGACTGTGACAGCTGTTCAGCAGTGGAACCCTCTGCCCCAGAATGTGGTGGAGGCTCCTTCTTTGGAGGCTTTTAAATAGAGGCTGGATGGCCATCGGTTGAAGGTGCTTTGAATGCAATATTCCTGCTTCTTGGCAGAAAGGGGTTGGACTGGATGACCCATGAGGTCTCTTCCAACTCTTTGTGCATTTCATTATGTTCATTTCATTGGTTGGGAGAAAAGAGTTTGGCGTCCAAGTAGAATTGTACTCCTTGAAGCCCTACATTGAGGAGAAGGCAACTAGGACACAATGGAGCCATTGTGTCCTAGTCAAGACACAAGACATAAGGCATCAAATATACAGACCCTCAGGGCAGAGAAATACCATGAGTTACAATTGCAGGCAAAGAGATCCCTTCTCAACATCAGGAAGAATTTCTTGAGAGTAAAAGCTGTTCAACCATGGAACCAGTGGCTGGATGGACATCTGTCCATAGAATCATAGAGTTGGAAGAGATCACATGGCCCACCTAGTCCAACCTGCTAACATAGAATCATAGAGTCATAGAGTTGGAAGAGACGTCATGGGCCATCCAGTCCAACCCCATTCTGCCAAGAAGCAGGAAAATTGCATTCAAAGCACTCCTGACAGATGGCCATTCAGCCTCTGTTTAAAAATTTCCAAAGAAGGAGCCTCCACCACACTTCGGGGCAGAGAGTTCCTGTTCCATCTCCCAGGAGCCTGATTTGCCTCACTTTATAGTTGCTTGAGGTTGCTTCCTCTTGCATTTTCTCCCAGGGCTGCTGCAGCTTTGCAAGAGTCTTAAAAGTTAATAGTATCAGAGTCTGCAGACGTCTTTGCAACTATTGGCTTAGAGAGCAGCTCTTTGAGTTTAGGGACCGCCTTTTCTCCCAGGGAAAGATCCCCATTTTAGATTCTCCCCTGCCTTTTCAGTTTGAGGAAAGACTTCAGACGTGCTGATGGCTAGGCAGTTAGCTCTGGGAAAACCATTGCAAGAACTAAATTGAGTAAGTGTGCCGTCGTGCTTGGGGGCTATTAGTCTTAAAAGGAGGATGGACGTGGCATCTTTCCCCCAAGGGATTGCTTCTTGCCCTCCTTTAGGAAACTGGAACTCCCAAGAACCCAAAACGATGTAAATAACTCAAAATAAGTTTTATTTGTCACAAAGTCATTTCTTCAATGCAATAAACTGGAAAACCCTAGAGGGGTGAAGGAAAACACACTTTACAGTCTCTATTAGTCCTGGGTCCAAGGGGTTTGAAGCTGAGAAGCCTCACCAGGTTTCCTCTTCCTCAATGGTTGTGAGTACCGGAGCAAAACCACAACCCCAATTCAAATGGCCTATTTTGAAGATTCAGGATCTTCCTCTGGTGCCAAAAGAACTGGCTTGAAGGCGCCTGGGTCTCCTCAGTATCGTCCAGGATGATCTGGACATAAAGCATGAGTCCCAGGGGAAAAAACCTCAGAATTGGTGCTAAGAGGTGACTTAAAACAGGGTCCTTTAAGAATGAAGTCTCTTACTCACGTCCATGTTGCAGGAACTCTCATGGCAGAATGAAAAGAAAAGGAAGTTCTCCCCTCTTGCAGGAAGAGGTGGAGCCAAACAGTGCTGATTGACAGCTACAAGTAACCAATCCATACAAATATACAGAAACATGGCAAAAAGGGGCAGGATTAAGCATGATACAACAGTTTAAATCTTACAACTAACAGTTCTATACATAGGTGGCGCCACTCGCGCCATCACAGTAAGATATATTAAGCTATAGATAGTATATATACATTATAGATAAGTATTAAGCTATATTGAGTTAATATAGATAGTGTATTGTGTATTGAGCTGTATTGAGATATTATAGATAGATATAGTTATAGAGAGAGAGTCTTCACTGCTTTGTCTCCAGAACTAACCTTAAGTTATAGATAGGGAAAAACCTGCTTTTTTCTAAACCACAACAGCTTAAGGTTAGGGTGTTAAGATTCCAGGATCTTATCTGCCATCTGGAGAAAGGGTTACCTCTGTAACTAAAGAAAAGAAATAATATTTTTGTAGCTTCATCTATTGACTGTTTGTTTGCAACTTTGATGATCTGTGCCAAGTCTTCAAGGACTTTGTATAAATAAATATCCTTTTTTGATGTTTAAAACCAGTGATAGTCTCAATTGCTGAGTATCTCAAACTTCTCAAGATAGACACTTGCAGTTCGCTCAGGCATAGAGAGAAGCACATCGCAGTTTTGTTTTTTATATCGTCTGGGCAGATGGCATAGTTCCACTGCTGAACAGCTCTCACAGTGAGGAAATTATTCCTAATGTTCAGATGGAACATCAGGAAAAGCACAAAGTACCCCTGACAGATGGCCATCCAGTCTCTGTTTAAAAGCCTCCAAGGAAGGAGCTTCCACCACATCCATATTCAAGCTGCAGGAAAATAGATTCCACCTAAATATTACAAAGAAATTTGTGATGGAAAGCGCTATTTGGGAGTGGAATATGCTTCTGCCTTGGTGTCCAATGGTGGCTCCTTCTCTGGAAGTTTTGAAGCAAAGGCTGGATGGCCAGGAGGGGTTTGATGATATCTTCCTTTATGGCAGAATGGGGTTGGACTGGATGGCCCTCCAATTCTAGGATCCTGTGACTGTCTGTGAGTGAATGAAAGAAAGGAGCCCACTTTCAGGAGATGACCAGGGGAAGTTGTCCAAGGTTTTGAGCCTTGGCTTGCCAAGGAGCGTGCTTCGGAGCGTGTTGACAAATTGTCTTAAGAGCTCCAGGCTTAATGGATGAGGGAAGTGATCAAGCGCCTGCGGTCTCATAGGTGAGCGCCGTGTACCAGCAATAACAACACGGTTTCATTAATAAATCAGGCCCCTGACTGAAGGACAGAATGTGCTCTTTGGAGGAGAAGAAAGGAGGAAGGCTGGCAACCGACAATCCCTTGATGCGCTGCCAGGAATTCTCGAACCACTGCCTTTTGCCGGCACTTTGCCCCCCAGCTCTGCTCCCTTCTTGCTTTGCTGGCTTCTCCTATGACGTGTCAGATCTCTTCCCCTTTTCCAACTTCCAAAAGTAGCAGTGAAAATTGAATGACCTCCGCAAAGAATGAGCCCAAATTGCATTGACTGTTCTCGTGGTGCAGGGACAATAATCTGGTTCTTAACATCAATAAGACCAAGGAGCTCATAGTGGACTATTGGGAATCTGAAGCTGTTAGGCTCAAAAATAACCCTCACCTGGGGGTGATTCCACAAAATATAACAGAGTGCCAAAAGCACAGTTCATGACCAGGAGAAACTTATGTCTAAAGAGCAAAGATTGGTGTCCATTCAACACAACGGAACAGGATTGCAGATCCACAACTTCATAGGATCTAACAAAACTTCCGTACAGTGGCTCTTATTTCTCATGCCAGTAAGGTAATGCTCAAGATCCTGCAAGGAAGACTCCAGCAATACATGGAGCGAGAGTTGCCAGATGTTCAAGCTGGGTTTAGAAAAGGCAGAGGAACGAGAGACCAGATTGCCAATATCCGCTGGAGAATGGAGAAAGGCAGGGAGTTTCAGAAAAACATCTACTTCTGCTTCATTGACTATTCTAAAGCCTTTGACTGTGTGGATCATAATAAATTGTGGCAAGTTCTTGGTGGGATGGGCATCCCAAGCCCCCTTCCCTCTCTCCTGAGGAATCTGTACAAGGACCAAGGAGCAACAGTCAGAACTGACCACGGAACAACAGACGGGTTCAAGATTGGGAAAGGCGTCCGGCAAGGCTGCATCCTCTCACCCAACCTTTTTAACTTGTATGCAGAACACATCATGCGAGGATGTGCGGGGCTTGAGGAATGCAAAGCTGGGGTGAAAATGGCTGGAAGAAACATTAACAACCTTAGATATGCAGATGACACCACTTTGATGGCCGAAAGCGAGGAGGAGCTGAGGAGCCTTCTAATCAAGGTGAAAGAAGAAAGCGCAAAAGCTGGGTTGCAGCTAAACATCAAAAAAACCAAGATTATGGCAACAAGAATGATTGACAACTGGGAAATAGAGGGAGAAAATGTGGAGGCCGTGACAGACTTTGTATTTCTAGGCGCAAAGATTACTGCAGATGCAGACTGTGGCCAGGAAATCAGAAGACGCTTACTTCTTGGGAGGAGAGCAATGTCCAGTCTTGATAAAATAATAAAGAGTAGAGACATCAGACTGGCAACAAAGATCCGCCTAGTCAAAGCCATGGTATTCCCTGTAGTCACCTACGGATGTGAGAGCTGGACCTTAGGGAAGGCTGAGCGAAGGAAGATCGATGCTTTTGAGCTGTGGTGTTGGAGGAAAGTTATGAGAGTGCCTTGGACTGCGAGAAGATCCAACCAGTCCATCCTCCAGGAAATAAAGCCCGACTGCTCACTGGAGGGAAGGATACTAGAGACAAAGTTGAAGTACTTTGGCCACATCATGAGGAGACAGCAAAGCCTAGAGAAGACAATTATGCTGGGGAAAGTAGGAGGTAAAAGGAAGAGGGGCCAACCAAGGGCAAGATGGATGGATGGCATCCTTGAAGTGACTGGACTGACCTTGAAGGAGCTGGGGGTGGTGACGGCCGACAGGGAGCTCTGGCGTGGGCTGGTCCATGAGGTCACGAAGAGTCGGAGATGACTGAACGAATGAACAACAACAACAACAACAACAACAACATAGTATGTTTATTAAGTTTAATGGTGAAACATTAGAAAATGTGGACCATTTCCACTACCTTGGCAGCCACCTCTCTACAAAAATCAACATTGGTACTGAAATTCAACACCGCCTGAGCTCTGCAGTGCAGCTTTTTTCAGAATGAAGCAGAGTGTGTTTGAGGACCGGAACATCCGTAGGGATACTGTTCTGTCGTGCGCTGGGCCTGTAACAGTTGTTTTTTCTATAGGACGTATACTCTAAGCCCAGCGGGAAGCCAGGGCTCCTCAAAGAGTGGTTCTCAGGGATTTTTCTGAAGTGATGGTCTTTAGAGTCTTTAATGATACAACAAAGTCTTTATTATGGAACAAACAACAAATCTTCAATGGTTCAAACAACACTTCAAAGCTTTCTTAGTCTAGTCCTCAATGGGCTGGTACCTGACTTTAATTAACTGTACTTTCTCTGTAGGAAAAAAACCCTATTTAACCTCTCCCAGGCTGTTTACTATCTATGCCTTATCAGTGTGGGTCCTACTACCGATTCCAAATGCGTCTGGGTATCGAGTAGACCTACCAGCCGAGGCTTGTAGATATTTCAGATGGAGTTCCGTGGATCTGTAATGCTGTCCTCCCTCAGAGAATTATTTGAAAACTTCAGGGCTGTTTTCCCTCTGATTGCTGTGAGGCTGTGAGGCTGTGAGCTCTCAGCCAGAGCCTTGGGACCTTTTCCCTGGAATTTCTATTTCTGTTTCCCCGGATGTTCTTGAGAAAAGAAGCTTTTCTAAGGGACGAGCTGGTCTACGTCCTATAGTTCAGCTTCCTTATGGGAGACTGCCCAAAATGGCTCCTTTCCCTCCCAGAGCCCTAAACAAGGGGCGGAACCAAAGCTTAATTATGATGGACAGGAGGCCTGCCCTATGACTGCAAACAGATAACAGAAAGAAAATAAAGTTGGAGCTCCTGATACAGCCGTACCAGCAGAGATACCAAGGTGCTTGTTTATAAAGCTATTGTCTTCCCAACCCTTCTATACGTTTGTGAGATGTGGACCATCTACAGACGTCACATTCAACTCCTGGAACGATTCCATCAGTGCTGGCTCCGGAAAATCCTGCAAATCTCTTGGGAAAACAAGTGGACAAATGTCAGCATGCTGGAAGAAGCAAAGACCACCAGCATTGAAGCGATGCTCCTCCGCCATCAACTCCACTGGACCAGCCATGCTGTCCAGATGCCCTACCACCGTCTCCCAAAGCAAGTTCTTGTTGTTGTTGTTGTTGCTATCCGGCAGATGGTACAGGGTGATAAAGACAAGGACAAACAGACTGAGAGATAGCTTTCATCCTAGAGCTGTAACTATACTTTACTCCATAGTTTCGTATTGATGTGGCATTGGGAGCTGTGCAGTGGTGGTGGGAGTGTGGAGGGGTGGGTTTGTTGTTTTGTGGTGTGTGCTGGGGAAGGCACTTAATTTTGCTGTGCAATACCACAATGACAAATAAAGCTATTCTATTCTTTTCTATTCTATGCACCTTGAGAAGGAGAAGCCACCTGAAAAGGGCAAAGGACCTAGAACCCGGGTAAAAGGCTGGAGACGGAACCCGACACAGGAACAAGCGACCAAAGCAATGCCACCTTTATTTCACAAAAACTGATTCTGAGCCTTCAAGGTGACTTCCAAAAAATTAAACAATGACACATCCACAACTTAATCAAGTCAAGTAACTGCCATGGTAAAAGGCTGAAATCATGCCAAGCTACTCACGGAAAAGGATAAAATTAAATCAACGTGAGGAACGCTTTTTTTGCAAACCACAAGGGAGCATTGTTCCATATTTATATTATATATAAATGTAAAATTCCAAGCTGTATCCCAAGCAATCATAAAAATCAGGTGCTCTTTCATCATCTGGGCGGAGGCCACAAGGGGGTGCTAGAGAGAAAAGGATAGTCCATTTTACAGAGGAGGAAGTTGAAGGAGAAAAACCATTTCCCCTCTTTTTCCTAGTTATCCTTCCTCCCCATTTCCCGTTTCATAAAGAGGGTTGTTTCCATGATGGGGACAAGGGTGGGGGGAATAACAGTAAAACAGAAGGAAATGGTATTGATATTGACAAGCTGGAATGTGTCCAGAGGAGGGCGACTAAAATGATCAAGGGTCTGGAGAACAAGCCCTATGAGGAGCGGCTTAAGGAGCTGGGCATTTTTAGCCTGAAGAAGAGAAGGCTGAGAGGAGACATAATAGCCATGTATAAATATGTGAGAGGAAGCCACAGGGAGGAGGGCAAGCTTGTTTTCTGCTTCCCTGGAGACTAGGACACGAAACAATGGCTTCAAACTATAAGAAAGGAGATTCCATCTGAACATGAGGAAGAACTTCCTGACTGTGAGAGCCGTTCAGCAGTGGAACTCTCTGCCCCAGAGTGTTGTGGAGGCTCCTTCTTTGGAAGCTTTTAAACAGAGGCTGGATGGCCATCTGTCAGGGGTGATTTGAATGCAATATTCCTGCTTCTTGGCAGAATGAGGTTGGACTGGATGGCCCATGAGGTCTCTTCCAACTCTTTGATTCAATGATTCTATGGTTTTATCCCTTCGACCCAGCTTCCACCCCTGTAAAATGGACTATCCTACTCTCTCTCTCTTTAGCACCCCCTTGTGGCCTCCACCAGGATAATGGAACACTACCAAATGTTGAGCTGGGAGAAACCTCCGAAAGCCATCCAGTCCAACCCTCTTCTGCCATTCAAGCCAGTGGTTCCCAATCTGTGGGTCCCCAGGTGAATTGGGTTACAAGTCCTGTCAGGAGAACTGTAAAAATGTGCAAAATTTTATCTGTTCATTGTATGTATTTGGGTTATGTATGTATAAGTAAGTTTGTATCTTTAATTGCTGAAATGCTTGTGATGTGGTTTTGGTTAATTGGGTGCAGGTGGATCTAATTACTGTGGTTATAATGTGTTGCATCTGCCTGCAGCCAGCAGCAGCCTTCAGCAGCTTTCAGCGTCCCTCAGCGTTCTGCTATTGCTATAGCTTTGAGCTTTTGGAGAAGCTATGGCGTTTTGGAGTTTGGGACTCTAAATGTTTTGTTTAGGGTCTGATATCTGATGCAAGATGTTTGTTTTCTTACTTTTGATGTTTTCCACTATGAATTTATAATAAAGAAAGACTCTGCTAACAGGTTATGGGCCCAGAACGCTGCATAATGCGCATGTCTGAGGTAAATATGTGGTGGAACATTAAGAAGTTTTTGAAGGCATTTTTTGTTGGAATCTTCTGTTCCTGGCTGTTTTGATCAGCAGTGAGGTTTAAAGTGATGGCTTGCTGCTGTACACTAAACCTTGGAGGATTTGCCTTCAGAGAAATCAAGAAGATTTATGGCTTGCTATGTTGGAAAATTTGCCTTCTACGTGCCTGAGCAGCAAGGGCCAACTAAGTTGCTTTCCTGTCTTGCCTTGCACAGAGGTGTTTTCAACAAAAGTTTCAGAAGCCTAAAGAAGAAGAAAACAGTTTGTGTGTCAGACCCTGTGTTTGGATTCCAGAGAATTACTGCAAAGATATTGGACTGCTAGAAGCCAATTTTACTTGAAGTAGTGAATATAAATTGGCTGAGCTTAAACCCGGGTGTACTGGGGGTCTTTTCTTTTGGTGCAGTGAGTATTTTTGTTTCTGGACTTTTTGGGACTTTAAAGTGAAATACCACAATGGCTTTGCCGCCTCTTCAAGTTGGTTCACTCCCTTTTGATAAACTTTCTGAAAGTAACTGGCTCAGTTGGAGCGTCAGATTTAAAGCTTTTCTTGTTTCTCAGAATTTATGGGACATAATTGAGAACTTGCCAGCTCAATTAACTCCTGCGGATCAACATAAAGATGAAAGAGCTTTGGCACTTCTTCAATTGTCTGTGTCAGATTCTTTGTTGGTGCATCTTCATAATATTCTGCATGCGCAAACTGCGTGGAATTTGTTTAAAGATATGTTTCAGAGACAATCAAGCGGTTCGAAGATAATTCTTATGAGGCAGCTGTTTAACCTCAAACATGAGGAGGGCTCTCCAGTTCAAACTCATGTTACAAGAGTTGTGGCTCTTTTTTCGGAGTTGAGAGCAAGAGACATTATTTTTCCCCCTGAGCAACAAGCGTTAATCTTGATGGGATCTCTATCTCGCCCTTTTTATGCGTTCATGGACTCTCTTCATGGAATTCCTGACAGGGATCTCACGATACCTTTTATTTCAGGAAAAATTATGGAATTTGAGGCTCAACGCAAATTGAGGAGTTTTGCTCCTATACAGAAAAGTTCAAGTTCTGGGACTGCTTCTAATGACACTGCTTGTGTTGCTAAGCCAAAATCGCAAATTGTGTGCTTTAAATGTAAAAAGAAAGGGCATTATGCTAAGAATTGCAAACAGAATCAAGGACAATGGAGAAACAAGCAAGTGGAAAGACCTAGTTCTTCAAAGGACTTACAGCATGCTTTCCTGGTGACCTCTAAGAAGGATATAATGAACTCTTTTATTATAGATTCAGGCTGTTCTCAGCATTTGGTAAAAACTAAAGAACTGTTGACAAATGTGAGAGACTCTGATATAAATTTTATTTCTTTAGCTGATGATAGAAAAGTTAAAGTATTTTCTTGTGGTGATCTTTATATTGACAGTCTGAAATGTACTCTTGAGAATGTGTACTATGTACCCAATATTATGTATAATATTCTCAGTGTTAACAAACTTCTAGATGAAGATTTTGAGATTTCTTTGAAGAAGGATAAGTCTAAGTTAATTGACTTTCAAGGTAATGAAGTACAGCTGAGACAAGAGAAGGGATTTTTTGTTTTAAAGTCTGCTAAAAATGTGTCAGCTTGCATTAAGCAGATACCTGATAATCCCAGGCCATTACACGACAAATGTATTCATGAATTTCACAGGAAAATGGGTCATTTGTCATGGCAGTATCTAAGACAAACAGCTGAGTTGTGTAAAATTCCTATTCAAGGATGTAAGAATTTTCTAGATTGTGAAATTTGTGCAGCAGAAAATCTTAAGAAAGCTCCTATAGCAAAATACAGTGCTAGAGTTTCAAAAAGGATCTTAGAGCTTATACATATTGATGTATCTGGTCCTCATCCTACTTCTGTAGGCGGGTCAAAATATTTTTTGATTTTGGTGGATGATTTTTCAAGGCTGAAGTTCACCTTCTTTCTAAGAACTAAAGGTGAAGTTTTTCAAAAAATTTCTGCTTGGCTGAAGCTAATGCAAACACAGTTTCCTGAGTATCCAGTACAGGCTTTTCAAAGTGATCGTGGTGCAGAGTTTATGTCCAAACAAATGAAACATTTGCTTGAAAAGTTTGGCATAGTTCACAGGTTAACAAATCCTTACTCACCTAGTGAAAATGGGGTTGCAGAAAGGTGGATAGGTGTTCTAAAAATTGTAGCTAGAAAAATGTTAAGAGATGCTAATTTATCTGATGGATTGTGGGCTGAAGCTGTGGCAAATGCTACTTTTGTGCTCAATCGTTCTTTTTGCAAAAGTGTCAATAGTATTCCTTATCTGTTGTTTTTTGGGAAAACTCCTGATTTGAGTTCAATCAGAGTTTTTGGAAGTGACTCATATGTCTTAATTCCTTCTCAACAAAGACATAAGAAGGATTCTATTTGGAAGAAATTGAAATATCTAGGCCCTGCTTCTGAGTCAAAAGGTTGGAGATTTTGGTGTGGTAATAATAGGGTGTTAGTTTCTAAAAGTGTAAAGTTTCAACAACACAGTGGTTGGGATAGGATTCATTCAAATAAGGAAGTGTTTCTGCCTTTTAACACTACTCAAATGCACACACCACTAACCACACAGCCAACTACACAACAAGTTTCACAGCAACCTGCTACACAAGTGCAATCAGTTTCACAACAGTCTGCACAGCAAGATATACAACCAAGCACATCTCATGATACACATTTTGGTTCACAAGTGCAAGTGAAGCAAGAATCTGTTTCTAGTCAGTTACAAAGCAGTAGTCCTGTAATTAAAAGGACAGAATCTCAGAAGAGAAAAGCTGAAGCTGAATCCTCTAGTTCACAAAGTACTAGCTCTAGTAATTCAGAGACTGATGAGACTGATGGAGGAGATAGTACTAGGACCATTCCTAGACGTAGTTCTAGGATAACTAAGGGTATACCTCCAAAGAGATATCATTGTGAAGTTGTGAAAGTACAAGACCATGACTGGTCTGAACCTCAAAGTTATAAAGAGATGTTGAATAGAGAAGAGACTGAAAGAAAGCTTTGGTTAAAAGCAATGCAAAGTGAATTTGATTCTTTGAAAAATTTGCAAGTCATGGAGAAATCTAAAACAGTTGATAATGCAAAGGTTCTAAGTTGTCGTTGGGTGTATAGACGTAAACAAACAAAGGATGGTGGTTATTTGTACAAAGCCAGATTAGTTGCTAGAGGTTTTGAACAGATATATGGAGAAAATTTTAATGAGATATTTAGCCCTACAGTATCTGGTGAAGCACTAAAAATAACCCTTGCAATTGCCAGTAATAGAAATTTAAAAGTTAAACATTTTGATGTGAATACTGCATACCTTCATGCAGATTTAGAGGAAAAAGTTTATATTTCTGCTATTCCAGGTTTTGAATCTGATCTTCCTGATGGGACTTATCTTCTTAAAAAAAGTCTTTATGGTCTCAAACAAAGTGCAAGAAATTGGAACTTACATTTAGACAAAGTGTTGACAAAGTTAAATTTTGTTGCAAATAGTTTTGATCCTTGTTTGTACTCAAAAGGAAGTGGAGATACACAAATGTTTATTATAATTTATGTGGATGATGTGTTATGTATTGGATCTGAAGAACAAATTGAGGAAGTTTTTCAGAATTTAAGCAAAGTATTGAAAATCAAAAATCTTGGAGATGTTAATAGATATCTTGGCATAAATATTGCTAGAAATGAAACTGGTTTTGAATTAAACCAAACTGATAAGATTTATGATCTTTTGAAAAGAACCAGAATGGAAAATGCAAACACTGTTAATACTCCTATGGCTCTTCAGTTCTTACAACATGTAGATGGAGAAGTGTTTGATAACAATTTTATTTATCGTTCAGTTCTTGGTTCTTTATTGTATATTGCAAACAATACTAGGCCCGACATTTCGTTTTCTGTTGGTATCCTAAGTCAAAGGATTCAAAATCCTTCACAAACAGACTGGGCCGGAGTAAAAAGAGTTTTAAGATATTTAAAGCAAACAGCTGAAAAAATATTCAGAATTTGCCCAAATGACAAACAGTCTTTGGAAATCCATTGCGATAGTTCATTCGCTAATTTAAAAGGAAATAAATCTGTCACAGGATTTATAATAAAATATGCCAATACACCAGTTTGCTGGAAAAGTAGAAAACAAAACTTAGTTGCTTTAAGCACAGGAGAAGCTGAGTTTTCAGCATTATCTGATGCCTTGACATCAGTAGAGTGGATTGAATCTCTGATTAAAAATATGAACATTGATTTGGAATTACCAATACAGGTGTATGTAGATTCTCAAACTTGCATCGCATTGTGTAAGAGTCAAAATTTAAAAACGAAATCTAGATATATCAATGTTAGATATTCTAACGTGCAACAATTTGTAAAGAACAAAAGAATTGTTCTTAACTATGTGTCTTCTGTTGAAAATGTTGCAGATATTTTGACGAAGCCTCTTACATGTGATAAACATAACCAATTTTGTGAAAGACTGAATTTATGATTATATAAATATGAACTGATATAATTTTGTGGAGGAGTGTCAGGAGAACTGTAAAAATGTGCAAAATTTTATCTGTTCATTGTATGTATTTGGGTTATGTATGTATAAGTAAGTTTGTATCTTTAATTGCTGAAATGCTTGTGATGTGGTTTTGGTTAATTGGGTGCAGGTGGATCTAATTACTGTGGTTATAATGTGTTGCATCTGCCTGCAGCCAGCAGCAGCCTTCAGCAGCTTTCAGCGTCCCTCAGCGTTCTGCTATTGCTATAGCCTTGAGCTTTTGGAGAAGCTATGGCGTTTTGGAGTTTGGGACTCTAAATGTTTTGTTTAGGGTCTGATATCTGATGCAAGATGTTTGTTTTCTTACTTTTGATGTTTTCCACTATGAATTTATAATAAAGAAAGACTCTGCTAACAAGTCCCAGAAATCCCAGCCAGTTTACCAACTGTTAGGATTTCTGGGAGTTGACGGACAAAACACCTGGCGACCCACAGGTTGAGAACCATGAGATGGTCATTCAGAGAAGGCAATTTCATCAGACTTCCAGGGAGAACTTGGTAGGTTCTTCCTGACTACCATCTACACATACACAGACATGGGCAGTCAGTTGTGAAGCTACCCTATTGCTCCTGAAATCAGACCTAACTGGGAAATAAACCCTAGCATGATGCTCATAATATAAGCCCTATCCCCAAAATAAGCCCCAGTTAAGGTTGTCAGCCAGACGAACATATTTAGTATATTGTCGAAGGCTTTCATGGCCGGAATCACTAGGATGTTGTAGGTTTTTTCGGGCTATATGGCCATGTTGGAGAAAATGCCTCTAGAACATGGCCATATAGCCCGAAAAAACCTACAACAACATTTAGTATGTTTGTTGCAACACACAACGAACATATTGAAATATTAAAAAATAATAACAATAATAATAATATACTTAAAATAAATGATAATATAAGTTATAATTAAGCATTTGCAAATACACAACTGGGCACCTTTGGATTAGAGTGAGCATTTTGAACTAAATAATAATAATAATAATAATAATAATAATAATAATAATAATGAAAAGTTGATAAGGAAAAGACCTGTTGATGGCTCATGAATGGAATCCTGAAGAAGGAGACGGAAGAAGGCCTGATTCTTGCAGCCCAGGAGTAAACCATCAGAACCAATGCCATTAAGGTCAGGATTGAAAAATGAGCTGATGACCCAAAATGCAGACTGTGCAAGGAAGCTGAGGAAACCATGGATCATCTCCTTAGCTGCTGCAAGAAAATTGCACAGACGGACTACAAACAGAGGCACAACTCTGTGGCCCAAATGATTCACTGGAACTTATGTCACAAGTACCACCTGCCAGTAGTAAAGAATTGGTGGGATCATAAACCCACAAAGGTTGTGGAAAATGAACATGCAAAAATACTGTGGGACTTTTGAATCCAGACTGACAAAGTTTTGAAACACAACATGCCAGGCATCATGACTGTGGAAAAGAAAAAAGTTTGGATTATTAATGTCACCATTCCAGGTGACAGTCACATTGAGGAAAAACAACAGGAAAAACTCAGCCATTTTCAGGACCTCAAAATCGAACTACAGAGGCTCTGGCATAAACCAGGACAGGTGGTCTCAGTGGTCATTGGCACTGTGCTGGTACAGCTGTACCAAAAGCTCCAACTTCCTTTTCTTTCTTTGAGTGTTTGCATGTATTCCAAAGTTCCATGCATTTTGCAATAAGGTGGCTTCCCTTGGTTTGCAATTATAGGGCCAATGACCCATCAATCATTGTTAAGTTTTGGTTCCGCCCCTTTCCCCAGGGCTCCGGAAGGAGAGGGAACCATTTCAGGTCAGTCTTGCATTGGAAAGCTTAGCTACAGGACTTGGATTAGCTCCACCTGTAGAGAAGCTTCATTTCTCATAGCATCCGGGGAAAATTCCGGGGGGAAACAGTTCCAAAGGACTCCAGCTGGAAATTCTACAAAGCCTTGACTGGTAGATCTACTTGAGACCCAAGAAGCAATTTGGAGCCGGGAGTAGAGCCCACACCAGCAAAGTTTAGAAAGTAGATTGCCCAAGGAGGGGTTAAAAAGGGTTTTCCTCTTAAAGAAAAGAAACAGTTCACGAAGCCAGTTGCCTGTCCCTTATGGACAAGATTAAGAAAGCCACCAGTTGATTCAAAGCCTTGAAGCATTTGTTTAATTTGTTGAAGATCTAAGAAGTATTTGATTGTTTGTTGAAGACTTAAGCAATAACAAAGGACTTTGTTAAACCTTTCAAGCTTTTAAAGGCTCTGTGTAGGAAAATCCTTAGGGCCTCTCAGCTGAGGCACCCCGGCTTCCCGCTGGGCACAAAGAGCACGTCCTGTTCAAAAGCCAATTGCTATAGGCCCAGCACATGACAGCACAGTAAATAATAATATAAATTATAATTTAAGTATTTGTAAATACTTAAGCAGACACCTTTGGATGAGAGAGAGAGAGTGTGTTGTACATGAATTGGCTATAAATCAATCCAGCCAAGGCAGTTTCTTTCCTGCAAAGCAACAAGTCTCCATTTCGCCCGGCATTATTTCCCTCCTCTCTCCTTCGGCTTGCTGATTGAACTGCTTTGATTTCTTAGCTAGCACTTCATTCTGCTCAAGCTGTTTAATTAATTAATAGATACCTTTTATTAATCAATATGTATAACAAAACACAACACTTAACACATAAAACTAAACAGAAACAGATTCCAGCTGGGACTGTGTTTTTGTTTTTGCCGGCTCTCCGCGTGCCAACCTGGATTGTTTTCTCCCTTGGCTGTTGTTGAAACTCCTTAACCAAATACATATTTCCTATTCTGTGCACACAGCAATCTGAATAACTGCATGCACATTCGTGCCGTGAACCATGCACTTCAGAGAGAGATCCTTATCTGGGGAGGAGAGGAGATGTGTTTTCCATTGAGGCCCAAATATGCTCTTGGAAGGCCCTCTGAATTCTGCCATTAAAGCCTAGATGAAGCAGTCCCTCCTTTGCATTGTCCTGAATCTTCCCCATTGGCGCCTGCGTGTCTCAACACAATGTTGTTCATCATCATCATCATCATAGGCTATCACTTGTCACCGAGTATGGTTGCCTTCCACATGTAGGGTCTTGGCAGTAGGTCCTAGTCTTGATCTACAAGTTGTATCTCAGTGAGGACATCGATTTCCAGATGGAAGGCACTCCTGACAAGGATTGGCTTGATGTGCCTTCTTCCTCTTGACATGTTTCTCCTTCTCACCCTGCATTCATGCCTCTTCAAATTCCACAGCACTGTTGGTCACAGCTGACTCCCAGTTAGAAAACTTGAGAACCAGAGCTTCCCAGTTCTCTCTTGATGTCTATGCCACAGTTTTAAGATTGGCTTTAAGCCCATCTTTCAATATATTTTCCTGTCCACCAACATTCTGTTTTCCATTCTTGAGTTGAGACTAAGGCAACTGCTTTGGGAAATGGTGGTCTCTGGGCATTTGAATAACAGTGGAGTTGGTGGCAAAGGATGTGTTATTGCCCCAATCTTATTCTCCATTAACATCACTATGGTACTGCACCTTGTTGATGGGAAGCTTACCACCGGTGTGGAAATCATCTATCCGACAGATGGCAAGCTATTTAACCTCAGCAGACTGAAAGCCAAAACCAAGGCCAAGACAACATTTGTTACAGAATTCCAATATGCTGATGATAACGTAGTCTGTGTGCATTCAGAAGAAGACCTACAAGCCACTCTAAACACCTTTGTGGAAGCATATGATAAGCATGGCCTCTCACTGAACATTGAGAAAACCAAACTGCTCTTTCGGCAGGCACCAGCCAATCCCTCTACAATGCCAGAAATACAATTTAATGGTGTAAAGTTAGAAAATGTTGACTATTTCTGCTAACTTGGAGGCCACCTCTCCACAAAAGCCAACATTGACACTGAAATACAACACCGCCTGAACTCTGCGTGTGCAGCTGATCCCCAACCCATCTAAAACACAGACATGTGCTTTTCATCTCAAGAACAGAGAAGCATCCCGAGCTCTAAAGATCACCTGGGAAGGAATCCCACTGGAGCATTGCAGCACACCCAAGTATCTGGGAGTCACTCTGGACTGTGCCCTGACCTACAAGAAGCACTGCCTGAACATCAAGCAAAAAGTGGGTGCTAGAAACAATATCATACGAAAGCTGACTGGCACAACCTGGGGATCACAACCAGACACAATGAAGACATCTGCCCTTGCGCTATGCTACTCTGCTGCTGAGTATGCATGCCGATGTGTGGAACACATCTCACCATGCTAAAACAGTGGATATGGCTCTTAATGAGACATGCCTCATTATCACGGGGTGTCTGTGCTCTACACCACTGGAGAAATTACACTGTTTAGCCGGTATTGCACCACCTGACATCCACTGCGAAGTAGCAGCCAATAGTGAAAGGACCAAGGCAGAGACACCTCCAGCTCATCCCCTGTTTGGGTATCACCCAGCACTTCAATGACTTAAATCAAGAAATAGTTTTCTAACATCTACAGAGACACTCGCTGGAACACCTCAGCAAGCGAGAGTCCAAAAGTGGCAGGCTCAAACCCAGAACCTCAATCAATGGCTGATACCAAATGGGAAACTCCCCCCTGGGCACACAGAAGACTGGGCGACTTGGAAGGTGCTGAACAGACTGCGCTCTGTCACCACGAGATGCAGAGCCAATCTCAAGAAATGGGGCCACAAAGTGGAATCCACGACATGTGAGTGTGGAGAAGAGCAAACCAGAGACCACCTGCTGCAATGCACCCTGAGCCCTGCCACATGCACAATGGAGGACCTTCTTGCGGTAACACCAGAGGCACTCCAAGTGGCCAGATACTGGTCAAAGGACATTTAATCAACTACCAAGCTTGAAAATTTTGTTTTGTCTGTTTGTTTGTTTTGTTCTGTTAGAAATGTAATACAATGGTCTGGTTGCCCCTGACATGATAAATAAATAAATATTCTGACTCTTCATGACCTCATGGACCTGCCCACGCCAGAGATATAGAATTATGGAGTCATAAGATGCTAGATTTGGAAGAGACCCCCAAGGGACATCGAAACCAACTGCCTTCTGCAGGAAAACACAACCCAGTCCTCCAAACAGATGACCATCCAGCCTCAGTTTCAAAACCTCCAGACTAGGAGACTCCATCAGACTCCCAAGAAGAAGCAGATTCCACTCTCAAATAGCTTTGACCATCAGGAAGTTCTTCCTAATGTTTAGGTGGACTCTCTCTTCCATTGCTCCACAGAAAACAAGCTAGCTCCCTTCTCAATGTGAGTGACTTCCTTTGCAATATTGAAACATGGTTGTCATGTCCTCTCTTCACCTTCTCCAGGCTAAACATCACTAGTTTCCTAAGCAGATACTTATAGGGCAAGTACATCTTGGTGTTGCCACAAGCAGAAATTAGTGGAAAGTGCAGAACAAACAATTGTCCTGTAAAATAAGAATAAATAAGGGAATTTGCCCCAGTTCTTAGATCATTTTTGGCTGTCCAATCTATTGCTACAGTGATGCCTCCATTGCCATTGTGTCACCAGCAGGGGTCAGCAAAGGACTTTTCTTCCCCTTTTCAACTCATTGCAGCAGCAGCAGCATCTACACTGTTGAATCAATGCACTTTAACCACCATGGCTCAATACGATGGAATCATAGCAGCGTGCATTTCTACAAGTGCTGTCAAAGAGTGTCTCCTTAAACTACAAAAGTTCAATAGTCAAAACAGAGTCTTAAATGCAAAGGCAAAGTTTCCAAGGTCCAAAGGCAAATAACATGAAGTATAATCCACAAGCATGGGTCAAACAAGAATCCATGGAAGCATGACAGAGTCCTAAAGAGCCGAAAGCTTTCCCTCAAAAGCCGAGGCAATTCCAGATAAGTTAACAGGGTGTAAGCAAAGTTGCACTGACAAAGTCAGTGCATGCCAGACTAATCTGATCTCTTTTTTCGATAGAGTTACAAGCTGAGTAGATGCGGGGAATGCCGTGGATGTGGTGTACCTGGATTTCAGGAAGGCCTTCGACAAGGTCCCCCATGACCTTCTGGCAAGGAAACTAGTCCAATGTGGGCTAGGCAAAAGTACGGTGAGGTGGATCTGGAATTGGTTAAATGGACGAACCCAGAGGGTGATTCTCCCCAATGCTTCCTCTTCATCTTGGAAAGAAGTGACAAGTGGAGTGCCGCAGGGTTCCGTCCTGGGCCCAGTCCTGTTCAACATCTTTATTAACGACTTAGATGAAGGGCTAGAAGGCATGATCATCAAGTTTGCAGACGACACCAATTTGGGAGGGATAGCCAATACTACAGGTGACAGGAGCAGGATTCAAAACGATCTTGACAGATTAGAGAGATGGGCCGAAAATAAAAAAAAAGGAAGTTCAACAGGGACAAATGCAAAATACTCCACTTTGGCAGGAAAAACCAAATGCAAAGATACAGAATGGGGGACAATGCCTGGCTCGAGAGCAGTACGTGTGAAAAAGACCTTGGAGTCCTCATGGACAACAAGTTAAACATGAGCCAACAATGTGATGTAATGGCAAAAAAGGCCAATGGGATTTTGGCCTGCATCAATAGGAGTATAGTGTCTAGATCTAGGGAAGTAATGCTACCCCTCTATTCTGCTTTGGTTAGACCACACTGGAATATTGTGTCCAATTCTGGGCACCACAATTCAAGAGAGATATTGACAAGCTGGAATGTGTCCAGAGGAGGGCGACTAAAATGATCAAGGGTCTGGAGAACAAGCCCTATGAGGAGCGGCTTAAGGAGCTGGGCATGTTTAGCCTGAAGAAGAGAAGGCTGAGAGGAGACATCATAGCCATGTATAAATATGTGAGATGAAGCCACAGGGAGGAGGGAGCAAGCTTGTTTTCTGCTTCCTTGGAGACTAGGACACGGAACAATGGCTTCAAACTACAAGAGAGGAGATTCCATCTGAACATGAGGAAGAACTTCCTGACTGTGAGAGCCGTTCAGCAGTGGAACTCTCTGCCCCGGAGTGCGGTGGAGGCTCCTTCTTTGGAAGCTTTTAAACAGAGGCTGGATGGCCATCTGTCAGGGGTGATTTGAATGCAATATTCCTGCTTCTTGGCAGAATGGGGTTGGACTGGATGGCCCATGAGGTCTCTTCCAACTCTTTGATTCTATGATTCTATGGATTCTATGATTCTATGAAAGGGTTGACTTCAATCAGATCATTAAATATGCTTTTCTAGCATGAAAGCATTGTGCTGACCTCGAACTTCCCGTTGGTTAGCAAGCCAAGTGCTTCGGCGTACCATTAATTGCAACGGTCCTCCCTAACCAAATCCCTATCACCTTCAAGGCCGAATAACTCATTATCCTGGGACTGGCCAGCCTGGGAATCGACAGGAATCAACCCCTCCACCTGCAGCTGTGAAGTTTCACTCAAATCATGACCATCTTCAAAAACAACATTCCTTTCCCTGGGAAACTGAAACGCCGCCTCATCTTCAGTATCAGCATTGTCTGCATCAACAACAGGGACATGTTCAGAAATCTGTAACCCATCATCCTCCTTGTCCTGAGGAAACTCAGGCTCAGAAAGCTCAGGCTCAGACTGAGCCACAACACATGACTGCATGGAGCACCGTTACCTTCCCGCCGGAGCGGTACCTATTGATCTACTCACATTGGTATGTTTTTGAACTGCTAGGTTAGTAGAAGCTGGGGCTAACAGCGGGAGCTCACGCCGCTCCCCGGATTCAAACCTGTGACCTTTCAGTCAGAAGTTCATCAGCTCAGTGCTTTAACCCACTGCACCCCCAGGGAGATGGAGCGGAATATAAATAACGTATATTATTACCAAGGTCTGCTTCTTCTAGGTGTTTCACTCTGTCTTTGGGATGAAATAGACTCAAATCTACAAAAGCCAATGCCACCCATTTTATTTCTCAGAATTGGATGGAAGATTGGGTAGTTAAAATGCTCACAATAGTAGAAACAGACAAGTTAACCGTGTTGCTAGGGGCAAAACGAGTGATGACTTTATGAAAGATTGGGAGCTGTGCATTAAATTTTTACTCGAGAGTGGAGAAAAGATAATGCTCGCAGGCTTAGAAAACCTGTAAAATTTATTATAGTGAGTTGGCGGGTTAATAAATCAATATGTAATGGTAGGAATCTAGCTCAAGTATTCACCTACGCTTCTCTCCAGAAAGCAGAAACTCACCTTTTTTTAGCTTGTGTGTGTATTCATTCACATAGATAGATAGATAGATAGATAGATAGATAGATAGATAGATAGATAGATAGACAGACACACACACATATACATACACACATGTATATCCGTGTGTGTGTGGGCTCATTTGTGTGAATACAGTATATATGATGTGGAGTGTGTGTGTGTGTGTGTGTATATATATGGAATGTATATGTGTGTGTATACACACACACACACACACATATATATATGGTTTTGTTTTGATTGTTTTTTATTGTGTCAGGAGCGACCTGAGAAACTGCAAGTCGCTTCTGGTGTGAGAGAATTGGCCGTCTGCAAGGACGTTGCCCAGGGGATGCCCGGATGATTTGATGCTGGAGGCTTCTCTCATGTCCCTGCATGAGGAGCTGGAGCTGATAGAGGGAGCTCATCTGCCTCTTCCCCAGATTCGAACCTGTGACCTGTCGGTCTTCAGTCCTGCCGGCACAGGGGTTTAACCCACTGCGCTACCAGGGGCTCCTACATATATATATGGTGTGTGTGTGTGTGTGTGTGTGTGTGAAATGTGAAATGCTTGTCTTTGTAGTGTAAGTTTCCTATCGTTGTGCATACTTCATTTAAGAAGTCCAGCAGGATCCCTTTGCATTGTGTGTTTAGATGTGTATGAATACCAAAGGGTGCAGCTATACTATAGAACTAATGAACTCTGTCTGAATTCGGATGTCCCAGAGGAGTTTGGCATGTTCATTCTCTGTAACTTTTTCCATCTTGTGATCCCACCAGTTCTTTGTCACAGGCAGGTGGTATTTATGGCACAAGTTCCAATGAATCATCTGAGCAATGGTGTTATGCCTCTGCTTGTAGTCTGTCTGTGTGATCTTCTTGCAGCAGCTGAGGATGTGATTCATCGTTTAGTCTGCTTCCTTGCAGAGTCTACTTTTGTAGACTTTTCAATTCTGGCTTGGATGGCCTTGGTTCGAATGGCTTGTTCTTGGGTTGCCAGAATCAGGCCCTCCTTTGTCTCCTTTTTCAGAGTTCCATTAGTGAGCCACAGCCATGTTTTTTCTTTTGTCAATTTGGATCTGAATTTTTCCCAGGAACTTCCCACGGAGAGTCTTCTTTGGCCAGTTTTCTGCTCTGGATTGTGTTTTTTACAGTATTCCCTCTTTGTCTTTTGCACTTGAAGCAGTTTACTACTCTTGACTTCCCTCAATGTTGGTTCTTGACTGCCTTTCCTATCATCTGCCAGGGCGTGTTTCTCTTCTTCTACCCTTTGTTTCACTTGCAGAAGCCCTCTTCTCTCTGCCTCCTGATTTTCTGGGCAGGTCAAGTCTGTCGACATCACTACGTGGGTGTAATGCGTAGTGGATTGTCATCCGTTTTCTTGTTTATCTGTCCAGATCCTCCAGCTCTGCTTGTGTCCAATTCACAATCCCAGCAGTGTATCTAATGATGGGGATGGCCCAGGGGATGAGAGCCTTTGTCGTATTTCCACCATTTAATTTGCTCTTCAAAACCTTTCTGACTCTTTGGATATATTCTTTGCTGACCACATTTTTCACTTGCCCATGCTTGATATTGTCCAATTGTAGTATGACCAGATTTTTATAGGCTTCAGGCTGATTGCACTTTATGGTTTGTCCGTTTGGCATCTCTATGCCCTCGCTTTGTGTAATTTTCCCTTTCTTTAATGCCACTGTGGCACATTTGTCTAGGCCAAACTCCATACTGATGTCAGTGCTGAAGATTTTGACTATGTTGGTCAGTGACTCGATTTCAGTTTCTGATTTTCCATAAAGCTTTAGATCATCCATGTACAGCAAGTGAGAAATTTTTGGTGAATTTCGTGCTGTCTGGTAGCCTAGGTTTGTTTTAGGATTATTATTATTATTATTATTATTATTATTATTATTATTATTATTATTATTATTCTATATCTCACTTTTTCTCTCCGCAAAGGAGACTCAATGTTATTTATTATTTATTTATCGTGTCATCCACAACCAGAACATTGTATTACATTTCTAACAGAACAAAACAAACAAACAGATTAAAAAAAACAACACAAATTTTGCAAACTTGGTAGCTGATTAAATGTCCTTTGACCAGTATCTGGCCACTTGGAGTGCCTCTGGTGTTGCTGCAAGAAGGTCCTCCATTGTGCATGTGGCAGGGCTCAGGTTGCATTGCAGCAGGTGGTCTGTGGTTTGCTCTTCTCCACACTCACATGTCGTGGATTCCACTTTGTGGCCCCATTTCTTAAGATTGGCTCTGCATCTCGTGGTGCCAGAGCGCAGTCTGTTCAGCGCCTTCCAAGTTGCCCAGTCTTCTGTGTGCCCAGGGAGGAGTCTCTCATCTGGTATCACCCACGGATTGAGGTGCTGGGTTTGAGTCTGCCACTTTTGAACTCTCGCTTGCTGAGGTGTTCCAGCGAGTGTCTCTGTAGATCTAAGAAAACTATTTCTTGATTTAAGTCGTTGACGTGCGGGCTGATACCCAAACAAGGGATGAGCTGGAGATGTCTGCCTTGGTCCTTTCACTATTGGCTGCTACTTCCCGGGATGTCAGGTGGTGCAATACCGGCTAAGCAGTGTAATTTCTCCAGTGGTGTAGGGCGCAGACACCCCGTGATAATGTGGCATGTCTCATTCAGAGCCACATCCACTGTTTTAGTGTGGTGAGATGTGTTCCACACTGGGCATGCATACTCAGCAGCAGAGTAGCATAGCGCAAGGGCAGATGTCTTCACTGTGTCTGGTTGTGATCCCCAGGTTGTGCCAGTCAGGTTTCGTATGATATTGTTTCTAGCACCCACTTTTTGCTTGATGTTCAGGCAGTGCTTCTTGTAGGTCAGAGAACGGTCCAGAGTGACTCCCTCTTACATTGAAACCACTTCAATACATCGATAGATGCACCTGAGTCTCAATGTAAGAAAGAAAATCCAGCCATAACCTAAGGAGGGGAAAGGTTTCCTTAAAGTGCATGCATGCACATCACAAGCATTGCTTGCTTTTGAAAACCTTTCCAAGACTCTGGCTGCGTCTATCTATTTTGCTTGAATTGTATACAAAACACATAGAACTCTAGAGTCCAAATAAATCCTGTAACTCCAAAGAGGTTCAGCAGGAGGCGATGCAATATATGATGCTTAACTTGCCGGGGAATTAAAGACAACAGACCTAGAGAGGAATGTGGCTAAAGAGCTTGCAGGAAAGCTTTCGACAGGACCGTTGTGAATCGGATTTGGTGCCTTTGGCTGGGGCTTTTACCTCCCTCCCTCCCTCCCTCCTTCCATGCACTTGCACACTCTTTTGGTCCTTTGCATGCCCTTCTCTGGTTGTGTGTTGATGCCACAGTGATAGCCATCCATCACCTCCATCCTGGCTCCGTTGTTGTGCCATTCGCTGGGTCGGTATTAGTCCACGCTGCCTTATGTGACACCATGACCTACTTTCCCCAGGAACGCTGCACCAAAAGCATGCACACAGCCTCGTTGCAAGCAGTTCTCGGGCGAATTAATAATTTTTTTTTTAATATTAGAAAAGAGAGACAGAGGGAGAGATGCAGTTGGGACTTTTCTAATATCATAATAATAAAGCCATTGCTGTCACCGAGAGGTCATGCAAGGTAACCTTTTACAGAGCATCGGAGAGCCAAAACAGGCCCAGAAAAGAGAGCGAAGTGCTGGGAAAAGATTTTTTATATATCTAAAAAAGGGCTAGTATTCTTTTTCAAAAAGAGGGAATAAACAGCCATTTCACTTGCCAAGCGTTGGGCGAGCGGGCCAGTTTGGGCCGGCAAGCTGTCTCCGTCCTGAGAAAGCAGGTCAACAATGTCACACGAAGCGACTGCCTCGCAGGGCCATTCCTCCCAAGGTCCCTGTTTACCGGGGAAAGTCTCCAATCGGGGCGAACGGGGGAACAAATGAAAGGGTAGCCGCCTTGGCCGGTTCCAAAGTCCATATTGTGGTCAGGCTTTCATGAAGCTGGCTCCAAAGGGAAGCTGTGGGCCTCGCAGGCTTCTTCGTCCAGAAATGGCACGGAAGGGGGGATGGCTCGAAAGGCTAGTATCTTCAACCCCAAGGATGAAAGAATGCAGATCTAAATGGAGATCAAAGTTTAAGCCAGTGGGAGCAGAGGATGAATGGAAACAGATATGGGCAATGTATTGTCAAAGGCTTTCATGGCTGGAATCACTAGGTTCTTGTGGGGTTTTTTGGGCTATAGGGCCATGTTCTAGAGCATTTCTCCTGACGTTTCGCCTGCATCTATGGCAAGCATCCTCAGAGGAAGTGAGGTCTGTTGGAATTAGGACAATGTGTTTATATATCTGTGGAATGGCTGGGGTGGGGCAAAGAGCTCTTCTCTGCTGGAGCTATGTATTATTATTATTATTATTATTATTATTATTATTATTATTATTACTTTATTTTGTACCCCGCTAGCATCTCCCAAGTGCTCACGATCCTGCAAGGAAGACTCCAGCAATACATGGAGCGAGAGTTGCCAGATGTTCAAGCTGGGTTTAGAAAAGGCAGAGGAACGAGAGACCAAATTGCCAATATCCGCTGGATAATGGAGAAAGGCAGGGAGTTTCAGAAAAACATCTACTTCTGCTTCATTGACTATTCTAAAGCCTTTGACTGTGTGGATCATAATAAATTGTGGCAAGTTCTTGTGGGATGGGCATCCCAAGCCACCTTGTCTCTCTCCTGAGGAATCTGTACAAGGACCAAGTAGCAACAGTCAGAACTGACCACGGAACAACAGACTGGTTCAAGATTGGGAAAGGCGTACGGCAAGGCTGCATCCTCTCACCCAACCTCTTTAACTTGTATGCAGAACACATCATGCGATGTGCGGGGCTGGATGAATGCAAAGCTGGGGTGAAAATTGCTGGAAGAAACATTAACAACCTCAGATATGCAGATGACACCACTCTGATGGCCGAAAGCGAGGAGGAGCTGAGGAGCCTTCTAATCAAGGTGAAAGAAGAAAGCGCAAAAGCTGGGTTGCAGCTAAACGTCAAAAAAACCAAAATTATGGCAACAAGAATGATTGACAACTGGAAAATAGAGGGAGAAACCGTGGAGGCCGTGACAGACTTTGTATTTCTAGGGGCAAAGATGACTGCAGCCATGGTATTCCCTGTAGTAACCTACGGATGTGAGAGCTGGACCTTAGGGAAGTCTGAGCGAAGGAAGATCGATGCTTTTGAGCTGTGGTGTTGGAGGAAAGTGCTGAGAGTGCCTTGGACTGCGAGAAGACCCAACCAGTCCATCCTCCAGGAAATAAAGCCCGACTGCTCACTGGAGGGAAAGATACTAGAGACAAAGTTGAAGTACTTTGGCCACATCATGAGGAGACAGGAAAGCCTAGAGAAGACAATTATGCTGGGGAAAGTGGAAGGCAAAAGGAAGAGGGGCCGACCAAGGGCAAGATGGATGGATGGCATCCTTGAAGTGACTGGACTGACCTTGAGGGAGCTGGGGGGGGTAACGGCCGACAGGGAGCTCTGGCGTAGGCTGGTCCATGAGGTCACGAAGAGTCGGAGACGACTGAACGAATGAACAACAACAACAACAGCATCTCCCAAGGGATTCAATGCGGCTTACAACAGGCCGGAGCCCAACACAATACAACAGTACAATACATAGCAAATAAACAGTTAAAGCAGAAAACAACAACAGCAGCAATACAACAGGACATCATTAAAAACTGAGCCGGCCTGGAATAGGGTACAGGATTAAAAGTGCTGAAGTGTCGGAGGGATATGGGATTAAAATATAAGTGCAGTGTGCGGTGAGGGTGATCTTAACTCTACTAAAGTGCTTCTGGGCTTTGGTAGTGGGGTTCCTAATCTGAGAAGGCACGTTGGAACAGCCAGGTTTTCAGGTTCTTTCTGAAAACCGCCAAAGTAGGGGCCTGTCTGAGATCTTTCGGGAGGGCATTCCAGAGGCGGGGGCCACCACAGAGAAGGCCCTGTCTCGCATCCCCACCAAGCGCGCTTGCGACGCAGGCGGGATCACGAGCAGGGCCTCTCCAGATGACCGAAGTGAACGCGTGGGTTCGTAGACGGAGATGCGGTCACGCAGGTAGGATGGTCCCAAACCGTTCAGGGCTTTGTAGGTAAGCACCTGCACCTTAAATTGGGCTCGGAAAATAAACGGCAGCCAGTGGAGCTCCTTAAACAGGAGGGTTGACCTCTCTCTGTAATGGGCCCCAGTTAACATCCTGGCTGCTGCCCGTTGGACCAATTGGAATTTCCGAGCCGTTTTCAAGGGCAGCCCCACGTAGAGCGCATTGCAGTAATCCAGTCTAGAGGTGACTAAGGCATGGACCACCCCGGCCAGATCAGCCTTCGCAAGGTACGGGCGCAGCTGGCGCACAAGTCTCAGTTGTGCAAAAGCCCTCCCAGCCACCGCCGACGCCTGAGCCTCAAGCGTGAGCTATGAGTCCAGGAGGACTCCCAAGCTGCGGACCTGTGGCTTCAGGGGGAGTGTAACCCCGTCCAACACAGGTTGCCACCCTATACCCCGGTCTGGTTTGCGATCGACCAGGAGGACCTCTGTCTTGTCGGGATTGATCTTCAGCTTGTTCGTCCTCATCCAGATGACACAGCGGCCAGGCACTCGTCTAGCACCCGAGAGGCCTCCTTGGAATTAGGTGGAAAAGAGTAGTAGAGTTGTGCGTCATCTGCGTAGAGATGGCACCCAACTCCAAAACTCCGGATGACCTCTCCCAGCGGTTTCATGTAGATGTTAATGACCACCTTCATTAGCATTTGAAGGCCTGGCTGAGCCTGGGAAAATCTTTTGTTGAGAGGTGTTAAGATGTGCCTGGTTGTTTCCTCTCTGCTGTTTTGCTGTTGCAATTTTAGAGTTTTTTAATACTGGCAGCCAGATTTTGTTCATTTTCATGGTCTCTTCCTTTCTGTTGAAATTGTCCACATGCTTGTGGATTTCAATGGCTTCTCTGTGTAGCCTGACATGGTGGTTGTTGGTGTGGTCCAGCATTTCTGTGTTCTCAAATAATATGCTGTGTCCAGGATGCAGGTGAAACATTAGGAGAGGATGCTACTGGAACATGGCCTTACAGCCCAATAAACTTACAGCAACCCAGTGTTTTTGGCCACGAAAGCGTTCGACAACAATAAGGTAAAGGTAAAGGTAGTCCCCTGACATTAAGTCCAGTCATGTCTGACTCTGGGGTGTGGTGCTCATCTCCATTTCTAAGCCGAAGAGCCAGCGTTGTCCGTAGACACCTCCAAGGTCATGTGGCCGGCATGACTGCACATACCTCCAGAGCTGGTTTGTGGAGGCCAACCTATGTTCTTCTGCCCTGGAAGGTAGGCCCATGTATAAGGGTTGGAAATTATAGGAAAGTAGATTCCAATTGAACATTAGACGGAACTTCTTAACAGTGTCAGAGGTTCAGCAATGTAACCAAATGTTCAAAAAGGTGGTGGGTTTCTGTTGGGGTTCAGCCTGTGTGTGAACCCGAACCTGATTCTCTGATTGTATTTCCTGATGCCAATGAAGATGTTGATTCTGAGGTCAATGTAGAACATGATGGTTTGTGTAGTGAAACTCCTGCAGCCTTGGAAAGTGAAAGTCCAAATTCCCATGAGAATATTTCAGAGCCAAGCAGTGAACTTTCACTCCCTTTTCCTCCGTGTCTTAGCTCTCCAGAGAATCTGACACCTGGGCTCTCTAATGAGGATAGGAGAGGGCAGATTTGGCAGAGCAGGGGAGAATCTCAAAGTTTACGAAGGTCAGCTAGATTAAGAGAAATGCAAACAAAGCCTTCAGGCATGTCACGTAATAGATTTCTCGACCTTAAGTACCTCTCGCCTGGATGCATCTTCAGACCAGGCATCGTTCCAGATTCATGCATCACCTTTGGCAGGTCTCCTGATTCCAGTGGCTTTATTCCTAAGAGGCTTTCTAGTTGCTTCAAGTACGGTTAGTGGATTGCTAACAGGTTCCAGGATTTAGCAGTGTTACTGTGGGTTTTTTGATCTTGTTCATGGACATTTCTTGTTGCTGATTTTTACTGTGGCTTTTTACCTTGCATATTTCCTCTATTTTTGTACTCATCTTTCATCAATAAAAAAGGATTGTTTTTCCTGAAGCCAAGTGTGGTGGATTGTTGTCTTAGGGTCCAGTTTCCTGCTCTGGGTTGCAACAGTTTCCTTCTTTGGATGTCGCCAAAAAGAAGCTGGACAGCTCCTTGCTTTAGCTGGAGATCTTTCATTAAGCAAGGGATTGGACTAGATGGCCTTTGGGAACCCTTCCAACCATCCATGGCCTTCATTCTACATGTTAGAGGTCAAATCGCCCTTCCAATGTGAGGCTGTCAATATTCTTGCTTCTTACTTCTTGACTCTCTACTTTGCAAGGAAATGCTGCTGGATCCTCTCAAAAAGCGAGCTGAATGATCTTAAAATATCCTTGTAGTGAAATGCAAAGCAGCAAGCAGCTCACCTGTGGTTACATATAATGGCCATTGGCCTATTTGTTTTTCTGACAGCTTCTTTATATAAATGTTAGCATGGAGTCCATGTTCCAAGGTCAGTCTGCACATCACGTTGAACGCAAGGGATTCTCCTGCTTTTAAATGCCAGGAGGCACTGAGTAAAAGGGTGGAATACAGAGACTACTAGCAAAGCTGGATGGCCATCTGTCGGGGGTGCTTTGAATACAATATTCCTGCTTCTTGGCAGGGGCTTGAACGGGATGGCCCATGAGGTCTCTTCCAACTCTAGGATTCTATGATTCCATGACTCCAAGTCCTCCCTGAAAAAGTGAAAAAAAATTGACCCCTTGCAATCTTTGCCGTGTGCTTTACATGAGAGTATTACTACACTATGTAACATGTTTTGTTCCTGAGTTATAAATGTCATTTCCTAAATGGGTCTGTCATAAAAACATGGGGAAACTTTCTGGAGTAGAACAACTGCTTTCCAAGTAAGTACCACATTGGTAAGCAGGAATAAAACAGAAAACAGAAAAAAAATCAAATTTTGTTACATACTATAGGGCTATTATTATTATTTTACTGACACAAAAGCACAGTGTGTCACAGAAAATGATATCTATATGCTGGATTTCGTATCACAAGATCACAAGTTGAAAACTTCCCAAGTGTCTAGGATTGTGTGCTATTATTATTATTATTATTATTATTATTATTATTATTATTAGCCGTCCCCTGCCACGCGTTGCTGTGGCTCACATGGGGGTTCTGTTTGGGAGGTTTGGCCCAATTCTATTGTTGATGGAGTTCAGATTGTAGGTGAACTACAAATCCCAGCAACTACAATTCCCAAATGTCAAGATTCTATTTTCCCCAAACTCTACCAGTATTCACATTTGGGCATATTGAGTATTTGTGTAGTTTGGTCCAGATCCATCATTGTTTGAGTCCACAGTGATCTCTGGGCGTAGGTGAACTACAACTCCAAAACCAAAGGACACTGCCCACCAAACGCTTCCAGTATTTTCTGTTGGGAAAACTGTGTGCTAAGTTTGGTCCAATTCCATTGTTGGTGGGGTTCAGAATGCTCTTTGATTGTAGAACTATAAATCCCAGCAGCTACAACACCCAAATGACAAAATCATTTTTTTTTTGAGTGAAGGACATACATGGGACTGTTAGGTGTCTTGTGTCCAAATTTGGTGTCAATTCGTCCAGTGCTGTTTGAGTTCTGTTAATCCCACAAATTAATATTACATTTTTATTTATATAGATTATCATTATTATTATTATTATTATTATTATTATTATTATTATTATTATTATTATTTGTTGTAATAGTAGTAGCAGTAGTAGTAGTAGTATACTTAGTTGTTGTTTATTCATTCATTCACCTCTGACTCTTGGTGACCTCCTGGACCAGCCCAGGCCAGAGCTCCTTGTTGGCTGTGGCCAACCCCAGCTCCTTCAAGGTCACACCATAACATCCATCCATCTTGCCCTTGGTCAGCCCCTCTTCCGTTTCCCTTCCATTTTCCCCAGCATTATTCTCTTCTCCAAGCTTTCCTGTCTTCTCATGATGTGGCCAAAGGACTTCATCTTTGCCTCTAATATCCTTCACAGCAGCAGCACTCCTTCCAGATGTTAATCTGGTGCAAGAAGGAATGGGTTTAATGCCGGAGCTTCCAGGAAGGTATTTTAGAGAGCTGGATCAGGCTGTAGCTGACCCATTGCAATGCCCTTAGATATGCAGATAATACCGCTTTGATGGCCAAAAGCGAGGAGGAGCTGAGGAGCCTTCTAACCAAGGTGAAAGAAGAAAGGGCAAAAGCTGGGTTGCAGCCAAACATCAGAAAAACCAAGATGGTGGCAACCAGACTGATGGATAACTGGGAAATAGAGGGAGAAAATGTGGAGTCAGTGACAGCCTTTGTATTTCTCAGTGCAAAGATGACTGAAGACACAGACTGGAGCCAGGAAATTAGAAGATGTTTCCTTCTTGGGAGGAGAGCAAGGACCAATCTCGATAGAATAGTAAAGAGTAGAGACATCACACTGGGGGAGAGATGGGGAGAAATGGGAAAAGTGAGAGTGGAAGAGAGAAATGGTGGCCCCTTCAACACTGCCATATAAACTCCAGATTCTCTGCTTTGATTTGGATTATAGGGCTGGCTCAGATAATCCAGTTCAGAGCAGACAATGTGGATTATCTGCTCTGATGACCTGGATTATATGGCAGTGGAGAAGGGACCTGTGGCATTTCAGAAGTCACAGTCAAAGTGGGATGTTTGGCCAGAGGTCAACCAGGTCCAAATCAGGACATTTGGAGAGCATGCCTTTGCAAGGTTTTATGGAGCTATATTTCAACAACCCTATGCAAAGACTGGGCTATTGCAGGACTCCAAAGGGAACATCTAATTCTTCTTCTGAGCCTTCCGGCATGCCCTGAGAGTGAATGCTGTGAAAGAGGACGGTGTTTTGGACTTTCGAGTTGGCTTTCCGTCACGGTAATTGACCAAATGAATCGCATCCCCGGATCTCGGGCTCCAACAAGAGGGCTTCTGCTGCCTCCATGCCCTAGGTTAACCCTTTGGCCTGAAGATACCCCTTCCCCTTGTATACACACAGATACATATCCTAAAAGTGCTGCCATGCCCCTTGAAATGCCACGGCAAGGCTTTGGGTCAAAGAGACGCTTTCACTGTGCTTCAAGAGCGGCCTTGTTTGCTTTCTTTCAGCGGTGGTTTGGCTGCTGGAGGGGAGTTTGCTTCCAGAGCTCATCCAGGCAGGAAGGCTAAATGGACAGCTGCCGCGAGTCTGGGTCACGGTAACCTCGTCAGAGTGAGGCGGGCTCCGCACTGGGATTTTTTTCCCCTCTCAAAACATGGGGTTGTGGCCTCCAAGTTGTCTTGGCTACTGAGAAAGGCCCAGAGTTAAGCGCTGATCCCAAGACTCAGTCAGAGCCACGTTCCAAAAACTCCCCTCCAAACAAATAAAGCCCAAGTCATAAGATTTTTATTGCTCGCTCCAGCAACAGATGGGTAAGCCTCTCTCAAAGAAGAAAACCTTCCCTTTGGAAACGCTAAAGGAGTGCCACAAGGCGTCAGAAAGTGAAACACACATTTCCAAAAACTCAGCGGCAGGCGCTCTTTCCAGCTCAACAGTTTGCTTTCGGTTGGTTTGGGGCAAGCGTCAGTGCGCTGGACCAGGGCCACCATGATCTGGAGTCTTGCGCCGGAAAGCGATGATTGCAAAATATTGGACTTTGCACACAGTGGGACCGACCTGGGCAACGTTTGTGGGATTGAAAACAAACAAACAACAAAACCCAGCACTGAGCTGTGCAAGGTTTTTCCACAGTTGAGGAACAACTTGACCTCTCACCAGGATATCTAACCAAGGGAGCATCTACAGCAGGCATGGGCAAACTTTGGCCTTTCCTCCAGGTGTTTTGGACTTCAACTTCCACAATTCCTAACAGCGAGTAGGATTGTGATTCCATGATCACAATCAGCTTATGGTCTACGTACATCTCTTGCACAAGGACTGTTTTCAAGCCAGGTGTTACCCAAACTGTATATCTGCAATGAATTTTTGAATTTCTTTGCCCAGAAACAGACACTGTGTTATTCCAAGTGAGGTCATAGAATCATAGAGTTGGAAGAGACCTCATGGGCCATCCAGTCCAACCCCCTGCCAAGAAGCAAGAATATTGCAACAACAACTCCCAAATGGCAAAATAAATCCACCCTCAACTCCACCAGTAATCAATTTGTGCCAAATTTGGTCTAGTGAATGAAAATACATCCTGTATATTAGATATTTACATGACGATTCATAACTAGCAAAATTATAGTTATGAAGTAGCAACGAAAACAATGTTGTGTTTGGGGGTCACCTCAACATGAGGAACTGTATTAAGGGGCCGTGGCATTAGACCACATTTCACTAGCTTCTGAGCAAGGATATCATGGGGAACCTTGCTGAAGGTTTTACTGAAACCTATTCTGTGTTCTTTCCTTTTGGTTTCCATATGCCCTGAAGGGGGAATCTTCTGGCACAAAAGGCAATCTGAAGTAGCTATTCATAACTCAGGCCAAATGGCTGATGTGGCAAGCATTCTGCAGTGTTGGTTTTTCTCTGCGCCTGTATCGAAAATAGCTTCATGGCATAAATTTTGTACCTTTTGGCTTTGCGTCAACATGACTTCTTGCAAACTGATTTGTATCTGAGTGCATCTACACAGTAAACTTAATGCAGTTTGGCACCACTTTAATTGCCATGGCCCAATGCTATGGAATCCTGGGAGTTATAGTTTCATAAGCTCTTTAGCCATCTCTGCCACAGAGTGGACTTCACAGCATTGGCCCAAGGGCAGTTAAAATAGATCCAAACTGCATTAATTCTACAGTGTAGATCACTGTTTCTCAACAATCCTAATGCCGCGACCCCTTTCAAACAGTCCCTCATGTTGTGGTGACCCCCAACCATAAAATTATTTTTGTTGCTGTAATTTTGCTACTATTGTGAATCGTAATGTAAATATCTGATATGCAGGATGTCACTGGACCAAATTTGGCACAAATACCTGATACACCCTGTAAAGAGACGGCTACCAGGTCGTAAAAGATCGCCACCAATTAGTGAGGAAGACCCTTAGGTTTAGGAGAGAGGAGCCACCGATTTGTAAAAGGCTCTGGTATTAATACCACTGGATGCCACCCTGTTTGTGTTGTGAGGTAATTTTGGGAGATTGGGTACACGAACGTAGAATTAATGGAGATGAGGCAGTTTCAAAAACCAAAGAGAACAAGTTTATTTTTAAACAAAGCGTATGGTTGCAGTATGATGATGTTAAGCTTGGCAAATAATTGAAGGTTGCATGTAACTCGGTTGCGATACAATTCAGACTTTCGATGTTACAACTTATGAACTCTTGCTGTGGTGAAGCACTTTATTAACCAGTGTTCCCTGCAGTGAATAGTCTCCCTGTTTGATCTATCCTTGATCAAACGACAGATCTCTAGTCTTCTCCCGACTAGCGATCTTAACAAGCCTCTGTTAGTTCTTTCTAACTAAAGCAACTAACAAGGTTTTCCCCTTCAGCTTCCTAACTGAAGAAATCTCTACTATTCACGAACACTGAAACCTGACTCTTCACTTCTCAGAGTCTCAATCCTGACCTGCTCTTCCCTGAGCCTAAAACCCTGACTGACTCTGTCACTTTTCAAAAACCTTAACTCTCTAAGCTCCTCCCACCTCCTCTTCTGCCTCGTTTCCATGGTAACACATTCCTAACAGCTAGGCCGCTCCAGCCTAAGGGCAACCAATGCAAACATAAATACAGTTATAAGCATATTATTATAAACACTTCTGTACACACCCAAATTTGAATACTGGTGGGCTTGGGGGGAGGGGTTGATTGATTTTGTTATTTGAGAGTTGTAGTCGCTGGGATTTATAGTTCACCTACAATCAAATAGCATTCTGAACTCCACCAACGACGGAATTGAACTTGGCACACAGAACTCCCATGACCAACAGAAAATACTGGAAAGATTTGGTGGGTATAGACCTTGAGTTTGAGAGTTGTAGTTCACCTACATCCAGAGAGCACAAACAATGATGGATCTGGACCAAATTTGGCACAGATACTCAATATGCCCAAATATGAACACTGGTGGAGTTTGGGAAAAATAGACCTTGACATTTGGGAGTTGTAGTTGCAGGGATTTATAATTCACTTAAATCAAAGAGCATTCTGAACATCACCAACGTTAGAACTGGGACAAAACTCCCAGAACCGCCATGACTAACGGAAAATACTATGTTTTCTCATGGTCTTTGGTGACCCCTCTGATACCCCCTCACGACCCCTCTGGGGGTCCTGACCCCCAAGTAGAGAAACACTCGTGTAGATGCACCCTTTTCTGCTCTCCATTGCAGTTGTCCATGGACCACACAACATGGAGGAACAGTGTAAACAAAACTGTAAATCATATTTATTTACAGCAGTACTGAATCGCTTTGGGACAGTCTCCTCCAGAAACTAGCCACAAATTCTCTAAAATCTGGACTTTGAACTTGTTTTGAACAGTTTTAATATATTTTTTGCATTTGGCCACAATTATTCTGGTAATAGCGATGCGATCAAAGGGCACAAGAACATATGAAGAGCCTTAATGGACGGTTCTTGTAATCCCACATCCTGTGGCTCCCAAATTAGGGGTGGAAGAAGCTCTTAAATTAAGCTTCTTTGGGTTTTTGATTTTTCCAGATGAGAAATAATGCTAAGCTTGTTTCCACATGACAGTCAGCCCTCCACGTTTTCCGAGACCCCCGTGAAAGCAGGAGAAATACAAATGAAAAAGTGCCATTTTTAAACCCATAAGAATGCCTTCCTTGGAATCTCTAGATAAGGCATGGGCAAACTTCAGCCCTCCAGGTGTTTTGGACTTCAACTCCCACAATTCCTAACAGCCGGTATGCTGTTAGGAATTGTGGGAGTTGAAGTCCAAAACACCTGGAGGGCCGAAGTTTGCCCGTGCCTGCTGTAGATCCTTTAATGCAACTCAATGGTCAACCTCCACCAGATGTTGACCAAAGACCAGTTCTGGAGGACTTAGATATTCCCAAAAAGAGAAATATCTAGGAATCTTTAGCTCCTCCATTGGGACTCTACAGTGAACTTATCACATACATAAACTGACCATATAGACATGGAGATGGACAAGAGAAAAGATGTCCAAAACGGCCAACGGTTTGGAAGCCATGAATCCTTTTGAGTGACTGAGGTAGGTGGAGATGTTTAGTTTGGAGAAGAGAAGGCTGAGAGAAAGAGACAGGAGAGCCATGTTTCAAATTGGAAAGGATGTTCCATTGAGAAGGAGGAAGGCCTGTTTTGTGTCTCATGGACAGTAGTCTATTTGACCTAATGCAGCTTTTGCAGAAGTGGACAAAACTCTCCTGTATTTTGAGCCAGCTCAGAAAGGGTTAATCACGTTGCACTCAAGTGGGTTTCAGTCAGATCCAATGCAGAAGACACAATAACATTACACACAGGCAAGAAGAAAATGAACAGAAAAAAACTTTACTCTTACCAGCAAAGTTAAAATATAAAGTTGCAATGTTTCAAACAAAACAAACTGTGTATTATCGAAGGCTTTCATGGTCGGAATCACTGGGTTGTAGGTTTTTTTGGGCTATATGGCCATGTTCTAGAGGCATTCTCTCCTGACGTTTCGCCTGCATCTATGGCAAGCATCCTCAGAGGTAGTGAGGTCTGCTGGAACTAGAAAAATGGGTTTATATATCTGTGGAATGACCAGGGTGGGACAAAGGACTCCTGTCTGTTGGAGCTAGGTGTGAGTGTTTCAACTGACCACCTTCACACCTAGCTCCAGCAGACAAGAGTCCTTTGTCCCACCCTGGTCATTCCACAGATATATAAACCCATTTTCCTAGTTCCAACAGACCTCACTACCTCTGAGGATGCTTGCCATAGATACAGGTGAAATGTCAGGAGAGAATGCCTCTAGAACATGGCCATATAGCCCGAAAAAACTTACAACAACACAAAACAAACAGTGCAACAAACTTACGTAGTCCTTGTAAGCAATACAGAATAAGACTTCTTCAACTTCCTCCAAATGAGGGAGCAGTACAAACGGTTGAGCATAATGCCTGAGCAAAGGCTCTTCAGAGCAAAAGCTGAACTGTACTCCAAAATCCATACAGTTATACCCCACCAGGTGTGGTCCAAACTTACTAGTTGATCTACATTAGCAGCTGCACATAATAATCAACAGTATAAGGTTTTCTTTAACACATACACACATACTTGATCCTGTTTCAACTTACTGTAATAAATCATACAATAAGGCATCACAGGCCTCAAAGATTAGCAGTTGAGACTTGATGAAAGAGCACCAACTGAGACCTCGAAATAAAGAAGCCTCTGTGGAGTGGCTCTGGGTGGCAGACAACATTGTATTTTGGTTCTGGATCCTGGCTCTGCTGCCCTTAGGTTTGTATTCCTGAACTCCTTACATTTGATTTCTGGACCCCCACAACAGAATTGCTTGTGTTTGACTTCAGGACTTTGACCTTTGCTCTGTTGTATTCTTGCTTTGGACCCTGGCTCCACTGCCCGTTGGTTTGTATCCCTGAATTCCTAGCTTTTGACTTCTGGACTCTGGCTTTGGCTTTGCCTTCAAGAACTCCTGGCTTTTGACTTCTGGATTTTTGGACTTTGGTTCCCATTGTTGTTTCTTGGCTGAACCCTGACCCTACCACTCTTCAGCCTCTCAACATTTCAGGACCTGAATTATGACCTTCACAATCATTTGCTCTTGTTTTAACGCTGTACTTCATCTTCCACCTTGACTTCACTCATTGCACTTTGGATTTATTCTTAGAATCATAGAATCATAGAATCAAAGAGTTGGAAGAGACCTCATGGGCCATCCAGTCCAACCCCATTCTGCCAAGAAGCAGAAATATTGCATTCAAATCACCCCTGACAGATGGCCATCCAGCCTCTGTTTAAAAGCTTCCAAAGAAGGAGCCTCCACCACACTCCAGAGCACAGAGTTCCACTGCTGAACGGCTCTCACAGTCAGGAAGTTCTTCCTCATTTTCAGATGGAATCTCCTTTCTTGTAGTTTGAAGCCATTGCTCCATTGCGTCCTAGTCTCCAGGGAAGCAGAAAACAAGCTTGCTCCCTTCTCTCTGTGGCTTCCTCACACATATTTATACATGGCTGTTCTTTGGCTTATCCTCTTATTGGGTTGCTGTGAGTTTTCCGGGCTGTATGGTTATGTTCCAGAAGCATTCTCTTCTGACGTTTCACCCACAACTACAGGAGGCATCCTCAGAGGTTGTGAGGTCTGTTGGAAACTAGGCAAGTAAAGATTATATATCTGTGGAATGTCCGGGGTCAGAAAAGACTCTTGTCTGTTGGAGGGAGATGTGAACGTTGCAATTGGCCACACCTGCCTCAAGCAGACAAGAGTTCTTTCTCCCACCCAGGACATCATTCCACAGGTATATAAACCTCACTTTCCCAGGTTCTAACAGACCTCACAACCTCTGAGGATGCCTGTCATAGATGTGGGCAAAACATCAGGAGAGAATGCTTCTGGAACATGGCCATACAGCCTGGAAAACTCACAGCAACCCAGTGATTCCAGCCATGAAGCCTTTGTCATCACACATCCTCTTATTGTTTGTTTAAACCTCAGCCCTGTACATAACAGAGCAGGACACAATGGAGCCATGAGTTCAAAATGCAAGAGAAGAGATTCCACCTAAGCATTAGGAAGAGCTTTCTGACAGCCACAACAGTTTGACTGTGCAATAGAGTCTGGTGGAGGCTGAATGGCCATCTGTCGGGAGAGCTTAGATTGTGCCTTTCCTCCTGGCAAAATGGGGTTAGACTGGATGGTCTCTGTGAGTCCCTTCCTTCCATATCTAGGATTCTATTATTCTAAGAGGGAAATTCAGCAGATGCTGCTTGTTGCTTGGTTGTGTGATCATAGAATCCTAGAGTTGGAAGAGACCTTGTGAGCCATCCAGTCCAAACCCCTGCCAAGAAGCAGGAAAATTGCATTCAAAGCACCCCTGACAGATGGCCATCCATCCACTGCTTAAAAACCTCTAAAGAAGGAGACCCCACCACACATAGAATCATAGAATCCTAGAGTTGGAAGAGACCTCATGGGCCATCCAGTCCAACCCCATTCTGCCAAGAAGCAGGAATATTGCATTCAAATCACCCCTGACAGATGGCCATCCAGCCTCTGTTTAAAAGCTTCCAAAGAAGGAGCCTCCACCACACTCCGGGACAGAGAGTTCCACTGCTGAACAGCTCTCACAGTCAGGAAGTTCTTCCTAATGTTCAGATAGAATCTCCTTTCTTGTAGTTTGAAGCCATTGCTCCATTGTGTCCTAGTCTCTAGGGCAGCAGAAAGGAAGCCTGTTCTCTCCTCCCTATGACTTCTCCTCACATATTTATACATGGCCCTCATCATGTCTCCTCTCAGCCTTCTCTTCTTCAGGCTAAACATGCCCAGCTCTTTAAGCCGCTCCTCATAGGGCTTGTTCTCCATACCTTTGATCATTTTGGTCGCCTCCCTTTGGACACATTCCAGCTTGTCAACATCTCCCTTCTGTTGTGGTGCTCAGAATTGTCCACACCTGCTGAAATTCTACAAAACTGTTAAAAATATAGCAACTATCTGGCAACCATGGAGGGCTTTCATCTTTCCTATACTTTCACATCGGGTTGGAAGGGCTGAATGATGTTGACGCCCAGCCCTACCTCACACCCAACTTTTGTTGTTATGTTCTTGAAAGTCATGGACGTTGGTCCTCTCCATAATTCATCCCAAACATGAAAAGAGGGTCAGGCGAAGTTGAGCCTTAAAACCATCAGCACCAATAAACTTTGGACCGCCTCCGGAGGCAAATAAATCGGTTCCATGTGTCTGTCAAAACAGACGGTTTGGGGTTGCAAAGCGTGCCATGTTGACATAACATCCACATTTGCTGGATTACGTGGCCAGCCTTGGAACGTATCGGAGGTTTACATTTCTAAATAGGGATTAGTGCTTGGTTGCACATTAAAGCTTTTGTCATACATTGAGCTACTTGCTTGGAGAGAGAAAAAACTACGGGATTTTCCTTTTTTTTCCCCAGGATACATAATTTTGGCTGGCAGTTTTGTGCTGCTGACTAGAATTTAAACATCTGGATCTTGCAGAATGAAAATGTTATACAATCAGTCAAAGGGAATGCTTTTCCTGGGAAATGTACATGGAATAGTAGCATTCAAGCAGAACAATACGTTCCAGTTTACAATTGGGAAATTGAGTCAATAGGTCTCATCTCATTGGAAAGCCCAGCTCAGCATGTGTTGATTTCCCAGGTTTCTATTGATCCAGTGGGTCTGTGTTAGTCTACTCTATTCTCCATCTTTATTGCTATGATACTTCACCTTGTTGACTGGAAACTTCCCACCGGAGTGGAAGTCATCTATTGGACAGATGGCAAGCTGTTTAACCTTAGCAGACTGAAAGCCAAAACCAAGGTTACTACAACATCTGTTATAGAACTCCAGTATGCTGATGACAATGTCGTCTGTGCGCATTCAGAAGAAGATCTACAAGCCACTCTAAACACCTTTGCAGAAGCATACACGAAGCTTAGCCTGAACATTGAGAAAACCAAAATGCTGTTCCAGCAGTCACCAGCCAATCCTTCTCCAATGCCAGAGATACAGCTTAATGTTGTAACATTGGAAAATGTTGACCATTTCCGCTCCCTTGGCAGCCACCTCTCCATAAAAGTCAACATTGACACTGAAATACAACACCACCTGAGCTCTGTGAGTGCAACATTTTTCCAAATGAAGCAGAGAGTGTTTGAGGACTGGGACATCCATAGGGATACCAAGATGCTTGTTTATAAAGCTATTGTCCTCCCAACCCTGCTATATGCCTGCGAAACGTGGACTGTCTACAGACGTTACATGCAGCTCCTGGAACAATTCCATCAGCGTTGCCTCCGGAAAATCCTGCAAATCTCCTGGGAAGACAAGCAGACAAATGTCAGCATGCTGGAAGAAGCAAAGACCACCAGCACTGAAGCGATGGTCCTCCGCCATAAACTCCGCTGGACTGGCCATGTTGTCCGGATGCCCGACCTCCATCTCCCAAAGTAGTTGCTCTACTACGAACTCAAGAATGGAAAAGGAATGTTGTTGGGCAGGAAAAGAGATTTAAAGATGGGCTCAAAGCCAACCTTTAAAACTCTGGCATAGACACTGAGAACTGGGAAGCCCTGGCCCTTGAGCGCTTCAGCTGGAGGTCAGCTGTGACCAGCAGTGCTGTGGAATTTGAAGAGGCACAAATGGAGGGTGAAAGAGATTTAAAGATGGGCTCAAAGCCAACCTTAAAAACTCTGGCATAGACACTGAGAACTGGGAAGCCCTGGCCCTTGAGCGCTCTAGCTGGAGGTCAGCTGTGACCAGCAGTGCTGTGGAATTTGAAGAGGCATGAATGGAGGGCGAAAGAGAAAAACGTGCCAAGAGGAAGGTGCATCAAGCCAACCCCAACTGGGACTGCCTTCCACCTGGAAACCAATGCCCTCACTGCGAGAGAAGCTGCAGATCAAGAACAGGGGTCCACAGTCACCTATGGACCCACCACCAGGATACTATACTTGGAAGACCATCATCCTCAGGCTATGCAGGATCACTTAAGTAAGTTGTGCATCCCATTCCTTGAGATTTCAAGTGGAATATTAACATCTCCCAACACAGTGTATTAGATCAAGGGAAGTCATGTTCCCTTTCTATTCTGTTTTGGTCTGACTTCACCTGGAATAACCCTGCAACCAGTAGATGGCAAAGGAAGACTCAACCTGTCTTTATTTAACTGCTTTCTTGCTTCAAATGGCAGGAATGACACACTGTCTTTTCTAGTCCCTTCCCTTGATTTATGGCTTTGTCTTGTGCTTAAAAGGGATGAGTTAGAGATGAAAACCATCAGATAGAGAGACTTTCTTCCATTCGTCTTTGTGCTTGTTTGTCGCCTTTGTTTTTGTATGTTTAATGTGTGCAGTTTGTGCACCAGTCTGTTTTACTTTCGTGTTTGCTTGTGTGTTTTTGTTATTTCTATCATAGCAGCAGCTAGAACCAATATGGGTAGTACAGGCATTCCCCAAGTTACAAACATGATAAGTCCTCTAGGTTGAATTCTGAAGTCAGAACATGTACATTTTCAAAGTGTAACTCTAGACATATGTGTGTGTGTGTGTGTATTGTATCTTTGGATAGCATAGCTCAGAATTTGTCCCATTCATTTGATTCATGTTTCCATTTTGTTCTGTCTAATGGGATGGCATGAAACGGAAAGGCTTCTTCTGGAACGAAAATGCAATCAATACGAAAGACAGGTGGGAGCGGGTACCGGCTCCAAGCCTGCTTTTTGGATTAGTTATCTGCAGCCTGGCAGGACCTGCAGCCGAGCGCAGCATAAGGATGATGGTCCCTCAAGTTTGGTGTCCTGGCGGTGGGTCTGTAGGTGACTGTGGAGCCCTATTCTTGATCTGCATCTTCTCCCACAGTGAGGGCATCAGTTTCCAGGTGAAGGCGGTCAGGGTTGGCTTGACGCTCCATCCTCTTGGCACATTTCTATTTTTCACCCTCCATTTGTGCCTCTTCAAATTTTACAGCACTGTTGGTCACAGCTGACCTCCAACTGGAACGCTCAAGGGCCAGGGCTTCCCAGTTCTCAGTGTCTATGCCAGAGTTTTTATGGTTGACTTTGAGCCCATCTTTAAATCTCTTTTCCTGCCCACCAACATTATGCTTTCCATTCTTGAGTTCGGAATAGAGCAACTGCTTTGGGAGATGGTGGTCGGGCATCCGGACAACGTTGCTGGTCCAGTGGAGGACCATTGCTTCAATGCTGGTGGTCTTTGCTTCTTCCAGCACACTGACATTTGTCTGCTTGTCTTCCCAAGAGATTTGCAGGATTTTCCAGAGGCAACACCGTAGGCTGTTAGGAATTGTGGGAGTTGAAGTCCAAAACACCTGGAGGGCCGAAGTTTGCCCATGTCTGCCTTACAGTGTTTTTCTTTGCTGTTGTAGTTCATGCGCAACACATAAATGAAAGCCTTTTGTCTGTGACCAGCAGTGAGAAGGGCTGGACATACTTCGGAAGCCACTATGTTTGCAGTAACATCTGGAATATTTTGGATATGGAGAGTTCTTGGGATCCCATCACTTGCCCTGTAGACAGACCTCGTTGCCACAGTTGTGCCACAGAAGCAGCATTCCTCCATGTCTGCAGCTACTTGGCACCTGAAACACCCGTAGCAACATATCCCAGCTGTGTTTCCCTCCTCTTGGGTCTGCCTTCCCACTTGGAAACCTGAGCAAACAGAGTGGCTCCCCAAGAATGCGGCCTGTGCCCTGAAACCTGGCATCCTTCGCTTGACAAGCATTGCCTTTCAGCCCAAGGCAACACGGCCTGACCTGCGCCAGAGACGATTAGATCAGATTATATTACCTTGTACTCAGAGCAATCTGGCTCTTCATTAATCTTAATTAACAACCCATAAAGGAGGAAGGCAATTAATTCTTACACAATCAGTGAGGATGTCCATTAATCCAGACAGCTTGCATGGAATCAGACCAATTCGTGGAAGACAAATCTATCCATGACTGCCATCAGGCACCTTTGCATCAGACACTCCAGTCCCCTAGAGTTTGCTAATTGCTAGAATGGGGACTCTCCTGAGCCTAAAAGAGATTGGGGAAGCCTGGCAGAATTGCTCCACAGACTTAGGAAATGGGACATCAACTCATACAAAAGGAGGAGTGCAGCTCTTCAGTTTCTGGCAATTGCCAACTCAGTTCTTAAATTTGCATCTATTTTCCTTTTTGCACAATAGAAAAATCCCCTGCTTATCAAGGGCTTCTTTTCCTTCTCTGCTGTTTCAATCTTAATTATTAGGCCTGTGCGATTTGGTTCGTTAATTCGTTAATAATTCGTTAATTTTACCATTTCCGAAGCGATATTGAAACAAATCTCCAAACCCGGAAGGGTTTATAAATATCGAACCAGCAGCCCCCATAGTATTTACGAGCCTCCGCTCGTTTCGTTAATGGGGTGGAGGCTGCTGGAGTGCTGGTGCATGGGAGCCAATCCGGCGCTCCCAAGCAGTGCACCATGGGTCCGTGGCTGTCCCTTTTTGATTGGCCGGCGAGCCCTTTCAAAGCGGCTCCGCGCAGCCCGTAGCTTGGTGCAGAGGCGAGGGCGAGGGAGTTTGCATTGGGTTGGCTTGGCAATGGCTGCCTGCTAGCAACGAACTGGGATTGGATTCATTCCTTGCTGCTGTGAGTGCTGCTTGCTTCATTTGCTGTCTCTTGCCTGTGTTTGGTCCACATTTGGGCCATTTTTTGGTTAATTGTCCATTTTAAAATATTTTTAATATTATTTTTTAATATTATTTTTAATATTATTTTTAATATTATTTTTAATATTATTTTTTAATATTATTTTTTAATATTATTCTTAAAAATATTCTAAAAAAGAAAAGACTCTTCTGTTGGTGTGTGCTCTCATTTGCTGTATCCTGCCTGTGTTTGGTCATTTTTTGGTTAATTTTCCATTTTAAAATATTTTTTAAATTCATTTTTAATATTATTTTTTAATATTATTCTTAAAAAATATTCTAAAAAAGAAAAGACTCTTCTGTTGGTGTGTGCTCTCATTTGCTGTATCGTGCCTGTGTTTGGTCCACATTTGGGCCATTTTTTGGTTAATTTTCCATTTTAAAATATTTTTTAATATTATTTTAATATTATTCTTAAGAAATACCAAAAATATTCTAAAAATTCGTTAATATTTACAAAATTTCTTAAATACCAAAACTTTTTTTTTGAAAGTTTTGTAATTATTTTAAATATCGAAACAAAAAAACACCCCAATTACAAATCGATTTTAGAAACAATTTTTTTCTTGATCAAACAGGCCTATTAATTATATATATAGCCATGGACCACACTTTGGATCCTGGCTTTGCTCTTTCAATAGCAATTGGATAACTAATTCAATGGCTTTACTCTGCATACTGTTTTTCTCAGTCAACTTGGCACCCTCTAGTGTCCAGTCCTACTTACACTTTTCAAAAATTTCTACTAGGATTGGATGAGCCAAAAAAAAGGGGGGGGGCTCAAAACTCGTTTAGGATGTAGAGGGCACTGGTGGTTCGATTCTAAAGTCAATTCGGATTTTCACATTTTTTAAAAAACTTTTCAAAACTTCCAAGACTTCTGAATCCTTTCGTTAATTGTTTGAAAGTGAAACTGTTTCATTAGGTGGTCTTTGCTTTGAAAATAGTTGTTTTACTCCAGAAGCGGGGGAAAGCAAGCAGAAGAAATTCCTTCCTTCTCTGGTTTAACACTGGCTTCTCTGGCTTTAAAACTGGCTACTCTGGCTTGAGCCGAGGCCAGGAAATTCCTTCCTTCTCTGGTGTAAAACTGGCTTCTCTGGCTTTAAAACTGGCTTCTTTCGCTTGAGCTGAGGCCAGGAAATTCCTTCCTTCTCTGGTTTAAAACTGGCTTCTCTTGCTTTAAAACTGGCTTCTTTGGCTTGAGCCGAGGCCAGGAAATTCCTTCTTTCTCTGGTTTAAAACTGGCTTCTTTGGCTTGAGATGAGGCCAGGAAATTTCTTTCTTCTCTGGTTTAAAACTGGCTTCTTTGGCTTGAGCCGAGGCCAGGAAATTCCTTCTTTCTCTGGTTTAAAACTGGCTTCTCTGGCTTGAGCCGAGGCCAGGAAATTCCTTCTTTCTCTGGTTTAAAACTGGCTTCTCTGGCTTGAGCCGAGAGCCAGGAAATTCCTTCCTTCTCTGGTTTAAAACTGGCTTCTCTGGCTTTAAAACTAGCTTCTCTGGCTTGAGCCGAGGCCAGGAAATTCCTTCCTTCTCTGGTTTAAAACTGGCTTCTCTGGCTTGAGATGAGGCCAGGAAATTCCTTCCTTCTCTGGTTTAAAACTGGCTTCTCTGGCTTAAGCCGAGGCCAGGAAATTCCTTCCTTCTCTTGAGATGAGGCCAGGAAATTCCTTCTTTCTCTGGTTTAAAACTGGCTTCTTTGGCTTGAGCCGAGGCCAGGAAATTCCTTCTTTCTCTGGTTTAAAACTGGCTTCTTTCGCTTGAGCTGAGGCCAGGAAATTTCTTTCTTCTCTGGTTTAAAACTGGCTTCTCTTGCTTTAAACTGGCTTCTTTGGCTTGAGCCGAGGCCAGGAAATTCCTTCTTTCTCTGGTTTAAAACTGGCTTCTTTGGCTTGAGATGAGGCCAGGAAATTCCTTCTTTCTCTGGTTTAAAACTGGCTTCTTTGGCTTGAGATGAGGCCAGGAAATTCCTTCTTTCTCTGGTTTAAAACTGGCTTCTTTGGCTTGAGATGAGGCCAGGAAATTTCTTTCTTCTCTGGTTTAAAACTGGCTTCTTTGGCTTGAGCCGAGGCCAGGAAATTCCTTCTTTCTCTGGTTTAAAACTGGCTTCTTTCGCTTGAGCTGAGGCCAGGAAATTTCTTTCTTCTCTGGTTTAAAACTGGCTTCTCTTGCTTTAAAACTGGCTTCTTTGGCTTGAGATGAGGCCAGGAAATTCCTTCTTTCTCTGGTTTAAAACTGGCTTCTCTGGCTTTAAAACTGGCTTCTTTGGCTTGAGCCGAGGCCAGGAAATTCCTTCTTTCTCTGGTTTAAAACTGGCTTCTCTGGCTTGAGCCGAGGCCAGGAACTGGTTTAAAACTGGCTTCTCTGGCTTTAAAACTGGCTTCTTTGGCTTGAGCCGAGGCCAGGAAATTCCTTCTTTCTCTGGTTTAAAACTGGCTTCTCTTGCTTTAAAACTGGCTTCTTTGGCTTGAGATGAGGCCAGGACATTCCTTCCTTCTCCGGTTTAAAACTGGCTTCTCTGGCTTTAAAACTGGCTTCTTTGGCTTGAGCCGAGGCCAAGAAATTCCTTCTTTCTCTGGTTTAAAACTGGCTTCTCTGGCTTGAGCCGAGGCCAGGAAATTCCTTCCTTCTCTGGATTAAAACTGGATTCTCTGACTTGAGCTGAGGCCAGGGTCCAGAAGCAGGGAAAAGCTGAATCGCATTAAGCAGGGAGGTATTTTAAGCACAGTGTTTGGAGGAAAGTTTGCAAACAAAGAAAGCTCTTTGGCATGGAGATGGAGCGACAGCACCCCCCTGTGCCTGGTACTGAGCACTACCTCTAAAAGATGACGAATGATGAGAAAAAGCCTATATATACCTCTATGCGTTGTCTGTCTTGTATAATCGATATTGAATATTTGCCATATATGTGTTCTATGATCCACCCTGAGTCCCCTTCAGGGTGAGAAGAGTGGAATATAAGTACTGTAAATAAATAATAAATAAATTATATGGCTCCATACAGGGTCAGATCCTGAGAACATCCTCCACAACAACGAACAAGAGCTGGATACTTTCAGTGCAGATCCCATAAATTTCCAATAAGGATTAGCACATTTGCATTAGATATTACTCATGTACACTTTGCCCTTTTCTACATATCTCTGAAGAACTATAAAATACTTATACTTGGAATAAATTTTATTTGTCTTAGTCAGGGTTATGTATAGGTTGGACTGCAAGCAGTGATGGGTTTGGTCATTCCTTTGGACAAAGTTGTTGTTGTTGTTTGCCTTCCTGCTCAGTTTCAGGGCTCATCTGAAATGATGACGACGATGATGATGCTCTCTCATCCATGTTCTAAAAACTGTAGGTCTGCATTTGATGGAATTGGTGCTTATATGACTCTCTGGGAGAGTTTCCATCATACTTCCTTGTGGTGTGCCTTCAGGTCATTTCTAACTGATGGCAATCCTAAGACGGAGCTCTCACAAGGTTTTCTTGGAAATATTAATTCAAAGAGGCTTTCCCCTTGCTCTCCTCTGAGATTGAGAAAATGTAACTTGTCCAAATTCCCTCGATGAGTTTCAATTGCTGAGGCAGGATTCAAACCAGAGTCCCCAACACTCAAGCCACAACACTGCAAAATAAAGCCTGCTGTGATTCTTTGCTGAAACTTTTCAAGCTGCAATATTCCCACTGATGCATATGTTCCAAAACATGGGCAAAGAACTGCCTGGCGATGTAAAAATAGAAATAGCACGGAGCAGCCGCTTTGCTTTGGTAATAGTCATCTTTATTTGGCTTGCCCCAGAACTGCCTGGCCCCAATTCAGCCTGGCAGGAAACATTTGGGTGCCGCAAATAGGATGAAGCTGACAATGCGATGGTGAGAGGCCTCCGAGTGGCACCTCCAATCGTTAGCCCCCTCAATGGGAGACTGGCAACTCTGATCCAAAAGGAGTGGCTGCAAATAATACAAAAATACATGCGCTCGGATGGCAAGGTCCTGTTTGATAAAGTACAGTGACAATGATGTGCAATGACATCACCAAGAAAGAATTCAGATAGATAGATAGATAGATAGATAGATAGATAGATAGATAGATAGATAGATATAGATAGATAGATAGATAGATAGATAGATAGATAGATAGATAGGATAGATAGGATAGGTAGACAGGAAGGAAGGAAGGAAGGAAGGAAGGAAGGAAGGAAGGAAGGAAGGAAGGAAGGAAGGAAGGAAGGAAGGATAGGCAGGCAGATAGGATGTATAAATAAACAGACAGACAAACAGACAGACAGACAGATAGATAGACCACTAGAAGATAGATAGATAGATAGATAGATAGATAGATAGATAGATAGATAGATAGACAGACAGACAGACAGACAGATAGGCAGGCAGGCAGGCAGGCAGATAGGCAGGCAGATAGGAAGGAAGGAAGGAAAGATGGGTGGATAGATAGGATAGACTACTAGAAGATTAGATAGATAGATGGATTGATGGATGGATAGAATATGATAGGAGGTTAGATAGACCGACTGGAAGGATGGATGGATGGATGGATGGATGGATAGATAGATAGATAGATAGATAGATAGATAGATAGATAGATAGATAGATAGAAGATAGACCGACCGACTGACCAGAAGGATAGATAGATAGATAGATGGATGGATGGATGAACAAATAGATAGATAGATAGATAGATAGATAGATAGATATTAGGCCTGGGCGGTTTTGTTTCGTTAATTCGTAATTCGTTAATAATTCGTTAATTTTTCCAATTACAAAACGATAACGAACCATTCTGGAGCAATTTTTTAAAAAAACGAATTTTTAAACACGTTTTGTAAATTCTTCGTATTTTGTTATTGTATTCATTTCGTTATTGTTCTGAGGTCGTTTCGTTATTATTTCCGCATGTCTGGGGCAAGGTTTTTTGTTTAATTAGTGAAAAAAAATTATAATATCACACCAACAGTCAACAACAGAGGGAGAGGGAAGCTTCAGAAGTTTTTGGAGGTTTTTTAGCGTATTTCGCGGTCGCGTCTGCCATTAACGAATCGATTCGTTATTGTTTCGGAAATCGATTCGTTATTTTTTACCATTTACGAAATTTCATAAATATCGAACTTTTTAAAAGGAAAATTTTGTAATTATTTTAAATATCGAAACAAAAAAAAACCCCAAATACAAATCGATTTTAGAAACAAATTTTTCCGTTGTTACCCAGGCCTAATAGATATAGATGGATGAATGGATGGATGAACAAATAGATAGATAGATAGATAGATAGATAGATAGATAGATAGATAGATGATAGATAGGCAGGCAGGCAGGCAGGCAGATTGGATGGATGGATGGATGGATGGATGGATGGGTGGGTGGGTGGGTGGGTGGGTGGATGGATGGATGGATGGATGGATGGATGGATGGGTGGGTGGGTGGGTGGGTGGGTGGATGGATGGATGGATGGATGGATGGATGGATGGATGGATGGGTGGGTGGATGGATGCATGCATGGATGCATGGATGCATGGATGCATGGATGCATGGATAGATAGATAGATAGATAGATAGATAGATAGATAGATAGATAGATAGATAGATAGATATAGATAGACTGACTGATAGAGATAGGTAGCAGCAGGCATGGGCAAACTTTGGCCCTCCAGGTGTTTTGAACTTCAACTCCTATAATTTTTAACAGCTGGTGAGAGTTGAAATCCAAAACACTTGAAGGGCTGAAGTTTCCCCATGTGATATCTAGTGTCGTAGAAGGTTAGATGGATAAATATGTAGAATCCCAAAAGCATAGGCAGACAGATCTTCATTTATCATGTCAACAAATATAAGGAATCATTTCAGTAAAAACATATACAGTGGGTACCACTATCCATGGATGCTTAAGTCTCATTATCTACAATGGCATAATATAATGATGTTCCTCATATTAAATGATAAAATCAATTGGGGGGGGGGGGATATTTCAAAGCTGTGCATCATAAAATAAAACAATCCATGGACGGACCTGGTTCTACACCTGGTTAACCTGCCCAGTGTAGATATGACCCAAGTACCAGTAGATGAAAATGTTAGAAATCCCTTAAATAGTGATACATTTCAATGTTATAAAACTTCATTTTTGTTGGCAACTCATAGGAGAGGTATAAACCCATCCCATGGAGACAAAAAGTCTGTGCTGGCAGTCATTTTGGGATGTTTGTGTGTGATGCTAGGGCTGCTATTGGCCAACCCTTAATCGTTCTCTATTCCGTCCAGATGCCTTCAGATGCTTTGGCTGGAAGTTGCGCCTCGATGAGAAGGGCTGTCAACAGTATCCTCTACTCCCCTTCTGATTAAGCAATCTCACACCATATCAATGGGGTGATACACAGTCATCTTGACCAACACGTGGACGATGGGCCTCCAGAGACGGTGGGATCTCAAGCTGTGGCCGTTCCATGCTCCACCACCCAAATTGGCGAGTACAGAACGAACAGAACTGGATGTCCATACAGAGTGAAGATTGGATCCAGATCTAATCAAATATACATATATATAATATTTTCTTTGGGCACGCTGTTGACATGGTGAACCTGGCTGTTCTGGAAGGACTTTGAGTAATTGGAGAATGGGGAGGGAGGGGGCTTCTGGTTAGTCCGGTTGCCTCCTTTGCCAAAGCCTTGTTCGGAATGAGCCACCAAAGGCCTGGCAGGAGGGCCTGGCTTCTCTCAGGAACACAGCCTTCCCGGCCACAGCCAGGCTTCCTGCAGCTGTGGGAGGATTGCCGGCAGCGGAGAGCATTGCGAGGAAGGCTCTCCCTGAGCCTAGCTTGGCCTCAGAGAACCTCAGAGCTACCAAGGCCTCACGTGTTTCCCTTTCAGTGAGAAAAGCCTGACTCCAGCCAAAGGAGAGGAAGAGCATGTCATACTAAAGAAGGAGCTGGCTTATTGTCTGCTTCTCCAGAAACTTGGAGACAAAGGAGCAATGGACCCACCTGAGCAGAATCTGCTGCTGAGTACGCATGCCCAGTGTGGAACACATCTCACCATGCTAAAACAGTGGAAGTGGCTCTTAATGAGACATGCCGCATTATCACGGGGTGTCTGCGCCCTACACCACTGGAGAAATGACACTGTCTAGTCGGTATTGCACCACCTGACATCCACCGGGAAGTAGCAGCCAATAACGAAAGGAACAAGGCAGAGACATCTCCAGCTCATCCCCTGTTTGGGTATCAGCCAGCATGTCAATGAATTAAATGAAGAAATACTTTTCTAAGATCTGCAGAGACACTAGCTGGAACACTTCAGCAAGTGAGAGTCCAAAAGTGGCAGGCTCAAACCCAGAACCTCAATCAATGGCTGATACCAATGGCTGATCCCCTGGGCACACAGAAAACTGGGTGACTTGGAAGGCACTGAACAGACTGTGCTCTGGCACCACGAGATGAAGAGCCAACCTTCAGAAATGGGGCCACAAAGTGGAATCCACGACATGAGAGTGTGGAGAGGAGCAAACCACTGACCACCCGCTGCAATGCAACCTGGGCCCTGCCACATGCACAATGGAGGACCTTCTCCACACCACCAGAGGTACTCCAAGTGGCCAGATACTGGTCAAGGGACATTTAATCAACTACCAAGCTTGCAAATTCTGTGTTTTATCTGTCTGTTTGTTTGTTCTTGTTTAAAATGTAATACAAATGTCTGGTTGCTGATGACACGATAAATAAAAATAAATAAAAGCATTAGAAAGAACTTCCTCACAGTCAGAGCTGGGTTTGTGTGTGTATGTGTTCAAATTTTTAATTTTATTGTATACAAGTGGCAAATATAAGCAGAAATTACATTACCTAGCAAAACATGTAATAATAATATATAATAATAATAATATATTTTATATATATAATATCATATATTAGAATAATATATTAATATTAATAATAGCCAGAATTGAAAAGTCGATGACAGATCCCAAGTGGCTATTTTCACCAAACCTAGATATTTTTTTTGCTGTCCCTTCCCATTGTTGTAATTACGATATCCATAAATTATAGAGCAAGGAGGCCCAGCGGGGCAAAGAAGATGCCGGTTGTTTGTTGGAGAAAGTGTTCCTCGGCCAACACATGTTTTCCATCAGAAGAGGGAAAGGGAGCGTGGACACTCCAGTTTCGCTTTGCCAGCTGTTTCTCCTCTGATGTTGCTGCAAGGAAGCCATGGAGCAGGGAGGTTTTCAAGCAGAGGCTGGATGGCCATCTTTCAGGAGAGCTTGGATTGTGTCTTCCTGCATAGAGAATGGATTGCCATAGACCACACATGCCAAACACAAGGCTCTTGAGCTGAATCCAAGGTCATCTTATGTCCTGCAAGGCGTTCAGTGCCAGGGCTTTCAATGTGATGTGTAAAGAGTCTTTGGGGAAGCATCCCCAGAAACGATGAGATTGTCTTCTGTGGAAATCCCTTGAATGTCAGAGAAATTCTGGGGAGGATTGCTTTGGGAAATGGGCAGCAGCCACCTCCCTTCCAGGAAAATGGGAAGCTCAGTCTTGCCCACGATTCTCCATAAATGTCCACCTCTGGCCTTAGCTTTCCAATCCCTCGATGTTGCAATCCCCAGATGTGGGAAGGGCTTGCCTGCCTGTGTGAGTTCCCCATTCCCATCTGTGGAAACGTCCGCTGTGCATCCCTGGTCTTGGCCAGATGCTGAAATCCCATTTATCTTCCTGACCCAGATTTCTACCTCTCCATTTCCGAGGCATTGGGCCCCTGAGAGAACCTCTCTGGGGTTCTAGATTTTGCTAAATACAGCACTCTGGCTCTCCAGCATTTTCCTTTGCACCAATCTTTCAAATCTGCATGCCTTCCTGCAATTTTTGCCAGCCATTTTTTAAATCCATCTGTCTATCTATCTATCTATCTATCTATCTATCTATCTATCTATCTATCGATCTACCTACCTACCTACCTACCTACCTACCTACCTACCTACCTACCTATTATTTACTTTATTAACTTAGGTGATCCCTCATAGCTTGAGGATGATTGCCTTCCAGATGTGGTGTCTTGGCGGTGGGTCTGTAGGTGACCGTGAAGCCCTATTCTTGATCTGCACCTTCTCCTGCAGTGAGGACATCAGTTTTGAGGAAGGCAGTCCCAGTCAGGGTTGGCTTGATGTGCCTTCATCTTGGCACCTTTCTCTTTTTCACCCTCCATTTGTGCCTCTTCGAATTATGCAGCACTGCTGGTCACAGGTGACCTCCAATTAGAGTGCTCAAGAGCCAGAGCTTCCCAGTTCTCGGTGTCTATGTCACAGTTTTTGAGGGTGGCCTTAAGCCCATCTTTAAATCTCTTTTCCTGTCTGACAACATTTCGTTTCTTGATTTCAGAGTAGAGCAACAGCTTTGGGAGACGGTGATTGGGCATTCAGACAACATGGCCAGTCCAATGGAGTTGATGGTGGAGGAGCATCGCTTCAATCCCGGTGGTCTTTGCTTCTTCCAACACGTGGTCCATGCCTTGGTCACCTCTAGATTGGACTACTGTAATGCGCTCTACGTGGGGCTGCCCTTGAAGACGGCTCGGAAATTTCAGTTAGTCCAACGGGCGGCGGCCAGGATGTTAACTGGTGCTCCTTACAGAGAGAGGTCAACCCTCCTGTTCAAGGAGCTCCATTGGCTGCCGTTCATTTTCCGGTCCCAATTCAAGGTGCAGGTGCTCACCTACAAAGCCCTAAACGGTTTGGGACCTGCCTACCTGCGTGACCACATCTCCGTTTATGAACCCACGTGTTCTCTTCGTTCATCTGGAGAGGCCTTGCTTGCGATCCCACCTGCGTCGCAGGCGCATCTGGTGGGGACGAGGGACAGGGCCTTTTCTGTGGTGGCCCCCCGACTTTGGAACACCCTCCCCAAGGACATCAGACAAGCCCCTACACTGGCAGTCTTTAGGAAGAGTTTGAAGACCTGGCTGTTCTGGTGTGCCTTTCCAGAATAGGAAACTCCAGCAATATGTCCTAGAAGCACTTTATCAGAGAGTTAAGATTGTCTGCACATTGCCCTTACCCTAAAATCCTATATTTCACCTGTCATACTCAGCACTTTTTAATCTGTACCCATTACATTCGGCCCGGCCCTAGTTTTATTGTGTTATGGTGTATTGTTTTTATTGTTTACTGTTATTGCTTAACGTTTTGATTTGCTTTGTAATATGTGTATTGTTATGCTGTTGTTTTTACTGAGGCCTTGGCCTTTGTAAGCCGCATCAAGTCCTTCGGGAGATGTTAGCGGGGTACAAATAAAGTTAATAATAATAATAATAATAATAATAATAATTTGTCTGCCTGTCTTCCCAAGAGATTTGCAGGATTTTTCAGAGGCAACGTTGATGGAATCATTCCAGGAGTTGCATATGACATCTGTAGACAGTCCATGTTTCTCAGGGAAGACAATGGCTTTATAAACAAGCACCTTGGACTCCCTATGGATGTCCTCAAACCCTCTCTGCTTCATTTGGAAAAATGCCGCACTTGCTATCTATCTATCTGTCTCTATCATCTGTTCATCTTTCTAAAGGTTTATGAAAATTGAGACTAAAGAAGCAAAATATTATCAGTGAGTTCTGGATGCGTCTTCTCGGTGGAACGAATGCACTTTGACACATTTTAAAACTGTCTATATTGCTTTTCCCTGCTGGAGACAATTCTGGGCACCACAATTCAAGAGGAGATATTGACAAGCTGGAATGTGTCCAGAGGAGGACTAAAATGATCAAGGGTCTGGAGAACAAGCCCTATGAGGAGCGGCTTAAGGAGCTGGGCATGTTTAGCCTGAAGAAGAGAAGGCTGAGAGGAGACATGAGAGCCATGTATAAATATGTGAGAGGAAGTCATAGGGAGGAGGGAGCAAGCTTGTTATCTGCTTCCCTGGAGACTAGGACGCAATGGAGCAATGGCTTCAAACTACAAGAAAGGAGATTCTATCTGAACATTAGGAAGAACTTCCTGACTGTGAGAGCTGTTCAGCAGTGGAACTCTCTGCCCCGGAGTGTGGTAGAGGCTCCTTCTTTGGAAGCTTTTAAACAGAGGCTGGATGGCCATCTGTCAGGGGTGATTTGAATGCAATATTCCTGCTTCTTGGCAGAATGGGGTTGGACTGGATGGCCCATGAGGTCTCTTCCAACTCTAGGATTCTATGATTCTATGTGTGGTGGGGTCTCCTTCTTTAGAGGTTTTTAAGCAGCGGATGGATGGCCATCTGTCAGGGGTGCTTTGAATGCAATTTTCCTGCTTCTTGGCAGAATGGGGTTGGACTGGATGGCTCACAAGGTCTCTTCCAACTCTAGGATTCTATGATCACACAACCAAGCAACAAGCAGCATCTGCTGAATTTCCCTCTTAGAATAATAGAATCCTAGATATGGAAGGAAGGGACTCACAGAGGAGATATGATAGCCATGTATAAATATGTGAGAGGAAGCCACAGGGAGGAGGGAGCAAGATTGTTTTCTGCTTCCCTGGAGACTAGGACCTCTTTTGTTGAGAGGTGATTAGATGTCCTTGTTTGTTTCCTCTCTGTTGTTGTGCTGTTGAAATTTTAGAGTTTTTTAATACAAGGACATCTAATCACCTCTCAAAAAAAGTTTGCTCCAGGCACTGTCAGGCCATTATATGCTAATCAAGGTGATCAGTTGAAACATTCACACCCAGCTCTAGCAGACAAGAGTCCTTTGTCCCACCCTGGTCATTCCACAGATATAAAAACCCTTTTTTCTAGTTCCAACAGACCTCACTACCTCTGAGGATGCTTGCCATAGAATGCAGGCGAAACGTCAGGAGAGAATGCCTCTAGAACATGGCCATATAGCCCGAAAAAACTTACAACAACCCAATATGGGGCAACATGGCTTGAAACGGCCGTGCCTGTGGAAGACATGCTTCCCTTGCTCCCTTGGGCTAGCAATACCTTGAAATACTATTTTTCAAAGGTGTTGCAGCCTGTCAGTGGCAGGATTTTAATAGGCCGAGATCACAGCATCTCTCCCTTCTCTACAGGGAACTTTCCCTGCCTGGGAGAGGAATCATCAATACACAAAGGTGAAAGATGCCCCTAGGCTGTCTCTTGATGCTGTGGCAAAGAAAAGGGATTAAAGATTAACCCAGACAGAGGACATGCAGTTTGAAAGGAACTTCTGGAATGAGAGAAAAAGCCAAAGCCTCCAAACCAGCAGCTTTGAACTCCAAGACTAAATGTTCTATAAATCTTCAGTCATCTATTGTGTCATCTATCTTTTACACTCTATCGAGTCGACCACAGGCTGAGAATGGCAGTATATAAATATAGTAAATAAATAGAAAATAGATAGGTTGTTGTAGGTTTTTTCGAGCTATAGAGAGATATTGACAAGCTGGAATGTGTCCAGAGGAGGGCGACTAAAATGATCAAGGGTCTGAAGAACAAGCCCTATGAGGAGCGGCTTAAGGAGCTGCGCATGTTTAACCTGAAGAAGAGAAGGCTGAGAGGAGATATGATAGCCATTTTTTTTTATACACTTGTATACCGCTAATATCTCAGCCTAAGTCGGCGACTCATTGCGGTTTACAACAATTAAAAACAATATACAATTTAAAACAACAACACATATACAATACAAATTATTGGGCCACCAATAATAATCCCATGCATCTCGTAACTAAAATCACAATCCAGAATTCGTCATCCATAATTAACCAGTCCTTAGTCAGCAAAATTCGGTGGTGACAGACTAACCGAATGCTTGTTTAAATAACCATGTTTTTAGTGTCTTCCGAAAGGCCATCAGCGAAGAGGCTGATCGTATCTCTATAGGGAGGGTGTTCCAAAGCCGAGGGGCCACCACAGAAAAGGCCCTGTCTCTCGTTCCCACCAGCCGCGCTTGGGAAGCCGGTGGGATAGAGAGCAGGGACTCTCCAGAAGATCTTAGGGTCCTGGTGGGCTGATAGGCTGAGATACGTTCGGATAGATAAGTTGGGCCAGAACCGTTTAGGGCTTTAAAGGCCAAAACCAGCACTTTGAATTGAGCCCGGTAGCATATCGGCAGCCAGTGGAGCTGGAGCAGCAAAGGAGTTGTATGCTCCCAGCGCCCCGCTCCTGTTAGTACCATGGCTGCCGCCCGTTGGACTAGTTGGAGCTTCCGGGCCGTCTTCAAAGGCAACCCCACGTAGAGAGCGTTGCAGTAGTCAAGGCGGGATGTAACCAGAGCGTGGACCACCGTGGCCAAGTCAGACTTCCCAAGGTACGGTCGCAGTTGGCGCACGAGTCTTAACTGTGCGAATGCTCCCCTGGTCACCGCCGAAACCTGGGATTCCAGGCTCAGCGATGAGTCCAAGATCACACCCAAACTGCGAACCTGTGTCTTCAGGGGGAGTGTAACCCCATCCAACACAGGCTGTAACCCTATGCCCTGTTCGGCCTTGCGACTGACCAGGAGTACCTCTGTCTTGTCTGGATTCAATTTCAATTTGTTCGCCCCCATCCAGACCGTCACAGCGGCCAAGCACCGGTTCAGGACCTGGACAGCCTCCTTAGTAGCAGGTGGGAAGGAGTGACAGAGTTGGACATCATCTGCGTACAGATGACATCGCACTCCGAAACTCCGGATGATCTCGCCCAGCGGCTTCATGTAGATGTTAAACAACATGGGAGACAGTATTGAGCCCTGAGGAACCCCACAAGACAAGGTTGTGGGGTTGAACAGGAGTCTCCCAGTACCACCTTCTGAGACCGACCCTCGAGGAATGAGCGGAGCCACTGCAGAACAGTACCTCCGAGAGGAGACATGATAGCCATGTATGTGAGGGGAAGTCATAGGGAGGAGGGAGCAGGCTTGGTTTCTGCTATCTTGGAGACTAGGACGAGGAACAATGGCTTCAAACTAGAAAGAGGAGATTCCATCTGAACATGAGGAAGAACTTCCTGACTGTGAGAGCTGTTCAGCAGTGGAACTCTCTGCCCCGGAGTGTGGTGGAGGCTCCTTCTTTGGAAGCTTTTAAACAGAGGCTGGATGGCCATCTGTCAGGGGTGATTTGAATGCAATATTCCTGCTTCTTGGCAGAGGGGTTGGACTGGATGGCCCATGTTGTCTCTTCCAACTCTGATTCTATGATTCTAGGAGTCTATGATTCTAACTGTTCAGCAGTGGAACTCTCTGCCCCGGAGTGTGGTGGAGGCTCCTTCTTTGGAAGCTTATAAACAGGGGCTGGATGGCCATCTGTCAGGGGTAATTTGAATGCAATATTCCTGCTTCTTGGCAGAATGGGGTTGGACTGCATGGCCCATGAGGTCTCTTCCAAGTCTTTGATTCTATGATTCTATATGCCCATGTTCTAGAGGCATTTTCTCCTGACGTTTCGCCTGCATCTATGGCAAGCATCCTCAGAGGTAGTGAGGTCTCTTGGAACTAGGAAAAAGGGTTTATAATATCTGTGGAATGACCAGGGTGGGACAAAGGACTCTTGTCTGCTGGAGCTAGGTGTGAATTAACATTTGATTTTCATGGTAGCCAGATTTTGTTCATTTTGTTCATTTTCAAACCATGAAAATGAACAAAATCTGGCTACCAGTATTTTTTAAAAAAACTCTAAAATTACGACAGCAAAACAACAGAAAGTAAACGATCAGGCACATCTAATCAGCTCTCAACAAAAGATTCCCCCAGGCACTGCCAGGCCATCAAATGCTAATCAAGGTGGTCAGTTGAAACATTCAATAAGTAAATAAGTAAATATTCATATCATGGTCTGATCACCATGCTCAATATATCCCATATGCATGGGGGTATTGGGGTAACGATACAAAAGGTTTGCTAGGGTAGACCCTCTTTCACTCAGACCCGAATCAAACTCAGCCCGTCCCGAATCAAAATCCTGGCTACAAGCCTGCTTCCTTCCATCCTTTCCTTCCCTTTCCCTTTCTTTCTTTTCCTTCTTTCCTCCCTTCCCTCTCTCTCCCCCCTTCCACTTCTTTTCTTCTCAACCTCTAATCCCCTCCTTCCCTTTCTTTTTCTCCTCCATCCCTCCTTTCCTGCTCCCTCCATTTCTCTCTTTCCCTTTCCTTCTTTCCCCTCATTTGCCTTTTCCCTCCCTGTTCCATCCACAGGGACGAAGCCACCTCAGGCCAGGCTGAATCCAGCTCCTTGGAAGCCAATCCAACCCTTCCTAATGGGGTTTCCTGTGAGGTGACCTTGCCCACCGCAGCAAATGGGAGGAAAACTGGCCAGGAGCCTTTCATGCCTGTTGTGCATGGAACCAACGGAGGGCAAACATAATACCTCCCTTGGCAAACAGATCCAAACATTTCGGGAGATGTTTTGGAAAAACACTGCATGGGTTTTTTTTTTTTCACAGAAAAAAAGGAGAGAGAAAAATCTCATAAAGACTGATCTTTGATTTGCACTCTGTTGACATTCCCCATAAAAGTCCGAATGGTCCTCCGAGACCAGCCAAGCTTCCCCAACCATGCGCTATAACTCTTCTTGCTCATACGTCGACCAAGAGTTGGTATTTCCTTGCATTTGGTGGCAAACAGGGAAATCTTTGCAACCTCTCAACAAGGAAAAAATAAATAAATCTGGGCAAGGAAATGTTTCCAGAGCCACCTCGGAAGCATTTCCTAGCCTTGGCCTTTCCAAAACCACAAATCTTTCTGTCCTCAGAAGGAGGGAAGTTGGGAACAGAAAAACTTTGCTTTGCATTGCTTATTTCCTACTTTTTCCTCTTGGAAGAGAAAGGTACCCATACAGGCAATGATTCACCCATCGGCCGCTTCCAAGAGCCCCGTTTTCCTCAAGTCCTTCTCTTGTTGGCCTTCTTTTTTGGGTTGTTTACACTCTCTTTGCTCCAGAAATGAAAGAGAAGAAGCAGAAACTCAGCAGGGAGGAGTTGGGAACTCCCCTTTAGCGGTGCTCATTTCCCTTAAGAAGACCAGTTGAAAGCTTGAAAGGGAGGGAAGGCAAAGGGTTTGATAAAAGGTCTGGAGAACAAGCCCTATGAGGAGCGGCTTAAGGAGCTGGGCATGTTTAGCCTGAAGAAGAGAAGGCTGAGAGGAGATATGATAGCCATGTATCAATATGTGAGAGGAAGCCACAGGGAGGAGGGAGCAAGCTTGTTTTCTGCTTCCCTGGAGACTAGGATGCGGAACAATGGCTTCAAACTACAAGAGAGGAGATTCCATCTGAACATGAGGAAGAACTTCCTGACTGTGAGAGCTGTTCAGCAGTGGAACTCTCTGCCTTCCCCGGAGGAAGTGTGGTGGAGGCTCCTTCTTTGGAGGCTTTTAAGCAGAGGCTGGATGGCCATCTGTCAGGGGTTATTTGAATGCAATATTCCTGCTTCTTGGCAGGGGGTTGGACTGGATGGCCCATGAGGTTTCTTACAACTCTTTGATTCTATGATTCTATGAAAGATTACAATGAGAGTGAGAATGGACACATCCTGGAAGATGCTCACAGCATTCCTTTCTAAAATCTAAGGGCAAGACCACCTTTAAGACAGGGCTCTGTTTTACCCTTTTGATTAGCTTCTTTTCTAGATTTTAATTTGGGGCAAGAACCATGAAAATGAACAAAATCTGGCTACCAGTATTAAAAAAAACCCTCTAAAATTGCAACAGCAAAACAACAAATAGGAGACAATCAATGACATCTAATCACCTCTCAACAAAAGATTGCCCCAGGCACTGCCAGGCCATCAACTGCTAATCAGGGTGGTCAGCTGAAACATTCACACCTAGCTCCAACAGACAAGAGTTCTTTGTCCCATCCTGGTCATTTCACAGATATATAAACCCTTTTTCCTATTTCCAACAGACCTCACTACCTCTGAGGATGCTTGCCATAGATGCAGGCGAAACGTCAGGAGAAAATGCCTCTAGAACATGGCCATATAGCCCCAAAAAACCTACAACAACCCAGTGATTCTGGCCATGAAAGCCTTCGACAGTACATTTAACTTCTCTTCCCTTTGTTGTTTTGGAAATATTTCCCTGCTGTTTGCATTCAACATGAGCTCTCTCACATGTGATGGATAAAACACTATCATTCACCCCCAAATAGGTCTGTTTTCTTAGTAATGTTTGACTGTATAGGAGTGTGAACTATCTGTCTATCAAAATGAACATCTACAGAGAGAATCAAAAAGTACTAAGGGAGACAAAATGCACAAATGCAGGATGGGAAGTAATAGTACAGTTATGTAATCGGACACCACCACCCTCCCCAGGGCTCTGTAAAAGATAGTTCAGAATCAGGGAATTCATAGTTTTGCCAAAGACATCAGGCTGGAATGATCCCATAATCCCCTGTCTTTCCTCCTGTTTTTATGAATGGACTTAGGGAGGGCTGGCATGAGTTCCCCTTCAACCATGCCTCCAACCGTGCCTCAAGGCCGTGACTGGATGGTTGCGTGCCAGCAGGTTGAGGGTGAATCCAGCAAAGACGGAGATCCTATGGCAGTGGGGACATCCAGCTGCCTACCCTGGATGGCGAGGTGCTATGCCCGTCATCATTGGTCAAGAGTCTGGGAGTCCTTTTGGACCCTCTGCTGAGGATGGAGGCCCAGGTCTCCGCTGTGAGCAGAACTGCCTTCTTTCACCTGCGGCAGGCTAGAGGGCTGGCCCCCTCCCTGTCCAGGGACGACCTAGCTATGGAGATCCAGGCCACGGTCATCTCAAGACTGGACTACTGTAACGCCCTCTACATTGGCCTTCCTCTGTCGGTGATCTGGAAGCTCAAGTTGGTACAAAATGCAGCTGCTCTGCTTCTTGCGGGAATTCCGATGAGATGCCACATAACCCCAATCTTCCTGCAGCTGCATTGGTTACCCATTGAGCACCGGATCACTTTCAAAGGGATGGTACTCACCTTTAAGGCCTTGCATGGTCTGGGGCCGATGTACCTGAGGGACCGCCTCACCCCCTCCCAACCCCAGAGATCCCTCCGTTCTGAGGACCAAGATCTATTGGAAATTCCCAGTGTCAAGACCTTGTGTCTAACAGCAACCAGACACAGAGCCTTCACAGCAGTGGCACCATCACTCTGGAATACTCTGCCACCCGTGCCTTGCGGGACTTACCAGCTTTCCGCAGGGCATGTAAGACATGCCTGTTTCAACAGGCTTTTAATGTTTGGTATTGCTGTTTTTAAATTGTTTTAAATTGCTTTTGAATTTTGTTAGATTTTAGCCATTCTTGTAAGCCGCTCCGAGCCCCAGGGGAGTGGCGGCATATAAGTTCAAATAATAAATATATAAATAAATAAATAAATAAATGACCCCCCCCCCATTCCCTATGAACTCTGTGTATGCTCCCATGCCCCATTCCCCATCCCCTATATGTATGTATGTCTATATAAGAAAATATGAAGCAAAGCTGCCTTTTCATAAACCAGTAACTAATGGCTCTTGGAGTTTCCACACTTTCTGAGCCAAAAATCCCCCCAAACAAAGGACTCAACCAGATCAATTTGTATGGACAATAAATAAATGGCTTTACTTGCCTGGACCTCAGAGGGTTGATAGCCAGGCCATCCAGAATAATGGAGTCTATGGACATATTGAATCACTCAACACAAAGGTCATTTCCCCATCTGTGAGGAACCGGGGATTTGTCACTGCCTCCCTCCTGTGCCACATCCTGACCTCCAGAACCTATCTCTGCTTCATCAATGAACTCCATATCACAGGACAGTAAGACATAGGATCTGGCCTCTTGGAGCCAGACAAGAAAGTTAATTCAAAGAATCAAACAATAACACAGGCCAGGCTTGGAAGCCTAAAGCTATCACCCAGCCATTTGGCAAACACCGGTAATTTCTAATCCAGTCACCTGGACATATCTCCATTGTTACCCTATTGCCTGCTTCCCTCCCACCTGATTGGCTGAATGGCCAAAGCAGGACCAAGGCCCTCATTGGATCTCCTTTCATTTCTCATACACTTTCATTTCTCATAAGTCCATATGAGTGCAGTTTCATCTGGCAAAATTTTCTCTGCTCCACACATATTTTACTTACTTAGTCGATCCCTCATAGTCTGAGGATGATGGTCCTCCAAGTGTAGTATCCTGCCGGTGGGTCCATAGGTGACTGTGGAGCCCTATTCTTGATCTGCATGTTCTCCCGCAGTGAGGACATCAGTTTCCAGGTGGAAGGCGGTCCCAGTCGGGGTTGGCTTGATGCGCCTTCCTCTTGGCACATTTCTCTCTTTCACCCTCCATTCGTGCCTCTTTACATTCTGCAGTACTGCTGGTCACAGCTGACCTCCAACTGGAGCGCTCAAGGGCCAGGGCTTCCCAGTTCTCAGTGTCCATGCCAGAGTTTTTAAGGTTGGCTTTGAGCCCATCTTTAAATCTCTGTTCCTATCCTCCAGCATTCCATTTTCCGTTCCTGAGTTCGGAATAGAGCAACGGTGGCCAGGCATCTGGACAGCATAGCTGGTACAGCGGCGTTGATGGCAGAGGACAATCGCTTCAATGCTGGTGGTCTTTGCTTATTCCAGTACACTGACGTTTGTCCCTTGTCTTTCCAAGAGATTTGCAGGATTTTCCGGAGATTGCACTGATGGAATCGATCCAGAAGTTGCATGTGACATCTGTAGACTGTCCATGTTTTGCAGGCATAGAGCAGGGTTGGGAGGACAATAGCTTTATAAACAACCACCTTGGTATCCCCACGGATGTCCTGGTCCTCAAACACTCTCTGCTTCATTCGGAAAAATGCTGCACTTGCAGAGCTCAAGCGGTGTTGAAAAACCACTCCTCGCGTAATGGTTCTTCAAAGCAGAGGAAGCGATTTCCATGCTGGATGTGGCAGTCCAGCCCCAAAGTGAGGACTTTTGCAAGCATTTGCTCAGACACCCATGCCGTTCACCCTGCAGAAGTTTTCTAAAGAGTTCCAGCCGGGCGTTTCTTGCTTTCCTCCCAATTAAGGGGCTCGTTTGGCGCTAATAAGGGCTTTATTGACTCACAGGTCCCCATTGATCTGCGACAAGGAGGTTTAATAAATTGCCTCCAAGATAAATCAGTGCACAGGTAATAAACTGCGGCGGGCACAAGCAAACACCCCTTAATTGCATTCCTCTTAATACACCGAGTTCGTAATGAATTTTGGAGGCATTTCATTACCCATTTGACAAGACAATCTGGGATAGATAATGACAGGCCAGTAGACCTTTCTTAAAGTCGGGGCCAAATGCTTTTGGGGGGGAGAAAAAAGAGAGACGAGAAGAGGAAACACTCTGAATTGACAATAAATTAAATTGCTTCAGTTGTCTGGATCAAGAGTTATTAGCAGATCCATAAAGCTAGTCATCCAAAAGCCAATAGTTGATGCAGATATATGTTGACTGGGGGATTCTGGGAATTTTAGGTCAGAAATGGATGTTTTCTAGGTGCAAAACTTTGAACCAGTATTCGGCGTGAACCTTCCTGCCAAGTTTGGTCAATTGGCTGGGAAGATGTAAACCATTTTGCCGAACAATCTCCATCATCGTGTGGTTATGCTTTGTGAAACACCAAAAATATTTCATTCTGTTTTTTAATGTTGTGTCATTTTGTAATAATTGATAGGGTTGGATAGGTTCACTCAGAAATAACTGAAATTCGGGGGGAAACATATGAATTTGGACATCCAAAGGTGCAGTTAAGGTGTGTGTGTGTGGGGGGGGGGGGGGGKGTCCAAATTTGAACTGTTTACCTTTTTTTTCAGAAATATTTTGTAATCACAGCCATCGTAACTGTAGTTTGTGAAGGCCAGGTCCCCAATAGTAGAGATTGCAAAAGGCCCTACTGTTAAACTACATTTCCCACAATGCACGCCTGCTCATTACCCAAAATGGCTGAAGGACCCAAAAATAGCTGTCTGTAGCAGTCTTCGTCTCAATATAAAATGAACTGATTGAATCTACAAAGGAGTCTAAAGAAGGCAGCAAAGCAATAAGCAACTTTTGCAAAGCCAAAAGAACATAAACTGCCTAAAAAAACAAGCATTTTACTTTGAACTGATTACCATGAACAAGGTACTGGGGAAGCCAGCTACAGCCAGCCAGGCAGCCAGCCCTTTACATCAGTAAGCAATGATAAAATTAAAAGTAACAATTGGTCCCACCAACCACAATCAGGATCTTCCGAGCGGCAAAGATGTCTTCGATGATGGTGGCGGCCTCGTTCCTGAAGTCCACAATGGTGTAATTGAAGACCAAGGGGTCCACAAAGCTGAGCACGTGGTGCCTGCAGAGCAGTTGCTCCTGAGGAGAGGCTTTGTTGCAGATTGATTGCATCTGCAAAAAGGAATACATGGATGGATGTGTCTTGAGGGTCCCCTCCAACTCAGGAGAGGAAGCAAATGGGTGTCAGACAGAGTTAGGATGGTGCCTTTCTGCCCAGAAGAAGGGGGTCAGTCCAGATGTCTCTTGATGGGGCCTGTACTATGATTTCTGTTCTCTACCAATTTAACACAGTTTGTGCCACACGAGCAAAGTTTATGGAGTAGAACAACTACTTTCAAAGTAAAGACCACCCAGTGAAACAGGAAATAACACTTTCAAACCAGGAACAGAATTTCTTTATTATTTAAGAAATATTATTAAAAATATTTCTTATATTTTTTTTTGAAAATTCACCAAAAATCCATGGATAAGTCAAAGGTTATGACATTTGGTGAGCTACCAGTGGTCCATGTGTTCTACGGCTGTAGCAAGTTTCATCAGGATTGGCCTAAAAATAAGGGAGGGAGAATCCACTGAAATTTCCTCAGTGCCAGTGCTGTTTTTCCCTACTGTGCATGCATCTGAAGTCGAACATGACCCCCCCCCCATAAGAGATAGTAACTTATAGTTTCCCAAGGACCAGTGACTAGCTTCGATCTCAGCACTGCAGGACCCCATCCTTTGGCTCAGTGAACATCCCTAAACTCCTTTTTGTGACTTTGGACTCTCTGCCCAGTGTTTTGGACTTCAAAGGACTTGTTTTTACCTATGAATTTCCCCTGAATGAGCTATGGACTCATGTTTTGCTGAAATCATAACTTTAATCAATGTCTCTGGTGGATGGGGTAGAGAGGGGGTGTCTGATATGAATTTCTTGTGATTCCTATATATCTACATGTATTTCCCCTCATATTCTTGACCTTACCCTGAACCTTTTGCCCCCTTCCCCTCTCTTTGGGGGAAGTCTACAAGGAAGCTGCCCTGGCTCTGAAAAGGCAATCAGCAATCATAAAAGAACTCTTATCTTGAAACATGTTTGCATGGAAAATAGTACAGAAATTCCCTTTTGACATCGGAGTTGGGCCATCAGATGGGATTTTCGCTTGGCAAACTTCTAATCACATAACAAAGGGGGTGAGACGACCCTCGAAAAGTCTCTTTCCCCCAACCCCGTTTTTTCCTCTCCACAATGGACATCCACCCCAGCCTCTTCTTTGTGTCATATCTGAGTGCGACAGAAAAACTCGGATTAAGTAATCATTACTTATCACAGACCCATCTAAGGACAATAAAGTTAGTTTCTTTAGAAGGCCGATCCCAGACTCAAGAAGCCCCAGGACATTGGAATTCTATCATCCACTCAAGAAAGCATTGTTTCCTTTCGTCCCGCCTCCCTTCCTCCTGATTCGCCAGAGCGCCGAGGTGGTAAGAGCTTTCTGATGGGTTCCAGCACACCACAGGAGCTCTGTGATTGGCTCTGGCACGGGGAGGGTGGCCGAACCTCCTCCCGGCTATTATCACTCCATCCAATCACCATCGAGCCGGGAGGAGGGCAGGGAGCGGGAATTTTGAAACTCACAAGTTTGTATTTCCTATAAAAATGCCATTCTTTTCTGTAACCACATGCCCTGCTTGGCAAATGATTGCCGCTCTGCATCCTTTTCAGCTGAATCACTAATAAACCTTGGTGGCACTTCCTTCCACTTGGTGAGACCTTTTATTGGGAAAAATCATGGATTGGGTGCTTCTCTCTGTCTCACCAGGGTAACGAACTCTTTAAAGAGTCAGATTGGTCTCTGCCTCCTGGCAAAACCCCCTAAATTCCTCCTCTATAACACATCTGTCAGGAGGGCTTTGATTATGTCTTCCTTCCTGGATTGGGGTCCCTTCCAACTCTATGGTTCTATAAATTTCCTTACTCAAGTGGTCATACTTTGGGGGTATTGTCAGTTTGCAGATGTATCAGCAGAACTATGTAAATGAACTGAACTGTGCAAATGTAACGTCCCCACCAGGATCCTAGTAGAGCAGACTCAGGAATGTCTCCAATGGATTCCTTGAGGCTGCAGAAGCAAACCTTATGCGTTGTGTCCCATTATGCAAAAGGGCCATCAGCAGGCACGGTGGCAGAGGCCCAACGATGATGATGATGATGATGATGATTATTATTATTATTATTATTATTATCTTTATTTGTACCCCACTAGCATCTCCCGAAGGACTCGATGCGGCTTACAAAGGCCAAGGCCTCAGAACACAACATAACAAAACCTAAAGCAAATTAAAAACAATTAAAGCAATATTAAACAAGAAGCAATAAACAATACACATGACACAATAAAACTGGGCCGGGCCAGAGTAATGGGTACAAAATTAAAAGTGCTGATGTGACAGGTGATATGTAAGGATTATCGGGTAAGTGCAGTGTGAAATGTGCAGCAATCTTAATTCTAACAAAGTGCTTCTGGGACTTGTTATTGGAGTTTTCCTATTCTGGGAAGGCACATCGGAACAGCCAGGTCTTCAAGTTCTTTCTAAAGACTGCCAGTGAAGGGGCCTGTCTAAGATCTTTGGGGAGGGTGTTCCTGAGTCGAGGGGCCACCACAGAAAAGGCCCTGTCTCACGTCCCCACCAAACGTGCCTATGACGCAGGCAGAATCACGAGCAGGGCCTCTCCAGATGAGCGAAGTGAGCGCGTGGGTTCATAAACGGAGATGCGGTCACGCAGGTAGGAAGGTCCCAAACCATTCAGGGTTTTGTAGGTTAGCACCTGCACCTTAAATTGGGCTTGGAAGATAAACGGCAGCCAGTGGAGCTCCTTGAACAGGAGGGTTGACTTCTCTCTGTAAGGAGCGCCAGTTCACATCCTGGCCGCTGCCCGTTAGACCAGTTGGAATTTCTGAGCCGTTTTCAAGGGCAGCCCCACGTAGAGCGCATTACAGCAGTCCAATCTAGAGGTGACCAAGGCATGGACCACCCCGGCCAGATCAGCCTTTGCAAGGTACAGTCGCAGTTGGCTCACAGTTGTGTAATGTTGGAAAAGGGCAAGTAGCACAACTGCTGCTGTGTAAAGATGGAGGGGCAGCTTTACACAACACAACACATGCTATGCTATACTCTCATACGCTTCTCCTGTGCTTGCCCATTGCACTCTCCTCCAAAGCCTTGTTTCTATCATTTAACATTAGGAACAAACAGAGAACATTGGTGGAGAGAAGCTGCAATTTGGAACAATGAGCTGGTTATTCATTAATTAGGCAATTACTTATTGCATCAAAATGAGTGGATGTTTTTTTAAAAAAAAAAAAATTCCAGGAGGCTATGGCTGAAAGCTTTCCTGGGTGCAAATGACGCAGAAGAGGCCCAGAATAACACACCGCCTTCGAGGAAGCCTTGCCGAGGAAGACAAAACTCGCAAAAACAGCTGCTGGAAAGCTGACAAGTGGATGAAAGGAACTGAGAGCAGGCAGAAATGGGGCAGCCGCCCGGTTGTGTAACAGGGCTCCGCTCTGCAACGCAATCCACTGATGTTTTCTGAAGGAAAAATGCAGAGGGATTTGGTGCCGGAGCAAGTCTCGCACGTAATGCTTGGCCCCCTTCTGCGTGTGATGCCTTCGCACAAAAAACACCGCCCTGCTTTTCCTCTGAGTCGGAACACTTCCGCGGGATTAGACAATTCTCATTTATGCAAGTCAGGTTGTCATGCTATGGAGCATTCCCCTCCATCCTGAAAGGAAGAAGCCAAGGCACCCAGGGAAAGAGAGGAAGGACTCAAAGGGCTCAGGAAAGCCACTCAGCGCATGATCTCATTGCCATTTACTCAGAAGTAAACCCCCAGGACTAATGTTACGTTTGGGTTTCTTGGTGCATAATAATGAAGCTGCTCTGGGTTTCAAAGTGGTCCTTAAAGGCTCCACCAAAGTCATAGAATTATCAAATCAAAAAGTTGGAAGAGACCTCATGGGCCATCCAGTCCAACCCCCTGCCACATAGCAGGAATATTGCATTCAAATCACCCCTGACAGATGACCATCCAGCCTCTGTTTAAAATCTTCCAAAGAAGGAGCCTCCACCACACTCTGGGGCAGAGAGTTCCACTGCTGAACGGCTCTCACAGTCACGCAGTTCTTCCTCATGTTCAGGTGGGATTTCTTTTCTTGTAGTTTGAAGCTATTGTTTCGCATCCTAGTCTCCAGGGAAGCAGAAAACAAGCTTGCTCCCTCCTCCCTGTGGCTTCCTCTCACATATTTATACATGGTATAAATGGCAGCCCCAAATCCACCCTGTCCTTTGAATGTCTCTTCTGAGGTTTGCATCATATGGTTTCGCTGTCCCATGGATACAGGAGCCACAAAGTTTCCAAAATGTATCAACTTCTTTGGAAATGGAAACAAAAATCAGCAGTCTCATATGGCACCTAAACAAGTCAATGCCAACCTAGGTAAATCAATAGGAGTATAGTGTCCAGAACGAAGGATGCCATAGCCATTTTCTTCTTTGTTGTTCATTCGTTCAGTCGCCTCCGACTCTTCGTGACCTCATGGACCAGCCCACGCCAGAGCTCCCTGTTGAAAGTCACCACCCCCAGCGTACGGCAAGGCTGCATACTCTCACCCAACCTTTTTAACTTGTATGCAGAACACATCATGCGAGGATGTGCGGGGCTTGAGGAATGCAAGGCTGGGGTGAAAATTGCTGGAAGAAACATTAACAACCTCAGATATGCAGATGACACCACTCTGATGGCCGAAAGCGAGGAGGAGCTGAGGAGCCTTCTAATCAAGGTGAAAGAAGAAAGCGCAAAAGCCGGGTTGCAGCTAAACATCAAAAAAACCAAGATTATGGCAACAAGAATGATTGACAACTGGAAAATAGAGGGAGAAACCGTGGAGGCCGTGACAGACTTTGTATTTCTAGGTGCAAAGATTACTGCAGATGCAGACTGGAGCCAGGAAATTAGAAGACATTTACTTCTTGAAAGGAGAGCAATGATCAACCTAGATAAAATAGTGAAAGAGTAGAGACATCACACTGGCAAGGAAGATCCGCATAGTTAAGAGCAATGCTTTTGAGCTGTGGTGTTGGAGGAAAGTTCTGAGAGTGCCTTGGACTGCGAGAAGATCCAACCAGTCCATCCTCCAGGAAAGAAAGCCCGACTGCTCATTGGAGGGAAGGAGACTAGAGACAAAGTTGAAGTACTTTGGCCACATCATGAGGAGACAGGAAAGCCTAGAGAAGACAATTATGCTGGGGAAAGTGGAAGGCAAAAGGAAGAGGGGCCGACCAAGGGCAAGATGGATGGATGGCATCCTTGAAGTGGCTGGACTGACCTTGAGGGAGCTGGGGGTGGTAACGGCCGACAGGGAGCTCTGGCGTGGGCTGGTCCATGAGGTCACGAAGAGTCGGAGACGACTGAACGAATGAACAACAAACACATAGTTCACCAACAATCAAAGAGCACTCTGAACTCCACCAATGATAGAATTGAGCCAAACTTGGCACACAGAATTCTCATGACCAACAGAGAAGACTGGAAGGATTTGGTAGGCATTGGCCTTGAGTTTGGGTTGTAGTTCACCTACATCCAGAGAGCACTGTGGACTCAAACAATGATGGATCTGGACCAAACTTGGCACAGATACTCAGTATGCCTAAATGTGAACAGTGGTGGAGTTTGGGGTGAAATAGACCTTGACATTAGGGAGTTGTAGTTGCTGTGATTTATAGTTCACCAACAATCAAAGAGCACTCTGAACTCCACCAATGATAGAATTGAGCCAAACTTGGCACACAGAATTCTCATGACCAACAGAGAAGACTGGAAGGATTTGGTAGGCATTGGCCTTGAGTTTGGGAGTTGTAGTTCACCTACATCCAGTGAGCACTGTTGACTCAAACAATGATGGTTCTGGACCAAACTTGGCACAGATACTCAATATGCCTAAATGTGAACAGTGGTGGAGTTTGGGGGAAAATAGGCCTTGACAGTTGGGAGTTGTAGTTGCTGGGATTTATAGTTCACCTATAATGAAAGAGCATTACGAACCCCACCAATGATAGAATTGAGCCAAACTTCCCACACAGAACCCCTATGACCCACAGAAAATACTGTGTCTTCTGATGGTCTTTGGTGACCCCTCTGACATCCCCTTGTGACCCATCCAGGGGTCCTGACCCCCAGGTTGAGAAACGCTGCATTGGAGTGAAGAAATAATTCCATCATCTACTGAAGAATGTTGCAAACAGACAGACCCTACAAATCTGCAAACTCCATTCTATTTAATCAGCGTCAAAGGCAGACATCAAAAATTTGGTCCAATTTCCGTTGTATTTTTAGTCCTGCTTGCTAATCGCTTCAATAAACATATATAAATTCAGATGTACGTTTTCTGTGCTTCTTTATTTTTACCCAGACGGCTTCCAAGTCTTCTTCCTTGGGAGGGTGTTTTTGTAACATCCCCAGGCCATGCGAAAGAGGAACGCTGTCCCAGAGTGGGATATAAATAGAGGAATAAACAGATAAACAAACAAACATATTTGAGGAGCAGGCTGGCTCCCCAACGCGCCTGCAAAGCACCCGTTCTTTGGTTTGAATGCAGTTCTGAGCAAGGAAGTCCCTCTTTATTTCTGCTTCAAGTCTCTCCGCATCATTCAGCTTTAGAGGATGATTCACCGCTGAGTTCTATTATTGGACCAGAGGCTTCCTTATCTGCTTGCTCTTGCATCAGGCACAACGTTGTCGTTCATTAGTTGCATCACATGCCCTCCACCCCCCCTCTCCCAGCCATTCCAGTAATTCCCAGCTAGATCTTATTTTTTAAAGCTTTGGGCATGATGTCGAACATGCTGAGATGCAATTTGGGGAGACTGTATCTCTCCTATTAGGAATGGGAATAGCTTGGGCCTCCTGAATGAATGATGTTAGACTTCAACTCCCAGCATTCGGTTCTGCTCTGGAAATCACTTCTAGAATGCAGAAGGGCCATTGCCTCCCTCTTTTAAGGACCTAAGGGTGCATTTACACTGCAGAATGAAAGCAGTTTGATACTGCCATGGAATCATGGGAGTTGTAGTTTTACAAGGTCTTTAGCCTTCTCTGCTAAAAATTGGGTGGGTTTATATGTATGTATGTGTCTATCTATATCTATTTATATGTCTGTCTTAGGGTTGTGTGCGCGCGCGTGTGTGTGTATGTATGTATGTCTTAGGGTGGGTTTATATATATGTATGTGTCTATATATCTATATCTATCTATGTCTGTCTTAGGGTTGTGTGTGTGTGTGTATGTGAGTATTAGGGTAGGTTTATATGTTTGTATGTGTGTATATGTATATGTGTGTGTGTATATATATATATATATACACATATACAGTATATATGTCTTAGTGTGTGTGTGTGTGTATATATATATTTATATATATATATGTCCTAGGGTGGGGTTTGTATGTATGTATGTATGCAGGGGCGGCTCGTCCATTACGCGAAGTAAGTGGTCGCAGAACACTTTTTTTTTGCCAGGGGTGCAGAGGTGCCTCTGTAAATGCCCCTCGACCGCCACTTGAGGAGCGCCCCCTCAGCTCACAACAGCCCTAGCAGTCCAGGGGGAGCCTCGGCTTTTTTGCCTCGCTGCCGGGCCATCCTCTTCCCAAAGGTGCCGGGCCCTTGAGCTTCGCCTGGCCCCTCTCGTTCCTGCTCCACCTGGCCACTGGGTGCATGAGCAGAGCCGGCGCTCAATCGTTCTCCGTGTTCGATCCCTTCCCCATGACCGGCTCCCTTTCCTGATCCCCCGGCGCTCCACCCACCTCCTCTCCTCTCCCCAATCTGGGTGGGCCAAGGGTTGGAACCGCCGCACCTGGCCCGCTTCGGGTCTGGAGGCGTGTCTGAAGACCCCAGCGTGCGCACCAAAAGTCACCTCTTCTCCTGACTTTCTCTTCAGCCAGGACCAAGAGAGAGAGAGAGAGCCCCTCCGGCTGGAGGTATCTCCCACCTCCGCTCCCTCCTTTGTTTTTGCGCCTACCTTCAGGAAAGGTGGGCATCTCCACCTCTCTCTCTCTCTCTCTCCCTCGGTCCCAATGGCTGAGGAGAAAGTCAGGAGAAGAGGTGACTTTTGGTGCACATGCTGGGGTCTTCAGGCACGCCTCCGGACCCAAAGGGGAAAATAGACCTTGACATATGCGAGTTGTAGTACTGGGATGTATAGTTCACCTACAATCAAAGAGCATTCTGAACTCCACCAATGATGGAATTGAACCAAATATGGCACACAGAACTCCACGACGAACAGAAAATATATATCAATGATTGGTTGGGGGGGGGGGATGTAGAGCCAACCTTCAGAAATGGGGCCACAAAGTGGAATCCTTGACATGCGAGTGTGGAGAGGAGCAAACCACTGACCACCTGCTGCAATGCACCCTGAGCCCTGCCATATGCACAAGGGAGGACTTTCTTGCAGCAACACCAGAAGCACTCCAAGGGGCCAGATACTGGTCAAAAGACATTTAATCAACTCTCATACTCACAAATTTTGTAATCTGCTTGTTTGCTTTGTTCTGTTAGAAATGTAATATAATTTGACTGGTTGTTCTGGCACGACAAATAAATACCGTTGAAAATTACCTAGGGCCACCTCTGTATGTATGTGTCTATATATCTATATCTTTCTATCTATATGTCTGTCTTAGGGTTGTGTGTGTGTGTGGGTAAGTCTTAGGGTGGGTTTATATGTATGTGTCTATATATCTATATCTATTTATATGTCTATCTTAGGGTTATGTGTGTGTGTATATGGCCATATAGCCCGAAAAACCTACAACAGCCCAACAACAACATACTTCCCCCAATCTGTGGGTACTACGCTCCTCAACAACAGAGAGTATGGAGGGAAGCCTCCTGGGACATACAAAAGGATTCAAAAGCAATCTAAAAGAACACAGAAGCAGGATGGAAGGCTCTAAACTAGGGAAGGCCAAACCGAGGGAGGAACAGAGAAGCAACCAGGCGCTGGAGCGGGTTCGTCACGGGTTCCCCTTGGCCAAGGGGAGAGAGAGGGCTTTCCCGAGCCTTCCTCTTCCTCCTCCTCCTCCTCTTTCCTTTCTTTCTGTTCTTTTTCCTGGGAGAGGTTAATGACCCAGTTAGCCGTTCTTGGCTGGGCCTCCCGACATTTTGCAGACATTAAGCGAGCGGCGGGCCTGCCAAGTACATTCTGTTCCTTGGAGGTCAGCCAAGGCATCTCCGATTACTGGGGAATGCGACAAAGAGAGAGAGAAGAAGAAGGAGAAAGAGAGGGAGAGGAGGAGGAGGAGGAGGAAGAAAAGGGGAGGATGGAGGAGCCAGCTTCCCAGCCGGGGAAGCTCCGCCGCCAAGGCTGCTAAATTTAAACCTAGGAGCTGGAAAGGAAAGCCATCTCCTCCTCCTCCTCCTCTTCATCCCTTGGCATTGGCTGCAGAGAGGAGCCATCACGCATTAGTCCCGTGTGGACGCTGCAATGAAGAACATTTCCCATTGAGCATCCCTTCACTGACATGTTTGGGAACACAGAGGTGTTATGGAATGTCGGGTTTTACTCTGGTATTGGAATATTCTCCTATACTTGGAGATCAAAATAAGCATGAGATTCATTCAGGTTTCATATAGAGCAGGCATGGGCCAACTTGGGCCTTCCCTCCAGGTACTGGGTACCCTCCAGGTACTTCCCTCCAGGTACTAGGCACTGCAATTGAAGGGAGATGTTGACTCTAAGCTGGAATGTGTCCAGAGGAGGGAGATTCAAAGGATCAAGGGTCTGGAGAACAAGCCCTATGAGGAGCAGCTGAAAGAGCTGGGCATGTTTAGCTTGAAGAAGAGAAGGCTGAGAGGAGACATGAGGAAGGCCATGTATAAATATGTGAGGGGAAGTCATAGGAGGAAGGAGCAAGCTTGTTTTCTACTGCCCTGGAGACTAGGACACAATGGAGGAATGGCTTCAAATTGTAAAAAAAGAAAAGAGATTCCACCTGAATATGAGGAAGAACTTCCTAACTATATAAGGAGAGCTGTTCAGCAGTGGAACTCTCTCTCCTTGCCCCGGAGTGTGGTGGAGGCTCCTTCTTTGGAGGCTTTTAAGCAGAGGCTGCATTGTCATCTGTCGCAGGGGCTTTGAATGCAATATGCCTGCTTCTTGGCAGAATGGGGTTGGACTGGATGGCCCACCAGGTCTCTTCCAACTCTAGGATTCTATAATTCTATATTGCATTGCTACTCACGCAAGAGATCTATAAGCCAGAACCTTTCCATCAATGCCTTACAGAAAATAAAATAGGGCCTTTCTTAGACAGCAGAAACCAAGAATGCTGCGGAAAGTTCCATCCTTTAATATATTGCAATGGAGCTGGAGATTGAGGTAACATATCTAATTTGCATGGTTTCCTCAGTTTTCTGTCTGAAGTAGGGGTGCAAAAGAAAGAGCTGATTTCAACAAAATGGAAAGGATGCATCCTGGTTATTTATGAGAAATACAATTGCAAAATATTGGAAGGAAAGCTGTGTGCCTTAAGTGCATTTGTGTGGAAACTACAAATGTGTGTTTTCACTTTTGCACCGTCATCAAGAGGGTTCGGATATACTGCTTTTAGGACTATGGTTCCCAGAATGGCTCAATAAATGTTGGGGGGAGTCTGGGAGTCATAGTTTCCCCAAAAGGTGATATTTCAAAGATGTATTCCTTAACAAACCTCTTGCCTTGTCTTTCATGCCTGTGTTCCCAGGATCAGAATTTTCCAAATTCCAGGTTGACTGCAGCTCCCAGTAACCTTCGCCATTTTTTCAGGGATACTAGAAGCTGAAGCCCAGCAATATTTGGAAAACTGTGCATTGTCCAAAATATTGTTTATCTCAATCCCTTGGGAAAAAAAGATTCCACCTAAGTTTTTAGGAGAACGCCATGTTGCTGGGAAGTGTTCATGGTTGCCTCAGTGGATGCCAGGTCCTCCTTCATCAGAGATTTCCAAAGAGAGTTTGGAAGGGTTGTTGTAGCTTTTTCAGGCTATATGGTAATGTTCTAGAGGCATTCTCTCCTGATGTTTTGCCTGCATCTATGGCAAGCATCCTCAGAGGTAGTGAGGTCTGTTGGAACTAGGAAAAAGGGTTTCTATATCTGTGGAAAGACCAGGGTGGGACAAAGGACTCTTGTCTGCTGGAGCTAGGTGTGAATGTTTCAACTGACCACCTTGATTAGCATATAATGGCCTGACACTGCCTGGAGCAAACTTTTCTTGAGAGGTGATGATTAGATGTCCTTGTTTGTTTCCTCTCTGTTGTTGTGCTGTTGTAATTTTAGAGTTTTTTTTAATACTGGTAGCCAGATTTTGTTCATTTTCATGGTTTCCTCCTTTCTGTTGAAATTGTCCAATTTCAATCCTAAGAAATTACCTTCCAGTTTGGAAGGTAATTTCTTAGGATACTTGAGCTGTAGACTTCCTGCATCAGCAATTGGTTGCCCTCAAAATCCCCCCCTTTTCCCCTCTGTCCTGTGATTTGGTGATCTTCTCCTTTGAAAAAACCATTGCCAAGTGCTGGTGAAGCTTCTGAGGAATCCTAGAGTATGGAGAAGCCTCGTGGGCCATGCAGTCCACAACTCTGGTCAATAGAGAGAATTCAGCATGTTCATCAGGGAGCTGACCACTTCTTTTGGAAGGAGAACCCAACACTAGACCATTGGTTCCATTGTGGACAGCTCTTACGATTCTAGAGTTGGAAGAGACTACATCTGGTCCAACCAACCCTCTTCTTTGGTGTGGGAAGACACAATTCAAACCCTCCTGACAGATGCCCATCCAGACTTTGTATAAAAACTTCCAGAGAAGGAGACTCCACCAGACTCCAAGGCAAGTGAATCCTGCAAAAACTGAGATACTCTGGCCTGGCCAGCTGCCAGAATTGATCCAGTCTCTCCCTGATTTCGATGGGGAAGCTCTGGTTCCGTCTGCCACTGTTAAAGGCCTTGGGTTTGTGTTGGACTCATTGCTGACGATGGAAGCCCAGATCCCTACCATAAGGAAGCAGGCCTTTTTTCATCTTTGCCAGGCAAGGAAATTGGCATCCTACCTTTCGGTAGAAGCATTGGCAACAGTAATCCATGCAACAGTCACCACGAGGTTGGACTATTGCAATGCCTTATATGCCGGCCTTCCGAAGTCAACAACCAAGAAGATTTGGATGGTCCAAAATGCGGTGGCCAGGCTGCTAGCGGGATCATCTATAAGATCGCATATCACACCGATTCTGCAACAACTGCATTGGCTATCCATAGAACATCGGATCTCCTACAAGATTCCATCTGAACATGAGGAAGAACTTCCTGACTGTGAGAGCCATTCAGCAGTGGAACTCTCTGCCCCCGAGTGTGGTGGAGGCTCCTTCTTTGGAAGCTTTGAAACAGAGGCTGGATGGCCATCTGTCAGGGGTGGTTTGAATGCAATGTTCCTGCTTCTTGGCAGGGGGTTGGACTGGATGGCCCATGAGGTCTCTTCCAACTCTTTGATTCTAGGATTCTAAGATCCCGATCCTGACATTGAGAGCTCAAAATGGCCAAGGACCTTTATATCTTAGGGACCCCCCCCATTCCTTTTTTCCATCAGTGGTCACCTTGATCCACCCAGGAAAATCTTCTATATATACCGGGTCCTAGGGAGGCACACCTGGCAGCTACAAGGTGTAGAGCTTTTTCGACCTATGCTCCAATTCTGTGGAACTCATTGCCTCCATATATTAGAGCAATGTCGGAGTTGCGACCTTTTGTAAAGGCACTCAAGACTTGGCTGTTTGGTTGTGCATTTAAGTCATCAGATCTAATTTGCCAAATATTCAGTCACTGTTGAATGTTTTTATGTTGAATATTTTTATATTGTGTAAATGCTATTTTAGACTGTAAGTCGCTCGGAGCACCTGGGTGGAGAGCGACTAATTAAGAAATAAAGTGAAGTGAAGTGTCAAGAAGTTACTCCTAATGTTTAGGTGGAATCTCTTTTCCTGCATTCTGAATCCATTTCTCTGTTGTGTCTTAGTCTCTGGAGCAGGCAGAAAACAGACTGGTTCTAGTTCCTTCTAACATCCACTTGCAATCTACTCTCCTGGGACTTCAAACCATCAGATCTTGTTCTTTCTTCTCATGCAGCAGAGAGCAACCTTGCAGCATCCTCTCTTGGGCATCCCTTGATGGATTTAGAAAGGACAACCCACCATGCCTTGCTTAGAAATGATTCTGTTTGGAAGCCACCCGCGAAGAAGAACTCAGCATCCACTCAGTTAGCCCTGAACAGCTCTTGCCAGTATGGAGTACTTCCTAATGAGTTGTTGGAGGCTTTCATGACCAGAATCACTGGGGTGTTGTGAGTTTTTCTCAGAGAGAACTGTGGACTCCAACAATGATATATCTGGACCAAACTTGGCACAAATACTCACTATGCCCAAATGTGAACACTGGAGGAATTTGGGGGAAACAGACCTTGACATTAGGGAGTTGTAGCATTCTGTACCCCGCCGACAATAAAATTGGGCCAAACTTCCCACATGACTTGCAGAAAATACTGTGTTTTCTGATGATGTTTGGTGATCCCTCTAACACCACCTCACAACCCTCCCGGGGTCCCGACCCCCAAGTTGAAAAACACTTATCTAGAAGATCAAAACATTGTTGCCTAGTGCACAGAACTCTTTAGATGTAGGGTGACAATGCAAGGGGTTTGACACCTGTTTGGAAACAGCTTTGAGACATCACTTAAAAAAATCCCTTATGATTCCTAGAATCTTTTAGCATTACCTGTGGGATTCTGGGAGCCACAGTCCAAAAAATAACATTTCCCGTACTCTCCTGATTACACATAGAAGGGAAGGGGGAAGTGGTCGTCTTGAATGCCCTGAAAACACACAGCTTTCCTTCCAATATTTTGCAATTTTATTTCTCATAAATATATAGGAGTGACTTCCAGTTTTGCTGGAAATAGCAGTTCCTCAAAGTGGAAATGGATGCAATAACCTTCTCCATGAAGAAACCATGCAGATCACAGTATTGTTTTCCTATTTAACGGCAGAGGTTTCCCCAGTGTCCTGGTTTTCCATCTTTCTAGTTTATGAATACCCTTTCGAATCCTGTCCTTCTCTTTCAGTGTATGATCTAGCAATGTATGAAGTGCTCTCCCCCATATTCAAGAAGGAGATATGGTTTTTCTCCATTCCTCCCAAAGGATGTATGGATGAAGCATTAACTTTGGCTAGCTGTCCCCTGCCACGCGTTGCTGTGGCCCAGTCTGGTGATCTGGAACATAAAGTACTGAGAAAGTGTTGATTTCTAATATATGTAATGTCTTTCTGCTTGCATGTAAACAGTATTTCTTGCTGTTTCTTTGTCAGTGTTCATGTGAGATTGTCTGGTTTGCCCACTCTGGAACAGGCAACATAGAACTGTCCTTTTTTTAGGGGTCCCTTTCAAATCTATCATACTATATCTGTGTGTGTGAGAATCATATATTTCTATATCTATGGCTGGATGGCTCTTTGTCAGGAGGGCGTTGATTACGTTTGCTTGCCCTGGTGAAGGGAGTTGGACTTAAATACTTTCTGTTGGTCATGTTGATCATGGGGGTCCTGTGTGGGAAGTTTGCCCCAATTCTGTCATTGGTGGGGTTCAGAATGCTCTTTTGATTGTAGGTGAACTACAAATACCAGCAACTACAACTCCCAAATGTCAAAGTCTATTTCCCCCAAATTCCTTCTGTGCTCATATTTGAGCATACAGAATATTCGTGCAAAATATATGTGACTTGGCCAAGGTGGTCCACGCTTTGGTTACATCCCGTTTAGATTACTGCAACGCTCCCTACGTGGGGTTGCCTCTGAAGACTGCCTGGAAGCTTCAACTAGTCCAACGTGTGGCAGCCAGATTACTAATAGGAGTGGGGTACAGGGAGCATACTACTCCTCTGTTGCACCAGCTCCACTGGCTTCCGAGCACAATTCAAAGTGCTGGTGTTGACCTATAAAGCCCTAAACGACTCCGGCCCAGTTTACCTGTCCGAATGTATTCTCCCCTATGAACCATCAAGATTGCTAAGATCGTCTGGGGGGGCCCTGCTCTCGGTCCCACCGGCCTCGCAAGCACATCTGGTGGGGACGAGGGACAGGGCCTTCTCGGTGGTGGCCCCTCGACTCTGGAACTCCCTTCCACTGGAGATCAGAATGGCCCCCTCTATCTTGACGTTCAGAAAACAGGTGAAAACTTGGCTCTGGAAACTGGTATACGAAGAATGAGTCAAGTTCTGTGATATGGGTGGATGTCGACGAATAATGATTTTATGATGACGAGTGACCATTGTAATTATATGATTGTATTTGTTTTAAATGTCTTAGTGTAATCTGAAATACGATGTTTTTAATTATTGTTGTAATATTGATGTTGGAAAACAGCCTGAGTCCCTCGATGGAGGCGAGAAGACCGGTATACAAAACTGCTAAATAAATAAATAAATAAATAAGTTTGGTCCAGACCCACCATTGTTTAAGTCCAAAGTGCTCTGTGGATATACGTGAACTACAACTCCCAAACTCAAGGTCAACGCCCATCAAACCCTCCTAGTGTTTCCTGTTGGTCATGGGAGTCCTGTGTGCCACATTTGGTTCAATTCCATCATTGGTGGAGTTCAGAATGCTCTTTGATTGTAGGTGAACTATAAATCCCAGCAACTACAACCCCCAAATGATGTAGGTGAACTACAACTCCCAAACTCAAGGTCAACACCCACCAAACCCTTCTAGTGTTTCCTGTTGGTCATGGGAGTCCTGTGTGCCACGTTTGGTTCAATTCCATCATTGGTGGAGTTCAGAATGCTCTTACATTGTAGGTGAACTATAAATCCCAGCAACTACAACTCCCAAATGATGTAGGTGAACTACAACTCCCAAACTCAAGGACAATGCCCACCAAACCCTTCTAGTGTTTCCTGTTGGTCATGGGAGTCCTGTGTGCCACATTTAGGTTAATTCCATCATTGGTGGAGTTCAGAATGCTCTTTGATTGTAGGTGTACTATAAATCCCAGCAACTACAACCCCCAAATGATGTAGGTGAACTACAACTCCCAAACTCAAGGTCAACGCCCACCAAACCCTTCTAGTGTTTCCTGTTGGTCATGGGAGTCCTGTGTGCCACATTTGGGTCAATTCCATCATTGGTGGAGTTCAGAATGCTCTTTGATTGTAGGTGTACTATAAATCCCAGCAACTACAACTCCCAAATGATGTAGGTGAACTACAACTCCCAAACTCAAGGTCAATGCCCACTAACCCTTCTAGTGTTTCCTGTTGGTCATGGGAGTCCTGTGTGCCTCATTTGGTTCAATTCCATCATTGGTGGAGTTCAGAATGCTCTTTGATTGTAGGTGTACTATAAATCCCAGCAACTACAACTCCCAAATGATGTAGGTGAACTACAACTCCCAAACTCAAGATCAATGCCCACCAAACCCTTCTAGTGTTTCCTGTTGGTCATGGGAGTCCTGTGTGCCACATTTGGTTCAATTCCATCATTGGTGGAGTTCAGAATGCTCTTTGATTGTAGGTGAACTATACATCCCTGCAACTACAAGTCCCAAATGACAAAATTGTTTTTCTTTAGTAATGGTCGCTCCTTGGGCTAGTAGGTGTCTTGTGCCCAAATTTGGTGGCAATTCATCCAGTGATTTTTGAATTATGTTAACCCCACAAACAAACATTACATTTTTATTTATATAGATTGCAGGTGAGCCTGGAAAGGGATACCATTATGCTTGCCATAGATGCAGGCAAAACGTCAGGAGAGAATGCCTCTAGAACATGGCCATATAGCCCGAAAAAACCTACAACAACCCAGCGATACCATTATCATTGGCTGCTGGAGGTATAAGTGGAATGGGTTTTGTCTTGACATGACATGACATGACAACAACCCTTCTATGTTCCTTGCTTTGGAAACTTCTCTTATGGGAAAGCAATGGAGCAGGATGTATTTCCAAGACCAGCCACTAGAGGGACGCCTTGCCCCACATTCTGTTCCATTGCCCCCTCCCCCTTCCCTTTAGGAAAGTAATTTTCTCCATGGGAAGAGATTGAAGTTTCTTGTTTACTATCAACTAGTCCAGTGTTTCTCATCCTTCCTAATCCCACAACCCCTTAATACAGTTCCTCATGTTGTGGTGACCCCCAACCATAACATTATTTCCCTTGCTACTTCTTAACTGCATCTATCCAGTTACAAGCTGGGTAGATGCGGGGAATGATGCCGTGGATGTAGCGTACCTGGATTTCAGGAAGGCCTTCTTCGACAAGGTCCCCCATGACCTTCTGGCAAGGAAACTAGTCCAAGGTGGGCGAGGCAAAACTACGGTGAGGTGGATCTGTCATTGGTTAAATGGACAAACCCAGAGGGTGATTCTCCCCAATGCTTCCTCTTCATCCTGGAAAGAAGTGACAAGTGGAGTGCCGCAGGGCTCCGTCCTGGGCCCGGTCCTGTTCAACATCTTTATTAATGACTCAGATGAAGGGTTAGAAGGCAGGATCATCAAGTTTGCAGGCGACACCAAATTGGGAGGGATAGCCAATACTCCAGAGGACAGGAGCAGGATTCAAAACGATCTTGACATTAGAGAGATGAATGGCCAAAACTAACAAAATTAAGTTCAACAGTGACAAATGCAAGATACTCCACTTTGGCAGGAAAAACGAAATGCAAAGAGACAGAATGGGGGATGCCTGGCTCGAGAGCAGTACGTGTGAAAAAGATCTTGGAGTCCTCGTGGACAACAAGTTAAACATGAGCCAACAATGTGATGTGGCGCAAAAAAAGCCAATGGGATTTTGGCCTGCATCAATAGGAGCATAGTGTCTAGATCTAGGGAAGTCATGCTCCCCATGCTCTATTCTGCTTTGGTTAGACCACATCTGGAATATTGTGTCCAATTCTGGGCACCACAATTCAAGAGAGATATTGACTCTAAGCTGGAATGTGTCCAGAGGAGGGCGACTAAAATGATCAAGGGTCTGGAGAACAAGCCCTATGAGGAGCGGCTTAAGGAGCTGGGCATGTTTAGCCTGAAGAAGAGAAGGCTGAGAGGAGATATGATAGCCATGTATAAATATGAGAGGAAGCCACAGGGAGGAGGGAGCAAGCTTGTTTACTGCTTCCATGGAGACTAGGACGCGGAACAATGGCTTCAAACTACAAGAGAGGAGATTCCATCTGAACATGAGGAAGAACTTCCTGACTGTGAGAGCCGTTCAGCAGGGGAACTCTCTGCCCCGAAGTGTGGTGGAGGCTCCTTCTTTGGAAGCTTTTAAACAGAGGCTGGATGGCCATCTGTCAGGGGTGATTTGAATGCAATATTCCTGCTTCTTGGCAGAATGGGGTTGGACTGGATGGCCCAGGAGGTCTCTTCCAACTCTAGGATTCTATGAGTCTATGATTCATTATTTTCCTTGCTACTTCATAACTGTAATTTTGCTCCTGTTATGCATCGCAATGTAAATATCTGATAGGTATGATGTATTTCCATTTATTGGACCAAATTTGGCACAAATACCCAATACACCCAAATTTGAATACTAGTGGAGTTGGGGGGGGGGGGGAATTGATTTCTCATTTGGGAGTTGTAGTTTCTGGGATTTATACTTCACCTACAAACAAAGAGCATTCTGAACTCCACCAACAATGGAATTGGACCAAATTTGGCACACAGAACACCCATGCTCAAGAGAAAATACTTGAAGGGTTTGGTGGAAGGCACAGACCTTGGGTTTTGGAGTTATAGTTCATCTACCTCCATGGAGCACTGTGGACTCAAATGATGGGTCAGGACCAAACCTCACAAAATTATAGAACTGGACCAAACTTGGCATGAATACTCAATATGCTTAAATGTGAACACTGGTGGAGTTTGGGGAAAATAGATCTCAACATTTGGGAGTTGTAGTTTCTGGGATTTATAGTTCACCTACCATCAAAGAGCATTCTGAACTCCACCAACGATGGAATTGAACCAAACTTGGCACAGAGAACTCCCATGACCAAGAGAAAATACTGGAAGGGTTTGGTGGAAGGCACAGACCTTGAGTTTGGGAGTTGTAGTTCACCTACCTCCAGAGAGCACTGTGGACTCAGATGATGGATCCAGACCAAACTTGGCATGAATACTCAATATGCCCCAATGTGAACAGTGATAGAGTTTGGGGAAAATAGACCTCAACATTTGGGAGTTGTAGTTGCTGGGATTTATAGTTCACCCACAATCAAAGAACATTCTGAACCTCACCAATGATGGAATTGAACCAAACTTGGCACACAGTCCTCCCATGACCAACAGAAAATACTGGAAGGGTTTGGTGGTCAGTGTCCTTTGGTTTTGGAGTTGTAGTTCACCTACATCCAGAGAGCACTGTGGACTCAAACAATGATGGATCTGGACCAAACTCTACAAGGATACTCAATATGCCCATATGTGAACACTGGTGGTGTTTGGGGGAAATAGAATCTTGACATTTGGGAGTGGTAGTTGCTGGGATTTATAGTTCACCTACAGTCAAAGAGCTTTCTGAATCCCACCAACGATAGAATTGGGCCAAACCTCCCACACAGAACCCCCAAGTGGGCCGCAGCAATGCATGGCAGAGGATGGCTAGTGATTCTATATACATACAATATATTATATTATTAGCATAGCACAATATCAGCATTATATATTACTATATTGTACCATACCATTATATTGTAATATTTTTAGTAATATTACATGTAATATAAAATAAATAATTATAATATTGTATTATTCTTAGTAGTATTATACTGTATGACATTATAATATTATATACATTGTATGTATATACAATATATTATATTATATTATACTATATTATATTATTAGCATTATTATATGGCAGTGTAGAAGGAGCCAAAGTCTTGGAGAGGACCTACAAGATTCCCAGAGAGAAAACTTTTCCAAATATTTGAAAATCCTTCAGAACGAATCTATGATCAACTTCCACTGGTTTGAGGAAGCATCCCTTTGCCATTTGGGACAGGACTGTCCAAGGAAGGCATCTTTACCTTGGCAGTGAAAGCTGCTGTTCCTTTGCTTTCGCGGGAATGTGATTACTTTGTTCATTTCTCTTAATTGTCCTGTTTGCAAGACCAGATCGATGAGGCTTAACTCCAGCTCTTTATCTTAAGCCTGCTTGCACTTCCCTTCCTGCAAAGACAACAACATCCATTCCTGGAGGAAAACCCACGTGCAAGGAATTGCATGCATTGCCTGTCCTCGCCTGTTACGTTTACATCGCTTTTAGACCTTTGCCACACTCTTCTGGGGCCTTTCCACACTACAGAATTCTAGCTGCATGATTCCACTTTAATCCCCAAAGCTGCATTCATTCGAAACCTGAGTGTTTGTAGTCTGGCCAGGTAACAGAGCTCTCTGGTTATGTCCATTGCATCCTAGTCTCTCTCCAAGTCTGTTCCCTCTTCCCTATGACTTCTCCTCACCTCTTGATCCCTGGCCCTCATCCTGTCTCCTCTCAGCCTTCTCTTCTGCAGGCTCAACATGCCCAGTTCTTTCAGCCGCTCCTCATAGGGCTTGTTCTCCAGACCCTGCGTCCTTTGAGTCGCCCTTTTCTGGAAACATTCCAGCTTAGAGTCCACATCTCTCTTCAGTTGCAATACCCAGAGATCGACACATTATTCCAGGTGTGGTCTGATCAAGGTAGAATAGAATTCAGGAAGAGACAGTCAAAGCACTCCCGACAGATGTGACTTGCTCATTCTTTCTTAGGATGCATCTACAAGGGTTGAATGAAAAGTAATGCCTCCACCTTTGTAACTCCTCAACAGATGGCAGTACTGGTATGCGGCAGGTACTGCCTTGTTCAGTAGACTCTCCTCTACAGTTCCATTTTGGTGGGAATCATAGAATCAAAGAGTTGGAAGAGACCTCATGGGCCATCCAGTCCAACCCCTGCCAAGAAGCAGGAATATTGCATTCAAATCACCCCTGACAGATGGCCATCCAGCCTCTGTTTAAAAGCTTCCAAGGAGCCTCCACCACACTCCAGGGCAGAGAGTTCCACTGCTGAACGGCTCTCACAGTCAGGAAGTTCTTCCTCATGTTCAGATGGAATCTCCTCTCTTGTAGTTTGAAGCCATTGTTCCGCGTCCTAGTCTCCAAGGAAGCAGAAAACAAGCTTGCTCCCTCCTCCCTGTGGCTTCCTCTCACATATTTATACATGGCTATCATATCTCCTCTCAGCCTTATCTTCTTCAGGCTAAACATGCCCAGCTCCTAAGCCGCTCCTCATAGGGCTTGTTCTCCAGACCCTTGATCATTTTAGTCGCCCTCCTCTGGACACATTCCAGCTTGTCAATATCTCTCTTGAATTGTGGTGCCCAGAATTGGACACAATATTCAAGGTGTGGTCTAACCAAGGCAGAATAGAGGGGTAGCATGACTTCCCTAGATCTAGACACTATGCTCCTATTGATGCAGGCCAAAATCCCATTGGCTTTTTTTGCCACATCATATTGTTGGCTCATGTTTAACTTGTTGTCCACGAGGACTCCAAGATCTTTTTCACACGTACTGCTCTCGAGCCAGGCGTCCCCCATTCTGTATCTTTGCATTTCGTTTTTTCTGCCTAAGTGGAGTCTCTTGCATTTGTCACTGTTGAACTTCATTTTGTTAGTTTTCCACTGTTGAACCACTCTTTGTCCTGGACTATGTTCTTGCAAAGGTTCAAGTGAAATCTCTTTTCTGGTAGAGTTGCAAACAGTATTCTTACCATCCATATTTTGGGTTGTTATAGGGTTTTTTTTGGGCTATATGGCCATGTTCTAGAAGCATTCTCTCCTGACATTTCACCTGCATCTATGGCAACTATCCTCAGAGGTTATGAGGTCCTCAGAGGTTGTGAGATGACCTCACAACCTCTGAGGATGCTTGCCATAGATGCAGGCGAAACGTCAGGAGAGAATGCTTCTAGAACATGGCCATATAGCCCGAAAAACCTACAACAACCCAGTGGTTCCGGCTATGAAAGCCTTCGACAATACATCATCCATATTTTGTTCAATCCAGGAAACAAATGGAGGAAGAAGAAAAAAGAGACCCAGACCGGCAAAAAGTATCAAGAGTTTATTGTGCTGCTAGAGTGTTCTCCAAATAATAATAATAATAATAATAATAATAATAACAACAATATGTGATTCTTCTGCCCAGATAAACACAAGGCACTTTAATAGGCTGCATCAAATAGGCTGCATCATTATTATTGTTGTTTTTCGTTTTTTAAAAAAGATGTCCTTACAAACAGATGAAAAACAAATAGAAAATGTAGAAAGCTATGCATAGAAGGATAATTTGAATTTCTGTTATAAAAAGCATCATAGTTATGCAATACAAGGATTATAAACCCCAAAGCCGAGCAAAGAGGGACAATACCATTCGGTGGACGATGGGATTTGTAGTCCGACCCCACCACCTATAATGGCATACAGCAAAAGTGTACAGAAAACATACAATCAAATTGTTTTACATTCTCCTTAAACAGGATAAGGCACCTTATATCTGTTGAGTATATATATGTGTGTGTGTGTGCATGTATATATATACTAGGGAAGATTTTGTGGTTCAGGAGGCGGCAGAAAGTGTTGAAAAGGGGAACAAAGGGATTATAGCTCTGCTTTATTGTTATTTCTCTCTATATATTTATTTATAAATATATTGCAATGGCTCCTATTTTAAAGGGGGCAACGCACACATTTCTCTCTAACCTTCCTCCCAAATCTGTGCAAATATATATCGGAGGCAAGCAAATAGGTCCCAATTGAGGGGCCGAACCCAGGCAAATGTCAATACCTCACCTCCATAAATCCTCTTTTTATATCAATTTATCTTCTATCTAAACCCCCCTTGAATAGAATTGCCAAGGAAGGAATCCATCTCATTCTGCAAACTGTGCAAAGCATGCCATGAAAGAGATCAGATTAGACTCCAGAATAGTCTCTGCAGTTTTGGACCAATTGAGTAGGCATCTACACCAGGCATCCTCAAACTGCAGCCTTCCAGTTGTTTGGGCCTTCAACTCCCAGAATTCCTCGCAATTGAACAAGCTCATTGGGGCTTCTGGGAGTTGGAGGCGCAAACAGCTGGAGGGCCGCAGTTTGAGAATGCCTGATCTACACTGTAGAATGAATTGTCAGGATTATTGAGGTATGCATATGTGTTTTTCAATGTGTTTCTATGTAATTCAAGATGGATTAAGATGCGTTTCAAGATGGACTCTATTATGTTCAATTGTGTATTAGAAATACTGTGAGAAGCAGAGAAAATGTAACCTTGACAAAAGTGAGATAACATGTTCTCTGGCTGTGGGAAGTAGAAGGAGGATCCGGTTACAGCCAGAGGACTGATAAGCAGATGTTCTGAAATTGTTTGTGCTGTGCTTTGTAGTTCCTGATTATAGCCCGCTAAGAATGGACGTGTGTAGATGTACTTAGTAAACTTTGTGTTATTTTGCAACTGTAAGACTGCAGAGTCCTGATTTTTGGAGTCCTTTGTCTGTTGATCTAGCAACCTCTTCCGCTGCGCATATACTTCCAAATTTCTCTGACATGAATGCAGTACGACACCACTTGGACAGCCATGGCTCAATGCTGCGGAAGCTAGGGAATTGCAGTTTGGCAAGGCATTGGCCCTCTTTGGCAGAGAAAGTGAATGATATTTCCAAACTATAAATCCCAGGGTTGCATGGCAGTTCAAGTGGTATCAAGCTGCATTCCTTTGACAGTGTAGATGCACCCTAAGAAAGCCACATCATTGCAATATATTATAACAATGATTTCTTGCAACTGGCTAGTTGGATGCTTAGGCTGAAATCCCTGTGGGGATGGATGTTTATAATGCAAGTGGATTGGCATTGGTAGGCATTAGCATCCATGAGTAATCACAGAATCCTAGAGTTGGAAGAGACCTCATGGGCCATCCAGTCCAACCCCATTCTGCCAAGAAGCAGGAATATTGCATTCAAAACACCCCTGAAAGATGGCCATCCTGCCTCTGTTTAAAAGCTTCCAAAGAAGGAGCCTCCACCACACTCCAGAGCAGAGAGTTCCACTGCTGAACGGCTCTCGCAGTCAGCAAGTTCTTCCTAATGCTCAGTTGGAACCTCCTTTCTTGTAGTTTGAAGCCATTGTTCCATTGCGTCCTCGTCTCCAGGGAAGCAGAAAACAAGCTTGCTCCCTCCTCCTCCCTGTGACTTCCTCTCACATATTTATACATGGCTATCATATCTCCTCTCAGCCTTCTCTTCTTCAGGCTAATAACTATGTGTGTGTACGTGTGTGTGTGTGTGTATACTGTCTCCAGCCACGCGTTGCTGTGGCCCAGTCTGTTGATCTGGAAAATAAAGTAATGAGAAAGTGTTGGTTTCTAATATATGTAATTTATTTCTGCTTGTGGGCAAACAGTATTTCTTGCTGTTTCTTTGTCAGTGTTGATGTGGAGATTGTCTGCTTTGCCTACTCTGGAACGTGCAACATATCATTGTCCTTCTTTAGGGGTCCCTTTCAAATCTAGGATACTATATCTCTCTCTCTCTGTGTGTGTGAATCATATATATTTATCGATATCTATGGCTGGATGGCTCTTTGTCAGGAGGACTTTGATTATGTTTTCTTGCCCTGATGGAGTTGGATTGGATGGCCTTAAGTATTTTCTGTTGGTCATGGGGGTTCTGTGTGGGAAGTTTCCCCCAATTCTGTCATTGGTGGGGTTCAGAATGCTCTTTGATTGTAGGGGAACTATAAACTACAACTTCCAAATGTCAAGGTCTATTTTCCCCAAACTCCATCTGTGTTCATAGTTGGGCATATGGAATATTTGTGCCAAGTTTGGTCCAGATCCATCAGTGTTTGAGTCCACAGTGCTCTCTGGATGTAGGTGAACTACAACTCCCAAACTCAAAAAAACCAAAAAACCAATGAACGAAATGTCAATGGCCACCAAATCCTTCTGGTGTTTTGTGCTGGTCATGGTAGTCCTGTGTGCCACGTTTGGTTCAATTCCATCATTGGTGGAGTTCAGAATGCTCTTTGGTTGTAAGGAAACTATAAATCCCAGCAACTACAACTCCCAAATGACAAAATCATAATTTTTTGAGTGATGGTCACTCCTTGTGTTGTGAGACGTTTTGTTGCCAAATTTAGTGTGATTTCGTTCATTGGTTCTTTTGTTTTTAAGGAACCCATTATGCACAGAGCATTTTTATATATATAGAAGATAGCACATAAATAAGGCACTTAAAGGGAAGCAGAAGCTGGGAAGTATGGTTAAACCCAACCAAAAATGGCTCATTGCAGCCAACCCCACAGTCAGCAGCTGAGAGGGGAGAGAAAAGCTGTCATTTGGAAGCCCTTTCCATTTTCCCAGCATTCACAAAGCAAGCGAGAAATGGATATTTTGGTGGCGTTTCTTGCTTCTGCCAAGAAGCAAGAAAGGGAAATGCATCAAGTGGTCTCCTGGGTATCCCCCTCCACTTTCAACCTCCAATGCAAACTTCCCAACTTGCGCTCCTCTCTTCCCCACAGAAGTGACCTCAGGGCCAGAAAGAGCTCAGATCCAAGCCTGGCCAATATTTGCCTCTGAGTTATGAGAAGTTCCCTTCATGCGGAATGTGCCCACATGAAAGCATTTTTCTCATGCCGGAGTTTTATGAGAAGATGCTGGAGATGAAGGGGAGGAGGGGGTGATGATGAAGGAGGAGGAGAAGAGGAGAAGACAAGGAGATGAAAGGGAAAGAGGGGGTGAAGGAGGCTGAGAGGGAGGAGAAGGGAAGAATAAAGAGGAGGAGATGATGATGGAAGATGAAGAGGAGGAGAAGACAAGGAGATGAAGGAGAAAGGAGGGATGCAAGAGACAGAGGAGGAGAGGAGGAAGAGAGAAGACTAGGAGATGAAAGGGAAAGAGGGAATGAGGGAGGCTGAGAGGGAGGAGAAGGGAAGAATAAAGAGGAGGAGATGATGATGGAAGAGGAAGAGGAGGAGGAGACAAGGAGATTGAAGGAGAAAGGGGAGATGCAAGAAATGGAGGAAGAGGAGAAGACTAGAAGATGAAAAAGGAGATGAAAGACAATGACAAGGGGGAGAGGAGGAAGAGATAATGCAGGAAGAGTAGGAGAAGACAAGAAGATGGATGAGAAAGAGGGGATAAAAGAGAAGGAGAAGGAGATTAGGAGATGAAGGAGAAAGGGGAGATGCAAGAGATGGAGGAGGAGAAAAAGACCAGAAGATGAAAAAGACGAAAGGCAATGAGAAGGAGGAGAAGGGGAGAGGAGGAGGAGATAATGAAGGGAGGAGAAGACAAGAAGATGAATGAGAAAGAGGGGATGAAAGAGAAGGAGGAGGAGAGGAGGAGGAGAAGACAAGGAGATGAAGGAGAAAAAGGTGATGAAGAAGGAAGAGAGGAGATGAAGTAGGAGAAGGGAAGAATACAAGGAGGGAGAGGAGGAGGCAAAGAGATGAATGAGAAATAGATGAAAGAAAATGATCCGGAGAGGAGGAGGAGAAGGAGAGGAGACCAGATGAAAAAGAAAGAAGATGAAGGAGGATGACAGCAACCTCACAAACCTCTCACAAGGAGGAGGAGAAGACTAGGAGATGGAGGAGGAGGAAAGGAGATGAAAGAGAAAGAGGAGAAGGAGGAAGAGGATGAGAGGAGAAGACTAGGAGATGAAAGAGAATGTCAGAGAAGAGAAGGGAAGAATAAGATAAGCAGGAGACGATGATGGAGGAGAAGGAGGAGTGAAGGAGAGGATGGCAAAGAGGTGAAAGAAAGGATGAGATGAAGGAGGAGGAGAAAGATGGAGAAGGAGAAGCGGAGAAGGCAAAGTATAAGAGGAGGAGGAGATGATGGAGAAGAAGATGAAAATATGAGGGGATGAAGGAGAAAGAGGAGATGTGAGAGGAGGAGAAGAAAAAGAGGACTAGGAGGAGATGAAGGAGGAGAAGAGGTGAAGGATAAGAGGAGGAAATGATGACAGAGGAGCGATGTTTGGAAGCCTCTCTTCTCCTTTCCCTAGTTTTTGCCTCTATTTCTGTCCCGTTCCCAAAATTAGACTTGAAGTGACTTCTGTCATTCATTCCCAGTTGCTTTTAATCGGATGTTAAAATGGTTCCCCTTCTGACGGGACAGTGAATCCACTCTGAGTTTTCGCCTGTCATTTTGAAGAGCTGTTCAAGAGGTTGAAGCTATTTGGAGGCTTTCCTCAATGGCTCCAATTGGAGGGAAGTGACCAGCCACAGAGGGGTCCTTTCCTGGGCCTTTCGAGGCCATTCAACATCTTCATCAATGACTTGAGATGATGGAAGAGAAGGCAGGTTAATCAAACCTGCTTATGGAAATTTGGAGGGAGAGCTAATATCCCAGAGGATCAGGATACAAAAGGACCTTCAGAGATTGGAGAGCAGAGCCAAAACTAGCCAAAACAATCCATCTTAAAGGGATCTATGAGTCTTATGATCTCAACACACTAGAGAATGAGGAGAATGCAGAATTCTGGGGTTTGTAGTTTAGTGAGGCTGTTAAAGGCTTCTCCCGAAACTACAAACCACAGAATTCTGCAGGAGGCAGCAACTGGATTTAAAGTGGATTCGTTCTCTAGTGTGATGAAGTAGTTAGGAGACCACAAGTTGAACATGAGCCCATCGTGTGATTTGGCAGCAACTGCCCTGTGGATGCTCGGCACTTTCTCTTGTGTTCCCTGTTGCTTTGATGATACATCCCATCATCCTAAGCCATTCCCCATCTGTTTGACCATTTTTGCTTGGCTGCATTGCTTTGTAAAGCATTGCACCACTTCTCAGAGATTTCTGGGCACTTTCTCTTGGGATTCCTTTTGGCTTGGATGACACATCCCATCATCCTAAGCCATTCCCCATCTGTTTGACCATTTTTGCTTGGCTGCGTTGCTTTGGAAAGCATCGCACCGCTTCTCAGAGATTTCCCACTTTTGTGGGGTTTTATCCTATTTGGATTTGGGTTCTGATTAGCTGTCTTTCTTTTTGGGGCGGGAGGGAGAGCGCGTTAATGGTGACGGATGATGAATCCTTGCAAAAGTAATCTCTGAGATGTGAGAGCGGAATGTCACAGCTTCGCGTGCGCGCACACACAGACATCCCCATTCCTCAAAAGCTCTGGCATGCATTAAGAGGAAAACCGCTTTCCATTAAATCCAGATAGATTCCTCTTTTCTAGCTAAACCGACTGTGAAAACTGGGTCAGGTGCAGGCATTATTAATTGCCAAGTTTCTAAACCATAGCTTGGAATTAAATAAAGGCTGGTATCCGTTGCCGGCGGATGCATTTTTGGAACCTCGAGGAGCAATTCCTATCTAAGAAACTGTCAAACTTTGCATTGGAAAGAAAGCAAGAACATTCTGAAATAAAATTCCTGTTTTGCACACACCAAAGTTTCCAAAGCACAAGCAAACCAGGGTTCATTTACACCTGCCATGGGCCAACTTGGGCCTTCCAAGTGTTTTGGACTCCAACTCCCACAATTCCTAACAGCCTCGGGCCTTTTCCTTTTCGCCCTCAGCCGCTTAAGCGAGTTCATATAGTTTGCTGACATAAATGCATTAATGCAAAAATGAGCCAAAGTTCCTGTTACAGTAAGTCGCAGCAGGATCAAGTGTGTGTTAAAGAAAAACCTTATGGTGTTAATTATTATGTACAGCTGGTAATGTAGGTCAGCCAGCATGTTTGGGCCACACCTGATGAGGTATAACTGTATGGATTTTAGAATACAGTTTGGAGAAGCTATATCCTGTGATGCTGCTATGCTCAACAGTGATGCTCTTTGCTATGGTGGAATAGCTATTTACTCATGGTTTATGTTTTGCTCCCTCATTTGAATGAATGAGCCCCCAGTACCACAGTGGGTTAAACCCCTGTGCCGGCAGGACTGAAGATTGACAGGTCGCAGGTTCAAATCTGGGGAGAGGCGGATGAGCTCCCTCTATCAGCTCCAGCTACTCATACAGGGACATGAGAGAAGTCTCCTACAAGGATGATAAAAACATCAAAACATCCGGGCATCCCCTTGGCAACATCCTTGCAGATGGCCAATTCTCTCACACCAGAAGCGACTTGGAGTTTATCAAGTCACTCCAGACACGACAAAAAAAATTGACTGAAGATGAAGAAGACTTATTCTGTGTTACTTACAAGGACTATGTAAGTTTGTGCACTGTTTGATTTTGTATGCTACATTGCAAGTTCATGCCTCTGCTGATAAGAGTAAAACTTTTTTTCCTGTTCCTTTTTCCTCCTGTTTATGTGTCTTTTACATGGGACTTGGCTTTTTTTTTGGTGATTAATTTCATTATATTCAATTAGATCAATTATTGTTCTTACATTGTCTTTTTGATATCTGTTGGGTAGAAAGCCCGCCTGGTCCTCATCTATATATGTTACAAGTACTTTCTTCAGTCTTTCCGCTAAGATGTTACTAAAGATTTTATAGTCCACGTTTCACAACGAGATGGGTCTGTAATTTTTTACTTCTTCTGGATTAGAATTTTCTTTGTGTATTACTGATATGTTTGCTTGTTTCCATGAATTGGGAATTTCTTTGTTTATTCTAATATTATTCATTATCTCCTTCAAGTAAGGCATAAGTTCTTGTTGGAATGTTTCGTAATAGCCTGAAGATAGGCCATCAGGACCTGGGGCTTTATTCGGTTTTAAATTTCTTATTGCTGTTTTTCTTTCTTTATTTAGAATTTCTCTTTGTTCGTCTGATATTTTTTGAATTTTCTGTTTTCCTAAATATTGGTAAATCTTTTCTTGATCAATCCTTTCATCTTGATATATTTTTTTATAAAAATCAAAGAATTGTTTTTTAATTTCCTCCTCCTGTGTATACACTATATCTTTAGGTTCTTGTGGGTTTTTTCGGGCTATATGGCCATGTTCTAGAGGCATTTCTCCTGACGTTTCGCCTGCATCTATGGCAAGCATCCTCAGAGGCTGTTGGAATTAGGACAATGGGTTTATATATCTGTGGAATGGCTGGGGTGGAGCAAGGAGCTCTTCCCTGCTGGAGCTAGGTGTGAATGTTTCAACTGATCACCTTCATTAGCATTTGAAGGCCTGGCTGAGCCTGGGAAAATCCCTGTTGAGAGGTGTTAAGATGTGCCTGGTTGTTTCCTCTCTGCTGTTTTGCTGTTGTAATTTTAGAGTTTTTTTAATACTGGTAGCCAGATTTTGTTCGTTTTCATGGTCTCTTCCTTACTGTTGAAATTGTCCACATGTTTGTGGATTTCAATGGCTTCAATTGCGTGATCAGTTGAAACATTCACACCTAGCTCCAGCAGGGAAGAGCTCTTTGCCCCACCCCAGCCATTCCACAGATATATAAACCCATTGTCCTAATTCCAACAGACCTCACTACCTCTGAGGATGCTTGCCATAGATGCAGGCGAAACGTCAGGAGAAATGTCTCTAGAACATGGCTCTATAGCCCGAAAAAACCCACAAGAACCTAGTGATTCCAGCCATGAAAGCCTTCGACAATACACTATATCTTTGTTTTTTATACATGGGACTTTGCTAAAACATGCTTTGTGCAACAGTTCCCATTAGTCCTAGCCAGCAAATCCAATGCTGAAGAATGCTGGGAGTTGCACTCCAACAAGACCTGGAGAATGTCATGATAGCCATTGGATCCCAGCACGACTAAACGGTCACTCTCTTAGGACATATTTTTGCAAGTAAATACCAATAACTATAGATAGCCCCCCTCCCTGCTTTGCAACATTATTCTTGAGGCACAAATAAAATATTATTAAAATACATTATCAGCTATAGGTATAAGAATAGATAATATAAAGTGTATGTCTGAATATTATTGTGCAAACAAGCTCAGGACTTGATGGCTTGTGAAATATTAAAGAGAGACGCACCTGTGGTTGGAAAAAGGACTATTGCATAGAAGGAAGTTGTTGTTGTTGGGTTGTTGTAGGTTTTTTCGGGCTATATGGCCATGGTCTAGAGGCATTCTCTCCTGACGTTTCGCCTGCATCTATGGCAAGCATCCTCAGAGGTAGTGAGGTCTGTTGGAACTGGGAAAATGGGTTTATATATCTGTGGAATGACCAGGGTGGGACAAAAACCTACAACAATCCAGTGATTCCGGCCATGAAAGCCTTCAACAATACGATGTTGTTGTTGGGTTTTTGTAGGTTTTTTCGGGCTATATGGCCATGGTCTAGAGGCATTCTCTCCTGACGTTTCACCTGCATCTATGGCAAGCATCCTCAGAGGTAGTGAGGTCTGCTGGAACAAGGGAAAGGGGTTTATATATCTGTGGAATGACCAGGGTGAGACAAAGGACTCTTGTCTGCTGGAGCTAGGTGTGAATGTTTCAACTGACCACCTTGATTAGCATTTGATGGCCTGGCAGTGCCTGGGGCAATCTTTTGTTGAGAGGTGATTGTGCGTTTCCTCTCTTGTTTTGCTGTCACACCAAACAACTGCCAGGCCATCAAATGCTAATCAAGGTGGTCAGTTGAAAAATTCACACCTAGCTCCAGCAGACAAGAGTCCTTTGTCCCACCCTGGTCATTCCACAGATATATAAACCCATTTTCCTAGTTCCAACAGACCTCACTACCTCTGAGGATGCTTGCCATAGATGCAGGCGAAAATGTCAGGAGAGAATGCCTCTAGAACATGGCCATATAGCCCGAGAAAACCTACAACAACCCAGTGATTCCGGCCATGAAAGCCTTCGACAATACGATGTTGTTGTTGTTCAAGAGTTGATGGAATCAGAAGGGTTGTAACACCTGGGATGGATATTCTCTCAATCAGGGGTGGGCAAGTGTCCATTTTTGAGACCTAAAACATTATACTAATTCTTGTTATCCTATAAAGGGAAATGGGAAGCAATATGACCCAGTTGTCCCACTGCAAACCATTTGAAGGCCAGGGAGTCTTCCAAAAAGAGCAGGAAATGAATTGAAGGCTGACTCTATGAGTGCATTTGTGCTGTAGAACAGGCATGGGTAAACTTCAGCCCTCCAGGTGTTTTGGACTTCAACTCCCACAATTCCTAGCAGCCTACCGGCTGCTAGGAATTGTGGGAGTTGAAGTCCAAAACACCTGGAGGGCCAAAGTTTACCCATGCCTGCTGTAGAAGGAATGCAGCTCGATGCCACTTTTGCTACTATGGCTCCATGCTATGGAATCCTAGAAGTTGTAGATGGGCACTCACTGGCAGAGAAGTCTCAGGGTCTTGCAAAACTATATATCCTTAAGGGTCCTTTTGAGCCAATTTGTTAAGCCTTGGAAGACAATGGGGTTGTGCCTCTACTAAGGCCAGTTGCCCACCCCTATCAATGCCACACATTCCCAAGTGGGTGCCCTCCAGACTCTAGATCAGGCATGGGCAAACTTTGGCCCTTCTCCAGGTGTTTTGGACTGCAACTCCCAATCCAAATTTCCTGGGGGTTGTAGTCCAAAACCCCTGGAGGGCCAAGGTTTGCCCATGCCTGCTCTAACTCCCATCGACCTTAAGCAATATGATGGGACTTGTAGATTGGCACACAATTAGAGTCAAGATTAGAACTTTTAAAGCCAGGGGGGAGGATATTTGATACTCCCACCCAAGACTTATCTTCACTGTAAACTTCTATCGGTATCACACCACTTTAAAGATCATGGTGCCTCTCCAAAGAGCCTTGGGAAATGCAGATTTGCAGCTGTGGTAAGGATGGTCTCCAAAACAGCCAAGTCCATTTCCCAGGGCTCCTTGAGAGGAGGAAAGGAGTATTACCAAACCGGTTTTAAGCCTGTAGTGTAGGCAGCAGGGAACAGTCAGGTGGGGTTCAGCTTCCAAGTAAGCAGCCAGGTCTTTGCATCGCAATGATTTCTGGCTGTGCAAGAGGGCAAGAAGGACCCTGCCGTGCTCCCCGTCGCATTCAGAGGTCGGTGCTGGCCTTGGCCGTCAGAGCCTGGATCCGGGCTGAGTTGCAGGACTTGCAGAGGATGTGGCCGTCCAGCGGGTAGCAGCCCTGGTTGTCGCCTTCGGAGAGGAGCCCTCCACAGTCCTGGCCAAGAGAATCAGAGAAGGAGGCAGGGAGGGAGGGAGAAAGATGGAAGGAAAGACAGAAGAAGGGTGAGAGGGAGGGATGAAATGGAAAAGAAAAGAGGAAGGATCAAAGGGAGATGGAAGGAAAGGAAGGAAGAAAGAGGGAGAGAGGGAAGGATGAAATGGAAATGGAAAGGAAAGAAGGAAGGAAGAAGAAAGAAAGAGGAAGGAAGAAAGAAAGGAAGGGAAAGGGAAGGAGAAAGGAAAAGGAAAAAGAATGAAGAGAGAGGAAGGGAGGGATGAAAGGAAAAGGAAAGAGGAAGAAGAGAAGGAAAGGAAGAAAGAAAGAAAGAAAGAGGAAGAGGGAAGGAGGATGAAATGGAAAAGGAAAGAGGAATGAAGGGAGAGAGGGAGGGAGCAGAAGCAAAGAAGGAAGAAAGAAAGGGAGGAATGAAATGGAAAAGGAAAGGGAAGAAGAGGAAGGAAAGAAGGAAGGGAAGAGGGAGAGGGGGAAGGATGAAATGGAAAAGGAAAGGAAAGAAGGAAGAAAAGGAAGATTGGAAGGAATGAAGGAAGGGATGAGGGAAAGAGGGAAGGATGAAATGGAAAAGGAAAGAGGAATGAAGGGAGAGGGGGGGAGCGGAAGCAATAGAAGGAAGGCAGAAGAAAGGGAGGAATGAAATGGAAAAAGAAAGAGGAAGGAAGGAAGAAAGAAAGGAAGGAACAAAGGAAGGGATGAGGGAGATAGGGAAGGATGAAATGGAAAAGGAAATAGGAAAGAAGGAAGATAGAAAGAAAAAAGGAAGGGAAGAGGGAGAGAGGGAAGGATGAAAAGGAAAAGGAAAGAGGAATGAAGGGAAAGAGGGAGGGAGCAGAAACGATGGAAGTCAAAAGAAAGGAAGGAATGAAATGGAAAAGGAAAGAGGAAGGAAGAAAGATGGAAGGGAAAAAGGAAGGGAAGAGGGAGAGAGGGAAGGATGAAATGCAAAAGGAAAGGAAAGAAGGAAGGAGGAAGGGAGGAAGAAAAGGAAGGTGGGATGAATGAAGGAAGAGATGAGGGAGAGAGGAAAGGATGAGGGAAATATGAAATGGAAAAAGAATGAGGAAAGGAGGGAGACAGAGAAACGATGGAAGGAAAGAGAGAGGGAGGAATGAAATGAAAAAGGAAGGAGGAAGTGAAAAAGGAAGGAAGATGGAAAGGAAGACAGAAGAAAGGAGAGAGGGAGGAATGAAGTAGAAAAGGAAAGAGGGAGGGAGAAAGAGAGAAGGAGAAAGGAAGGAAGGATGGGTAATGGAAGAAAAGAAGGAAGGATAGAGAAATAGGAAAGGATAGAGAAAAGATGGAAGGAGGAAGGGAGGAAGAAAAGAAGAAATGAAAGGAGCAGGAAGGAAGGAGTAAGGAAGGAAAGAAAGGAAGGAAGATGGGAAGAAAGGAAGAGGGAGAGAGGGAAGGATGAAATGGAAAAGGAAAGAGGGAAGGAGCAAGGGAAGAAGGAAGGAAAGAAGAAAGGAACAAAAAAATCAATCAATTAGTCTTGTGAGTTACTGAATCAACGATGTGGATAATGAAAACCTATGGATAAGTGCCACCCATGTTAAGGGGGCAGTGAATCTGTCCCAGGTGTTACTGCAGAGCTTCAAGGTGTTGCCCAAGGTGCTGGACCTCCAAAAGAGTTGAGAGCCTTGGACCTTTCCTTTGAGGTTCAGACTAAAACCCAAAGGGGATTCATAACCCGTCTGATAGAGATGCCACCAGTTGTATCTAAGAGGGATATGGAAGTCTAGAGATAGAAAGGATCCTGAGCATCATCCAGTCCAACCCTATTCTGCCAGACAAGAAGGCCTTATCCACATTCCTACTTGGAAACATTCTTTAATTTTGGACCAGGACACCCAGGATTACTTCTCAGCCAAGAAAGTACTGGAAACAGTGAGATTTCCCAGGAATACCATTGCCATATCCCACACTGTTTTAGGAGTTATTCGTGGAAGATTTTGGATAGCTAATATTAACTATATAATGGGGAAACATTGGTTCATAAACCAGGTGTGACCTGTGGGTTTTCATTTCCAGCCAACGACCAGCTTTCATGGCTTTTAATTCCAATCAGCGATCAGAGAAAATAATGTATTTAAAAGAAGAGAAGCTGCTCGGAGGAAGTGAGTTCTGCTCTGCAAACTATGAAGCTGTTGAGTGCAACTATTTGGGGCGGAAATCAGGATTTCTTTCAGAAATGTGCATACTTTCGCTCTAAGTTCTCTTGTTTTCTGAAACAGCCCCAATGTCTTGAACTTCTTGGAGGCATATGTTTTCTGAAGTACACAATGTGCTCCTGTTTACGGGTCAAAGCCTCCTCTCGGTTGAAATTCATGTAACCAAAACAACCCTGGGAACATGCCGAAATGTGTCAGACATGTGGGCAAGCATGACTCAAAACAGAAGACACTCGATCAAAAGATATTTCCATGCCGCTTAAAATTCAGAAACGGTAAACACTCCATTGGAACATCGAGGGAGGGGCGCATCTATTCTGTGCAATGAATGCAGCCAACAATGTCATGTGGCGGCAAAAAAAGCCAATGGGATTTTGGCCTGCATCAAGAGGAGCATAGTGTCTAGATCTAGAGAAGTCATGCTCCCCATGCTCTATTCCGCTTTGGTTAGACCACACCTGGAATATTGTGTCCAATTCTGGGCACCACAATTCAAGAGAGATATTGACAAGCTGGAATGTGTCCAGAGAAGGGTGACTAAAATGATCAAGGTTCTGGAGAACAAGCCCTATGAGGAGCGGCTTAAGGAGCTGGGCATGTTTAGCCTGACGAACAGAAGGATGAGAGGATATATGATAGCCATGCATAAATATGTGAGAGGAAGCCATAGGGAGGAGGGAACAAGCTTCCTTTCTGCTTCCCTGGAGACTAGGATGCGAAACAATGGCTTCAAACTACAAGAAAGGAGATTCCATCTGAACATGAGGAAGAACTTCCTGACTGTGAGAGCCGTTCAGCAGTGGAACTCTCTGCCCCGGAGTGTGGTGGAGGCTCCTTCTTTGGAAGCTTTTAAACAGAGGTTGGATGGCCATCTGTCAGGGGTGATTTGAATGCAATATTCCTGCTTCTTGGCAGAATGGGGTTGGACTGGATGGCCCATGAGGTCTCTTCCAACTCTTTGATTCTATGATTCTATGCAGTTTGACTCCACTTTAACTGGCTCAATGTTATGGAATCAGGGAATTTGTAGTGTTACACATTGTCTTCTCGGCCAAAGAGAGCCAGTGCCTCACAAAACTACAACTTCCAGGATCCCATCACACTGGCAGGTTAAAGAGGTGTCAAGTTGCATTCAATCTACAGTGTGGATGCACTCTTTTGGTCAACCCAATTCTCCACACAATCTATTGATATAATAAATCCCTGCCCATTGTGATTTATTTTGTTGTGTTTAAATTATTGTGATTTTATATTGTTGATGTGTATTTATATTGTTTTTTGTATTCTATCGGTATCACACCACTTTAAAGTTGTGCACCAGTTGCGCCCGTACCTTGGGAAGTCTGATCTGGCCACAGTGGTCCACGCTCTTGTTACATCCCGAACAGATTACTGCAACGCACTCTACGTGGGGTTGCCTTTGAAGACTGTTCGGAAACTTCAATTAGTCCAGCAGGCGGCAGCCAGATTACTCACCGGAGCATCATACAGGGAGCATACCACCCCTCTGTTGTGTCAGCTCCACTGGCTGCCGATCCAGTTCCGAGCACAATTCAAAGTGCTGGTTTTGACCTACAAAACCCTATACGGCTCTGGCCCAGCGTATCTGTCCGAACGCATCTCCTTCTACGTCCCACCTCAGAGTCTGAGATCTTCTGGGGAGGCCCTGCTCTCGACCCCACCTCTATCACAAGTGAGATTAGTGGCGACGAGAAGCAGGGCCTTCTCAGCAGTGGCCCCTCACCTGTGGAATTCACTCCCCGGGGAAATTAGGTCATCGACATCCCTCCTCTCCTTCAGAAGGAAATTAAAAACATGGTTGTGGGACCAGGCTTTCGGGCAATCTGGCAGTTAGACAAGGACAATGATGACTAGACAATATGGAATGAATTTATGGACTCTGAGATGGTGAACGCTGAGTACTGACTGGTTTTATAGATTTTTATTGATCTTGTTGTATAAAGTGACTGTGTAATTGTTATAATTGCTATATACATGTTTTATCCATTGTTTATGTTTATGTTGGCATCGAATTGTGCCTTTTGTAAGCCACCCTGAGTCCCCCCTCCAGGGTTGAGAAGGGTGGAGTAGAAATGCGTGAAATAATAATAATAATAATAATAATAATAATAATAATAATTAAAGATCATGGTGCCTCTCCAAAGAGCCTTGGGAAATGCAGATTTGCATTACATTGCATTGCAGATGGGACCACAATCCAAATACTCCCAACAGACTCCAGATGTCCCCAAGGTCACCCAACAGGTTTCAATTGGGGATTCAAACCTTGGCCTCTAAACTTGTAGTCCAACCACTGCTTTAGGGTAGCTCTCATAATAGAAAGTAAATCTGACAGATCTTCTCTATGGGACTCACCTCACAGCGGTAGCATTGCACATGGAAGTCCCGGTCCAGGGCCACGATCCGGACCGTCTCCTCCTGGCCCTGGGCTGGCATGATGGGCTCCTTGCAGACGGAGCAGCGTGGGGCAAACTTCCTAGATATGCAAGAAGAAACGCCATCAGTCAGAAACCCTCTCCTCCAAGTCATCCAGAAACAGGGAGGTCAACCTTCTCCTTGCTTCTGCCATGACCTCATTTGGATCAAGGCAACAGCCCGAAGAGTTAGGATGAGAAGGATCCAGTGATGGAAGAACCATAGGAAATGGGACTCCAGCTTCCCAACATTGGTCCTGCTGCCAGGAGATCCCAAATCTAACTTTGAAGGACCAGAAAACAATCTAGAGCAGTGTGTTGTCGAATGCTTTCATGGCCAGAATCACTGGGTTGCTGTGAGTTTTTGGGACTGTATGGCCAGCAACCCAGTGATTCCAGCCATGAAATCCTTCGACAACACAATCTCTAAGTCCTCCATTATAATTCTACTAGCTGCCCCTGCCACGCTTTGCTGTGGCCCAGTCTGTGTATATGTATTTTGTGTGTGTATATGTTTGTGTATATGTATATCTATGTGTATGCTTGCATATATATATGTGTGAGTGGTTTAGCACATGTGTTGTAATGTAATTTTTGTTTTTAAGTCTCTTCTGGTGTGTTTTTCAGTGTTTTTATGAGTGATGGTCACTTGTTGGCCTGATAGGTGTATTGTGTCCAAATTTGGTGTCAATTTGTCCAGTGGTTTTTGAGTTATGTTAATCCCACAAACGAACATTACATTTTTATTTATATAGACTAGCTGTCCCCTGGCCCATATGGGGGTTCTGTGTGGGGGGTTTGGCCCAATTCTGTCATTGGTGGGGTTCAGAATGCTCTGTGATTGTAGGTGAACTACAAATCCCAGCAACTACAACTCCCAAATGTCAAGGTTCTATTTTCCCCAAACTCTACCAGTGTTCACATTTGGGCACATTTAGAGTATTCGTGCCGAGTTTGGTCCAGATCCATCCTTGTTTGAGTCCACAGTGATCTCTGGATGTAGGTGAACTACAACTCCAAAACCAAAGAACACTGCCCACCAAACCCTTCCAGTATTTTCTGTTGGTCATGGGAGAACTGTGCCAAGTTTGGTTCAATTCCATCGTTGGTGGGGTTCAGAATGCTCTTTGATTATAGTTCACCAACAATCAAAGCCCTAAACGGTTCCGGCCCAAGATACCTATCCGACCGCATCTCGACCTACGAGCCCACCAGGACTTTGAGATCTTCCGGGGAGGCCCTGCTCTCGATCCCGCCTGCTTCACAGGCACGGCTGGCGGGGACGAGAGATAGGGCCTTCTCGGTGGTGGCTCCTCGGCTGTGGAACACCCTTCCCGTGGACATCAGACTGGCTCCTTCCCTAATGATATTCCGCAGGAAATTAAAGACTTGGTTGTTTAAGAAGGCGTTCGAACAAGAAGTGCAATGATTGGTAATGACGACAGGAATGGAACAACGGAAAATGATACTGGATTGTGGTTTGGACGATGAGACGACGCGGAATGGCTTTCGTAGTAATGATGATGTTTTTGATGATGATGTTCTTGTTTAATGCTGGATGTGGATTTTATATTATGTCTTGAATTTGAATTGTGTTCTTTCTATGTTGTACACCACTGTGAGTCGCCCTCGGGCTGAGAACAGCGGTATATAAGCAAAGTAAATAAATAAATAAATAAATAAAATAAACTCCCGAATGTCAAGATTCTATTTTCCCCAAACTCTACCAGTGTTCACATTTGGGCACATTGAGTATTCGTGTAGAGTTTGGTCCAGATCCATGATTGTTTGAGTCCACAGTGATCTCTGGATGTAGGTGAACTACAACTCCAAAACCAAAGGACCCACCAAACCCTTCCAGTATTTTCTGTTGGTCATGGGAGAACTGTGTGCCAAGTTTGGTTCAAGTCCATCGTCGGTAGGGTTCAGAATGCTCTTTGATTGTAGGCGAACTATAAATCCCAGCAACTACAACTCCCAAATGACAAAATCAATATTTTTGAGTGAAGGACATACATTGGGTTGTTAGGTGTCTTGTGTCCAAATTTGGTGTCAATTCATCCAGTGGTTTTTGAGTTCTGTTAATCCAACAAACGAACATTACATTTTTATTTATATAGATGGAGCATTGACCATACAGTTGCACTGGGAGATCTATAGATTCCTAAAGTGAGCATTTTTGATGAAATCTATGAATAAGCAAAAATCTGTAAAAGGTCAACCTAGAAATGTGGAATTGTTTCTTGGTGGCAAACTCATTCTGAGTGTGGGAACTCCATTGAACTTACTTTTTGGACTACAGCTTCCAGAACCTTGCACCCAACATCCTTGTTCCATTTCCCCTCCTTCTTGAGCCCTTCGTAAGCGAAGAAGGACCCCCCCCCCAATTGCCCCATACCTGTGGAAGTCCTCAATGCAGTGGATGTTGCCACCGGCATCGACGGTGAAAGGGACACCATCCAGGCTGCGTTGGCAGACGACGCAGGTGAAGCAGTGGGGATGATAGGCCTTCCCCGTGGCTTTCAGGATCCGCTCCATGATGGGCTTGGCACAAACGTTGCACTGCTCCAGAGTGTTCTGCAGAAGGAGGAGAAATAATGGAGAAATTGAGTCACAGAGAAAACAACCCCAGTATCTCCGTCCCACCAGCTGGTGACCTGCAACTTGGGCCCTCCAGGTATTTTGGACTTCAACTCCCATAATTCCTAATGGTCAGTAGGGCCCAAGTTGGCCCTTACCTGCTCTAAGGAAAATGACACTTTTGGGGCATTTCCAGAAGAGATCTACCATCTACCATCTCTATGCAGATGACACACAATTCTACTACTCCTTTCCACCTAACTCCAAGGAGGCTTCTCGAGTGCTGGACGAGTAACTGGCCACTGTGGCTATTTGGATGAGGACGAACAAGCTGAAGATCAATCCCGACAAGACAGAGGTCCCCCTGGTCGATCGTAAACTGGATCGGGGTATAGGGTGGCAACCTGTGCTGGACGGGGTTACACTCCCCCTGAAGTCACAGGTTCGCAGCTTGGGAGTCCTCTTGGATTCATCATTTACGCTTGAGGCTCAGGCGTTGGCGGTGTCCGGGATGTGCAATTGAGACTTGTACGCCAACTGCGACCGTACCTCGCAAAGGCTGATCTGGCCGGGGTGGTCCATGCCTTGGTCACCTCTAGACTGGACTACTGTAATGCACTCTACGTAGGGCTGCCCTTGAAAACGGCTCGGAAATTCCAACTGGTCCAATGGGCCGCGGCCAGGATGTTAACTGGGGCTCTTTACAGAGAGAGGCCAACCCTCCTGTTTAAGGAGCTCCACTGGCTGCCGTTTTTATCTACCGAGCCCAATTCAAGGTACAGGTGCTTGCCTACAAAGCCCTAAACGATTTGGGACCTGCCTACCTGCGTGACCGCATCTCCGTTTATGAACCCACGCACTCTCTTCGTTCATCCGGAGAGGCCCTACTTGCGATCCCACCTGCATCACAGGCGCGTTTGGTGGGGACGAGGGACAGGGCCTTCTCTGTGGTGGCCCCCCGACTTTGGAACACCCTCCCCAAAGACATTAGACAGGCCCCCACACTGGCAGTTTTTAGGAAGAATTTGAAGACTTGGCTGTTATGATGTGCCTTTCCAGAATAGGAAAACTCCAGTAAGCACTTTATCAGAACTTTAAGATTCTCGGCACACTGCACTTCCTTGAAATCCGATAGATCACCTGTCACATCCAGCACTTTTAATCTGTACCCATTACTTGTTCTGGCCCTGTTTTTATTGTGTTATGCTGTATTGTTTTGTTGTTTTTACTGTTATTGCTTTAATGTTTTTGATTTGCTTTGAATTGTATTGTTATGCTATTGTGTTGTTGAGGCCTTGGCCTTTGTAAGCCGCATCGAGTCCTTCGGGAGATGCTAGCGGGGTACAAATAAAGTTTAATAGTAATAATAATAAGAGATGCTAATTGTATTTTTGTTGGTGGTAATACCAAAATGAGTGTGCATCTTACCATCAATGGCATCTTAGAATAAAAAAAAATATGGTACTCAAACTATTTCATAATTTGTTATTAAAATAATGGTCAGCATAGAACCAATATGACGTAGTGGTCTGAATGGATAAAGAGATAAAAGTGGGTTAGAAATAAATGTAACAGTAATAACCACAGGGTTGCTGTGTGTTTTTTGGACTTTATAGCCATGTTCCATCAGCATTCTCTCCTAACATTTCACCTGCATCTGTGGTTGGCATCTTCAGAGGTCTGTCGGCAGTGAGGTAAGTGGAGTGTCCAGGGATTGTTTAAAGAATTAGCAAGCTTGAATAGCAGAGAGTAGCTATGAAATGTTTCCAAAGTCAATCAGTGAGGGCATCTGCATGAAGGTAGCCTGGCTGTTTTTGCCTGGAGGCATCCTGTGTTTGTGGGGGTGTTAACAACAACGGGACTAGGAATACGTCTGCACTGTAGGATTAATGCATCTGTAAAATGCTGAACTCCCCTTTAACTGCCATGGCTCAATGTTATGGAAAAACGGGAGTTGGAGTTTGGTGACCACTCTTTGGCAGAGGTGGCTAAAAACTTTGTAAAACTCTCAGGATTCTATAGTGTTGAACCATTATGGAAGTCAAAGTTGTATTAAACTGCATTAATTCTACTGTGTAGATGCAATCCGGCACATCCTAGTTTTCACCTGTGAAATGTTGGAGGGTATGCATTCACACACAGACCACAACCACAACCAAAGCTGCTCTTTTACCCTGATGGGTTTGGGAAAAAATTTGGCAGGCAAGGGGTTCAACTGTCTCACATCAAAAATCAGTCCAAGTTCTATTGCAACGGAATCATCTCCCAAACCTACAGTATTGTATAGTATGACTGTGTGGTTAACATATTAAGGGTAGCAAAACACAACAAATTCCAAAATGCATGCAGCAAAATACAACAATATCCAAAATCTACAAATATACCTTGATCAGACCCACTAAAACATTCATTTGGATAACTAAAGGCTGATAATGACTTTGTGATGGTTTACATTTCTGTCTGGTTGTATTTTGAGACTTCCCTGACCAGCTTGCAAATTGACCAGACAGATGTGGCATTGCCAGATGTGGATGTCAGCCTCCAGCTGCTTGATAAATGTCTGTTTCAGCTCCAGAGATGCTTAATAATGTTGAGTAAAGCATCTATCAAGGAGGCTACAAGGAATGGGCCAGTTCTGCTCCACCATTTGTCAAAGTGCATGTCCAGGTTGACCAGTCAAGTGCATCTTCTATTCATGGGAGAAAGGAAATGCATGTGCCATGATGACTGATTCAGAGAGAGTTTAAGGAACTTGATAGCCAACTGGCTAATCAATAAAATTGTTCGATTTGGACTGGTAGAGCAATGAATATGTGCAACTGTGAATGCATTCAATTATAGAACGCAGCCTAGATTTTTAACGCACTTGAAGAATCAGAAACGTAGGCTTGAATCCATGCATTCCTCCCAGCTGCTGAAATCACAGGAATTTGGCAAGCCAGCTCTCTTTTATGTAACATTGATTCAGCATCAAGCCAGAAACCATATTGTTAGGATTGTTGGGTGACCAGATGAGAGAGGAATAAGTGAAGCTAGTGCAGTATATGTTAACACCAATGAGAATTCTCTATCTATATAAATAATTTATTTATTTATTTATTTATTTACTTTATTTGTATACCGCACTATCTCAGCCCATAGGCGACTCAGTGCGGTTTACAACAGGACAATATACAAAGTGCATAGCATTAGCATTAACATTTACACAATCACTAAAGCAGTTAAAACAATACAACAATACATCAGTAAATCAACATAACATCAATATATCCAACTAACTAATCCATCACGTCTCATCAATAAAGTCATAATCCGATCTCCTCGTCCATTATTCCAGTTCCAAACTCAGTCAATTGATTGCACTGCTTAATTGAACGCCTGTTCAAAGAGCCAGGTCTTCACTCTTCTCCTCAACACCAGCAGGGAGGGAGCCGATCTAACGTCTGCGGGAAGGGCGTTCCACAGCCGAGGGGCCACCACTGAGAAGGCCCTGTCTCTTGTCCCCGCCAGCCATGCTTGTGAGGCTGGCGGGATCAAGAGCAGGGCCTCCCCAGACGATCTTAACGTCCTAACTGGTTCATAGGAGGTGATGCGTTCGGACAGATAGGTCGGGCCAGAACCGTTTAGGGCTTTAAAGGCTAAAGCAAGCACTTTGAATTGTGCCCGGTAGCAAATTGGCTGCCAGTGGAGCTGGCGCAACAGAGGAGTGGTGTGCTCCCTGAGTGCCGCTCCTGTTAGCAACCTGGCTGCCGATCGTTGGACCATTTGAAGCTTCCGAGCAGTCTTCAAAGGCAACCCCACGTAGAGAGCGTTGCAGTAATCTATACGGGATGTAACCAGAGCGTGGACTACCGTGGCCAAGTCAGACTTCCCAAGGTACGGGTGCAGCTGGCGCACAAGTTTTAATTGTGCAAATGCTCCCCTGGTCACCGCCGAAACCTGGGGTTCCAGGCTCAGCGATGAGTCCAGGAGGACTCCCAAGCTGCGAACCTGCATCTTCAGGGGGAGTGTGACCCCGTCCAACACAGGCTGTAACCCTATACCCTGTTCGGCCTTGCGACTGACCAGGAGTACCTCTGTCTTGCCTGGATTCAGTTTCAATTTGTTCGCCCTCATCCAGACCGTTACAGTGGCCAAGCACCGGTTCAGGACTTTGACAGCCTCCTTAGTAGCAGGTGGGAAGGAGTGACAGAGTTGGACATCATCTGCGTACAGATGACACCGTACCCCGAAACTCCGGATGATCTCACCCAACGGCTTCATGTAGATGTTAAACAACATGGGAGACAAGATCGAACCCTGAGGAACCCCACAAGACAATGGTTGTGAGGTAGAACAGGTGTCTCCCAATAACACCTTCTGAGATCGACCCTCGAGGAATGACCGGAGCCACTGCAGGACAGTTCCTCCAAGGCCCATCCCCGCGAGGTGTCCCAGAAGGATACCGTGGTCGACGGTATCGAAGGCCGCAGAGAGGTCCAGCAGCACCAACAGGGACACACTCCCCCTGTCGAGCTCCCGGCGCAGATCATCCACTAAGGCGACCAAGGCTGTCTCAGTACCATGTCCCGGTCTGAAGCCAGACTGCGCCGTATGTAATGTTCGTTTGTGGGGTTAACAGAACTCAAAAACCACTGGACGAATTGCCACCAAATTTGGACACAAGACACCTAACAACCCAGTGTATGTCCTTCACTCAGAAAAACACCAAAAAACACAGCAGAACGGACTTTAAAAGCCCCAAAAAGTTAAATGACGAAAAGCTAAATGACAATACAGAAAAAAAGGAAAGAAAGAGGGAGGGAAGGGGAGAAAAGAAAGAAAGAAAAGAAAAGAAAGAGGGTGGGAAAGAAAGAAGGAAAGGGAGAAGGAAGCATGGAAGCAAAGAGAGAAGGAAGGAAGGAAGAGGTAGAGAAGGAAGAAAGGAGAGAAAGAGGGAGGGAAAGAAAAAGGGGGAAGGAAGGAAAGTTAGAGAAGGAAGGAAGGAGAGAAGGAAAGAAAAAGGGAAAGAAGGAAGGAAAGAGGGAGCAAAGGAAGGGGGAATGTAAGAGAGAAAGAGGGAAGAGAGAAGGAAGAAAAGAGAGACAGCAGAAAGAGAGAAAGAAAAGGGAGGGAGAAGGAAAGAGATAGAGAAGGAAGAAGGAAGGAAGGAAAGAAGGAAGGAAGGAAGGAAGAAAGGAAGGAAGGAAGGAAGGAAGGAGGGAAAGAGAGAAGGAGGAAGGAAGGAAGGAAGGAAGGAAGGAAGGAAGGAAGGAAGGAAGGAAGGAGAGAAAGAGGGAAGGTTGGCCACAGCAAAGCGTGGCAGGTACAGTTAGTCTATATAAATAAAAATGTTATGTTCGTTTGTGGACTTAACACAACCTGAGCCCCGCCACATGCACAATGGAGGACCTCCTTGCGGCAACACCGGAAGCACTCCAAGTGGCCAGATACTGGTCAAAGGACATTTAATCAACTACCAAACTCACAAATTTATACTTTGTCTGTTTGTTTGCTTTGATCTGTTAGAAATGTAATATAACTGACTGGTTGTCCTGACACGACAAATAAATAAATAACCAGTATCTGGCCCCTTGGAGTGCCTCTGGTGTTGCTGCAAGGAGGTCCTCCATGGTGCATGTGGCAGGGCTCAGGGTGCATTGCAGCAGGTGGTCAGTGGTTTGCTCTTCTCCGCACTCGCATGTCGAGGATTCCACTTTGTGGCCCCATTTCTTGAGGTTGGCTCTGCATCTTGTGGTGCCAGAGCGCAGTCTGTTCAGCGCCTTCCAAGTCGCCCAGTCTTCTGTGTGCCCAGGGGGGAGTCTCTCATCTGGTATCACCCACGGATTGAAGTGCTGGGTTTGAGCCTGCCACTTTTGGACTCTCGCTTGCTGAGGTGTTCCAGCGAGTGCCTCTGTAGATCTTAGAAAACTATTTTGTTTTCTTGATCTGTGCTTTTTCTGTTACATTCTGTTTTTGGTTAATTCTTTTAAAAATTAAAAATGGCGAAAGGAGAGAAACCATCAAAACCCTGCATTAAGTAGTCAGTATATAACAACAAGAATAACAACAACAACAGAGTTGAGTGCCTCAAATGTTAGCCCAATTTCTGGGCACGTTCGACTTCTTGCTTGCAAAAATGACACTGTTTTCCCCCTATTCGCTCTAGTTTTTGTGTGCCACTCTTTGCTCTGCTCACCCATAAAAGAAATCAGGCTATTTTAATGTGATGCTTAAATTAATACCTTTCAAGCAAAAATAAAAAAATGTGTAATTTAAATACTCCCCAGTTTTGCAGAAGAGCTTTTTTAAAGAGTGGACTAAAATGTGATGAATTCAACCATACCCAAGAAACTAAAGCTGATGTGGTCTATTCAATGCAGACTTCTGAATCATCCATCACCAAGAAACCAAGAAAAAAAAATGTTGTAATAATAATAGCGAATGTTTGTCAGTACATTGCAAAAGGAGGCAATGATAAACTATTTCTGAATGTCGTTTACCATGGAAGTGCAATGGAGAGACAACCCAGTACATTCCCACCAGGAGCTGGACAGCGAACTGGCCCAATTTGGGCTTGCCACGTTCTGTTCAGGCAAAACCCTGCTCTTTCCATTGACATGCCAAGGCCTGGGACAGTAATATATATTTCCTAGATGCTGCTTTGATGCCCACGAACCTGCCGAGCCTGTCTTGCAAGCTCCAAACAGGACAGAGCTGGCAAAGGAAGGAACACAGTGTTTTACAACCCCCCTTCCCTGGATGCAAAACCTGGCTCCATTGTTGTATTTCTCCACTGACAAAGAGGAACAGGGTTTTCTCTGGGTTGTTGTAGGTTTTTCAGGCTGTATGGCCATGTTCCAGAAGCATTCTCTCCTAGCGTTTCACCTGCATCTATGGCAGGCATCCTCAGAGATTGCAAGGTCTGTTGGAAACTAGGAAAATGGGGTTTATATATCTGTGGAATAATGTCCAGGGTGGGAGAAAGAACTCTTGTCTGTTGAGATAGGTATTTTTTTTATTTATCGTGTCATCAGCAACCAGACATTTGTATTACATTTTTAACAGAAACAAACAAACAGACAGACAGACAAAACACAGAATTTGCAAGGTAGTTGATTAAATGTCCTTTGACCAGTATCTGGCCACTGGAGTGCTTATGGTGTTGCTGCAAGAAGGTCCTCCCTTGTGCATGTGGAAGGGCTCAGGGTGCATTGCAGCAGGTGGTCAGT
>NW_026846588.1:4706179-4720042 GCF_025583915.1 Anolis sagrei ordinatus
AGCAGCGGAATAGCACAGCACAAGGGCAGATGTCTTCACTGTGTCTGGTTGATTAGCATTTGATGGCCTGAAAGCTTCTAGGTGTGGCTTGTTAGTGCCTGGGAGAATCCTTTGTTGAGAGGTGATTAGCTGTCTCTGATTGTTTCTTGTCCGGAGTTCCCCTGTGTTTGGGTGTTGTTCTTTACTTACGGTTATAATTTTAGAGGGTTTTTTAAAAGAAAAATATTGGGATCCAGATTTTGTTCATTTCCATGGATTCTTCCTTTCTGTCCACCTGCTTGTAGATTTCAATGTCTTCTCTGTGTAGTCTGACATGGTGGTTGTTGGTGTGGTCCAGCATTTCTGTGTTCTCAAATAATCTGCTGTGTCCAGGTTGGTTCATCAGGTGCTCTGCTATGGCCGACTTCTCTGGTTGAAGTAGTCTGCAGTGCCTTTCATGTTCCTTGATTCGTGTCTGGGCAATGCTGCTGCGTTTGGTGGTCCCTATGTAGACTTGTCCACAGCTGCATGGAATACGGTAGACTCCTGCAGGGGTGAGAGGATCCCTCTTGTCCTTTGCTGAACGTAGCATTTGTTGGATTTTCTTGATGGATCTGTAGATTGTTTGTATGTTGTGTTTCCTCATCAGCTTCCCTCTGCGGTCAGTGGTTCCCTTGATGTATGGCAAGAACACTTTTCCTCTAGGTGAGTCTTTCTGACTTTCCTCTCATGGCTTGTTCTCGGTCTTGAAGCTCTTCTGATGTTTGTGATGGAGTCTCCATTGGCCTGGAGAGCCCGGTTGAGGTGGTTACGTTCATCTTGGAGGAAATGGGATTTGCAGATTCTTTTTGCATAGTTTTCTCTGCTTCCCAAAGGATTTTTCGGATCTCGCTTGAGGTCCGGGAGGAACCAAAGCTTAAACCTGCTTACATGTCTCAGAAGCCTGGCAATTTGCAGACAGTTTCTAACCCCCAGGGCTTTTTTGTACTTTTCAAAACGAACCATAACAAGGGAAATATTTGAACGGAGACCTGGCGTTCGTGCCTAGAGCTGTCAGCATCCAGCGGCAAAAAACGGCAACAGCCTGTGAAAATGCGACCCTGATGCAGGAGGGGTCAGAAATCACCCTGGTAAACTGTTTGAGAAAAACATAACTGTGGAGTTGGAAGAGACCAAAACAGTCATCCATACTAAATCTGTTCTACCAAGAAGGAAGGCACAATCCAAACCCTCCTGAGAGATGGCCATCCAGCCTCTGCTTCAAAACTGAGCCTGGAATCCCAAGTTTCGGCAGTGACCAGGGGAGCCTTTGCACCATTAAAATTTGTGTGCAAGCTGCACCCGTACCTTGGGAAGTCTGACTTGGCCACAGTGGTCCACGCTCTGGTTACATCCTGTATAGACTACTGCAACACACTCTACATGGGGCTGCCTTTGAAGACTGTTCAAAAGCTTCAAATGGTCCAACGAGCGGCAGCCAGGTTACTAATAGGAGCAAAGCATTTCACCCAATCAAAAAATTACAAAGCCAGCAGACCTGATGGGATCCCTACTGAGATATTTAAAGAGGATGGACCCAAGTTGACACAACAACTCCACCAGCTCATTGAAAAAATGTGGGCAACCAAGAAAATCCCAGCAGATCTCAAAGACCACCCCTTTTAATAGGGAGGAAAGAACAGACTGTGGAAACTATCACAGTATCTCCCTTCTAACCTTCGCTGGGAAAATCCTTATGAGAATACTTTCAAACGCCATCCTCCCAGAATTCCAGAACTGTAGAATTAATGCAGTGTGACACTACTTAGAAACATAGAATCATAGAGTTGGAAGAGACCTCATGGGCCATTCAGTCCAACCCCTTTCTGCCAAGAAGCTTGAACATCACATTTAAAGCACCCTTGACAGATGGCCATCCAGCCTCTGTTTAAAAGCTTCCAAAGAAGGAGCCTCCACCACACTCCGGCTACTCCGCCTCCTCTCCCCTTTGTTCGGTTTCTGTGAAAGAGGTTATAGCCCTCGATGTCTACATTCCAGTGATAGGAGTCATCCCACCAGGTTTCAGTGATCCCTATGATATCATATTTGTGGTGTTGTGCTAAAAGTTGGAGTTCGTCTTGTTTATTTCCCATGCTCTGTGCATTAGTGTAAAGACATGTGAGCCCCTGGGATCTTCCCTTGAGTTGTTTAATTGGGATTATTGTGCTTTTGGTATTTGGTCCTTGTTGTGTTTGTGCAGCCCTCCGTTTAGCCTTCTGGCGATTCCCAGACATTATGGGTAAAGTAGTGTTCGCAAGGCTGTTGTCCCCCTCCCCCGGTGGACCTAGTTTAAAGTGCGTCTAATGAGGTTTGCGAGTCTGTGAGCAAAAAGGTGTTTTCCTACTTGTGTGAGATGCACCCCATCCCTTGCCAGTAGGCCATCCTCCTGGAAAAGCAGGCCATGGTCGAGGAAGCCAAAGCGTTCCTCCTGACACCATTTTCTAAGCCAGTCATTGACCTGTACTATTTTTCTGGCTCTTGTGGGTCCGTGTCTTACAACAGGGAGGAGGAATGAAAAGACCACCTGTACATTACATTCTTTTAGCTTTGCTCCTAGAGCTCGAAAATCATTTGTGATCTTTTGAAACGTATGCCTTGCAGTATCATTGGTTCTTACATGAATCAACATGAGGGGAGGACGGTGATAGGGCTTGAGGAGCCTGGTGAGCCTCTGAGTGATATGGTGTATTTTTGCCCCCGGTAGGCAGCATATTTCTCGAGCCATCCCATCTGGTCTGGAAATGACAGCTTCCGTTCCTCTAAGGAGGGAGTCGCCTACTACCAAGACCTGTTTACTTTCGGGAATGACAGGGCCCCTTTTGTGCAATGTAGTGTGTAGGTCTCCAGAAAAGTGATCCTGTTGGTGTGAATTGTGTAGGTGAAAAGTGTTGTCCTCCTCCTCGACATCCCCGGTGCATTCGTCAAGGACAATCCATTGAGATTCGTCCAAGAGCCTATGGTTCTCCTGTATGTGTTCCTGTTGCACCTGGTCTATGGTTGGGGATGGTACACCTGCACGATTGTGCAAGTGTGAATGTTGTGAAGTGTTGTCTCAGTCAGGGCTATCCCCCGCACACTGATCAAGGATGAGCCACTGATCAGTATCTAAGCCATTCTGGTCTTCCCCAATATGTTGTGCTTCTTCCTTCCCCTTTTACCCTGCTTATGTATAGTTGTATGGATTGGTTGCTTGTAGCTGTCAATCAGTACTGTTTGGCTCCACCTCTTCCTGCAGGAGGGGAGAGCTTCCTTTTCTTTTCATTCTGCCATCAGAGTTCATACCACATGGACGTGAGTAAAAGACTTGATTCTAAAGGACCCTGATTTAAGTTACCTCTTAGCACCAGTTCTGAGGTTTTTTACCCTTGGGACTCATGCTTTATGTCCAGATCGTCCTGGATAACATTGAGGAGATCCCAAGCGCCTTCAAACCAGTTCTTTTGGCACCAGAGGAAGATCCTGAGTCTTCAAAACATAGGCCATCTGAACTGGGGTTGTGGTTTGCTCCGGCATTCACAGCCATTGAGGAAAGAGGAAACTGGTAAAGGCTTCTCAGCTTCAAACACCTTGGACCCAGAGCTAATTGAGACTGTAGTGTATGTTTTCCTTCACCCCTCTAAAGTTTTCCAGCTCATTGCTTTGAAGAAATGACTTTGTGATAAATAAAACTTATTTTGAGCTATTTACAGCGTTTTGGGTTTTTGGGAGTTCCAGTTTCCTATAAGAGGGCAAGAAGCAATCCCTTGGGGGAAAGGTGCCACATCCATCCCTTCTTCATTAAGACTAATAGCCCTCAAGCGCGACGGCACACTATCAAACCTTGGAATATGTAGTTTGGTGAGGCACAGCAGTCTTTGGCAGAGAAAGCTCAAGACCTTGTAAAACTTAAACTCCAGGATTCCATAGTAGTTAAGAGGGGGCAAACTGCATTAGTTCTACCATGTAGATGCACCCTAAGATTGTGACCAAGAGTGCACTGCCTTCTACTTGGGTAGAGTGAAATGGTAGGATTTAGTCCTCTTCTTCCCCAATATCTCCCCACCTCCGCCCATTTTCTTTTTAGCTGGAAGGAACAGGTATTTGCTGAAAATGGCTGGTGATTAGGCAGATGGCAAGAGCGCCTCCCAAACAGTGCCGAGCACCCATTCAGTTTTCGCTTCCATTCGTCACGGAATTAAAATAACAGGGGTAAGAAAGAATGGGAGCGTCTTCCCGCGAAGCCTGGTGCCGCACGCTCTGCATACAATTACAGGGAGAAATGACAGGAAATTGACCCATTTGTGCCAAAGTACCCCTGTCATGTTTCACGCGGCTCCATTTCATGGCCCATTTAGGGATGAGCAATTTCTCTCCGGGGCAAGAGATAGATAAGGCGGCGGCTGTGACACATTGCGCTTCCCAGGCACAAAGGCACTCTCTCGTTCTTGTTTTGTTTTCATCCACTTTGCATGTTTTGCACCGAAATTACAGGCAATGGCAATAATGATATGATTACGGCTCCGCTTCCCTATATTTCCCTCCACTTTGATACGACAAGAAGGATTTCTGGCCATCACACCTCCCATAAAGAAAGGCTAGGGCACAAAGCACTCCTTAGTTACTACACAAGAATGCAAGGAACGCGCCTCCATGTGATCGTGGGTGCATCTACACTATAGAATGAATGCATTTAGATTCCACTTTTGCTCCTCCGGCACAATGCTATGGATTTGTGGGAGCTGTAGTTCAACAAGGCCGGTTAACCTCGATCAAACTACAATTCGTAAAATATTGAAAAGTTAAAATGGACTTCTCATCTCCCATCTCAAAGACATACGATGAATATATTAACTGGGTTGTTGTGAGTTTTCCGGGCTGTCTGGCCATGTTCCAGAAGCATTCTCTCCTGACATTTCACCCACATCTATGCCAGACATCCTCAGAGGTTGTGAGGTCTGTTGGAAACTAGGCAAGTGGGGTTTATATATCTGTGGAATGTCCAGGGTGTTGTTGTTGTTGTTGTTGTTAGGAAACTAGGCAAGTGGGGTTTATATATCTGTGGAATGTCCAGGGTGGTGTTGGTTGTTGTTGTTGTTGTTATTAGGAAACTAGGCAAGTGGGGTTTATATATCTGTAGAATGTCCAGGGTGGTGTTGGTTGTTGTTGTTGTTGTTATTAGGAAACTAGGCAAGTGGGGTTTATATATCTGTGGAATGTCCAGGGTGGTGTTGGTTGTTGTTATTGTTGTTGTTGTTGGTGCTGGTGTTATTAGAAAACTAGGCAAGTGGGGTTTATATATCTGTAGAATGTCCAGGGTGGTGTTGGTTATTGTTATTGTTGTTGTTGTTGTTAGGAAACTAGGCAAGTGAGGTTTATATATCAGCAGAATGTCCAGGGTGGTGGTGGTGGTGGTGGTGGTTGTTGTTGTTGTTGTTGTTGTTGTTATATTATTATTATTATTATTATTATTATGAAACTAGGAAAGTGGGGTTTATATATCTGTGGAATGATCTCCAGGATAGGAGAAAAAACTCTTGTCTGTTGGAGGCAAGTGTGAATGTTGCAAGTGGCCACCTTGATTAGCATTTAATGGACTAGTAGTTTCAAGGTCTGACTTATTACTGCCTGGGGGAATCCTTTGTTGGGAGGTGATTAGTTGGCCCTGATTGTTTCTTGTCTGGAATTCCCCCCTTTTTTAGTGTTGTTCTTTATTTACTGTTATGAGTTTAGGGTTTTTTGATACTGGGAGCCAGAGTTTGTTCATTGTCATGGTTTCTTCAGGAGAGAATGCTTCTGGAACATGGCCAGACAGCAGGGAAAACTCACAACAACCCAATGATTCTGGCCATGAAAACTTTTGACAATACAATATACTAACGTCCAATTCTGGGCACCGCAATTGAGGAGAGATATTGACAAGCCGGAAAGTGTCCAGAGGAGGGCAACTAAAATGATCAAGGGCCTGGAGAACAAGCCCTATGAGGAGCGGCTTAAGGAGCTGGGCATGTTTAGCCTGAAGAAGAGAAGGATGAGAGGAGATATGATAGCCATGAATAAATATGTGAGAGGAAGCCACAGGGAGGAGGGGGCACGCTTCCTTTCTGCTTCCTTGGAGACTAGGACGCAATGGAACAATGGCTTCAAACTACAAGAGAGGAGATTCCATCTGAACATGAGGAAGAACTTCCTGACTGTGAGAGCCGTTCAGCAGTGGAACTCTCAGCCCCGGAGAGTGGTGGAGGCTCCTTCTTTGGAAGGTGTAGATGCACCTGAAGACAGCAGCCTTCCATTGGACACAAATCCTGTTTTGTTTTGCGGTTTTTTTTTGTAAATATGGTAGACCCATCTACACTGCCATATAATGCAGTTCAAGGCAGTGTGATTGTACCATGAAACTGCATTATACAGCAGTGGTATGTGGCCTCAGTTAACCATTACTCAAGTAACTAGAATTCTCAAGCAATGGGCAAAAATAAAATAAAAATAAATCAAAGACATAATACTTAAAGCTTTAAAAATTAGAAATAAAATCAATGTTAACTGCCACTTAACTAAAATTGCATGCTGTAGACATAAAAGCTGTTTTTATACTGCAGCAAAACTGTGTTACATTAAGTATATCTTTAATAGTCCTTGCATTGATGTTTGCATAGATAGATAGATAGATAGATAGATAGATAGATAGATAGATAGATAGACAGATAGATAGATATGTTTTGACTATGTCCAGCCGTTAGGAGAGATGGGCAACAAATAAACTACTGCTGCTGCTGCTGCTGCTGCTGCTACTACTACTACTACTACTACCACCACTACTAGTTAGAGTTACATATCATCAAAGTAGATGATATTGTGTTGAATCTTTGCTCTTTACACATAAGTTTCTGCTGGTCATGAACTGTGCTTCTGGCACTCTACTATATTTTTGTGGAATCACCCACAAGTGAGGGTAATTTTTGAGCCGAACGGCTCCTGATTCAGAAGAGACTGAGAAGAGACATGATAGCCATGTATAAATATGTGAGAGGAAGCCACAGGGAGGAGGGAGCAAGCTTGTTTACTGCTTCCCTGGAGACTAGGACGCAATGGAACAATGGCTTCAAGATACAAGAAAGGAGATTCCATCTGAACATGAGGAAGAAATTCCTGACTGTGAGAGCTGTTCAGTAGTGGAACTCTCTGCCCCGGAGTGTGGTGGAGGCTCCTTCTTTGGAGGTTTTTAAACAGAGGCTGGATGGCCATCTGTCGGAGGTGCTTTGAATGTAATTTTCCTGCTTCTTGGCAGGGAGTTGGGCTGGATGGCTCATGAGGTGTCTTCCAATTCTAGGATCTATGATTCCCAACAAATATGGTTTTCTGTGGTTTTCTGTGGAGACCAAGGGGCTTGTTTATAAAGCTATTGTCCTCCCAACCCTGCTATATGCCTGTGAAACGTGGACTGTCTACAGACATCATATGCGTTGCTGTGGCCCACATGGGGGTTCTGTGTGGGAGGTTTGGCCCAATTCTATCATTGGTGGGGTTTAGAATGCTCTGTGATTGTAGGTGAACTATAAATCCCAGCAACCACAACTCCCAAATGTCAAGGTCTATTTTCCCTAAACTCCACCAGTGTTTACATTTGGGCATATTGAGTATTCATGTAGAGTTTGGTGCAGATCCATCACTGTTTGAGTCCACAGTGATCTCTGAATGTAGGTGAACTACAACTCCAAAATCAAAGGACACTGCCCACCAAACCCCTCCAGTATTTTCTGTTGGTCATTGGAGAACTGTGTGCCAAGTTTGGTTCAATTCCATCATTGGTGGGGTTCAGAATTCTCTTTGATTGTAGGTGAACTATAAATCCCAGCAACTACAACTCCCAAATGTCAAGGTTTATTTCCCCCAAACTCCATCAGTGTTCATATTTAGGCGTATTGAGTGCTTGTGCCAAGTTTGGTCCAGCTCCATCATTGTTTGCGTCCACAGTGATCTCTGGGTGTAGGTGAACTACAACTCCCAAACTCAAGGTCAATGCCCACCAAACCCTTCCAGTATTTTCTGTTGGTCATGGGAGAACTGTGTGCCAAGTTTGGTTCAATTCCATCATTGGTGGGGTTCAGAATGCTCTTTGATTGTAGGTGAACTATAAATCCCAGCAACTACAACTCCCAAATGTCAAGGTTTATTTCCCCCAAACTCCATCAGTGTTCATATTTAGACGTATTGAGTGCTTGTGCCAAGTTTGGTCCAGCTCCATCATTGTTTGCGTCCACAGTGATCTCTGGGTGTAGGTGAACTACAACTCCCAAACTCAAGGTAAATGCCCACCAAACCCTTCCAGTATTTTCTGTTTCAGATGCTCTTTGATTATAGGTGAACTATAAATCCCAGCAACTACAACTCCCAAATGACAAAATCATAATTTTTTGAGTGATGGTCACTCCTTTGTGTTGTGAGACGTTTTGTTGCCAAATTTGGTGTGATTTCGTTCATTGGTTCTTTTGTTTTTAAGGTACTCATTACGCACAGAGCATTTTTATATATATAGATAAGAGAACCTTCTGAAGAGAAAGCCATATTTTCTACGCCTAGAATACTATTTCTATATGGAAAAAAAACATCGAAATGTATTACCTAGATAGAAAATGTTCTGATACAAAATAACAACATGCTAATTTTGTGCAGAATGCGTTCCAAATTGCGAAAACTTTTGCCAGTCTGGGTGCTGCTCATAAGATCACTTCACAATTGAAATATAATGTTTCCTACTATTTTCAAAAGACAATTTTGAGTATTTCTTGCCTCCCGAATGTCTGCCCATTAAGATGCACAAGGCTTCAATTCATGAAAAGTGGCACTTGTTGCACAACGATTGCAAAACCATGTCAACAGAAACACAATGGCTCGCATCTCCGTGTGAGCGAATGGAGCAAAACCACAGCACAAAACGCTTCCCGGCATTCTTTGGACGCCTCCCTTCGGAAAATGGAAACAACCCATTAATCAGCTGCGGCCGTTCAGAGATTCTTTCCAGCAATGCTTAAAAGAATTAATAAATATAATAATCATTAAAATGCCAAATGTCCCCATTTCAACACTGTTATGGTTATTCTCGTCGGATTATACAAGTTCAGTAGCTGGACTGAATCAGCCAAAAAAGTAATTAATGAATCGTGTTTCTTAATGTAATGTCGATGGCTTTCATGGCTGGAATCACTGGGTTCTTGTGTGTTTTCCAGGCTGTATGTCCATGTTCCGGAAGCATTCTCTCCTGACGTTTCGCCTGCATCTATGTTTCAATTGGCCACCTTGATTAGCCTTTGAATGCCTTTGACAATACAATGATGGATCTGGACCAAATTTGGCATGCACACCCGATATGCCCAAATTTGAATACTGGTTGGTCTTGAGGGGAATTGGCCTGGGCATTTTGGAGTTGTGGGTTCTGGGATTTATAGTTGACCTGCAATCAAAGAGGACTCTGAACTCCACCAAAGATGGAATTGGACCAAACTTGGCACACAGAGCCCTCATGACCAGCCAAAAATGCTGGAGGTCTTTGGGGGAAATTCACATTGATTTGGGGATGTTGTAGTTCACCTACATCTAGAGAGCACTGTGAACCGAAATACCGATGGATATGGATCAAACTTGGCACACCTAACTGATATGCCCAAATTTCATTATTTGTGGGGGGTTTGGGGGAATGATAGAATTGGAAGAGACTTCGTGGGCCATGCAGTCCAACTCCCTGTCAAGAAGGAGGAATAACACATTCAAAGCACCCCCTTCCTTTCTGGGAGTTGTAGTTCACCCACAAACAGAGAAACGGTGAGCTCCACTGATGATGGACTTGGTCCAAACTTGGCACACAGAACCCCTATGACCCACTGAACCTACTGGAGGGTTTGAGGAAACTGACTCAGTATAGTGGGAGTTGTAGTTTACCCTACAGTCGGAGAGCACATTGAACCCCACTGATGATGCATCTAGAACAAACTTGCCGAACATAACAAACTTTTAAGTACTGATGGAGTTTTTTCGGAGTTAACCCGGCATGATGTGAGTTGTAGTTCACCCACAACCTTATGCATTTTGTACAATTTTAAAATATGACATTTTCAAATAACCGGGTTCCTAAGCTAGTATAAACATAAAAGTCAAAGTAAGTATACAGGTTTGCTTGTACCAGAAATGCAGTTGCAAGGTAAAGTGACCCTCTGGGATGGCATGTGTATGAGGAGAAGGTGGCATGTGTATGAGGAGAAGGAAGGAAGGAAGGAAGGAAGGAAAGAAGGAAAAGGAAGGAGGAGGAGGGAAAGGAAGGAAGGAAGGAAGGAAGGAGGAAGGAAGGAAGAAGGAGGGAGGGAGGGAGGGAAGGAAGGAAGGGAAGGAAGGAAGGAAGGAGGAAGGAAGGAAGGAAGGAAGGAAGGAAGGAAGGAGGGAAAGGGAGAAGGAAGAGGGAGGGAAGGAAGGAAGGAGAGGGAAGGAAGGAAGGAAGGAAGGAAGGAAGGAGGGAAGGAAGGAAGGAAGGAAGGAAGGAAGGAAGGAGGGAGGAGGGAGGGAGGGAGGGAAGGAAGGAAGGAAGGAAGGAAGGAAGGAAGGAAGGAAGGAGGAGGAGGGAAGGAAGGAAGGAAGGAAGGAAGGAAGGAAGGAAGGAAGGAAGGAAGGAGGGAAGGAAGGAGGGAGGGAGGGAGGGAGGGAGGAAGGAGGGAGGGAAGGAGGGAAGGAAGGAGGAAGGAAGAAGGAGGAAGGAAGGAAGGAAGGAAGGAAGGAAGGGGGAGGAGGAGGAAGAAGGGAGGGAGGGAGGGAAGGGAAGGGAAGGGAAGGGAAGGAGAAGGGAACGGAAGGAGAAGGAAGGAAGGAAGGAAGGAAGGAAGGAAGGAAGGAAGGAAGGAGAAGGGAAGAAGGAAGGAAGGAAGGAGGAGGAAGGGAAGGAAGGAGGGGAAGAAGGAGGGAGGGAGGGAGGAAGGAAGGAAGGAAGGAAGGAAGGAAGGAAGGAAGGAAGGAAGGAAGGAAGGAAGGGAGGAAGAAAGCAAGAAAGGAGGAAGGAGGAAGAAGGAAGGAAGGAAGGAAGGAAGGAGGGAGGAAGGAAGGAAGGAAGAAGGAAGGAAGGAGGAGAGGGAAGGGAGGGAGGGAGGAGGGAAGGAAGAAAGGAAGGAAGAAAGGAAGGAAGGAAGGAAGGAAGGAAGGAAGGAAAGAAGGAGAGAGGGAAGGAAGGAGAGAAGGAAGGAAGGAAGGAAGGAAGGAAGGAAGGAGAGGAGGGAGGGAGGGAGGAGGGAGGAGGGAGGGAGGGAAGGAAGGAAGGAAGGAAGGAAGGAAGGAAGGAAGAAGAGAAGGAAGGAAGAAGGAGGGAGGAAGGAAGGAAGGGAAGGAAGGAAGGGAAAGGGAGGGAAGGGAAGGGAAGGGAAGGGAAGGGAAAGGAAGGGAGGGAAGGAAGGGAGAAGGAAAGGAAGGAAGGAAGGGAGGGAGAGAAGGAAGGAAAAAGGAAGGAAGGAAGGAAGGAAGGAAGGAAGGAAGGAAGGAGAGGAAGGAAGGAAGGAAGGAGGGAGGGAAGGAAGGAGGGAAGGAAGGAGGGAGGGAGGGAGGGAGAGGGAAGGAAGGAAGGAAGGAAGGAAGGAAGGAAGGAAGGAAGGAAGGAAGGAAGGAAGGAAGGAAGGGAAGGCAAAGAAGATAACAGGACAATCTATCTTTGGAGAGGCGAGTACCAGGCTATACAGAATATTATTTTACATTATAGGGAGAGGCAGCGTAATGGGCTCCTTCAAGACCCAAGAGATAATAGACTTCACTCTTGCGTCCTGTGAATTATTTAATAACGGCTCCTGAGAAGGAGGACTATATTTATTTGTCCCATCAGAGCAAACGCAAGGGAGAATATGCACTCTTCTAACCAGTTTTGATTCAATTCCAGAATGTATTTTTTTCCCGCAAAAAAAGAGAGCGAGAGAAAAGAATGAGAAAGAAAGGAAAAAGGAAGCCGGGGATTGGATGGACACAAACGCCACCGCCATAAAGAACAAAAAATTTGGAGTGAAATCTTATTACAGCGTTTCCATTTTGCTGATTGGTTTTGGATCTCCGAGCCTCTGATTGATTTGAGTGCTTTTTTAGTAGTTGTACTTTGATTATCTTCACTTCTTAAAAAAAAAGGTGGAAATCACAGAAGCATTAATATCACTGAAAATCGCCTCCTTCAAAGGACATCCATCTGAAGGTTTTACGTGGTGGCAATATATGACGTCTGTTTGCATGCCGTTGGTTGTTCCCTGGCTCCGGAGCTCCACTTTCCCAATATTTATGAACCCCAATCACACTTTATTTTTTTCTGTCAATGGATAAATAGGTGGGGATGGGATTTTGATGGGGAAAATTGCACAGGGGGGAGGTTTGGCCAAGTATTATGTCTTCCACACTCTGTTGTTATCATTTGCTAACAAGTTGACTTCAACTTATGGTGACCCTCATAGAGTCATAGGTGTTAGAGCATGTAAATATCCGTTGGTGAGTGTTGCAACTGAAAAATGCAAAGTATGAAGCAGTATGTGTGAAAAAGATCTTGGAGTCCTCGTGGACAACAAGTTGAGCCAACAATGTGATGCTGCAGCTAAAAAAAGCCAATGGGATTTTGGTCTACATCAATAGGAGTCTAGTGCTAGTCATGCTCCCCATGTTCTATTCTGCCTTGGTCAGACCACACCTGGAATCACACTGTGTCCAATTCTGGGCACCACAATTGATGGGAGAAGTTGACAAGCTGGAATGTGTCCAGAGGAGGGTGACTAAAATGATCAAGGGTCCGGAGAACAAGCCCTATGAGGAATGGCTTAAAGACCTGGGCATGTTTAGCCTGAAGAAGAGAAGGCTGAGAGGAGACATGATGTCCATGGATAAATATGTGAGGGGAAGCCACAGGGAGGAGGAGGGAGCAAGCTTGTTTTTTGCTTCCCTGGAGACTAGGACGCGGAACAATGGCTTCAAACTACAAGAGAGGAGATTCCATCTGAACATGAGGAAGAACTTCCTGACTGGGAGAGCCGTTCAGCAGTGGAACTCTCTGCCCCGGAGTGTGGTGGAGGCTCCTTCTTTGGAAGCTTTTAAACAGAGGCTGGATGGCCATCTGTCAGGGGTGATTTGAATGCAATTTTCCTGCTTCTTGGCAGAACGGGGTTGGACTAGATGGCCCACAAAGTGTCTTCCAACTCTATGATTCTATGATTGGTTGAGCTACGCCTGAGAGGCTAGCTGAGCCTGGGAGTTTTGACAACAGTTACATGTTTGGGTTTTCTGAGCAGGGGCTTACTAAGGCAGTTTGCATTTCTGCTTCTGAGCTACTGGAAGAAGGTCCCTCACGTGGACACCCAAGGACCATTTGAATCTCTCTCAAAGGACATTGTGTGATCCAATGCAACTTTTCATAAAACTCTATATATGTTGCTCTGCATTACAAGAAGTAAACACCTTATTCTTTACTGACCATCTGCGTGGCATATCTTTTCTCCAGAAAGACAGTGTGTGGATTGATAAAGGCGTGAACTACGTGTGATTTTCATTCCACCACAATAGGATGCATCCACACTGCAGAATTATTGCAGTTTGACACCATGTTAACTATATGGCTCAAGGCTTATGGAATCCTGGGAATTGTAGTTTGGCCGAGAAAGGTAGAGACCTTGAAAAAACTGCAACTTCCAGGATTCTATAGTTTTGAGTCATGACTGTCAATGTGATGTCAAACTGCATTAGCTGTACTATAGAACACATTTTTTGTTTCAGGGTTAATTGATTATCTTTTCCTGAAATATGAATTCAATGCTCCACATCCTAACACCCTCCACATGTATATTCCAATGTACAGTGTTCCCTCGCTACTTTGCGGTT
>NW_026846588.1:4723258-4846573 GCF_025583915.1 Anolis sagrei ordinatus
CAGGACAGCCTCTCCATTTCTGTCCTCTTGGGCATAGCCCCATACGTGGCTATGGCTGTTGAAGTCACCAATCACTACCGCCCTTTGGTGCCTGTCAAAGTTCTCGGGGGAGGAGAAGCAGAAGTTCTCGGGGGAGGAGAACCCCCATGACCAACACAAAATACTTAAGGCCATCCAGTCCAACTCCCTTCATCAGGGCAAGAAAACGTAATCAGAGCCCTCCTGACAAAGAGCCATCCAGCCATAGATACAGATAGATAGATATGATTCACACACAGAGAGATATAGTATCATAGATTTGAAAGGGACCCTTAAAGAAGGACAATGATATGTTGCATGTTCCAGGGTGGGAAAACCAGACACTCTCCACATCAACACTAACAAACAACAAGAAATACTGTTTACCCACAAGCATAAAGAAATTACATATATTAGAAACCAACAGTTTCTCATTACTTTATTTCCCAGATAAACAGACTGGGCCACAGCAACGCCTGGCAGGGGACAGCTAGTAAAATATAAAATATTTACGTTCTCAGAAAAGGAGGCTGGTGTGTGAGCCGGAAATAATTAGATTTTAGGAAATAGCCTCCTTTCCGGCTGTGTTATTGATACACATGTAATTTTCTAAAAGCATCCAATTCCACTGGATCTTGGAAGGTAAATACTTTTCCTGGTTGGAAATTGGATAAGAGACTGCCAACCAATCCCTGGATCTGCAGGCAATATTTCAGAAGACGGAACCACCTCCGAGGCCACATAATGCAGTTTCATAATGGAATTTACATGCATTGAACTGCCTTACTTGAATCAAATTTTGGCCCTCTGAGTGATCTGGACTTCAACTCCCAAAACACCTGGAGAGCCAAAATTTGCCCATGCCTGGTCTATACTATCCACAGATATATAAACCCTTTTTCCTGGTTCCAGCAGACCTCACTACCTCTGAGGATGCTTGCCATAGATGCAGGCGAAACGTCAGGAGAAAATACCTCTAGAACATGGCTATATAGCCCGAAAAAAACTTACAACAACAACCCACTGATCTATTGAACTGCATGATGAAACTATATTATATTGCACTGTAAATGAGTCCTAAAGTCTCCCTTGCTTAAGAAAAACCTACAAAATTGATGTGTCTCAACCTCTATCCTCCTTGCATTAATCCAATGGTTCAAACTGCAATAAAGCCTATTGATTGGTTTGAGAATTTCCTTCAAAATCCCAGCCTCACAAAGATCATATTGGAAAGCAGCCCGAGCCCCACCAGGTCTAGCCTTTCATGCAAATGTAACTGTACGGAATGATTAAAAACACAGAAAGCAATAAACATGCAAAGACAGAAGAAGTTGCACTTTCCCCGATGTTCATCTAAAGCAAGCAATCAGCACTGAAACCATGCGGTTTTTGCAAAAAGAGGAGCTGAAAAGGCTTTTATGTTACCATCGTTTAACATATCATGATTTCCATCTCGGCGGGAGATTTGTTTCCCCACTTGCTCGGATTTGAGATGCCACAAGCATCGGGATGTTTGAAGGGATCAAAGGTGCCCCTCTCTTCTGTATTGTTCAACAGCCTCATGGGAAGGAATCCCACGGGAGCATTGCAGCGCACCCAAATACCTGGGAGTCACTTTGGACCGTGCTCTGACCAATAAGAAGCACTGCCTGAACATCAAGCAAAAAGTGGGCGCTAGAAACAATATCATACGAAAGCTGACTGGCACAACCTGGGGATCACAACCAGATGCAGTGAAGACATCTGCTCTTGCGCTATGCTACTCTGCTGCTGAGTACGCATGCCCAGTGTGGAACACATCACACCACGCTAAAACAGTGGATGTGGCTCTTAATGAGACATGCCACATTATCACAGGGTGTCTGCGCCCTACACCACTGGAGAAATTACACTGCTTAGCCGGTATTGCACCACCTGACATCCGCCGGGAAGTAGCAGCCAACAGTGAAAGGACCAAGGCAGAGACATCTCCAGCTCATCCCCTGTTTGGGTATCAGCCAGCACGTCAACGACTTAAATCAAGACATAGTTTTCTTAGATCTACAGTCGCTGGAACACCCAGCAAGCGAGAGTCCAAAAGTGGCAGGCTCAAACCCAGAACCTCAATCCATGGGTGATACCAGATGAGAGACTCCCCCCTGGGCACACAGAGGACTGAGCGACTTGGAAGGCGCTGAACAGACTGCGCTCTGGCACCACGAGATGCAGAGCCAACCTCAAGAAATGGGGCCACAAAGCAATCCACGACATGTGAGTGTGGAGAAGAGCAAACCACTGACCACCTGCTGCAATGCAACCTGAGCCCTGCCACATGCACAATGGAGGACCTTCTTGTGGCAACACCAGAGGCACTCCAAGTGGCCAGATACTGCTCAAAGGACATTTAATCAACTACCAAACTCACAAATTTTGTATTCTGTATTTTGTATTTTGTCTGAGAAGGGATTCCTTCTCAGGTGATCTTCAGAGCTCGGGATGCTTCTCTGTACTTGAGATGAAAGGCACATGTCTGTGTTTTAGATGGGTTGGGGATCCGCTGGTTTTCCCTGTAATAGGCAGTAAGAGCACCTAGAGCTTCGGAAAGCTTCTGTTCTACCATCTCAAAGCTCCCTGCTTGAGCAGTAATGGCACGATCATCAGCATAGATGAAACTCTCTGTCCCTTCTGGCAGTGGCTGGTCATTTGTGTAGATGTTGAACATGGATGGAGCAAGCACGCTCCCCTGAGGCAGGCCGTTCTTCTGTTTCCGCCATCTGCTTCTCTGGCCCTGGAAATCAACAAAAAAGCTCCTGTTTTGTAGCAGGTTTCCTATGAGGCGGGTGAGGTGGTAGTCCTTTGTGATATTATACATTTTTCTCAGGAGGAGGCGGTGGTTCACAGTATCATAGGCTGACAAGTCTATGAAGACAGCTCCTGTGATCTGCTGCCTTTCAAAGCCATCTTCTATGTGCTGAGTCAGGTTCAGCACTTGCGATGTGCAGCTTTTGCCTTTCCTGAAGCCAGCTTGCTGTGGGATCAGACATGGGTCTATTTTTCCATAATTCTATGCAAAATAAGTCTCTCCAGAACTTTGTAGAGGTGGCACAACAGGGAGATTGGTCTGTACCTTTTTGGGTCATAGATGCAGATGAAACATCAGGAGAGAATGCCTCTAGACCATGGCCATATAGCCCGAAAAAAACCTTCAACAACCCAGTGATTCTGGCCATGAAAGCCTTCGACAATACATAGAATGGGGTTGGATTGGATGGCCCATGGGGTCTCTTCTGATTCTATGATTCTCTCTCTGCGTGTGTACGTATGTATATATATATCTCAGACACCTAGAATCATAGAATCATAGAATCATAGAATCAAAGAGTTGGAAGAGACCTCATGGGCCATCCAGTCCAACCCCATTCTGCCAAGAAGCAGGAATATTGCATTCAAATCACCCCTGACAGATGGCCATCCAGCCTATGCTTAAAAGCTTCCAAAGAAGGAGCCTCCACCACACTCCGGGGCAGAGAGTTCCACTGCTGAACGGCTCTCACAGTCAGGAAGTTCTTCCTCATGTTCAGATGGAATCTCCTCTCTTGTAGTTTGAAGCCATTGTTCCAATGTGTCCTAGTCTCCAGGGAAGCAGAAAACAAGCTTGCTCCCTCCTCCCTGTGGCTTCCTCTCACATATTTATACATGGCTATCATATCCCCTCTCAGCCTTCTCTTCTTCAGGCTAAACATGCCCAGCTCCTTAAGCCGCTCCTCATAGGGCTTGTTCTCCAGACCTTTTATCATTTTAGTCACCCTCCTCTGGACACATTCCAGCTTGTCAATATCTCTCTTGAATTGTGGTGCCCAGAACTGGACACAATATTCCAGGTGTGGTCTAACCAAAAGAATAGAGGGGTAGCATTACTTCCCTAGATCTAGACACTATGCTCCTATTGATGCAGGCCAAAATCCCATTGGCTTTTTTTGCCACCTATATCTATTTTAGGCAGACCTCACCCCTTAAACGCATCTCCGTAATGGATAGGAAAAGGGTTTAAGCAACCATAAAAGGGGAGATTTAGTGTGACTCATAAAGGTGTCTCTTAAAGCAGCATGTCGCCATTAAACTAATTCATGGGGCACCAAGGAAGCAGGAGTCGCAACGGGGAAAAGCTCGGGGTTTACGGGTTTTCGAAACGTTCTTTGCGACCCGAGGAGAAGGCCAGGCCAAATCAGGTGCCAAAACCCTCTCCTAAGAGGGGAGGAAAAAAAAGCAGTCTATAAAAGAAGGATTTAAAAATTTAAGTGGTGCGGCACAGCTCTTAAATGCAAAAGGTTAAGAGAATATTAGAAGGGGCGATAATTCCATCTGATTACAATTTTATCTGCAGGGGCCGTAAAGTGTCCAGAATGAATTAAAGGTTTTTATTAACAGATGTAAGGGCTCCATAAAAAAAAGAGAGATCTTTGGAAATCTGAAGTGCCAGAGGAGGAGGGGAGGTCTGAGCAACTTTTCCCATTTTTTAATATACGAGGAACGAAATAATAGCATCGTAAAGTTATCATCTGATTGCAAGGAAAGGAGGGAAAGGGAGCGGGTCACGGCGGTTACGGCAAATTAAGATGTTTTGTCATTCAAGTGGAGAGAAGTTCTTTATGGGGGAAAAAGGAGGCTGCAATCATGAGATGAGCCTGCCTTTTCTTCTCAAGGTCTCTCGCTATTCAATAGAGTTAGATAATCTTATATATTTAAAATTGTATTGATTTTTTCCCCCTTTTGCAAAAAAGGACCGGTTAAACAATAGCAGCCTCTTTTGCATGCCAGGGCCCTCCCCTGATTTACAAAGGCTTGGTGAGAGTTTTAAAAATCACAAAGTGATGTCAAAGCACTCCAAAAAAGAGACGCTAATGCAAAAAGGACCATTGTGTTTGCAAAGCACTCCGGGGATCCATTCTTGTGAAATATTTGTGGCAAAAACGAAAGGAAACACGAAAGGTATGAGATCAGTATCTCGGGTTTTACCTGACAAAAAAAGGGGAATGGAAGAGTGTCAAGAGGAGGGATGCTTCACCCTTCCCTTTTCTGGTATTTCTCAGCTCTAAATGGATACCTGTGAACCGTATTGTCGAAGGCTTTCATGGCTGGAATCACTTGGTTGTTGTAGGTTTTTTCAGGCTAAAAGACCATGTTGTAGAGGCCTTCTCTCCTGACATTTCGCCTGCATCTATGGCAAGCATCCTCAGAGGTAGTGAGGTCTGTTGAAACTAGGCAAAAGGGTTTATATATATATATTCCCTAGTTCCAACAGACCTCACTACCTCTGAGGATGCTTGCCATAGATGCAGGCAAAACGTCAGGAGAAAATGCCTCAAGAACATGGCCATATAGCCCGAAAAAAAAACCTACAACAGCTCAGTGATTCCGGCCATGAAAGCCTTCGACAACACACCTTGATTAGCATGTAATGGCCTGACAGTGCCTGGAGCAAACTTTTGTTGAGAGGTGATTAGATGTCCTTGTTTGTTTCCCCTCTGTTGTTTTGCTGTTGTAATTTTAGAGTTTTTTTTAATACTGGTAGCCAGATTTTGTTCATTTTCATGGTTTCCTCCTTTCTGTTGAAATTGTCCACATACTTCTTGTGGATTTCAATGGCTTCTCTGTGTAGTCTGACATGGTGGTTGTGAGAGTGGTCCAGCATTTCTGTGTTCTCAATGGCTACCTGTGGAAATGGGGACTGACTCTGAACTCTTTTTCCTCTTTAGAGTAATTTCTCACTTCTCTTTCTGTAAGGACAGGGGGGAAATACAGGCATTTTTTGACTCATCCACAGAAAACAATGGAATCCTGGAGCTGGAAGGGACCTTTAAAGGCCATCCAGTCCAACACCATTCTGCCAGGCAGGAATGCAAGGTTTGAATGAAAAGTAATGCCTCCACCTTCGTAACTCCTCAACAGATGGGAGTACTGGTATGCGGCAGGTACTGGCTTGTTCAGTAGACTCTCCTCTACAGTTTCATTTACTCAAGGCGCTGAACAATCTGCACTCTGGCACCATGAGATGCAGAGCTAACCTTAAGAAATGAAGCTTCAAAGTAGAGTCCACAACATGCGAGTGCGGAAAAGAACAAACCATAGACTACCTATTACAATGCAGCCTGAGCCCTGCCAGATGCACAATGGAGGACCTTCTGACAGAAACACCAGAGGAACTCCAAGTGGCCAGCTACTGGTCAAAGGACATTTAACATAATGCCAAGTGTCATGTATCATGTTCTGCAGTTGGTGGTGGTAGGCCTAGCGGTTGTTGATGGAAAGGTTAATGCAAGTCTTAGTTCTAAAGGGTTGAGTAATCTGTAAGTAAGAGTTCATGGGTGAGAGCAATTAAGGGTGGAGGTATGCAAGAGATAGGTTGCAGCTGGGTGTTTCTGGATATAAGGAGGTAGCCCTGGGTCTGATCTTTGGGAGAAAAGTATTTGTTTTATCTTGGTGGTAGATGCTGCTGGTTTCCACCCAGGTTTGTCCGTTTTCAATGTCCTGACTTGTCTCCTGAACCTTTGGAATCCTGCAATGTTGAATCTTTGGACCGGCTTTGGACTACGGTATAGACTTTTGGTCCCTGGACTTTGTTCATTGAACTTTCGGTGTTTGACCACTGGACTGGATCTTTTGACTACGGTGTTATTTTGAACCTGCAACAGTGTTTGCTGTCAGTTTTTGTTTTGTTTTGGCTGAGTGCTATCTTTATGTTTTATGTTTTGGACTATTAAACCAGCCAGAAAGTAAGTGCTACTTTACTTAAATTGTTTAACACAAACTAGGAGTTTGTTTGGTTCACTTCTGTTGGAATAATGGCAGAGCCCTGGCATCGTGACACCAAGTTTTTAACTTTTTTATGTTGTAGTAGAGTGTGCTGGTCAAGCTACAACTGGTAGTAGAAGAGGGCTGCTCAGGTGTTGGAGCAAGAGCTGCAAAGGAAACGAATTAGGGAGATATTCAGGACACCTACAGATACTGATTCATTTGCAGGTTTCTCAGATTCTGAAATGGAGGAGGAGGGAGATGTGGGCAGAGTCTTGAAGCGGGTTACTTGGGAGCAAGAGTCAGATGAGGAACGAGAAAGGAAGTGATAAAATACTTAATGCTCCAACTAAGGAGGAAGACTTTATGGGATTCTCGGGAATGGTGGGACTGGGAGTGATAAAGAGGAGGAGGATGGGCTGGATTGGACCCGTGTGCAAGAGATCAGGGACATATGTACACAAACAACATCTAGTGATGAATTTGAAGGGTTTTCTGGAGATTGGCAACCTGGTAATACATGGGGTGATCTAAGTCTTGATAGAACCTGGAAAAGTTGGAGGGACGGGGGGTGGCGAGCAGCTGTGGAAGCTAAGGCAGCTGAGAGTGATGAAGACAGGGTGGAGAGCAGTTCATCATCCCATAATGAGTTATAGGATAAAAGAAGGTATCAAACATTGGAGACTTTGCAGTAGGCAAAGTGTTGTATTCGTGCTTGGGACTTTGTTGCTGCCATTACTCTTGACTTGGGTCCTGGGACTGCAGATTGCTGTGTTACCATGCTTCTACAGACTGGAATCTTGTAAGTGCTGACTTCAACTCCTGTTTTGACTTCGGATTGTTTTTGGACGACGAAATCGCTTCCTGGACTTTATCTTCTACTTCTGGACGTGCTTTGACTTGGGACTGTTTTTTGACAAAGTTTTTGCTTGCTTCCACCTTGTTTCCTTATGCTTATTGAACTCTGTGATTTTGAAGCAGTTTGCTAGAACTTTTTGTTATACCGGATTATATCCCAGTATAATCCGGATTATTCTTTAATTTACATTTTTTGCACAACAGTTGCTGCAGACTCTTAGTTATTGCTAGGAACACTGAGTTAAGTGTTCCCAAGCTATTTTTGTTATGTTAATAAACACTGTTTGAACCTTTACTTTGTGTCTGGCTCCTTTAAGGCATCTGGTTCATGACAGTTTATGTTTTCAGATTTTGTTACATGAAGTTATTCCATGGGAGAGAATTTCACAATCTTCAAGCAACCACCAGAAAGGCTCCTTCTTTTGTGTCTCGACAAAGTTACAGTCCAAAAAGGAAACTTCCCCAAGTTCGTCTTCTGGGGGGCATCCACACTGTGGAATTCATGCAGTTTGATCCCACTTTCCTTTACATGGATACCTGCAAGTTTTAGTTTCACAAGATCTTTAGGCTCCTCTAGCAAAGAGTACAAACAACACCTCCAAGGATTTCACAGAGTTGAGTCATGGAAGTCAAAGCATTTTCAAACTGAATTAATTCTCCAATGTAGATGCAATTTGGCCTTATATTTCGGGAAACCTCAGACGCACTGCCGGGCTTGGAGAGCAGGGCCGCATGTTAATGAATCCCGTACTTCTTGTTTTTTTTTTCCAAGCAGCCGCTCAGAATTCTTCAGGCTCTTCGGGAAACAAACATAATAGTCTTAATGATCCCACTGAGCAGTTAAAATTCAAATTGCAAAGCGCACACGGAGCACTGCGCCGACAACCACTTTCCGTAAATTACTCTCCAATTTGGCTTGCGATAAAAACAAAAATAAAGGATTTTTTTAAAAAAAAGAATGCAAGCATGTCTTTGTGTGTGTATGTGTTTATAAATCCAGAATTACATTCTTCTGTGTTTGCTATATTTTCCCCCCATAATGTCTTTTTAAACACAGAAATTATATATGTTTTAAATGAATGTTCCTTTATTGCATGGGAGAACCACCACCAGGAAGGGAAGCGGGATATATAATGCATTATTATAAAGGCATATTGGAGGAATGGCTGAGCCAATGAAAACTTAGTTTGCCTGTTATGAGTTCCACATGTCATGTGTCCATTGCAGTGTGCTCTTAGTTAAACTGTCTGCCTCAGTTTCCCCACTGGAGATATAGTAGCTAAAGTCCTTATATGTGTCTAAGGAGACAGCTCGGCATTTGGTCTGATGGGAAACATCTGCATTGAGAACATGATTGCAGCCACGAAACTCCAACAGAATAGCTTCTCTGGGAACTATGGAACTCTGAAAGACAGAACGCTGAGCACGAGAATAGTTTTTATATGTTTTTTATATGTGTTGGGGTTCAGCCTGATCCTGATCTGTGTGAACAGGATTCTCTGATAGTTTTTCCAACTGAACAAGCTCTCCCTGACTCTGACAGTGTGGAATCTGTTGTTGATGCAGAGGTCAGTGGGAATGAAAACGAAACTCAACAGCTAGAAGAGAATGTTTTGGAAGTTAGCCGTGATATCTCTCCATCTGGGGTTGATAATGAGGACCGAAGAGAACAGATAGTCAGAGATAGATATGTTTCCCAGTCTGTACGAAGGTCACAGCGCTTACAGCAGAAAGAGGCCCAGACAGAAAAGTCAAGGGGCATTTCTAAGAATAGCTTCTTTGGTTTAAGAGGGTCCCTGCCGGGTGCTTCTTTAGGTCAAGCAACGTTCGGGACTGTGGCTGGTCTTGGCAGAATTCCTGTGTTCCATGGCCAGTAATCCCAGAGGCTTCTAGTTTCCAAGTTCATGGTTAGTAAAAGGCTAACAGACTCCTGGTTATTGTTTTGTGGCTTTGAAGTTTTGCTCAAGTTCAGAGATCCTATTGACTACTGTGTTTTTCTGTGGCTTTTTGACTCTGCATTTACCTTTCTTTTGTAACCAATTTTTCATCAATAAACAAGGATTGCTTTTCCTACAGTCCAGAGTGGTGGATTTAATCTTATGGTCTTGTTTCTTGAACTGGGATGCAACAATATGATGTGTTATGTACTAGTTGTGGATTGTTTTAATTGTGATAACTGTTTTTAACTTTGGTTTTGTATATTTTGTGTAAAGTGTATAGGCATTGAATTGTGCCTTTTTTGTAAGCCGCCCTGAGTCCTCCCTCGGGGGTTGAGAAGGGCGGGGTAAAAGTACCTGTAATAAATAAATTCTCCCCATTTGGACAATAGATCCGTCCGAATTGGACTCAACCCTGCTGTCTAGGCCTGTGCGGTTTCGTTCGTTAATTCGTTAATTCGTTATTAATTCGTTATTTTTGGCATTTCCGAAGCGATATCAAAACACATTTCCAAACCCGGAAGGGTTTTAAAATATCGAACCAGCAACCCCCATAGATTTAACGAGCTTCCGCTCGTTTCGTTAATGGGGTGGAGGCTGCTGGAGTGCTGGTGCCTGGGAGCCAATCCGGCGCTCCCAAGCAGTGCACCGTGGGTCCGTGGCTGTTTGTTTTTGATTGGCCGGCGAGCCCTTTCAAAGCGGCTCCGCGCGGCCGTAGCTCATTGCTGCAGAGGGCGAGGGAGTTTGTATTGGGTGTGCTCTCATTTGCTGTATCCTGCCTGTGTTTGGTCCACAATTGGGCCATTTTTTGGTTAATTTTCCATTTTAAAATATTTTTTAATATTATTTTTAATTATTTTAATATTATTCTTAAAAAATATTCTAAAAAAGAAAAGACTCTTCTGTTGGTGTGTGCTCTCATTTGCTGTCTCCTGCCTGTGTTTGGTCCACATTTGGGCCATTTTTGGTTAATTTTCCATTTTAAAATATTTTTTAATATTATTTTAATATTATTCTTAAAAAATACAAAAAATATTCTAAAAATTCGTTAATATTTACAAAATTTCGTAAATACCAAAACTTTTTGGGGGGAAAGTTTTGTAATTATTTTAAATATCGAAACAAAAAAACACCCCAATTACAAATCGATTTTAGAAACAAATTTTTTCTTGATCAAACAGGCCTACTGCTGTCCAGACTGCCCCAAAACCCAAGGAATATTCCTCAGTTTCCAGCAAATTTATTATTATTTATTTATTTATTTGATGCATTTATTGACCGCCGCTCTCAGCCCTAGGGCGACTCGCGGCGGTGAACAACATATAAAAACACAGTTTACAAAAAGCAGAACAAGCAAAATCGCACAACAATAATACACAATACTATACTATCAATATCCCTTGATTTTGCCCAAAGGTGGGGCAAAGCCAGTTTAAGTTTATAAAACCCATTGGAAATAGCAGCGCAATTTATGGGACTGTCTGCACCGGATGTTGGCACATGACGCCTAGCGCAGAGCTGCACCTCCTCCCTGCTGATGCCGAATGTCCTTGGGTGATGCCCTTCTGATAGATACTGGAGCTGGAACATCGACAGCTGGCACGGACCAATATCATACTCCTCAATCTTTCATAAAGAGGGTATGCAAGGATACTGCACATAAGCGTCTCCGTCCGTGACGTGGGATGCTTCCGCTGCATCTTTTCAGAAGGAGGAGAGTCACAGGCCAGGAAAGGAAAATCAGCCATGCATGGCGGATGAGTCCCGATCGGCTCATGGTTCACCACCCAATGAGTTGCTGTCCACTTTGCAACTGTTTTATTCAATCTTTGTAGCAAACCAGACCTTGCATGAGTTCAGGTGGTTCAATGAGATCCTGCTTGGTCTTCCTTATGAAATTGAACTCTTTTAACAAACAGGGTGTATTTGGTGGTGGCACCATCCTTATGCAACCCTCTCTTTTGGGGAGTCTTGGCAAAAGTTTGCTCTTTTGGGAATGGGTCTTAGAACTTATATCAAACCTTTTCTACTTTGGAAGGAAAGCTGTTCCTATTATTGTGGGCTAGGGTTTTAGTGCTTCATTTAATGGTATTATATTTGCGTAAGTTCAGCTTGTTCCATTTAGAGCAGACATGGGCAAACCTTTGCCCTCCAGGTGTTTTGGACTTCAACTCCCACAATTCCTAACATAGACATAATAGTCATTTATAAGTATGTGAGAGGAAGTCATAAGGAGGAGGGAACAAGTTTGTTTTCTGCTGCCCTGGAGACTAGGACATCTAACAGTGGCTTCAAACTACAAGAGAGGAGATTCTACCTGAACACGAGGAAGAACTTCCTGACTGTGAGAGCTGTTCACCAGTGGAACTCTCTGCCACTGAATGTGGTGGAGTATTGCACTCCAGGTCCAGAAGAAGCCCTCTGACTTAAAACACACCACACAAAGAGTGAAGAATCAAATCTTCTTTTATTGAAGCTTAGTAAGTAGCCAGAAGAAATAAATGCTTGTAAGAAAATCAGAAGATTCCAAAAAGCATTAGTCCAAAACCAGCAGTAACCCAAGCAATGTCCACACAAGAAATACAGGCAATCCAAGACAGCATTAATCCAGAAAGAAATCAAGCAGGATGCAAAGGCAATCCAAAAGGCTGAAAAACTCCACAGGAACAAGATCCCTTGAACAAGATGGTACAAGAACTTGTTTTCCAAACGATGCCTGATCTGACAGGTTTCCCCTTGAAGCAAACTTTATATCCCAAAACTCAGAAATTGGTTTCATTTCCCTCCACATTTTCCCTTTATCAGACGCAGCCTTTCGGAGCGACGTAAATACTGAGATTGTTGCTGATCCTGGCTAATCTCCAGCTGACCAAAAACGGGCAACAACAACGGCATTGTCTGTAGCTTCCAACAATTCTTCCTCTGTACATGAGGCAGGGCATAGTGGACAAGCATACAGATGTGGAGTTGTCTGTTCTGCTCCACAGTCACACAAAGTGTGGGATTGTTTTAGGTCGTGCCATTTTCCCAGGTTGTCTTTTGATCTGCCCACTACGCTTCTGAGTCTGTTCAGGGACTTCCAAGTTGCATTGACTGATTTGGCTCAATACTATGCAGGAGAAAAAGCTACTAGAACATGGCCATATAGCCCGGAAACCATACAATACCCTAGTAGTTCCAGCCGTGAAAGCCTTCGGCAATACATATGCAGCTGTAGTTTGGCGAGGCACCATCACTCTTTAGCAGAATCATAGAATCATAGAATCAAAGAGTTGGAAGAGACCTCATGCGCCATCCAGTCCAACCCCCTTGCCAAGAAGCAGGAATATTGCATTCAAATCACCCCTGACAGATGGCCATCCAGCCTCTGTTTAAAAGCTTCCAAAGAAGGAGCCTCCACCACACTCCGGGGCAGAGAGTTCCACTGCTGAATCGCTCTCACAGTCAGGAAGTTCTTCCTCATGTTCAGATGGAATCTCCTTTCTTGTAGTTTGAAGCCATTGTTTCGCATCCTAGTCTCCAGGGAAGCAGAAAACAAGCTTGCCTCCTCCTCCCTGTGGCTTCCTCTCACATATTTATACATGGCTATCATATCTCCTCTCAGCCTTCTCTTCTTCAGGCTAAACATGCCCAGCTCTTTAAGCCGCTCCTCATAGGGCTTGTTCCAGACCCTTGATCATTTTAGTCGCCCTCCTCTGGACACTTTCCAGCTTGTCAATATCTCTCTTCAATTGTGGTGCCCAGAATTGGACACAATATTCCAGGTGTGGTCTAACCAAGGCAGAATAGAGCATGGGTAGCATGACTTCCCTAGATCTAGACACTAGGCTCCTATTGATGCAGGCCAAAATCCCATTGGGTTTTTTTGCTGCCACATCACATTTTTGGCTCATGTAAAACTACAACTCCTATGAACCCATGGCACTGAGTCATGGCATCCCAAGTGGCATCACGCTGCATTCACTGAACAGTGTAGATGCACCCTAGGTTTCCAACGTGATGTCGCATAATTGAAAAGACAACCCAAGGTCTCCCAGATGAGAGTGGCGTTGTCGGCCTCCCATGGATTTAATTAATTGCAAAACAGTCCTGAGCGCCTTGGCCGGCCAGCGAGAGAAGCCCGACAAGGTTCCCAAGAGGAAATGAATAATGGCAAATGAAGAGAAGCTGAGTGAAGGCGCAGGATGGATAATTGGAAACACATTAGCAGATTCCGTATTTGCAATGCAAAGCATGCCACGCTGGCCCTCGCGGGCTCCTGCCCTGCTTCCCATTCTAAGCAACCAATTCGGTAGCAAGGAAAACGACGGGGAGTTGCGCTTCCTCGCCTCCTTCATCCAAGGGTCCCAGCTGGCAGGAGGTGGAAGGAGGTTCAGCCGGTCACCGCTGCAGGCTTCCATCTTCATTGAGACGGTGGATCCACTCCAGGTTTCGCAAAGTATTTGAAAAATAAAATCTCGAGCCCATTCTCTTCTCTTCTATTTATTTCCTGCAGGCTTTTAAAGGAATCGTCTAAGAATACATCTTCACTGTAGAACTAATGCAGTTTGACCCCCACTTTAATTGCTATGACCCTCAGTGGTGCAGTGGGTTAAACCGCTGAGCTGCTGAACTTGTCGACTGAAAGGTCGCAGGTTCGAATCTGGGGAGTGGCCTGAGCTTCCGCTGTCAGCTCCAGCTTCTGTCAACCTAGCAGTTCAAAAGCATGCAAGTGTGAGTAGATCAATAAGTACTGCTCCAGTGGAAAGGTAATGGCGCTTCATGCAGTCATGCCGACCACATGACATTGGAGGTGTCTAACTTTGGGTGTCCTCCTGGACTCATCACTTACACTTGAGGCTCAGGCGTCGGCGGTGGCCGGGAGGGCTTTTGTACAATTGAGACTCGTGCGCCAACTGCGACCGTACCTCGTGAAGGCTGATCTGGCCGGGATGGTCCATGCCTTGGTCACCTCCAGATTGGACTACTGCAATGAGTTCTACGTGGGGCTGCCCTTGAAAACGGCCCGGAAATTCCAATTGGTCCAATGGTCGGCGGCCAGACTGTTAACTGGTGCCTCTTACAGAGAGAGCTCAACCCTCCTGTTTAAGGAGCTCCATTTGCTGCCGTTCATCTTCTGGTCCCAATTCAAGGTGCAGGTGCTTACCTACAAAGCCCTAAATGGTTTGGGACCTGCCTACCTGCGTGACTGCATCTCCATATATGAACCCATGCGTTAACTTCGACCATCTGGAGAGGCCCTGCTCACGATCCCATCTGCATTGCAAGCGCGTTTGGTGGGGATGAGGGAAAGGGCCTTCTCTGTTGTGGCCCCCCAACTCTGGAACTCTCTCCCCAAGGACATCAGACAAGCCCCAACTTTGGTAATCTTTAGGAAGAGCCTGAAGACCTGGCTGTTCCAGTGCGCCTTTCCAGATTAGGAAACTCCCGGCATCATGTCCCAAATGCACTTTTTTAGAGACTAGGACTGTCCGCACATTGCACCTACCTCCAAAAACCAAAAAAAAAAAAAAAAAGGATTTCACATGGAGTTCTGCCTTCTAGGAAGGTGCATAACTTCTCATCTATAACCACAATACAGTGGGATTGTGGAAACCACTGCTGTGCATTAAATCTTATTTCACAAACAAAACCGACAAATGGATACATGCACCACTGGTTGCAAAATGGTGAGATTTGGCTGACAAGTGCTATAGTGCAACTGTTACTAAACTTTGTTGTCATTTCCAACTTTTGGAATCCATAATGTTTGAGTTGTTGTAGGTATCCCAGGCTATATGGCCATATTCTAGAAGCATTCTCTCCTGACGTTTCACCTGCATCTATGGCAAGCATCCTCAGAGGTTCCAACAGACCTCACAACCTCTGAGGATGTTGCCATAGATGCAGGTGAAACGTCAGGAGAGAATGCTTCTAGAACATGGCCATATAGCCCGAAAAACCTACAAGAACCCAGTGATTCCAGCCATGAAAGCTTTTGATAATACAATGTATGGTTTTCTTGGCAAAAATGGTTCAAAGAGGGTTTGCCTTTGCCTTCCTTTGAGGCTGAGATGGTGTGACTTGCACAGGGTTTCAATGTCTGAGCGGGGATTTATTTATTATTACCATAGTACAATATCAGTATTACAGTAAAATATCAGTATTTTACTATACTGCACTATACCATTATATTGTAATATTATTAGTAATATTACATGTAATATAAATATATAATTATAATATTGTATTATTACTAGTATTATATTGTATTACATTATAATATTATAAATATTATATGTATACACAATCTATATATATATAAATGCTCTGTGCATAATGAGTACCTTAAAAACAAAAGAACCAATGAACGAAATCACACCAAATTTGGCAACAAAACGTCTCACAACACAAGGAGTGACCATCACTCAAAAAACTATGATTTTGTCATTTGGGAGTTGTAGTTGCTGGGATTTATAGTTCACCTCTAATCAAAGAGCATTCTGAACTCCATCAACAATGGAATTGAACCAAACTTGGCACACAGAACTCCCATGACCAACAGAAAATACTGGAAGGGTTTGGAGGGCATTGATCTTGAGTTTGGGAGTTGTAGTTCACCTACATCCAGAGGGCACTGTGGACTGAAACAATAATAGATATTGACATGAATACTCAATATGCCCAAATGTGAACATTGGTGGAATTTGGAGGACAATAGACCTTGACACATGGGAGTTGTAGTTGCTGGGATTTATAGTTCACCTACAATCAAAGATCATTCTGAACCCCACCAATCATAGAATTGGGTCAAACTTCCCACACAGAACCCCTATGACCAAAAGAAAATACTGTGTTTTCTGATGGTCTTTAGTGACCCTTCTGACACCCCCTCGCAACCCCCCTAGGGGTCCCGACCCCCAGGTTGAGAAACGCTGCTCTAGAATCCTACTCCAAAACCTAAACCATGACACAATGTTGGTTCTCTACCTTAAGTATAAATGTATGCCAGGCAATCACAAAACAGGGTTGCTATTTACATTTTCCATTTGCATTCCCTTTGAACATTCGATTGTCAGTATTTCTTTCACTGCTCTCAGCCTCCCAAGAGAAGAGGGGTTGCAAACCCTTCCAAGGAGCCTCTTGGACTGCTGTTGTGGGCAATCCAAAAGCGCCCAAAAGGAACAACAATATTTTGATCCACGCCTTTATGTTCTGCTTGGTCTTGCATAAGGAGCTCCTCTTGCCAGCCAATTACCCTCCTTTTGTGCCATAACAAAGATGGGATGATAAATCTGAAAAGCGGACGATGAGGATCCTTCAGTGTTTTCTTACTCATCCTTTTATCTTTGAACAAGGGAGCGGGCTGAACCCTGGCCAACAATTCACTCAGGTTAATGAAGTAGGCAAGTAATGAGATTAAATAATCTCCAAACATTACAGGGCTGCCGAATGCAGATGGGCCTCCCATCCGCAGAAGGCTCAGTGCACAAGTGGCAAACATGGGGACGACTCACACCCAGATCAGAAGATTTCCCAATTGCAAATGCAAAACTTGTGATGCACGGGAGAAGCGTAACTCCCCCCTTTCCCAACCAAAACAAAATTTCAGGTGATTTTACACGCCAAAATGACTTCAAATGACCTAAAAACACCTGCAAAACATTAGCAATTAGAATAATAGAATAATAGAATCATAGAGTTGGAAGAGACCTCATGGGCCATCCAGTTCAACCCCATTCTGCCAAGAAGCAGGAATATTGCATTCAAAGTGGTGCATCAAGGGTCTGGAGAACAAGCCCTATGAGGAGCAGCTTAAGGAGCTGGCATGTTTAGCCTGAAGAAGAGAAGGCTGAGAGGAGATATGATGTTGTTGTTCATTCGTTCAGTCGTCTCCGACTCTTCGTGACCTCATGGACCAGCCCACGCCAGAGCTCCCTGTCGGCCGTCACCACCCCCAGCTCCTCAAGGTCAGTCCAGTCACTTCAAGGATGCCATCCATCCATCTTGCCCTTGGTCGGCCCCTCTTCCTTTTGCCTTCCACTTTCCACAGCATAATTGTCTTCTCTAGGCTTTCTGTCTCCTCATGATGTGGCCAAAGTACTTCAACTTTGTCTCTAGTATCTTTCCCTCCAATGAGCAGTCGGGCTTTATTTCCTGGAGGATGGACTGGTTGGATCTTCTCGCAGTCCAAGGCACTCTCAGCACTTTCCTCCAGCACCACAGCTCAAAAGCATCTATCTTCCTTCGCTCAGCCTTCCCTAAGGTCCAGCTCTCACATCCGTAGGTGACTACAGGGAATACCATGGCTTTGACTAGGCAATGGATCTTTGTTGCCAGTCTGATGTCTCTACTCTTTACTATTTTATCGAGACTGGACATTGCTCTCCTCCCAAGAAGGAAGCGTCTTCTGATTTCCTGGCCACAGTCTGCATCTGCAGTCATCTTTGCACCTAGAAATACAAAGTCTGTCACGGCCTCCACATTTTCTCCCTCTATTTCCCAGTTGTCAATCATTCTTGTTGCCATAATCTTGGTTTTTTTGATGTTTAGATATGATAGCCATGGATAAATATATGAGGGGAAGTCACAGGGAGGAGGGAGCAAGCTTCTTTTCTGCTTCCTTGGAGACTAGGACGCAATGGAGCAATGGCTTCAAGCTACAAGAAAGGAGATTCCACCTGAATATTAGGAAAAACTTCCTGACTGTGAGAGCCGTTCAGCAGTGGAACTCTCTGCCCTGGAGTGTGGTGGAGGCTCCTTCTTTGGAAGCTTTTAAACAGAGGCTGGATGGCCATCTGTCAGGGGTGATTTGAATGCAGTATTCCTGCTTCTTAGCAGAATGGGGTTGGACTGGATGGCCCAGGAGGATTCTAAGATAGTATGTTCTATGAAAGCACCCCTGATAGATGGCCATCCAGCCAATAAAAGAGACTCAACATGTAGCTATACTATGCATATATGTGATTCGTATTTTTGACGTTTATGTAGTCCTTGAAAAAGCCTTTGAGAGAGACTATATGGGTCAAAACATGTTGGCAATAAAATATCCCTCAATGGAGCACCTTGATTCATGTCTCCATTGAGGGATGTTCCTTCCAAAGAGATACTGGTGCTTCCCATTTCAATGAATCCGCTTGGGATTTTAGTGTGAACTGAAAATCGCACTAGGCAGAGATGACACAACTTTGATTGTAACCTTTCTCCCCCAAGAGAAAGGAAATGTTTCTTCATTTCCAGGAAGAACCATGAATTCAGTGAGGCTGGGCTTAATCGGTTGCTTTATGCTGCTATAAATTTTTATTTCCATGCTAAAGAGAAATATGATCAAGCTTTTGATGGGTTCACCTTCAAAATGCAATAAGGAGGCCTTTGTACGAGAAGGGCGGTAAACTAAAAGTTTCTGGTACAGCTTAATTGTGTAACATTAGAAAATGTTGACCATGTCCGCTACCTTGGCAGCCACCTCTCCACAAAAGTCAACAATGACACTGAAATGCAACACTGCTTGAGCTCTACGAGTGCAGCAGTTTTACAAATGAAGCAGAGAGTGTTTGAGGACCAGGACATCTGTAGGGAGACCAAGGGGAAATGGTGTAACATTAGAAATGTGACCATTTCCGCTCCCTTAGCAGCCACCTCTCCACAAAAGTCAACATTGACACTGAAATGCAACACTGCCTGAGCTCTGCGAGTGCAGCATTCTTCCGAATGAAGCAGAGAGTGTTTGAGGACCGGGACATCTGTAGGGAGACCAAGGTGCTTATTTATAAAGCTATTGTCCTCCCAACCCTACTCTGGCAGCCACCTCTCCACAAAAGTCAACATTGACACCGAAATACAACACCGCCTGAGCTCTGTGAGTGCAGCATTTTTCCGAATGAAGCAGAGAGTGTTTGAGGACCGGAACATCCTTAGGGATACCAAGGTGCTTGTTTATAAAGCTATTGTCCTCCCAACCCTGCTTTATGCCTGCAAGATGTGGACTGTCTACAGACGTCCCATGCAACTCCTAGAATGATTCCATTAGCGCTGCCTCTGAAAAATCCTGCAAATCTCTTGGGAAGACAGGCGGACAAAGGTCAGTGTGCTGGAAGAAGCAAAGACCACCAGCACTGAAGCGATGGTAACCGCATCTCTGTTTACGAACCCACACGATCTCTTTCATCATCTGGAAAGGCCTTACTCGCGATCCCACCTGCATCGCAAGCGCGATTGGTGGGAACGAGGGACAGGGCCTTCTCAGTGGTGGCCCCTCAACTCTCGAACTCTCTCCCTAAGGACATCAGGCATGCCCCAACGTTGGCAATTTTTAGGAGGAGCTTGAAAACGTGGTTGTTCCAGTGTGCCTTCCCAGAATAAGGAAACTCCAAGCAATATGTCCCCAAATGCACTTTACTAGAGATTCAGGATATCTGCATGCCCATCCCCCTCCAAATACCTACCCTTTTCACCTGGTCATGCCCAGCATATTTTTAATTTTAACTATTGCATTTGGCCCTGCCATGGAAAATAATGCGTGATGGTGTTTTGTTAATGTTTATTGGTTTTGAGTTCATTTTGTTGTCTTGTTGTTGTTGTGTTTTTACTGATGTATTTGGACTCAGACTCTTGTAAGCTGCACCGAGTCCTCCGGGAGATAGTAGCGGGGTACAAATAAAGGATTATTATTATTATTATTATTATTATTATTATTATTATTATTATGGTCCTCCGCCATCAACTCCGCTGGACCGGCCACGTTGTCCGGATGCCTGACCACCGTCTCCCAAAGCAGTTGCTGTACTCCGAACTCAAGAATGGAAAAAATGTTGGTGGACAGGAAAAGAGATTTAAAGATGGGCTCAAAGCCAACCTTAAAAACTCTGGCATAGACACTGAGAACTGGGAAGCCCTGGCCCTTGAGTGCTCCAGCTGGAGGTCAGCTGTGACCAGCAGTGCTGTAGAATTTGAAGAGGCATGAATGGAGGGTGAAAGAGAGAAATGTGCCAAGAGGAAGGCGTGTCAAGCCAACCCCGAGACCGCCTTCCACCTGGAAACCGATGCCCTCACTGCGGAAGAAGATGCAGGTCAAGAATAGGGCTCCAGTCACCTACGGACCCACCGCCACTATACCAATCTTGGAAGACAACCCTACTCAGACAACGAGGGATTGCCTAGGTAAGTAAGTAAGTAAGAAGTGCATCGAAAATGTAGAATGAATACAGCTTGACCCCAGTTAACTACCCTGGCTCGTTACTTGTGCGCCAGCTGCACCCGTACCTTGGGAAGTCTGACTTGGCCACAGTGGTCCACGCTTTGGTTACATCCTGTCTAGATTACTGCAACGCTCTCTACATGGGGCTGCCTCTGAAGACTGCCCGGAAGCTGCAGCTAGTCCAACGCTCGGCAGCCAGATTTCTAACGGGGGCTGGGTACAGGGAGCATACAACCCCTCTGTTACGCCAGCTCCACTGGCTGCTGATTAGCTTCCGAGCACAATTCAAAGTGCTGGTTTTGACCTACAAAGCCCTAAATGACTCTGGCCCTGTTTACCTGTCTGAACGGATTCTCCCCTATGAACCATCAAGGTCTTTAAGATCTTCCGGGAGGGGGGCTGCTCTCGATCCCACCACTGTCACAATCGTGGTTGGTGGGGACGAGAGACAGGGCCTTCTTGATGGTGGCTCCCAGGCTGTGGAACTCCCTCCCACAGGAGATTAGAACTGCCCCCTCCCTCCTGACGTTCAGGAAGCTAACAAAGACTTGGCTATGGAATGCGGCCTTTGACAACTGAGTCAACTTTGGTCCACATGGAAGGAGAATGAATAACTGTGAATTATGACCAGGAATGCTTTGACGACGTGGCTATGTGATTGTGATGATGACGATGTTGTATTGTAATATGTTTTTAATTGTGTAATGATGATGCATTGTGTGGTTTGTATTTTTGTATATAAACACATGTTGTGAACCGGATCTGAGTCCCTCTTGGAGGTGAGAAGATCGGTATAGAAAAATTTTAAATAAATAAATAAATACTATAGAATCCTTGGGAATTGTAGTTTGGTGACGCACCAGCACTCTTTGGCAGAAACTACAACTTCCATGATTCCATAGCACTTAGCATTGACAGTTAAAGCAGTGTCAAAACTGCATCAATTTGACAGTATACACGCACCCTTACTTATATTTTTGTGTGTCTTTGCATCAGTTCTGGTTTCACTAATATGAAAGGCGCCCCAAGTCACATTATAGTGGAAAAGGCTGGCTATAATTGGAAATAAGAATAATTTAGTTCACGTGTTTCTAAAATTATAGCCTTAAAGTGGTTTCAACCGTTGCTTTTGAAGTGGTTTTAGTTAGCGCTGTGTTTAATATGTTTTTATATTGCGGAAATTATTTATGGCTTCAATCTGGAAGTGTTTTAAATTGTGTGTTTTGTATGCCACCCTCTGACAAAGGTCATAACAGGAGTGTTTTAATGAATGGATGATTAAATGTTGCTGCTCTCGTTATTGTTGTTGTTGTTATCCAAAACTGAGTTTGGGACTTGCGTGTCTGTAACAGGACTGAGAAGTTCTGCAACATTTGTACATTTGCAAGAGGCTGTGTCTGCACCGTAGAAATAATGCAGTTTGACAGCACTTGAACTACCCTGGCTCAATTATATGGAATCCTGGCATTTATAGTTTGGTGATTATGCCACCAACTTCATCCTCTCCGTTACTGTGCATCTATATTGGCAATTTAATGATGTTTTACACCACTTTATCTGCTATCGCTTTCGGCCACTCTGATGGCCGAAAGCGAGGAGGAGCTGAGGAGCCTTCTAATCAAGGTGAAAGAAGAAAGCGCAAAAGCTGGGTTGCAGCTAAACGTCAAAAAAAACCAAGATTATGGCAACAAGAATGATTGACAACTGGAAAATAGAGGGACAAACCGTGGAGGCCGTGACAGACTTTGTATTTCTAGGTGCAAAGATTACTGCAGATGCAGACTGTAGCCAGGAAATCAGAAGACGCTTACTTCTTGGGAGGAGAGCAATGTCCAATCTCGATAAAATAGTAAAGAGTAGAGACATCAGACTGGCAACAAATCCATTGCCTAGTCAAAGCCATGGTATTCCCTGTAGTCACCTACGGATGTGAGAGCTGGACCTTAGGGAAGGCTGAGCGAAGGAAGAGAGATGCTTTTGAGCTGTGGTGTTGGAGGAAAGTTCTGAGAGTGCCTTGGACTGCGAGAAGATCCAACCAGTCCATCCTCCGGGAAATAAAGCCCGACTGCTCACTGGAGGGAAGGAGACTAGAGACAAAGTTGAAGTACTTTGGCCACATCATGAGGAGACAGCAAAGCCCGGAGAAGACAATTATGCTGGGGAAAGTGGAAGGCAAAAGGAAGAGGGGCCGACCAAGGGCAAGATGGATGGATGGCATCCTTGAAGTGACTGGACTGACCTTGAAGGAGCTGGGGGTGGTGACGGCCGACAGGGAGCTCTGGCGTGGCTGGTCCATGAGGTCACGAAGAGTCGGAGACGACTGAACGAATGAACAACAAATCTGCTAATCACAAAGGACAACCATCTCACCCGCCTCATAGGAAACCTGCTACAAAACAGGAGCTTTTTTGTTGAGTGCCAAGGCCAGAGAAGCAGATGGCGGAAACAGAAGAACGGCCTGCCTCAGGGGAGCGTGCTCGCTCCATCAATGTTCAACATTTACACAAATGACCAGCCACTGCCAGAAGGGACAGAGAGTTTCATCTATGCTGATGATCGTGCCATCACCGCTCAAGCAGGGAGCTTTGAGATGGTTGAACAGAAGCTCTTCGAAGCTCTAGGTGCTCTTACTGCCTATTACAGGGAAAACCAGCTGATCCCTAAAACACAGACATGTGCTTTTCATCTCAAGAACAGAGAAGCACCCCAAGCTCTGAGGATGACCTGGGAAGGAAGGAATCCCACTGGAGCATTGCAGCGCACCCAAATACCTGGGAGTCACTCTGGACCGTGCTCTGACCTACAAGAAGCACTGCCTGAACATCAAGCAAAAAGTGGGCTAGAAACAATATCATACGAAAGCTGACTGGCACAACCTGGGGATCACAACCAGATACAGTGAAGACATCTGCCCTTGCGCTATGCTACTCTGCTGCTGAGTATGCATGCCCAGTGTGGAACACATCTCACCACACTAAAACAGTGGATGTGGCTTTTAATGAGACATGCCGCATTATCACAGGGTGTCTGCGCCCTGCCTATAGCAATTACACTGCTTAGCCGGTATTGCACCACCTGACATCCGGGAAGTAGCAGCCAATAGTGAAAGGACCAAGGCAGAGACATCTCCAGCTCATCCCCTGTTTGGGTATCAGCCAGCACGTCAACGACTTAAATCAAGACATAGTTTTCTTAGATCTACAGAGACACTCGCTGGAACACCTCAGAAAGCGAGAGTCCAAAAGTGGCAGGCTCAAACCCAGCACCTCAATCCGTGGGTGATACCAGATGAGAGACTCCCCCCTGGGCACACAGAAGACTGGGGGACTTGGAAGGCGCTGAACAGACTGCGCTCTGGCACCACGAGATGCAGAGCCAACCTCAAGAAATGGGGCTACAAAGTGGAATCCACGACATGTGAGTGTGGAGAAGAGCAAACCACTGACCACCTGCTGCAATGCAACCTGAGCCCTGCTACATGCACAATGGAGGACCTTCTTGCAGCAACACCAGAGGCACTCCAAGTGGCCAGATTCTGGTCAAAGGACATTTAATCAACTACCAAGCTTGCAAAATTTGTGTTTCTTTATCTGTTTGTTTGTTTTGTTCTGTTAGAAATGTAATACAATGGTCTGGTTGCGGATGACACGATAAATAAATAAAATCTGCTATGGCTTGATGTTATGGCACCCTGGGAGTTGTAGTTTTCCAAAGTCTTTATCTTTCGCTTCCAAAGAGGGCTGGTGCCTCACTAAACTGCAGTTCCCAGGTTTCCATAGCATTGATCCGTGGCATTTCAAGTGGTGCAAATATAGAATCCTGGCCATGGTGATGATGGTGTTTATTCCTATTGGATTCGGTGTCAGCAAAGGTATATGCAGAGAAGCACAGGTTCCCTATTCTGGAGCATACAAACCACCATACACATTGTGGAGGATCAAGAGCGTGGGGTCTACTTACAATATAGCAGGGCTCGCAGTAGGCTTTCTTCTCCACGGCATAGAAGGGCTGGCCTCGGAGGTTGTTGTTGCAGGTCATGCAGGTGAAGCACTCCACATGGAAGACCTGGTCCATTGCGGTGCATCCGGTCCCTTCTCCGACAACGTTCTCCCCGCAACGTGCACAGCGTCCTGGGAAAAAGAGGAGAGGAGACACAGGAAACCATGAGCCAGGCCATCCCGGAGTTAGAAAAGGGACCTCCAAAGGCCATCTAGTCGAAGCCCCTTCTGCCTGACAGGAAGACACCAACCAAACCCTCCCAACAGATGGCTGTCCAGCCCCTGCTTCAAAAGATCCAGAGAAGGAGATTCCATTCGATTCCCACACATTTTTATAGTGAACCCATGACATTCAAAGGGGTTTCTTAAGAACCTTCTACACTGCCATATAAAATCCAGATTATCTGATTTAAACTGGATTATATGGCAGTGTAGACTCATATATTCTGATGTGCTATGTTATGTATATTTATGTTTAATTCTTGGTTATTTTTCAGTTGTTTTATAATGTTATACTAGCTGTCCCCTGCCAGGCGTTGCTGTGGCCCAGTCTGTTGATCTGGAAAATAAATAATGAGAAAGTGTTGGTTTCTAACATATGTAATTTTTTTATGCTTGTGGGCAAACAGTATTTCTTGCTGTTTCTTTGTCAGTGTTGATGTGGAGAGTGTCTGGTTTGCCTACTCTGGAACATGTAACATATCATTGTCCTTCTTTAAGGTTCCCTTTCAAATCTATGATACTATATCTCTCTGTGTGTGAATCATATCTATCTATCTATCTATCTATGGCTGGATGGCTCTTTGTCAGAAGGACTTTGATTACATTTTCTTGCCCTGATGAACGAGTTGGATTGGATGGCCTTAAGTATTTTCTGTTGGTCATGGGGGTTCTGTGTAGGAAGTTTGTCCCGATTCTGTTGTTCATGGGTTCAGAATGCTCTTTGATTGTAGGTTAACTGTGAATCCCAGTGACTACAACTCCCAAATGTCAAGGTCTATTTTCCCCAAACGCCATCTGTGTTCATATTTGGACGTATTGGGTGCTTGTGCCAAATTTGGTCCAGATCCATCATTGTTTGAGTCCACAGTGCTCTCTGGATGTAGGTGAACTACAACTCCCAAAACTCAAGGTCAATGCCCACCAAACCCTTCCAGTATTTTCTGTTGGTCATGGGAGTTCTGTGTGCCAAGTTTGGTTCAATTCCATCATTGGTGGGGTTCAGAATGCTCTTTGATTGTAGGCAAACTATAAATCCAAGCAACTACAACTCCCAAATGGCACAGAACATATATATATATTAAGACTGTTTTATCCACTATTTTGATTTGTTATTTGTTTGCTTTCAGCACTGAATGTTTGCCATTTTGTTACTTCTACTGGGAACTGCAGGTTATAAAAATATTATTATTATTTTACTGGCACAAAACACAGTATGTCACAGCAATCAATCTATCTATCTATCTATCTATCTATCTATCTATCTATCTATCTATCTATTTAAAAGGCCTGTTCAACGCATGGTTCTAAATGGTTCTAAAGTACTTAAAAAACTAAAGTTCTGGTGGTGAAAATATCAGAACTCTAACAAAACTCTCAAAATTTCATTATAAATGGCAGTTCCTAATTGGTTCTGTCATAAAAATCGCCAATAATGAAATAATAATTAAATTTTGGAAGAGTTCTGAAATGTTCACCACCAGAACTTTAGTTTTGTAAGTACTTTAGAACCATTTAGAACAGTGGTTCTCAACCTTCCTAACGCCGCGACCCCTTAATACAGTTCCTCATGTTGTGGTGACCCCCAACCCTAAAATTATTTTCGTTACTACTTCACAACTGTAATTTTGCTCCTGTTATGAATCGTCATGCAAATATCTGGTAGGAAGGATGTATTTTCATTCTCTGGACCTTGGGAGTTGTAGTTGCTGGGATTTATAGTTCACCTACAATCAAAGAGCATTCTGAACTCCACCAGAGATGGAATTGACCCAAACTTGGCACACAGAACGCCCATGACCAACAAAAAATAATGAAAGGGTTAAGTGAGCATTGGCCTTGAGCTTGGGAGTTGTAGTTCACCTATCTCCAGAAAGCACTGTGGACTCAAACAATGATAGATCTGGACTAAACTTGGCACGGATACTCAATATGCTCAAATGTGAACACTGTTGGAGTTTGGGGAAAATAGACCTTGACATTTGGGAGTTGTAGTTGCTGGGATTTATAGTTCACCTACAATCAGAGTATTCTGAACCTCACCAACGATGGAATTGGGCCAGACTTCTCACACAGAACTCCCATAACCAACAGAAAATACTGTGTATCATGATGGTCTTTGGCGACCCCTCCGACACCCCCTCGCGGCCCCCCCAGGGGTCCCGACCCCCAGGTTGAGAAACACTGATTTAGAACCATGCATCATCATCATCATCATCATCATCATCATCATCATCATCATCACCATCATCATCATCACCATCATCATATAATCCAGCCCAAAACAGAAAGGAAGAGACCATGAAAATGAACAAAATCTGGCTACCAGTATTAAAAAACTCTAAAATTACAACAGCAAAACAACAGAGAGGAAACAACCAGGCACACCTTAACACCTCTCAGCAAGAGATTTTCCCAGGCTCAGCCAGGCCTTCAAATGCTAATGAAGGTGGTTAGTTGAAACATTCACACCTAGCTCCAGCAGAGAAGAGCTCTTTGCCCCACCCCAGCCATTCCACAGATATATAAACCCATTGTCCTAATTCCAACAGACCTCACTACCTCTGTGGATGCTTGCCATAGATGCAGGCGAAACGTCAGGAGAAATGCCTCTAGAACATGGCTCTATAGCCCGAAAAAACCCACAAGAACCTAGTCACGTAACATTGAGCCAAAGTGGTTAAAGAGGTGTCAAACTATATTAATTCTTTAGCGTAGATGCACCATTTGGTCGCGGAAGTTTAAGGCATAACTAGCAAAAGCAGAAAGGCCTTTTAATGGCATGTATTGTACTTTTTATAGATATTGGCCAAATGCTACTCCACTGTTTTAAATTAGTGTCATTTTTAATGGGGATAGTTCATTTAACGGTTTTTCTTAAATCAATTTATACTATTACAACTGGGGTTTTTTTAAAGCTGTATTTCCCATTAATCTACATAGTGTGCAGCTTCAAAGGCCACATTGGATGAAAGGTGAGAAATACATTAAATATAGTACTCATCGCAGAGCACCTGCATGGTGTAATGCCTTGGGTGTTAGATGATGACTGTGGAGACGAGGGTTCAAATCCCAGCTCAACAATGGAAACCCATTAGGCAAGTCACACTCTCTCAGCCTCAGGAGAAGGAAAAAGGCGAATCCTCTCCGAACAAATCTTGCCAAGCAAAGTGTCGCACACCAAGGCTGGAAGCACACCTTTGAATCCACAAACACTCCCAAGTTCTTTAGCAAATAAACAGTTTATTGAATAAATGCAAGCAGTATCGAAAAAGGTGAAAAAGGCAAATGAACAATTATGTAAGAAAGTCTAAAAACAATCCAACCCAGCAGGTAAGCAAATATAATCCTTCAAAGAGAGCAGTGTAGATAGATGTTGTTGTAGGTTTTTTGAGGCTATATGGCCATGTTCTAGAGGCATTTTCTCCTGACGTTTCGCCTGCATCTATGGCAAGCATCCTCAGAGGTAGTGAGGTCTGTTGGAATTAGGAAAATGGGTTTATATATCTGTGGAATGACTGGGGTGGGGCAAAGAGCTCTTCTCTGCTGGAGCTAGGTGTGAATGTTTCAGCTGACCACCTTCATTAGCATTTGAAGTCCTGGCTGAGCCTGGAATGCAGAGTCCTTAAAACCCACAAGGATAAAGTCCCAAGTCTCTTGAAAAACCAGGAAACAAGATCCACAGGAGAATTACACAGGAAAACATTCACCAACAGCAACTTGAACATGAGTCTTGAGCAGAGAGTTCCATGAATCTTGACATGACATGCATACAAGACTTGACCGGTAACCGATGTTGCGCTCACTGAAGGCAATGCTGTGAAAGCCCTCTATTTATTCAAAAAGACCTACACAAAATGCATTCCGAGTAAACCCAAATGTTTATTATTATTATTATTATTATTATTATTATTATTATTATTATTACTTTATTTGTACCCCGCTAGCATCTCCCGAAGGACTCGATGCGGCTTACATAGGCCAAGGCCTCAAAACACAATACAACAAATACACATAATGATATGTAATTTATTTCGGGGTTCTTTTACCCCGCCCTTCTCACCCCGAAGGGGACTCAGGGCGGCGTACAAAAACAAAGGCACAATTTGATGCCTACATCACAGAACAATCAACAAAAAATTACATCAATTCACAGGTTATAAACAGTAACAACGGTTCAAGTATTATACCCATAAAATCAATAAAATCAATAAAACAATACAAACCCAATACCTCCTCCTACATGGTCAGCGTTCGCTAACTCATAGTTCTAATTTTCGTTCCACTTCATCAGTCCTGTTGGTCTTATTCGCCTGAATGTTTTATTTAATTGCCAGAGTGCCCAAAGGCCTGGTCCCAAAGCCACGTCTTCACCCTCCTCCTGAAGGAGAGGAGGGATGATGATGTCCTGATTTCCCCCGGGAGTGAGTTCCACAGGTGAGGGGCCACCACTGAGAAAGCCCTGCTTCTCGTCCCCACCAGCCTCACTTGTGACAATGGTGGGGTCGAGAGCAGGGCCTCCCCAGATGATCTCAGACTCCGGGGTGGGACGTAGAGGGAGATACGTTCGGACAGATACACTGGACCGGAACCGTACAGGGTTTTGTAGGTCAAAACCAGCACCTTGAATTGTGCTCGGAACTGAACCGGCAGCCAGTGGAGCTGGCACAGCAGGGGGGTGGTATGCTCCCTGTATGTCGCTCCGGTGAGCAGTCTGGCTGCCACTCGCTGGACTAGTTGAAGTTTCCGAACAGTCTTCAAGGGCAACCCCACGTAGAGAGCGTTGCAGTAGTCTATTCGGGATGTAACAAGAGCATGAACCACCGTGGTAATTATGATGTTGTTGTTTGTTGTTTGCATTTTCGGTTTGCGTTTTCGGTTTTACTCTGTTGTAATATGTTGTTTGGGCTTGGCCTCATGTAAGCCGCCCCGAGTCCCCATCGGGGAGATGGTGGTGTGGGGGCCACCGCTGAGAAGGCCCTGTCTTTCGTCCCTGCCAGCCATATTTGCGATGCTGGCGGGAGTGAGAGCAGGACCTCAACAGATGATCTTAAACTGTGAGGGAGATGTGTTCAGAGAAGTAAGCTGCACCAGAACCATTTAGGGCTTTATACGTCAAAACCAGCACTTTGAATTGAGCTCGGAAGTGGACTGGCAGCTAGTGGAGCTGGCACAATGAGGGGGTGGTATGCTCCCTGTATGTCGCTCCAGTTAGCAATCTGGCTGCCACCTGTTACTTGTAATTTCCAAACAGTCTTCAAAGGCAGCCCCACATAGAGTGCGTTGCAGTAATCTATTTGGGATGTAAGAAGAATAGAATTTAGGCCCCTTCTACACTGCCAAATAAAATGCATCTGATCTGCTTTGAACTGGATTATATGGCAGTGCAGACTCATAGAATCATAGAATCATAGAATCAAAGAGTTGGAAGAGACCTCATGGGCCATCCAGTCCAACCCCATTCTGCCAAGAAGCAGGAATATTGCATTCAAATCACCCCTGACAGATGGCCATCCAGCCTCTGTTTCAAAGCTTCCAAAGAAGGAGCCTCCACCACACTCCGGGGCAGAGAGTTCCACTGCTGAATGGCTCTCACAGTCAGGAAGTTCTTCCTCATGTTCAGATGGAATCTCCTCTTGTAGTTTGAAGCCATTGTTCCTTTGCATCCTAGTCTCCTAGCTTCCTCTCACATATTTATACGTGGCTATCATATCTATTCTCATCCTTCTCTTCTTCAGGCTAAACATACCCAGCTCCTTAAGCCGCTCCTCATAGGGCTTGTTCTCCAGACCCTTGATCATAACATGCCTCTTGTCTGCTTTGATAATCTGGAATACATGGCAGCGTAGAACCAGCCTTAGCCTCTCAGCAGAGCCCAAGGGACCAGCCAGGCTAGGTAATGCAATGAATGAATCCTCCCGAATTAAGCATCCAAGGACGGAGCTCATCCTGCCTCATTTGAACACAGCGAGGGGTTCTTTGGATGCCTGCGTGCCTTCCGTGGCCCCCCAGAGCTTTGCCTCAGCCACAAAGCAACACATGACCAAGAGCCAAAGAAACAGAACATGCTGTCTCCGCAGAGCCGGGCCGTGATGTCTTTCTCATGTAAATGGAGCCGGCTGAAATGCCCACCGAGGTGCCATCAATAACAACCGCCATCCCCACGGTGCCCCCCTCCCTCCCCGCCTGGAGCCGCCAGCTGCCATTTTTCTAATTGTCGCCGCTTTCGGAGTCCCTCCAATAAGTGCCTTTTTGAGATTCATGGCACATCCGGCTTCTGGACGGCCGGGAAGCCACTGGCAGGGAATGTGGAAAAATCATTATTCCTAATGAAGAAATATTGATGACAAAACAGCATTTCTAGGACGGAGCGTTGAACGTAAGTCAACAGTCTGACGGGTTTTCCGTCCGCAGCAGCTCCATTCTTGGGCACTTCTTCGCAGCGATGGACTTCCATTCATTCATAAGGGACCGGTGTTTAATCTTTCAAGGCTTTCTTTGACAGCAAAGGGTAAGCAAACGCTGGGCATGGCAAGAAGGACCGCTGCTCGATTCCTTTTCCTCCTTTCTTTAAAGCAACACAACAACAAAAGGTATTGATTGCCTGAAATATATGACCTCAGTTCAGAAGACAAGGGTCTCCCTTGAGCCGAAAGACCTTCAGCTTCATAGAATCAGAAACACGGGCCACCTAGTCCAACCACCTGCCATGCAGGAAAAGCACAATCAAAGCACCCCTGACAAATGGCCATCCGGCCACTGTTTAAACGTCTCCAAGGAAGGAGCTTCCACTGGACTCTGAGTTCCACTTTTGAACAGTTCTTCTTACGGTCAGGAAGTTCTTCTGAATGTTCAGGTGGAATTTTGTTGAGATTAATTTCACAATTCAGCAGCAGATCAGTTGCACAACTTCAGCGCTTTCCAGTAGCTTCTTCCTGCACAGTATTTTCAGTCAACTGCTCCAACAGCCTGCAGTCACTCTGGAACCTTTTTACAGACACTTGAGCACACGCCCGGCCATTGTCAGTTTCACCATTGTCTTTCCCCCAGTCTAGATGACATTACAAACTTACCACAGCACACAGTTATATCTTGTCTTAGCAGCAGGTTCTTTTACTCAGTTACATAAAGCCTTTGACGAACAACATCACAGCACAAGGAGAGAAATATACACTGTATATAACTTCCTTATATACAATTCTATACAATTACACACAGAGTCATAGAATCATAGAATCAAAGAGTTGGAAGAGACCTCCTGGGCCATCCAGTCCAACCCCATTCTGCCAAGAAGCAGGAATATTGCATTAAAATCACCCCTGACAGATGGCCATCCAGCCTTTGTTTAAAAGCTTCCAAAGAAGGAGCCTCCACCACACTCCGGGGCAGAGAGTTCTACCGCTGAACGGCTCTCACAGTCAGGAAGTTCTTCCTCATGTTCAGATGGAATCTCCTCTCTTGTAGTTTGAAGCCATTGTTCCACGTCCTATTCTCCAGGGAAGCAGAAAACAAGCTTGCGCCCTCCTCCCTGTGACTTCCTCTCACATATTCATACATGACTATCATATCTCCTCTCAGCCTTCTCTTCCTCAGGCTGAACATGCCCAGCTCCTTAAGCCGCTCCTCTCCAGACCCTTGATCATTTTAGTCGCCCTCCTCTGGACACATTCCAGCTTGTCAATATCTCTCTTGAACTGTGGTGCCCAGAATTGGACACAATATTCCAGGTGTGGTCCTCACACTATTCTTCTGAATGTTCAGGTGGAATTTCCTTTCCTGTAACTTGAATCCATGACTCCACTCAGCCCTAGTCTCCAGGGCAGCAGAAAGGAAACCTGCTCCCCCTTCCTTATAACATCCTTTATCCACGGCTCTCATGTCTCCATCAACTTTCTCTTCTGCAAACTAAACAGACCCAGCTCTTTAAGACACTCCTCAGAGGGATTATTCATGGTCTCCACACCTTTGATCTCTTCAATCGCCCTCTTCCTCTGGGCACCTTCCAGCTTAGAGTCAATCTCTCTTTTGAACTGTGGAGCCCAGAATTGGACACAGGACCTCATCACACGAGAGAATGAATCCACTTGAAATCCGGTTTCTGCCTCCTGAAGAATTCTGGGGTTTGTAGTTTAGGGAAGAGCTTTTAACAGCCTTACTAAACTACGAACCTCAGAATTCTGAGGAGGCAGAAACCAGATTTAAAGTGGATTCATTCTTTAGTGTGATGAGGTCCTGTGTCCAATTCTGGGCCCCACAGTTCAAAAGAGAGATTGACTCTAAGCTGGAAGGTGCCCAGAGGAAGAGGCTGATTTTCCTGATTTTCGGGGCAGGTGAAGTCTGTCGACATGTGTTTAGATCTAGGGAATTCATGCTCCCCATGCTCTATACAGAGATACTTGCAGGAACACCTCAGCAAGCAAGAGTCCAAAAGTGGCAGGCTCAAACCCAGAACCTCAACCAATGGCTGATACCAAATGAGAGACTCCCCCCTGGGCACACAGAAGACTGGGTGACTTGGAAGGCGCTGAACAGACTGTGCTCGGGCACCACGAGATGCAGAGCCAACCTTAAGAAATGGGGCCACAAAGTGGAGTTTGCAACATGTAAGTGTGGAGAAGAGTGGGGACCAGGTTGTGGTACAGCTGGTTGGGAGTCAGCTGCATTAAAATCACTACTGACGGAAAGGTCATGTGTTTGAAGCCAGTCCTGGTTGGAGTAAGCTTCTGACCATTTGTCTACCTTGCTGTTGTCCTTTGCAGCCTGAAAGACAGTTGCGTCTGTCAAGTAGGAAATTTAGATACCGCCAATGCAGGGAGGTTAATGTAACTAATTTACAATGCCATAAAAATCTCCAGCAGCGGGCGAAAGAATGAGGAAGTACTCCATCAAAGGACTCGGTGTCACAAGTGGACGGTGAAGCGACAGCTCCCCTGGTGGCCAGAATTCGAGCATACCCCCATGAAGCTGGAATGTTATATTGCCTCTGTGTGTCTCTCTCTATATATGTTGTGTGTATGGCATTGAATGTTTGCCATGTATATGTGCATTGTAATCCACCCTAAGTCCCCTGCGGGGTGAGAAGGGCGGAATATAAATACTGTAAATAAATAAATAAACAAACTGGGAAGAGACATTGAGCTCCAGGAGCAACAAAGGCCCGGCAGAAAGAAATTCTCTACACTGGCCCATAGCAACAGCTCGTTGCCAGCCTCAAAAACTGCAAATTGCCAGGCTGGATTATCAGTTTTCATAACAACGGCGCATTATTCGGATTCCCAGGTGTGACAGCAAATAGTAATCACAGGCTGGTGCCTCATCACAGCACGAGATATGTGTGAGTGCCACTTTCGCAGAGACTGTCCCTTTTGGGGTGCAGTATTGGGGAGCTATTTGATTGCCTTTGTGCTCTGTTTTGCAATCCTCCCCACCTCCCCTTTTATGGCCTCCTACACTTATGTAATCATCTGGAAACAGTACCTGTGGGTGGGAAGAAGGAGTTTTTGCAGACCACAAGACAAACATGAGCCAACAGTGTGATGCGGAACACTGTAGGAAGGTGTGACTGGTGAGGATGAGAGACAGGGCCTTTTCAGTGGTGGCCCCTCACCTGTGGAACTCACTCCCGGGGGAAATTAGGGCATCAACAGCTGTGGAAGTCCCCCCCCCCATTTTCCTGGCCTTCAGATTTATTTTATTTATTTATTTATCGTGTCATCAGCAACCGTTGTATTACAATTCTAACAGAGCAAAACAAACACACAGATTAAAAAGAAAAAGGAAAAAAACACACAGATTTTGCAAATTTGGTATTTGGTTAAATGTCCTTTGACCAGTATCTGGCCACTCGAAGTGCCTCTGGTGTTGCCGCAAGGTCCTCCATTGTGCATGAGGCAGGGCTCAGGGTGCATTGCAGCAGGTGGTCAGTGGTTTGCTCTTCTCCGCACTCGCATGTCGAGGATTCCACCCTGTAGCCCCATTTCTTAAGATTGGCTCTGCATCTCGTGGTGCCAGAGCGCAGTCTGTTCAGCGCCTTCCAAGTCGCCCAGTCTTCTGTGTGCCCAGGGGGGAGTCTCTCATCTGGTATCACCCAGGGATTGAGGTGCTGGGTTTGGGCCTGCCACTTTTGGACTCTCGCTTGCTGGGGTGTTCCAGCGAGTGTCTCTGTAGATCTAAGAAAACTATTCTTGATTTAAGTCGTTGACATGCTGGCTGATACCCAAACAGGGGATGAGCTGGAGATGTCTCTGCCTTGGTCCTTTCACTATTGGCTGCTACTTCCCGGCAGATGTCAGGTGGTGCAATACCGGCTAAGCAGTGTAATTTCTCCAGTGGTGTAGGGCGCAGACACACCGTGATAATGCGGCACATCCACTGTTTTAGTGTGGTGAGATGTGTTCCACACTGGGCATGAATACTCAGCAGCAGAGTAGCATACGCAAGGGCAGATGTCTTCACTGTGTCTGGTTGTGATCCCAGGTTGGGCCTTCAGAAAGAGAGTGAAAATGTGGCTTTGGGATCAAGCCTTTGGAGAAGTGCAATAGGAATGTGTGCAAAGGATATGGAATGTGTACAATGATGATTGGAATGGACCTGGATCATGATTGTGGATAGCGTGGTTTTAATAGTGGATGTAATGTCTTTAACTGTTTTAATGTGCATTCATTTTAGAATATTTATTTTAACTGTATGTTGTTTTTAAGGCATTGAATAGTCACTTATGTGTAAAGCCTACTTGAGTCCCCTTCTCCGTTGAGAAGGGCGGGGTACAAGGTAAACAGGGTATAGGATCACAGCCTGTGCTGGATGGGGTCACACTCCCCTTGAAGACGCAGGTTCTTGGCCACGGTGGTCCATGCTCTCGTTACATCCAGGATAGACTACTGCAATGCACTCTATGTGGGGTTGCCTTTGAAGACTGCTCGGAAGCTTCAAATAGTCCAAAGAGAGGCAGATAGGTTAATAACTGGGGCGGCATACAGGAAGCATGCAATTATCATGTTGAGCCAGCCCCACTGGCTGCCAGTTTGCTACTGGGCACAATCCCTAATCCATCTAAAACACAGACATGTGCCTTTCATCTCAAGAACAGACAAGCATCCCGAGCTCCGAGGATTACCTGGGAAGGAATCCCACTGGACATTGCAGCGCACCCAAATACCTGGGAGTCACTCTGGACCGTGCTCTTACCTACAAGGAGCACTGCCTGAACATCAAGCAAAAAGTGGGTGCTAGAAACCATATCATACGAAAGCTGACTGGCACAACCTGGGGATCACAACCAGACACAGTGAATTTTTATTTATTTATTTTATTTTGAGTACTTCTACCCCGCCCTTCTCAACCCCCGAGGGGGGACTCAGGGCGGCTTACAAAAAAAAAGGCACAATTCGATGCCTACACAGAATACACATACGTATAAAACAGCAGTTAAGCAATTATCACAGTTAAAAACAACTGGTATCTAACACAATCAATAAAAACGAATCTCAAGCTCAGCGTTTGTCTTTCAGAGTTCCATAATTCCATTCCACTTAGTCAATTCCTGTCCATCATCGAAGTCCTTTCTTTATCTGCCAGAATGTCCGAATACCTGGTTCCAAATCCATGTTTTCAATTTTTTCCTAAAGGAAAGGAGGGATGTCACTGATCTTATTTCCCCAGGGAGTGAATTCCACAGATGAGGGGCCACCACCAAGAAGGTCCTGCTCCTTGTCTCTGCCAATCTCACTTGTGATAGAGGCGGGGTCGAGAGCAGGGCCTCCCCAGAGGTGGGACGTAGAGGGAGATGCGTTCGGACAGATACGGTGGGCCGGAAACGTATAGGGTTTTGTAGGTCAAAACCAGCACTTTGAATTGTGCTCGGAATTGGATCGGCAGCCAGTGGAGCTGACACAACAGGGGGGTGGTATGCTCCCTGTATGATGCTCCTGTAAGTACTCTGGCTGCCTCCTGCTGGACTAGTTGGAGTTTCCGAACAGTCTTCAAAGGCAACCCCACGTAGAGTGCGTTGCAGTAATCTAATCGGGATGTAACAAGAGCGTGGACCACCGTGGCCAGATCCGACTTCCCAAGGTACGGGCGGGTGAAGACATCTCCCTTTGCGCTTTGGTACTCCGCTGTTGGGTATGTGTGCGGAACACATCTCCCCATACTAAAACAGTGGACGTGGCTCTTAATGAGACATGCCACATTATCACAGGCTGTCTGTGCCCTACACCACTGGAGAAATTACACTGTTTAGCCGGTATTGCACCACCTGATATCTGCCGGGAAGTAGCAGACAATAGCGAAAGGACCAGGGCAGTGACACCTCCGGCCCATCATCTGTTCAGATATCAGTCAGCACGCCAATGCCTTAAATCAAGAAATAGTTTTCTAAGAGCTACAGAGTTTCTTGCAGGATTACCTCAGCAAGCAAGACTCCAAAAGTGGCAGGTTAAGACCTAGCACCTCAATCCATGGCTGATACCAAATGAGAGACTCCCTCCTGGGCACACAGAAGACTGGCCGACTTGGAAGGCGCTGAAGAGACTGCGCTCTGGCACCACGAGATGCAGAGCCATCCTCAAGACAGTGGAGTCCATGACATGCGAGCGTGGAGAAGAGCAGGCCACAGACCACCTGCTGCAATGCACCCTGAGCCCCGCCACATGTACAATGGAGGACCTTCTTACAGCAACACCAGAGGCACTCCAAGTGGCCAGATACTGGTCAAAGGACATTTAACAGAATGCCAAGTTTGCAAACTTTGTGTTTTCTCAAATACATTGGTTTGCTCCTGATACGATAAATAAAAAAATGGGAGGCATTGAAATGTGAATTCTTTTTTGTCAAAATGAGGAAAATCTACACATTTTCTTTGCAGCTCTACCAACTGGAAGTGGCGACGCATGAAAAGATGTTGAGTCAAGATATGCTCTGGGCAAAATGTCCCAAAGGGATGTGACCCAACTTCTGCAGAAACCTGAGTAGCCACTATTTCCTGACCTCGCTGACCACTCCTGCTCGGCATATGTTCTGACCGATTTCCCTATGCGAGGATCGGCCTTATGATAACCAGTAGGAAGGCGACAACTTCGCTTGAGTCAACATGGTGCATTGCCAGCCGCTCTCCATCTCCGCTTCCTAAACAAAACACAACTCGGCAGGTTTCTACAGTTTCCCTTTCGAAGCTTTCTTGGCTCTGAGTCTATCCTCCTGAGTCCGAAAACATCGCTGCTAATTTTCGTCAAGCAAACCTGTGGCGACACATGGAGTGCTGCGGGCCAAGGCCGATGGGATGCCCGGGATCTGAACTCAGCCTCCAAGGGCCGGAAGGAGGGAAAACATAAGCCAGTATTTGCAGACAGCATGCAAGCCACACCAAATGACATAGAGGACCGGACTTGGACCATGGGTCTTGAGTTTGACGCACATGCATTGTTTATGATATATGCTGAAGGGTGAAACTGTGCCATGCAACTCTTGTATTTGATGCAGCTGCATTAAGATCACTACTGACCAAAAGGTCATGGGTTTGAAGCCAGTTCAGGTTGGAGTGAGCTTTCAACCAATTTGTGTAGCTTGCTGTCGACCTTTGCAGCCCGAAAGACATTGCATCTGTCAAGTAGAAAATTTAGGTACCGCTTATGCGGGGAGGGTAATTTACGACACCATAAAAATCTCCAGCAAGCATAAAAAGAATGAGGAAGTACTTCATCAGTGTCACAAATGGAGGGTGAAGCAACAGCTCCCCTAGTGGCCAGAATACCCTCATGAAAAAGCTGGAATGTTAAATACCCTCTGTGTGTCTGTCTATATATGTTGTGTGTCTATGGCATTGAATGTTTGCCATGTATATGTACATTATAATCCGTCCTGAATCCCCTGCAGGGTGAGAAGAGCAGAATATAAATACTGCCAATAAATAAATAAATAAATAAATAAATAATTGTATGGAATGTCAACATTCCATACACGACTGAATCAATACCACAAAGGTGCAGCCAAATGCACCACCCAACATGAATGCACATCAATGTGTAGTGTGAAAAGTACATCAATGTACAATTCCAGATGTCCAACTATTTCTCTTAGGGAACTTGGGCCTGAGTAAGACATCAGCAGATAGACCGAGCAAGTTTCCTTTTTTTCCCATGTCAGGAGCAACTTGAAATACTACAAGTCACTTCTGGTGTGAGAGAATTGGCCGTCTGCAAGGATGTGGCCAGGGGATGCCCAGATGTTTCATGTTTTACCATTCTTGTGAGAGGCTTCTCTCATGTCCCTACATGGGGAGCTGGAGCTGACAGAGGGAGCTCAACCCCTTCTCCCCAGATATGAACCTCTGACCTCTCAGTCAGCAGTCCTGGCAGCACAAGGGTTTAACCCATTAGACCACTGGAGGCTCCGTATAATCAAGGTGACTTCTGGAGTTCTAGGGTTGGCCATAATAGCCTAACTGGAAAGCAATTGGAGAGTTATGTTCAAACTAATGGAAGCTCCATGGAGATCAGGCTAGAAGCTAGACTGGATTCAACACATTGCTATTATGGCAGCCAGCAGGCTACCAATACCATTGTGCCAGTTTATTTGGATTTGGAAAACCATTGTCACTGGTCCCACCAGTACCTTTTGCCTTTTCTGCCAAAGCGAGCCTCACCAAACAACAACTTCCAGTTATCCACAGAATTGAGATATGGTGGTCCAAGTGGTATCAAACTGGATTCATTCTGCAGCACAGATGCAACACTCCGATACGGATCAATCGATTCCAATCAGCAGAAATGAGTTTCCAATGAGACATGAGGAAGAACTTCTTGGCAATAAGAGTGGGAAAAAGTGATAGACTTTTCCATATGGGACAGAAGAGGGTTCTAAACTATACTAGCCATCCCCTGCCACGCGTTGCTGTGGCCCACTCTGGTGGTCATAGGGGTTCTGTGTGGGAGGTTTAGCCCAATTCTATCATTAGTGGGGTTCGGAATGCTCTGTGATTGTAGGTGAACTATAAATCCCAGCAACTACAACTCCAAAATGTCAAGATTCTATTTCCCCAAACTCCACCAGTGTTCACATTTTGGCATACTGAGTATTTGTACCAAGTTTGGTCCAGAGCCATCATGTGATGTGGCGGCAAAAAAAGCCAATGGGATTTTGGCCTGCATCAAAAGGAGCCTAGTGTCTAGATCTAAGGAAGTAATGCTACCCCTCTATTCTGCTTTGGTTAGACCACACCTGGAATATTGTGTCCAATTCTGGGCACCACAATTCAAGAGAGATATTGACAAGCTGGAACGTGTCCAGAGGAGGGCGACTAAAATGATCAAGGGTCTGGAGAACAAGCCCTATGAGGAGCGGCTTAAGGAGCTGGGCATGTTTAGCCTGAAGAAGAGAAGGCTGAGAGGAGATATGATAGCCATGTATAAATATGTGAGAGGAAGCCACAGGGAGGAGGAAGGAGCAAGCTTGTTTTCTGCTTCCCTGGAGACTAGGACGCAATGGAACAATGGCTTCAAACTACAAGAGAGGAGATTCCATTTGAACATGAGGAAGAACTTCCTGACTGTGAGAGCCGTTCAGCAGTGGAACTCTCTGCCCCGGAGTGTGGTGGAGGCTCCTTCTTTGGAAGCTTTTAAACAGAGGCTGGATGGCCATCTGTCAAGGGTGATTTGAATGCAACATTCCTGCTTCTTGGCAGAATGGGGTTGGACTGGATGGCCCATGAGGTCTCTTCCAACTCTTTGATTCTATGATTCTTCAGCCTAAGTCTCACAGTGATCTCTGGATGTAGGGGAACTACAACTCCAAAACCAAAGGACACTGCCCACCAAACCCTTCCAGTATTTTCTGTTGGTCATGGGAGAACTGTGTGCCAAGTTTGGTTCAATTCCATCATTGATGGGGTTCAGAATGCTCTTTGATTGTAGGTGAACTATAAATCCCAGCAACTACAACTCCCAAATGACAAACTCAACACCCACCCCCCAACCTCACCAGTATTCAAATTTGGGCATACTGGGTATTTGTGCCAAATTTGCTGCAGTAAATGAAAATACATCCTGCAGATCATTATTTACATGGCGATTCATAATGTTAGGGTTATGGTTGGGGGTCACCACAACATGAGGAACTGTATTAAGGGGTCGCGGCATTAGGAAGGTTGAGAACCACTGCACTATACTCTGTGTTTTCCTGCCCTTGGGTCTCTTCCCATTCTAGGATCCTAACTTCAAGTCCACTGTTTCACTATCCATTTTTTGAGTGAAGAACAACATTGGGTTGTTAGGTGTGTTGTGTCCAAATTTGGTGTTAATTCCCCCAGTGGTTTTTGAGTTCTGTTAGTCCCACAAACGAACATTGCATTTTTATTTATATAGATAAATAAATCCTATGTAGGTCTTTAAACAGAGGCTGGATGGACATCTTTCAGGGGTGCTTCAACTGTGGACTTTCACGCATTGGAAGTTTGTATCAGACGTAATTTTGTGATCTCATCCAACCCTGTGATTCTGTGTCTTGTCGCATTAAATACAGCTTTTCTACTGACTAGCTTCTTCTGATGTTTCAAACAGAAGAGTGGCCCATCAAAGCAATTAAAAATAAAACAAAACGATCCCGCCGTTGAATTGAGTGGAACCGAACCCCCCGACTCGGGCAGCGCGGCTTCCTGCCATGTGAGTAAAGGTTGCTAACAGGCCCATTGCCTGACCTTTCCGGAGCTAGTCTGGCTTTTCAAATGTAATTATTTGGACCAAATTATTTCCGCGACTTAATGCCATGCCTTGAAGCTCTCCAGCAAGGTTAATTAGATCCCTCCATTCAAAACCTATCTGCTCTCAACCGACTTTTAATAAGCCACGATGCAGCTTTTCTAAATCTGACCTAATGATATGATTAAGCGGACGGCTATCTGGACTGGTACCATTGCGGCAGCGGCATCAAATCGCAGAAAAGCCTTGATGCAAATGCAGACTTGGACCCTTTGCTTTGCTTCTCCTTTTTTCATATCAAAACAAACACTGATTTCTGGCCAAACACCAGGCTACCCATCTCATAGGAAACCTGCTACAAAACAGGAGCTTTTTTGTTGAGTTCCAGGGCCAGAGAAGCAGACGGCGAAAATAGAAGAACGGCCTGCCTCAGGGGAGCGTGCCTGCTCCATCCATGTTCAACATCTACACAAATGACCAGCCACTGCCAGAAGGGACAGAGAGTTTCATCTATGCTGATGATCGTGCCATCACCACTCAAGCAGGGAGCTTTGAGATGGTTGAACAGAAGCTCTCCGAAGCTCTAGGTGCTCTTACTGCCTATTACAGGGAAAACCAGCTGATCCCCAACCCATCTAAAACACAGACATGTGCCTTTCACCTTAAGAACAGACAAGCTCAGTTTACCCTGATACAATTATAATGCTGTTCCCACCCACACACCCACACTGTTGCAGCACCCCATGTGCTTGCATGCTGTCTGCAAATACTGGCTTATGTTCTCCCTCCTTCCGGCCCTCGGAGGCTGAGTTCAGAGCTCGGGCATCCCATCGGCTTTGGCCTGCAGCACTCCATGTGTCGCCGATCCCCAACCCATCTAAAACACAGACATGTGCCTTTCACCTTAAGAACAGACAAGCATCCCGAGCTCTGAGGATCACCTGGGAAGGAATCCCACTGGAGCTTTGCAGCACACCCAAATACCTGGGAGTCACTCTGGACTGTGCTCTGACCTACAAGAAGCACTGCCTGAACATCAAACAAAAAGTGGGTGCTAGAAACAATATCATACGAAAGCTGACTGGCACAACCTGGGGATCACAACCAGACACAGTGAAGACATCTGCCCTTGCGCTATGCTACTCTGCTGCTGAGCACGCATGCCCAGTGTGGAACACATCTCACCACACTAAAACAGTGGATGTGGCTCTTAATGAGACATGCCGCATTATCACAGGGTGTCTGCGCCCTACACCACTGGAGAAATTACACTGCTTAGCCGGTATTGCACCACCTGACATCCGCCGGGAAGTAGCAGCCAATAGTGAAAGGACCAAGGCAGAGACATCTCCAGCTCATCCCCTGTTTGGGTATCAGCCAGCACGTCAATGACTTAAATCTAGAAATAGTTTTCTTCGATCTACAGAGACACTCACTGGAACACCTCGGCAAGCAAGAGTCCAAAAGTGGCAGGCTCAAACCCAGAACCTCAATCCGTGGGTGATACCAGATGAGAGACTCCCCCTGGGCACACAGACAGAAGACGGGGCGACTTGGAAGGCGCTGAACAGACTGCGCTCTGGCACCACGAGATGCAGAGCCAACCTTCAGAAAAGGGGCTACAAAGTGGAATCCACGACATGCGAGTGTGGAGAAGAGCAAACCACTGACCACCTGCTGCAATGCAACCTGAGCCCTGCCACATGCACAATGGAGGACCTTCTTGCGGCAACACCAGAGGCACTCCAAGTGGCCAGATACTGGTCAAAGGACATTTAATCAACTACCAAGCTTGCAAACTTTGTGTTTTGTTTGTTTGTTTGTTTGTTAAAAATGCAATGTCTGGTTTGCTCCTGACACGATAAATAAATAAATACCCAATTTAGTGGCATGCACGACCAGAAGTCTTATGGAAATGTGTATGTGATGCAGGCAAGGGATGCAAAATGTGGCTTATTTCATAGACAGGCAACTGTAAAAAAGCATGGCATGGAGCTCCACCATCTACAGAATGTTTTGCTATAGAAATCCCCCAAAAGCCAGTGCTTACCGAAGTATTCTTCAGAAGGCGGGTTCTCCATGTCGAATAACATCTTCTGGGTCAGGTGTTCGAGCTCATCTTCTGGTCTCAACAAAGGAGGGTTTGAGGCAGGGCTGGGACCAGAGGGGCCACTCTGGAGAAAGAAATAAGGACAGAGTTAGAAGTTCCCAGAAGACATCACAGCTCTGTTTCACCATTGCCTCACCACTAGCTGCTTTCAGTGGGTCAATGATGTTGATTCCATCTGAACATGAGGAAGAACTTCCTGACTGTGAGAGCCGTTCAGCAGTGGAACTCTCTGCCCCGGAGTGTGGTGGAGGCTCCTTCTTTGAAAGCTTTTAAATAGAGGCTGGATGGCCATCTGTCAGGGGTGATTTGAATGCAATATTCCTGCTTCTTGGCAGGGGGTTGGACTGGATGGCCCATGAAGTCTCTTCCAACTCTTTGATTCTATAATTCTATGAATGTAAGATTAGTGTAATGGGAATGTTTAAATGTAATTTTGTGCAATGCCTGTGAATGTAACCTGTTTCCATTAGCAGAGAGTGTATTGACACTGAAAGGGTTAATCAGTCAAGTCTCTAATGAACTGTGACCCTGAGTGTGCCTGGAACATGTAGGGAGGATCCAGAGATAAGGTTTCGTTCATCCTTCTTACTTTGGTGTGTCTTTTGTCTTGTTTCTGTCTTCTTGGTTGGGTGTCAACACGAGTGTGTGCTGTATATTTGCTCTACTCAGTAAAGCTATACATTTGCTTTTACTGAAGTCCCAAAGTGTCCCTTCTTCTAAGCTTCAAAGCTTCTGTCGCACTCTGACAAATGAATCATATGAACAGAAAGATGGAGTAGCTATGGGGAGCCCTCTCAGCATGGTCATAGCAACTTTCTACATGGAACACTTTGAAAAACAAGCCCTCTAAACAGTGACAAAAAAGCCCACTCTATGGTTCACATATACGGATGACACCTTCACAATTTGTAGCCATGGAGAAGAACTCAACAGGTTCCTGGACCACCTGAACAGCATCCATCCAAACATCCAGTTCACCATGGAAGAGGAAAATGAAGAAAACATGCCTTTTCTAGATGTCATCAACAAACCAGATCAACAATTGGGTCACACAGTTTACAGAAAACCCAATGGATAGATACCTACATAGATACACATGGATAGATATCTACATAGAAACTCCAACCATCACCCAAGTCAAAAAAGAAGCACCATTAAAGCCTTGGCAGACCGTGCAAAAAGAATCTGCGAACCCCACCTCCTCCAAGATGGACTGAACCACCTCAACTGGGCTCTCCAGGCCAATGGAGACTCCACCATAGACATCAGAAGAGCTGCAAGGCCAAGTAGAAGCCACAAGGGTCAAGACAAAGATCCACCAGAGGAAAAGGGTTCTTGCCATACATCAAGGGAACCGCTGATTGTATAGGGAAGCTTTTTATTTATTTATTGTGTCAGGCAACCAAACAGTTGTGTTACATTTTTGACAGAACAAACAAACAAACATACAAAAGACACCGTTTGCAAACTTGGTAGTTGATTAAATGTCCTTTGGCCAGAGCGCAGCCTGTTCAGCACCTTCCAAGTTGCCCAGTCCTCTGTGTGCCCAGGGGGGAGTCTCTCATTTGGTATCAGCCATGGGTGGAGGTTCTGGGTTTGAGCCTGCCACTTTTGGACTCTCGCTTGCTGGGGTGTTCCAGCGAGTGTCTCTGTAGATCTTAGAAAACTATTTCTTGATGACGTGCTGGCTGATATCCAAACAGGGGATGAGCTGGAGATGTCAGTGCCTTGGTCCTTTCACTATTGGTTGCTACTTCCTGGCGGATGTCAGGTGGTGCAATACCGGCTAAACAGTGTAATTTCTCCAGTGGTGTAGGGCGCAGACACCCCGTGATAATGTGGCATGTCTCATTAAGGGCCACATCCACTTTTAGCGTGGTGAGGAAAAACAACATACAAACAATCTACAAACCCACCAAGAAAATCCAACAAATGCTACATTCAGCAAAGGACAAGAGGGATCCTCTCACCTCTGCAGGAGTCTACCGTATACCATGCAGCTGTGGACAAGTCTACATAGGGACCACCAAACGCAGCATTGCCCAAACACGAATCAAGGAACATGAAAGGCACTGCAGACTACTTCAACCAGAGAAGTCAGCCATAGCAGAGCACCTGATGAACCAACCTGGACACAGCATATTATTTGAGAACACAGAAATGCTGGACCACTCTCACAACCACCACTTCAGACTACACAGAGAAGCCATTGAAATACACAAGCATGTGGACAATTTCAACAGAAAGGAAGAAACCATGAAAATGAACAAAACCTGGCTACCAGTATTCAAAAACTCTAAAATTATAACAGTAAATAAAAAACAAAACTCAAAACACAGGAGAACTCCAGACAAGAAGCAACCAGGAACATCTGGTGACCTTGCAAGAAGGAAATTTCCCAGGCAGGAACAAGGTACACCTTTGCTTCTTCCAGAACGCTGACATTGGTCTCCCTGTCTTCCCAAGAGATTTGCTGGATTTTCCGGAGGCAGTGCTGATGGAATTGTTCCAGGAGTTGCATGTGACGTCTGTAGACAGTCCATGTTTCGCAGGCATGTCACAGGGTTGGAAGGATAATAGCTTTATAAACAAGCACCTTGGTCTCCCTATGGATGCCCTGGTCCTCAAACACTCTCTGCTTCATTTGGAAAAAAGCTGCACTTGCAGAGCTCAGGCGGTGCTATATTTCGGCGTCGATGTTGACTTTTGTGGAGAGGTGGTTGCCAAGGTAGCGGAAATGGTCAACATTTTCTAATGTTACACCATTAAGCTGTATTTCTGGCATTGGAGAGGGATTGGCTAGTGACTGCTGGAAGAACATTTCCGTGTTCTCAATGTTCAATGAGAGGCCGAGCTTCTGGGCATTTAATGCAGTGTAGAAAGGCCACAACCTAGAACAAAATTGTTAGACTCCGTGCTTTTTCTGGTCTCTGCTTGCTTTACCAGAAGCCCATGGGTGCACACACAGGCCAAAGGAGAATAACTGACATTTCAACATCTGCAAATTACACTGCCGTAATTTTTGTGTGCATATCTGTGTCAAATCTGTTTTTTTGAGGAAAAGGTTAAGATATTGGTCGTTCTCCCACTTTCCCGGAGGTCTCGCACCCCTAATTCCCACTAATGAGGGCTGCCTGTGCTTTCCTCTTTGCTCTTCCCAAAGAAATCACAATATGAACCTATAACAGAATGTCCTGGAACAAGGAGCCCTCGCTTTTCCTTTTCTGTCCTCCCAGGAAAGAACATCTGTTGCATGCATATCTCAAATTTCCCAAAAGTATGAGCAAAAAGAGGGTTCTGGATTTTATGCCAGTTGAGAAATGAATGGAGAAAATGATGCCCAGGACTCTGATTTTGCATGATCTGGATTAAGTGGGATCCCAGGGTGTGAGTCTACATTGCAGAATGAATGTAGGTTGACACCACTAGAACTACCATGGCTCAATGCTATGGAATCCTGGGATTTGCAGTTTGGCAAGGCACCAGCACTCTTTGGCAGAAATGACTAAAGACCTTATAAAACTCTAATTCCAGTGCTTCGATAATTCTGAATCATAGAATACTTGGAAGAGTTGGAAGAGACCTCCTGGGCCATCCAGTCCAACCTCATTCTGCCAAGAAGCAGGAATATTGCATTCAAAGCACCCCTGACAGATGGCCATCCAGCCTCTGTTTAAAAGCTTCCAAAGAAGGATCCTCCACCACACTCCGGGGCAGAGAGTTCCACTGCTGAACGGCTCTCACAGTCAGGAAGTTCTTCCTCATGTTCAGATGGAATCTCCTCTCTTGTAGTTTGAAGCCATTGTTCCATTGCGTCCTAGTCTCCAGGGAAGCAGAAAACAAGCTTGCTCCCTCCTCCCTGTGGCTTCCTCTCACATATACATGGCTATCATATCTCCTCTCAGCCTTCTCTTCTTCAGGCTAAACATGCCCAGCTCCTTAAGCCGCTCCTCATAGGGCTTGTTCTCCAGACCCTTGATCATTTTAGTCGCCCTCCTCTGGACACATTCCAGCTTGTCAATATCTCTCTTGAATTGTGGTGCCCACAATTGGACACAATATTCCAGGTGTGGTCTAACCAAAGGATCCCAGGGTGTGAGTCTACATCGCAGAATGAATGTAGTGTGACACCACTTGAACTACTATGGCTCAATGCTATGGAATCCTGGGATTTGCAGTTTGGCAAGGCACCAGCACTCTTTGGCAGAAATGACTGAAGACCTTATAAAACTATAATTCCAGTGCTTCGATAGCTCTGAGCCATGGCAGTTAATGTGGGGCCAAACTGCATTCATTCTGCTGTGTAGATGCACTGCAGCTCAGTCAAATTAGCATGATGTTGCCATTCATATAGTTTGGGAAAGTTCCTTTTTGCAAGCTAGCTGCCTTTGTTTCTGGAATCCAAAAAATTGAGAATTTTCCAAACTCTGTGAATGATGTCTCTGTCTATCTTCCAGGAGATGTTGTTCCTAAACTAAAAGTTTCTTCTATACTAAAATTATAGTATAAACCCACCTGATTTGCATGTTCGTTTCGCTTGGGTGCTCCCCCCCCCCCCATTAAAAAAAAAAGGAACGGCAAGTGCTCAGCAGCGTTTGCAATGTGCTCAATTGGAAGCGAAAAGAACATCAATCCAGCTCTTAATTGGCGTAGCATGATTTCCCGGCACAGTGCGGCACCAAATTGAGTTCAGGGAACTGAAAGCAATTTCCATTGAGGTTTCGTCGCATCCCGATCCTGCCTTGCAAATTCTCTCTTTCTGAGCAACTCTTCTTAAGGTTTCCTTTTTTAAAAAGTCACGATTGCACAATGGCGAAAGGATTCTTTGCCTCTCCGACGGACCTATCTCTCATGGAGATGCTTTCAAATGCAGCTCTTTGCACACAACCACAGGGAGGGCAGAGCGCCCATGTCAAGAGTGGGATGGCTCCAATGGTTTAGCTTTAATGGGGACTGTATTTTAATTATGGGTAAACTTGGAAAGAGCTCTCCAAGGTACTGAGCTAAGTTCCTAGAGTTGGAAGACACTTCCAGGGCCATTTCATGCAACTCCCTTTTGCCAGCCAGGAAGAAACCACCCAAGCCTTCACAACAGATGGCCATCCAGCCCTTGTTTAAAATCCTACAGAGAAGGGGACTCCACCACCATCCATTCCATATTAAAAGTTCATTACAGAAACATTTTGTTGTTTATTCGTTCAGTCGCTTCCAACTCTTTGTGACAACCTGGACCATCCCAGGCCAGAGCTCCCTATTAGCCGTGGCCACCCCCAGCTCCTTTAGAGTCAAGCCAGTCACTTCAAGGATACCATCCATCCATCTTGCCCTTGGTCGGCCCCTCTTCCTTTTTCCTTCCATTTTCCCCAGCATCATTCTCTTCTCCAAGCTTTCCTTTCTTCTCATGATGTGGCCAAAGTACTTCATCTTTGCCTCTACTATCCTTCCCTCCAATGAGCAGTCAGGCTTTATTTCTTGAAGTATGGACTGGTTGGATCTTCTCGCAGTCCAAGGCACTCTCAGAACTTTCCTCCAACACCACAGCTCAAAAGCATCGATCTTCCTTCGCTCAGCCTTCCCTAAGGTCCAGCTCTCACATCCGTAGGTGACTACAGGGAATACCATGGCTTTGACTAGGCGGATCTTCATTGCTAGTGTGATGTCTCTACTCTTCACTATCTTATCGTGATTGGGCATTGCTCTCCTCCCAAGAAGGAAATGTCTTCTGATTTCCTGGCCGCAATCTGCGTCTGCAGTAATCTTCACACCTAGAAATACAACATCTTTCTCTGCCTCCACGTTTTCTCCCTATCTTTGCCAGTTCTCAATCAGTTCTCAATCAGTCTGGTTGCCATCATCTTGGGTTTTTTCTGTTTCACATGGCTGATACCAAATGGGAGACTCCCCCCTGGGCACACAGAGGACTGGGCGACTTGGAAGGCGCTGAACAGACTGCGCTCTGGCACCACGAGATGCAGAGCCAACCTCAAGAAATGGGGCCACAAAGTGGAATCCACGACATGCGAGTGTGGAGAAGAGCAAACCACTGACCACCTGCTGCAATGCAACCTGAGCCCTGCCACATGCACAATGGAGGACCTTCTTGCAGCAACACCAGAAGCACTCCAAGTGGCCAGATACTGGTCAAAGGACATTTAATCAACTACCAAACTCACACATCTTGTATTTTCTCTGTTTGTTTGCTTTGTTCTGTTAGAAATGTAATATAATTGACTGGCTGCCCTGACACGAGAAATAAATGCCCTTTCTTCTTTCACTTTGGTTAGTAGACTCCTCAGTTCCTTCTCGCTTTCAGCGATCAAGGTGGTATCATCTGCATATTGAAGGTTGTTAATGTTTCATCCAACCATTTTAACTGCAGCCTTGAATTCGTCAAGCCCTGCACATTGCATGATGTGTTCTGCATACAAGTTGAATATTCACATCCAAAACCAAGTAACGAATATGGAGGCATTACTTTTCATTCAAACCTCGTAGTGTTAGCCAATCAGCTCTCTAATGTGTTGAGGTCATTTTGAATTCTGATCCTGTCCGCAGGAGTATTGGACACCTCTAATTTGGTGTCATCTGTAAACTTGATAAGAAAGCCTTGTAAACGTTCATAATGGGAGTTGTAGTTCAAGAAGAACTGGAGGGACACATGGTTCCCATAGCTTAGACACTATGCTGAAGGGCTCACAAACTCAGACGTAATGCTCTGTGCAAAAATTGGTCAAAGAAATGGCTGAATCCTTTCTGCGTCCTGTTTTGGAGCTTAGAATCATAGAATCATAGAGTTGGAAGAGACCTCCTGGGCCATCCAGTCCAACCCGATTCTGCCAAGAAGCAGGAATATTGCATTCAAATCACCCCTGACAGATGGCCATCCAGCCTCTCTTTAAAAGATTCCAAAGAAGGAGCCTCCACCACACTCCGGGGCAGAGAGTTCCGCTGCTGAACAGCTCTCACAGTCAGGAAGTTCTTCCTCATGTTCAGATGGAATCTCCTCTCTTGTAGTTTGAAAAGTCATTGCTCCATGTCCTAGTCTTCAGGGAAGCAGAAAAGAAGCTTGATCCTTCCTTCCTCCCTGTGGCTTCCTCTCACATATTTATCCATGGCTATCTTATCTCCTCTCAGCCTTCTCTTCTTCAGGCTAAACATGCCCAGCTCTTTAAGCCGCTCCTCATAGGGCTTGTTCTCCAGACCCTTGATCATTTTAGTCATCATCCTCTGGACATATTCCAGCTTGTCAATATCTCTCTTGAATTGTGGTGCCCAGAATTGGACACAATATTCCGGTGTGGTCTAACCAAAGCGGAATAGAGGGGAAGCATTATGTTGCAACCCAGATCAGGAAACAAGACCGTAAGATTAAATCCACCACACTTAACTGTGGGAAAAACAATCCTTTTTTATTGATTAAAAATGGTTACAAAATAGAGGAAAATGCAAAGTCAAAAAGCCACAGTAAAACTGAACAGTCAGGAAAATCTCTGAATTAGATCAAAATCCCAAAAGCAACACTATAAAAAAACTGGAACCTGTTAGTATCTCACTAACCGTACTTGGAACTAGAAGCCTCTGGGAATGCAGGCCATGGGAAACGGGAACTCAGCCAAGGTAATGCCTCTGTCTAAACGATGCTTGATCTAACAAGGCAACCCGGGGGAAGACACTTTAAACTAAAGAAACTGTTTCGGGACACGCCTCCAGGCTTGGAAGCCTCCTTCTCCTTTAATCTACTTGACCTTCGCAGACACTGTGATTCACTCCTGTTTTCCCAAATCTGCCTTCTTCTATCCTCATTAAAAAAGGCAGGTGTTAACTCCTCTGGAGAGTTATCACCGCTTGATTCTGAAACATCCTCATCAGGATGTTTAGTTTCACTGTCCCAGCCACTGCCCTCAGAATCAACAGTTTCCAATCCATCAGGGAAAAATACATGTTCAGTAGCCTGTTCAGTTGCATCAGGAAATACAATCAAAGAATCAGGGTCAGGTTCACATGGAGGCTGAGGGTCAGGCTCACAAGGAGGCTGAACCCCAACACATTACTTCCCTAGATCTAGACACTAGGCTCCTATTGATGCAGGCCAAAATCCCATTGGCTTTTTTTGCTGCCACATCACATTGTTGGCTCATGTTTAACTTGTTGTCCACAAGGACTCCAAGATCTTTTTCACATGTCCTGCTCTCGAGCCAGGCATCGTCCCGCATTCTGTATCTTTGCATTTCGTTTTTTCTGCCTAAGTGGAGTATCTTGCATTTGTCCCTGTTGAACTTCGTTTCGTTAGTTTTGGCCATTCATCTCTCTAATCTGTCAAGATCGTTTTGAATTCTGCTCCTGTCCTCTGGACTATTGGCTCTCCCTCCCAAGTTGGTGTCGTCTGCAAAGCTTCTTTCATTCTCTTTTTTATTTCCATTCCAATTTATTTATTTTTTGTTACAGATAATGACCAGGCATTTAGTTGCGGCTCTTTGGAGGGTACATTAGAGTAGCACCGCTCGTTTCTGGCCCCAACGAAAACAGGGACGAAAAGGGAAAAGGCCACCCGAGCAAGCGATCACCGCCTTGCAAAAGCGCAGAGGCATTCAGCAAAGGCGCCCCAATGAATGTGCCACCCCTCCGGAGCGATGAGAGACACTCGCTTTTTTCCTGTCCATTTGCAAACGACGTTACCAAAGGCTCCTTTCTTGGAAAATAACTTCAATTATGTGTTCTCAACCAAAGAAACACGAAAATTATCTTCCTTTCAGAAGGTAGAATTAGCCCAATTTAGACCTGAATAGCTGCCAAAAAAACACAGATCCCTTGCTGATATTTACTTTTCTGCCCGCCCCTTTTCCTTCCTTTTTTCATCTCCGGCTTGTTCAAAAACACATAATTTTGGTAGAATTATTTGCAGAAAGGATGGTTCTGGGTGTTGTTTTGCCTCTGAGTGTGAGGTCCAAAAACAGGACCAAGGGCCAAGAAGCCTCCTAAAGTGGACGAAATCTCAAGACTGAAATGGTCATGCCTTCGGAGGGACGGTCCCATTCATCACTCCTCTGTCATTCCACTTTGTCATTCTGTTTTGTCCCAGTTTCTATTTCTTCTTCCCATTGTTTTGCACTAAACTTATACTTGTACTTGACAACAGTCCATGGGAAAGGGATCTAGGAAGCCGCCCTAAGTCCCCATGGGGAGAGAGGGCAGGTTAAAAATAAAGTTTATATATATATATTTTTATATAGGATGGATTACATATATCAGGTTTCTTGGCATCCTATCTTTGGGCAAAATGGATTTCAGCAGGGAGAAATTGAAGGTACTACACTTCGGGTTGCTCTGAGTTTTTCGGGTTGTAGGGCCATGTTCAAGCAGCATTCTGTGCTGACATTTTGCCTGCATCTGTGGCAGGCATCCTCAGAGGTCTGTTGGAACTGAGGCAAATGGAATGTACCAGTGGAATAACATCCAGGGGGAGGAAAGACCCCTTGTCTGTTTGAAGCAAGTGTGAATGTTGCAACGGGCAAGCTTGAATAGCATTGAGTAGCCTTGCAGCTGCAAAGTCTATCAGTGAGGGTATTTGCATAGAGGCTGTTGTTGCTGTTGTTGCTTGGAGGCAGCTGAAAGGCTTCTCAATGCTAATCAAGCTTGCTAATTGCAACATTCACACTTGCTTTAAGGGTTCTTCCTCCCAACCTGGATATTATTTTTACAAGTATGTGTGTGTGTGTGTGTATATATACACACACACATATATATACATACATACACACAAACACACACGTACACATACATACTCCACTTGCTTCACTATCTCTATGCACAGACACTCACTGATTGATTTTGCAGCTTCATGGCTATTCAGTGCTATTCAAGCTTGCCAATTGCAACATTCACACTTGCTTTTAACAGACAAGGGTTCTTTCTCCCACCTTGGACATTATTTTACACACACACACACACATATACTCCACTTGCTTCACTATCTCTATGCACAGACCCTCACTGATTGATTTTGCAGCTTCATGGCTATTCAGTGCTCTTCAAGCTTGCTAATTGCAACATTCACACTTGCTTTTAGCAGACAAGGGTTCTTTCTCCCACCCACAGCATTACTCCACAGGTAAGTAAGTAACCAACCTGTGGAATAACGTCCAGGTAAGTAAGTAACCAACCTGTGGAATAACGCTATCAGGAGGAAAGACCCCTGTCTGTTTGAAGCAAGTGTGAATGTTGCAACTGACAAGCCTGAATAGCATTGAGTAGCCTTGCAACTGCAAAGTCAATCAGTGAGGGTATTTGCATAGAGGTAGCCTGGGTGTTGTTGCTTGGAGGCAGCTGAAAGGCTTCTCAATGCTAATCAAGCTTGCTCATTGCAACATTCACACTTGCTTTAAACAGACAACTGTTCTTCCTCCCACCCTGGACATTATTTTACAAATATATTCCGCTTGCTTCACTACCTCTATGCACAGACCCTCACTGATTGACTTTGCAGCTACGAGGATACTCAATGCTATTCAAGCTTGCTAATTGCAACATTCACACTTACTTTAAACAGACAAGGGTTTTTTCTCCCACCCTTGACATCATTCCACAGGTAAGTCAGTAACCTGTGGAATAATGTCCAGGGTGGAGGAAAGAACCCTTGTCTGTTTGAAGCAAGTATGAATGCTGCAATGGGCAAGCTTGAATAGCATTGAGTAGCCTTGCAGCTGCAAAGTCAATCAGTGAGGGTATCCGGATGAGGTATCCTGAACTTCATTGCCTGGAGGCATCTTCTGTTTAGGAAGTGTTTGGGAGGTGAAATCCACAAGCACGTGAACAATTTCAACAGAAAGAGCTTGGAGAAGAGAACGTTGAGAGGGGAGCATGGGATGCATGTTGGAATATTTGGAAAGATGTCAAATTGAAGATGGAATAGGCTAGTTTTCTGCTGCTCCAGAGACTTGGACACAATGGAGCAATGGGTCCAAATCTATTTAGTGTTTACCAGTATTAAAAAAACCAAACAAACACCAGAATCAAGACAATAACTTAAGAACACAACTCAGAGACTTCGGGACAGCAAGCAACCAAGTGCCAGTGAACTCCTCCCACACAGAGGCTGCCTCCAGGCAATAAAGGCCAGGCTACCTCTATGCAGATACCCTCAGTGATTAACTGTGCAAACTTCATGGCTAGTCATGCTATTCAAGCTTGCTAATTGCAATATTCACCCTTGCTTTAAACAGACAAGGGTTCTTTCTCCCACCCTGGACATTATTCCACAAGTATACATACACTCCATTGGCTAAAAAGGCCAGTGTGATTCTAGGATGCATAGAGAGGAGCATAGTGTGCAGATCGGTGGAAATCACAGTCCCACCCACTTCTGCTTTGGTCAAATCTCACCAGGAATAACACTGTGTCCAATTCTGGGCACCGGAATTCAAGAAGGATATTGACAAGCTAGAAAGTGTCCAGAACAGAAGATGCCTCCAGGCAATGAAGTTCAGGCTACCTCATCCAGATACCCTTACTGATTGACTTTGCAGTTGCAAGGCTATTCCATGCTATTCAAGCTTGCCAACTGCAGCATTCATACTTGCTTCAAACAGACAAGGGTTCTTTCCTCCACCCTGAACATTATTCCACAGGTTGGTTACTTACTTACTTACCTGTGGAATAACGTTGAGGGTGAGAGGAAGAACCCTTGTAAACAAATGGTCAAAAGGCTAGAAACTATAGAATGGCTGAAGGAGCTGAATATGTTTAGCTTGGAGAGGAGAAGGTTGAGAGGGGAGCATGGGATGCATGTTGAAATATTTGGAAGGATGTTGAAGATGGAATAGGCTAGTTTTCTGCTGCTCCAGAGACTTGGACACAATGGAGCAATGGGTTCAAATGGCAGGAAAAGAGATTCCACCTAAAGTTGAGGAAGAACTTCCGGATGGTTAAGAGTCCTTTGTTGATGGTTTTTCCAAAAGCATCTGATGCCATAGCAGCCCTGACTTCATTACATTGTTTGGAATGCAAACAATCTAACAATGGGATGAAGTGAGGGCTGCTAAGACATTAGATGCTGTCAGAAAGACCATCAACAAAGGAACCTTAGCATCAGAAAGTTCTTCCTAAAGTGGGCCTTCAAAGGGGAAGGGGCTTCAAAGAGGAAGACAGCCCTGTCTCCTCTTTCTGCCATTGGAGGATCAGCAAGGTTTGCAGGCAGTGACTGGAGCGGCTGCCAAGTTCGACACTCCGCACAAGGGAGAGGCGTCCCAGCCAAGAGCCTGTCAGGCATATTATCATTTATCTCATCCAATGTACTTATGAAAATCATTTCCCGTTTGGCCGGCATCCTCCGAAGCTTCTCGGCAAATGTCCCAGCACTCTGGCTTGCCAGAGTGAGGGATACTCTCCTGGAATAACAGTGTCTGCGATGCCAAAGGCTAAGGATTGCAAGGCTCAGGGTTCAAATCCCACCTTTGTCCTTTTGGCCAGGATTGAGTATTTGTTGATGTTGATAGCCATCAAGTCAACTTCAAGCCATGGAGACCCTACAAATAAGAGACCTCTTCACCAAACCCTGCGGGTGTCACATTGCCAGGGCTCTGCCTTATTTAGGTAGAGATGAACCAAACTCCCAGTTTTATCAAACAGTTTAGTTAAAACAGCACTTGCTGGCTGTTTTAATAGACCAAAATAGAAAACATAAAGATTGCACTCAGCCACAGAATAAACAAAAACTGATAGCAAAAGCTACACTGTAGTCAAAGAGTCCAGTCCAGTGATCAAACGCCGAGAGTTCAATAAACAAAGTCCAAGGATCAAGAGTCTATACCATAGTCAAAAGCCAGTCCAAAGGTTCAAGGTTCCAGGGTTCCAAGATTACAGGAGACAGGTCAGGATACCAAAAATCCAACAGACCTGGGGGGAAAACCAGCAGCATCCACCACCAAAATATCATAGAATCATAGAATCAAAGAGTTGGAAGAGACCTCATGGGCCATCCAGTCCAACCCCCTGCCAAGAAGCAGGAATATTGCATTCAAATCACCCCTGACAGATGGCCATCCAGCCTCTGTTTAAAAGCTTCCAAAGAAGGAGGCTCCACCACACTCCGGGGCAGAGAGTTCCACTGCTGAACGGCTCTCACAGTCAGGAAGTTCTTCCTCATGTTCAGATGGAATCTCCTCTCTTGTAGTTTGAAGCCATTGTTCCTTGTCCTAATCTCCAGGAAAGCAGTAAACAAGCTTGCTCCCTCCTCCCTGTGGCTTCCTCTCACATATTTATACATGGCCATCATATCAGCCTTCTCTTCTTCAAGCTAAAACATGCGCAGCTCCTTAAGCCGCTCCTCATAGGGCTTGTTCTCCAGACCCTTGATCATTTCAGTCGCCCTCCTCTGGACACATTCCAGCTTGTCAATATCTCTCTTGAATTGTGGTGCCCAGAATTGGACACAATATTCCAGGTGTGGTCTAACCAAAGCAGAATAGAGGGGTAGCAGAATAAAGCAGGATACATCATAAAAATGGGAGGTTCAAAAACTCCCAAAACGAGTAGGGCAGCTGTAGCTATTTCTTTTTGAGCCCAATTTGGGTATTTTAGTGGGAGGTTGGTGATGATGTGTCAATAAATGCGAAGCCTTTGGGAGAACTGAGGCGAAGAGACGTCTCCACCAGATCAGTGCTGGGCTGTCAAAACATTTTGGGGCCTTCAAAGACTTAATCGGAGCCTGTCTGCTCCATCTGCCTTGGGCACCAGAGGTAGGGCGGGTGGTGGGAGGGTAAGTGGATTTGTCTTGCTAATTGGTCAAGAAACGTGTTGGCACAAAGGGAGGAAGGAGGAGGAGGGAGCGGTGGCACCGTGCCATGCATGAGATGAAAGGAGCCGGAGTGATGTGGGAAGCAGGGACAGAGATGCCCAAAGGGAGCTTGGCACAAGTGCGAGAGAGTCAGTGCTTCAAGGCTCCCTCCTCCCACAGTGCCTTGGCCTGTCCCAAAATCATGCAAGCAAAGCCCTTTCTCCAGGCACATGGTTAAATGGGTTCATATTCATGTTCATTTCCATGTTCGGTCCTGTGAACTGGAGAAGAATAGAAGCATGAAGAAGAAGGAATGGTGAGTTCTGAAAGAAAAACATTAATTTCTTCCAGAATTTGAGAACTTTATCACACAAAGTCGCGTTTCCATCTCAATCACAAAAGCAACAATAGTAGATGCATAATTCATGTTCAGTCCCATACTTACTTACTTAGGCAATCCCTTGTTGTTCAACATCTTTATTAATGACTTAGATGAAGGGTTAGAAGGCAGGATCATCAAGTTTGCAGACAACACCAAATTGGGAGGGATAGCCAAGACTCCAGAGGACAGGAGCAGGATTCAAAACGATCTTGACAGATTAGAGAGATGATGGGCCAAAACTAACACAATAAAGTTCAACAGGGACAAATGCAAGATATTCCACTTTGGCAGAAAAAAGGAAATGCAAAGATACAGAATGGGGGGGGGGGACGAGGCCTGGCTCGAGAGCAGTACGTGTGAAAAAGATCTTGGAGTCCTCGTGGACAAAGTTAAACATGAGCCAACAATGTGATGTGGCAGCAAAAAAAAGCCAATGGGATTTTGGCCTGCATCAATAGGAGCATAGTGTCTAGATCTAGGGAAGTAATGCTACCCCTCTATTCCGCTTTGGTTAGACCACACCTGGAATATTGTGTCCAATTCTGGGCACCACAATTCAAAGGAGATATAGCATACCAAAATGTGTCCAGAGGAGGGCGACTAAAATGATCAAGGGTCTGGAGAACAAGCCCTATGAGGAGCGGCTTAAGGAGCTGGGCATGTTTAGCCTGAAGAAGAGAAGGCTGAGAGGAGATATGATAGCCATGTATAATATGTGAGAGGAAGCCACAGGGAGGAGGGAGCAAGCTTGTTTTCTGCTTCCCTGGAGACTAGGATGCAATGGAACAAAGGCTTCAAACTACAAGAGAGGAGATTCCATCTGAACATGAGGAAGAACTTCCTGACTGTGAGAGCCGTTCAGCAGTGGAACTCTCTTCCCCGGAGTGTGGTGGAGGCTCCTTTGGAAGCTTTTAAACAGAGGCTGGATGGCCATCTGTCAAGGGTGATTTGAATGCAATATTACTGCTTCTTGGCAGGGGGCTGGACTGGATGGCCCAGGAGATCTCTTCCAACTCTTTGATTCTATGATTCTATGATTCTATGATCCATCTCAATCACAAAAGCAACAGTAGTAGATGCATAGTTCATGTTCAGTCCCATACTTATTTACTTACTTAGGCGATCCCTCGTTGTCTGAGTAGGATAATCCTCCGGGGTGGTTCTGTAGGTGACTATGGAGCCCTATTCTTGATCCGCATGTTCTCCTGCAGTGAGGTCATCGGTTTCCAAGTGGAAGGTGGTCCCAATCTGGGTAGGCTTGACACACCTTCCTCTTGGCACATTTCTCCCTTTTGCCCTTGCGAGGAGGTGATCAGAGTGGAGAGAAAGCACACGTGCTGTCATGTGACAGGAGAGTAGAGGGAGATTTACTGTTTATTTCTCTGAATTCTGCCACCAACTGGTATAGTGGAGGCCAATTGTTATATGTAATCTGTGGTAACTGCCACCAACGTGAGATATGAGGTATTACTGTGAGATATGGCAATACAGACACAGAATGGATGGAGATGAGACTGTCTTCAACAAAAGATAACTGGTTTATTGAGTACAAAGCGTGTGGTTGCAAGATTGTAACTTATTTTATAGAACTTTGAATAATACTTGGTTAGTTAAACATTTCACTCTTCCAGGTTACACAGTATCTTACTGAGGTGAAGCTCTTATTATTATACAATGTTTCAGTACAGGAATATCTTCCCTATTTGATCTTTCCTTGATCAAATAAATTAACAAGCTTATCCTTTAGCCTTTCCCTTGACTAAAGAAAACTGGCTATGTTTCCCCTTTTAGCCTCCTTAGACTGAGAAACCTCCAGTAGCTATTCAGGCTTCCCAAAAACCACAATTCTTTGCTTCATACTTCACTCTCCCACTCTACTCTTCACTTCCACTCTTTTACTCCTCTCAGATACAAAACCAACTCCTAACTGACTCTCAAACTGTCTGTTTTCAAAACTCTCTCTCCACTTGGCTCCTCCCACTCCTCCTTCTGCCAGCTTGCCCTGGTCTCCATGGTAACACTGACTGAGGATCTCTGAAATAGGCTGCTCCAGTGTTACTGTAGCTAACCCAAACACACATATATACAGTTTAAAACATGCAAAGTATTAATAACTTCTGCACAGCCCTCCATTCGTGCCTCTTCAAATTCTACAGCACTGCTGGTCACAGATGACCTCCAACTGGAGCGCCCAAGGGCCAGGGGTTCCCAGCAACAGTTTTTAAGGTTGGCTTTTAGTCCATCTTTTCTCTTCCTCCAACAATCCATTTTCCATTCTTGAGTTCAGAGTCCTGCTTTGGGAGATGGTGATCGGGCATTCGAACAACCTGGCCAGTCCAGCGGAGCTGATAGCGGAGGACCATCACTTCAGTGCTGGTGGTCTTTGCTGGTAGTCTTCCAGCATGCTAACATTTGTCCGCATGTCTTCCCAAGAGATTTGCAGTATTATTATTTTTTGAGGCAACACTGATGGAATCGTTCTAGGAGTTGCACGTGACATCTGTAGATAGTCGACATTTCGCAAGCGTATAGCAAGGTTGGGAGGACAATGGCTTTATAAACAAATACCTTGGTATCCCTATGGATGTCCCAGTCCTCAAACAATCTCTGCTTCATTCATTAAAATGCTGCACTCGCAGAGCTCAGGCGGTGTTGTATTTCGGTGTCAATGTTGACTTTGGTGGAGAGGTGGCTGCCAAGGGAGCGGAAATGGTCAACATTTTCTAATGTTACACCATTACGCTGTTTTTCTGGCATTGGAGAGGGATTGGCTGGTGACTGTTGGAAGAGCACTTTGGTTTTCTCGATGTTCAATGACAGGCCGAGGCGTTTCGAAGGCATATAATAGGATTGGGAGGACAATGGCTTTATAAACAAGCACCTTAGTATCGCTATGGATGTCCTGGTCCTCAAACACTCTCTGCTTCATTTGGAAGAATTCTGCACTCGCAGAGCTCAGGCAGTGTTGCAGAAGGTGGTAATAAAAGAGGAAGACCTTGCTTCAGGTGGAGTCACTCAACCAAGGAAGCCATGACTGCCCTCGCGTTGCAAGACCTGATGTCATATGTTCTGCAGTTGATGGTGGTTGGTGATGGAAGGGTTAATGTGAGCATTAGTTCTAAAGGGTTTGGTAATCTGTAAGTGGGAGTTCATGGGTGAAAGCTATTAGGGGTGGAGGTGTGCAGGAGATGGGTTGCAGCTGGGTGTTACTGGATTTAAGGAGCTAACCTTGAAACTGATCTTTGGGAGAAAAGTATCTGTCATATTCAGATTCCATCTGAACACGAGGAAGAACTTCCTGACTGTGAGAGCCGTTCAGCAGTGGAACTCTCTGCCCCGGAGTGTGGTGGAGGCTCCTTCTTTGGAAGCTTTTAAACAGAGGCTGGATGGCCATCTGTCAGGGGTGATTTGAATGCAATATTCCTGCTTCTTGGCAGAAGGGGGTTGGACTGGATGGCCCATGAGGTCTCTTCCAACTCTTGATTCTTTGATTCTATGAGGGGTCTTTACATAGTGGGATGGGCATCCCAAGCCACCTTGTCTCTCTCCTGAGGAATCTGTACAAGGACCAAGTAGCAACAGTCAGAACTGACCACGGAACAACGGACTGGTTCAAGATTGGGAAAGGCGTACGGCAAGGCTGCATCCTCTCACCCAACCTTTTTAACTTGTATGCAGAACACATCATGCGATGTGCGGGGTTTGATGAATGCAAGGCTGGGGTGAAAATTGCTGGAAGAAACATTAACAACCTCAGATATGCAGATGACACCACTCTGATGGCCGAAAGCGAGGAGGAGCTGAGGAGCCTTCTAATCAAGGTGAAAGAAGAAAGCGCAAAAGCCGGGTTGCAGCTAAACATCAAAAAAACCAAGATTATGGCAACAAGAATGATTGACAACTGGAAAATAGAGGGAGAAAACGTGGAGGCCGTGACAGACTTTGTATTTCTAGGTGCAAAGATTACTGCAGATGCAGACTGTAGCCAGGAAATCAGAAGACGCTTACTTCTTGGGAGGAGAGCAATGTCCAGTCTCGATAAAATAGTAAAGAGTAGAGACATCAGACTGACAACAAAGATCCGCCTAGTCAAAGCCATGGTATTCCCTGTAGTAACCTACGGATGTGAGAGCTGGACCTTAGGGAAGGCTGAGCGAAGGAAGATCGATGCTTTTGAACTGTGGTGTTGGAGGAAAGTTCTGAGAGTGCCTTGGACCGCGAGAAGATCCAACCAGTCCATCCTCCAGGAAATAAAGCCCGACTGCTCATTGGAGGGAAGGATATAGAGACAAAGTTGAAGTACTTTGGCCACATCATGAGGAGACAGGAAAGCCTAGAGAAGACAATTATGCTGGGGAAAGTGGAAGGCAAAAGGAAGAGGGGCCGACCAAGGGCAAGATGGATGGATGGCATCCTTAAAGTGACTGGACTGACCTTGAGGGAGCTGGGGGTGGTAACGGCCGACAGGGAGCTCTGGCGTGGGCTGGTCCATGAGGTCACGAAGAGTCGGAGACGACTGAACGAATGAACAACAACAACATGATTCTAAAACAATGCTTGATTTTTATTTTATTTTATTGCTTTGGGAAAGAGGTTTGAAACAGGCGATTGCCATATTCAATTGTAGTACACTACGTAATTTAATAAACACATATTTTCCAGCATCCTTCAAGTTTCAGAATTCTACAATGATGAAAGCCTCCTTTCTAATTCTCACAGATGTAAACACAGGGAGCCATGCGCTTGCCATTACTATCGACTCAAGTGGCACAGGATTAATAACAGAGAGTCAAAATTATGCTGGAGAGGATTTGGAGAAGGGTTTCTGAACCTTCCTAGTGCTCTGACCCCTTAATACAGTTCCTCATGTTGTGGTGACCCCCAACCATAACATCATTTTTGTTGCTACTTCATAACTGTAATTTTGCAACTGCTATTGTGTCTTGTTGTGTTTCTAATAATAATAATAATGTATTGTCGAAGGCTTTCATGGCCGGAATCACTGGGTTGTTGTTGGTTTTTTCGGGCTATGTGGCCATGTTCTAGAGGCATTCTCTCCTGACGTTTCGCCTGCATCTATGGCAAGCATCCTCAGAGGTAGTGAGGTCTGTTGGAAGTAGGAAAATGGGTTTATATATCTGTGGAATGACCAGGGTGGGACAAAGAACTCTTGTCTGCTGGAGCTAGGTGTGAATGTTTCAACTGACCACCTTTCAACTGACATTATATGCTAATCAAGGTGGTCAGTTGAAACATTCACACCTAGCTCCAGGAGACAAGAGTCCTTTGCCCCACCCTGGTCATTCCACAGATATATAAACCCTTTTTCCTAGTTCCAACAGACCTCACTACCTCTGAGGATGCTTGCCATAGATGCAGGCAAAACGTCAGGAGAGAATGCCTCTAGAACATGGCCATATAGCCCGGAAAAACCTAAATCAACCCAATAATAATAATAATAATAATAATAATAATAATAATAATAATTGATGATTAGTGCGTTTTTCCTATGAAGATCTGGGTCTTCCTTCTTCTGTGAGAAGTTGATCCTGGAGTATCCCTGGAGGAATGAGAGCAGTGATTCTCAACCTTCCTAATGCTGCAACCCCTTAAGATAGTTTCTCATGTTGTGGTGACCCCCAACCATAATATTATTTTTATTACCACTTTGTAACTGTGATTATGCTACTGTAATGAGTTGTAAATATCTGATATGCAGGATGTATTTTCATTCACTGGACAAATTTGGCACAAATACGCAGTATGCTCAGATTTGAATACTGCGGGGAGGAGGGTGGGAATTGATACTGTTATTTGGGAGTTGTAGTTGCTGGGATTTATAGTTCACCTACAACCAAAGAGCATTCTGAACTCCATCAACAATGGAATTGAACCAAACTTGGCACACAGAACTTCGATCACCAAAAGAAAATACTGGAAGGGCTCTGTGGGCATTGACATTGAGTTTTGGAGTTGTAGTTCATATACATCCAGAGAGCACTGTGGACTCAAATAAGGATGGATCTGGCCCAAGCTTGGCACAAATACTCAATATGCTCAAATGTGGTAGAGTTTGGGGAAAATAGATCTTGACATTTGGGAGTTGAATACTGGGGGGGGGGGGGGGGGGGGGGGGGGGGGGGGAATTTTGTGTTGTAGTTAATGTGATTTATAGCTCAACTACAATCAAAGAGAATTCTGTACTCTACCAATGATAGAATTGGCCTAAACTTTCCACAAAGAACCCCCATGCCTTGAAGGGATTCACTAGCACAAGCCTTCCTCCAGCCTCGCATGCTCTCCCTTGAATTATGGTGCCCAGAATTGGACACAATATTCAAACGTCAGCATGCTGAAAGAAGCAAAGACCACCAGCACTGAAGCGATGGTCCTCCGCCATCAACACCGCTGGACTGGCCATGTTGTCCGGATGCCCGACCACCGTCTCCGAAAGCAGTTGCCCTACTCCAAACTCAAGAACGGAAAATGGAATATTGGTGGAAAAGAGATTGAAAGATGGGCTCAAAGCCAACCTTAAAAACTCTGGCATAGACACTGAGAACTGGGAAGCCCTGGCCCTTGAGCGCTCCAGCTGGAAGTTAGCTGTGACCAGCAGTGCTGTAGAATTTGAAGAGGCATGAATGGAGGGCAAAAGAGAGAAATGTGCCAAGGGGAAGGCACGTCAAGCCAACCCTAACTAGGACCGTCTTCTGTCTGGAAACCAATGTCCTCACTGTGGGAGAACATGCCAATCAAGATTAGGATTTTACAGTCACCTACGTGCCTACTGCTGGGACACTACACTTGGAGGACCATCATCCTTGGACATGCCACATTATCACGGGATGTCTGCGCCCTACACCACTGGAGAAATTACACTGTCTAGCCGGTATCGGACCACCTGACATCCGCCGGGAAGTGGCAGCCAATAGTGAAAGGACCAAGGCAGAGACATCTCCAGCTCATCCCCTGTTTGGGTATCAGCCAGCATGTCAAAGACGTAAATCCAGACATAGTTTTCTTAGATCTATAGAGACACTCGCTGGAACACCTCAGCAAGCGAGAGTCCAAAAGTGGCAGGCTCAAACCCAGAACCTCAACCAATGGCTGATACCAAATGAGAGACTTCCCCCTGGGCACACAGAAGACTGGGTGACTTGGAAGGCACTGAACAGACTGCGCTCTGGCACCACGAGATGCAGAGCCAACCTTCAGAAATGGAGCCACAAAGTGGAATCCTCGACATGCGAGTGGGGAGAAGAGCAAACCACTGACCACCTGCTGCAATGCAACCTGAGCCCTGCCACATGCACAATGGAGGACCTTCTTGCAGCAACACCAGAGGCACTCCAAGGGGCCAGATACTGGTCAAAGGACATTTAATCCACTACCAAACTCATACATTTTGTATTTTCCCTGTTTGTTTGCTTTGTTCTGTTAGAAATGTAATATATTTGACTGGCTGCCCTGACACAAGAAATAAAAATAATCCTTGGACGATGAGGAATTGCCTAAGTAAGTAAGTAAGAGCATTCATTATGTGCATGTGGCAGAGCAATAGTAAATTCATGCCATCCTCAGATCAAGTGTGAGTGGGGTAAGATAGGCCTACTATTAAGAAAATTAGAGAATAGAGTAGAGAATAATTGACTAGCCAAAGTACTCTATGACCTAGGAAGGGGAATGGAGCTAAATGCTGAATTTTAGACTGTGATACTCTACATAATGTGCACACTGAATACGCATTATATTATAATTTTAGGAATTCCTTTGCTTCCCCCTCTGTGCCCTTTAACTGTTTTCCGGGCGCTTGGCAAAGGCCGATCCCGTGCGCCGCCTTGCCCTGCGCCACCCAATTGTAATTAGACTCCCAGTAAAAGCGGGAAGCCATGCGCAAGGAACACAATGTTCACCGCTGTCACTCTCAGTTAAATAATTAGTCGATATTACGCTTCAGCGGCTGCCCCCGGTGCTCCTGCCAATCTGGACGGGAAAGGGAAACGTGTCCTTACGTTACACCGATGACGGCGGTCGGTCGGTCGGTCCGTTCCAGTGGTTCCTCCCAGCTGACACCCCCCCCCCTTGACCTGCAAAACTGGGGTCAACCCCTTGCTAATGGGGTCAGCGTGCTAAATATAAATCCAAGCATGTGTGGATTCAAGGAGCAGCATGGGAGGGAGGGCGGAAACCTCGAAAGTCACCGAATGACAGAATCCTGGAGTTGGGAGAGACCCCAAGGGCCATCCAATTGAATCAGAAAGACACAAGTCAAACCCTCCCGACAAATGGCCATCCAGACTCTGTTTACAAACCTCAAGAAATGAGACTCCACCAGGCATTCTCTTCTCCATCAGAGTTGGAAGGGACTCCCAAAGGCCATCCAGTCCAAGCCCCTTCTTCCAGGAAGGAGGACACCATCAAAGCCCTCCTGATAGATGGCCATACAGACTCTGTTTACAAACCTCCAGAGAAGGAGACTCTGCCAGGCATTTTCTACTTGGAAGGGACTCCCAAAGGCCATCCAGTCCAAGCCCCTTCTGCCAGGCAGGAGGACACCATCAAAGCCCTCCCAATAAATGGCCATACAGACTCTGTTTACAAACATCAAGAGAAGGGGACTCCACGAGGCATTCTCTACTCTGTCATAGTTGGAAGGGACTCCTAAAAGCCATCCAGTCTAAGCTCCTTCTGCCAGGCAGGAGGACACCATCAAAGCCCTCCCAATAAATGGCCATACAGACTCTGTTTACAAACCTCCCAAAAGCATTCTCTTCTCCATCAGAGTTGGAAAGGGACTCCCAAAGGCCATCCAGTCTAAGCCTCTTCTTCCAGGAAGGAGGACACCATCAAAGCCCTCCTGATAGATGGCCATACAGACTCTGTTTACAAATATGAAGAGAAGGGGACTCCACCAGGCATTCTCTTCTCCATCAGAGTTGGAAGGGGCTCCCAAAGGCCATCCAGTCTAAGCCCCTTCTTCCAGGCAGGAGGACACCATCAAAGCCGTCCTGATAGATGGCCATACAGACTCTAGGTTCTTGTGGGTTTTTTCGGGCTATAGAGCCATGTTCTAGAGGCATTTCTCCTGACGTTTCGCCTGCATCTATGGCAAGCATCCTCAGAGGTAGTGAGGTCTGTTGGAATTAGGACAATGGGTTTATATATCTGTGGAATGGCTGGGGTGGGGCAAGGAGCTCTTCCATGCTGCAGTTAGGTGTGAATGTTTAGCTGATCACCTTCATTAGCATTTGAAGGCCTGCCTGAGCCTGGGAAAATCTGTTGCTGGGAGGTGTTAATCTGTGCCTGGTTTTTTCCTCTCTGTTGTTTAGCTGTTATAATTTTAGAGTTTTTAAATACTGGTAGCCAGATTTTGTTCATTTTCATGGTCTCTTCCTTTCTGTTGAAATTGTCCACATGCTTGTGGATTTCAATGGCTTCTCTGTGTAGTCTGACATGGTGGTTGTGAGAGTGGTCCAGCATTTCTGTGTTCTCAAATAATTTGCTGTGTCCAGGTTGGTTCATCAGGTGCTCTGCTATGGCTGACTTCTCTGGTTGAAGTAGTCTGCAGTGCCTTTCATGTTCCTTGATTCGTGTTTGGGCAATGCTGCTGGTTTGGTGGTCCCTATGTAGACTTGTCCACAGCTGCATGGTATACGGTAGACTCCTGCAGAGGTGAGAGGATCCCTCTTGTCCTTTGCTGAACGTAGCATTTGTTGGATTTTCTTGGTGGGTTTGTAGATAGTTTGTATGTTGTGTTTCCTCATCAGCTTCCCTATGCGGTCAGTTGTTCCCTTGATGTATGGCAGGAACACTTTTCCTCTGGGTGGATCTTCATCTTTACTCTCGTGGCTTGTTCTTGGTCTTGCAGCTCTTCTGATGTCTGAGGTGGAGTCTCCATTGGCCTGGAGAGCCCAGTTGAGGTGGTTCAGTCCATCTTGGAGGAGGTGGAGTTCGCAGATTCTTCTTGCACAGTCTGCCAGGGCTTTAATGGTGCTTCTTTTTTGATTTGGGTGATGGTTGGAGTTTTGATGTAGATATCTATCTGTGTGTGGGGGTTTTCTGTAGACGGTGTGACCCAATTGTTGATCTGGTTTGCGGATGACTAGAAACAGGAATGTATGTATGTGTATTTTATAAGACTCTCAAGAAAATAATATAAATCAGGATAATATGTTCTCTAATGGAGTAAATTGTCTAGATACTCCTGATAGATGGCCATCCAGACTCTGTTTACAAACCTCCAGAGAAGGAGCCTCAACCTGACCTTCCAGACAATCTCTACTCCATCAGAGTTAGAAGGGACCCCCAAAGACCATCAAGTCCAACCCCCTTCTGCCAGACATGACACCATCAAACTTTCCTGACAGATGGCCATCCAGACTCTGTTTGGATGGCTATCTGTTTGAAGGAGACTCCAGTAGACCTCCAGGCAATCTATACTCCACTAGAGTTAGAAGGGACCCACAAATGGGTTTGCTCCCTCCTCAATGAGACGTCCTTTGAAGTATTGAAACACGGTGGCCCTCATGTCCTCTTTCAACCTTCTCTTCTCTAAGCTGAACCTCCCCAGCTCCTCAGAGAGATTCATAGTTTCCAAACTTTTAAGCATGTCTCTCTCCCTTCTCTGGACACTTTCCAGCTTGTGCATCTCCTTCTTGAATTGCTTTGCCGAGAACGGGATGCCGCATTCCATGTGAGGTCTGACCTTGCTGGAAAGAGGTCAGATTAGATGACCTCTGGGGTCTGCTCCCATTCTATGAGCAGAGGTTGGGTGGTCCACCTTTCAGGGGCATTTTAGCGGAGAACTCTCATGCTGGCAGGAGGTTAGACTAGATGACCTTTAAGGATCTTTTCCCTTCTATGAAGCTGTTATGCTATAATGCATGGACAACAACAGGCTCGGGCTTGGTACTCTCCAAAGATGTTGCCCTACAACTTTCCAGGAGGAACTTGCCTGCAGATGGAGAAAACTTCACCAATCTGGAGATGCTTTGGAGAGAGTTTCCGCTGGAAATGTGGTGAGATTCAACTAGTTCGCCTTCTCGATTTTAGCCATTTTGCAAGAGTATTTTTTAAATTAATTCCCAGTGAAATTAAGCCCAAGAGCTTTTGCAAACTGATGACAAACAGCAAGAACTCTTTGCTCTTCCAGCTCAGCGGCCAAAAGGGTTGCATGTGTCCTTTCAGTCTGCATACTTAATAGCTAGTTTGCTCGGAGTTTATTTATAGATTAATTTAAAGAGTGCGAGGTCAGAACAGGAAGGGCAAAAGCAAAAGGGACACGGTGCCCTCCAAAAAGAGTCAAAATCTGAAATCCCCTCCATGCAGAGCTCTTAAAGGCACAGCAGATGGATGACATGTTTAGGTCCTTGGTAGCAGTGCAGAGGGAGGTTGCTATGTGGTGTATCTTCACTGTAGAATTAATGCTGTTTCAGGACACTTCCATTGCTGTGGCTCAATGTTATGGAATCCTGAGAGTTGTAGTTTGGTAAGTCACCAGCAGTATTTGGCAGAGAAGGCTCAAGGCCTTGATAAACAACATCTCCCAGGACTCCATAGCATTGAGCCATGGAAGTTAAAGCAGTAATAGAATCATAGAATCAAAGAGTTGGAAGAGACCTCATGGGCCATCCAGTCCAACCCCATTGTGCCAAGAAGCAGGAATATTGCATTCAAATCACCCCTGACAGATGGCCATCCAGCCTCTGTTTAAAAGCTTCCAAAGAAGGAGCCTCCACCACACTCCGGGGCAGAGAGTTCCACTGCTGAACGGCTCTCACAGTCAGGAAGTTCAGATGGAATCTCCTCTCTTGTAGTTTGAAGCCATTGTTCCGTGCGTCCTAGTCTCCAGGAAGCAGAAAACAAGCTTGCTCCCTCCTCCCTGTGGCTTCCTCTCACATATTTCACATTGAATCATAGAGTTGGAAGAGACCTCATGGGCCATCCAGTCCAACCCCCTGCCAAGAAGCAGGAATATTGCATTCAAAGCACCCTGACAGATGGCCATCCAGCCTCTGTTTAAAAGCTTCCAAAGAAGGAGCCTCCACCACACTCCGGGGCAGAGAGTTCCACTGCTGAACGGCTCTCACAGTCAGGAAGTTCTTCCTCATATTCAGATGGAATCTCCTTTCTTGTAGTTTGAAGCCATTGTTCCGCGTCCTAGTCTCCAGGGAAGCAGAAAACAAGCTTGCTCCCTCCTCCCTGTGGCTTCCTCTCACATATTTATACATGGCTATCATATCTCAGCCTTCTCTTCTTCAGGCTAAACATGCCCAGCTCCTTAAGCCGCTCCTCATAGGGCTTGTTCTCCAGACCCTTGATCATTTTAGTCACCCTCCTCTGGACACATTCCAGCTTTTCAGTATCTCTCTTGAATTGTGGTGCCCAGAATTGGACACAATATTCCAGGTGTGGTCTAACCAAGGTGGAATAGAGCATGGGGAGCATGACTTCCCTGGATCTGGACACTAGTCTCCTCTTGATGCAGGCCAAAATCCCATTGGCTTTTTTTGCCACCACATCACAATGTTGGCTCATGTTTAACTTGTTGTCCACGAGGACTCCAAGATCTTTTTCACACATATGTGCATTGTGATCCACCCTGAGTCCCCTACGGGGTGAGAAAGGTGTAATATAAATGCTGTAAATAAATAAATAAGAGTAAACCACATACTATTTGCTGCGATGCACCCTGAGCCATGCCACATGATGCACAATGGAGGACCTTCTTGCGGCAACACCAGAGGCACTCCAAGTGGCCAGATACTGGTCAAGGGACATTTAATCAACTACCAAGCTTGCAAACTTTGTGTTTTGTCTGTTTGTTTTGTTAAAATGTAATACAAATGTCTGGTTGATACTGACACAATAAAATAAATAAATAAATGCCTCTATTTATTATTTATTTATTTGGGGTTCTTTTACCCCGCCCTTCTCACCCCGAAGGGGACTCAGGGCGGCTTACAGAAACAAGGCACAATTTGATGCCTGCATCATAAACAATCGTACACAAAATTACAACAATTCACAGTTGACATGCATGCATTATAACCATAAAATCAATAAAATCATTAAAACCAAATACAAACCCAGTTTCTCCTCTTACATGGTCAGCGTTTGTTAACACCTAGATCTAGTTTTTCGTTCCATTCATCCATCCTGCTGGTCTTACTTGCCTGATTGTCTGATTTAATTGCCAGAGTGCCCAAAGGCCTGGTCCCATAACCAAGTTTTCACCCTCCTCCTGAAGGCGAGGAGGGATGATGATGCCCTAATCTCCCCCGGGAGTGAGTTCCACAGGTGGGGGGCCACCACTGAGAAAGCCCTGCTCCTCGTCCCCACCAGCCTCACTTGTGACAGTGGTGGGGTCGAGAGCAGGGCCTCCCCAGATGATCTCAGACTCCGGGGTGGGACGTAGAGGGAGATACGTTCGGACAGATACACTGGACCGGAACCGTATAGGGTTTTGTAGGTCAAAACCAGCACCTTGAATTGTGCTCGGAACTGAATCGGCAGCCAATGGAGCTGGCACAGCAGGGGGGTGGTATGCTCCCTGTATGTCGCTCCGGTGAGCAATCTGGCTGCCGCTCGTTGGACTAGTTGAAGTTTCCGAACAGTCTTCAAGGGCAACCCCACATAGAGAGCGTTGCAGTAGTCTATTCGGGATGTAACAAGAGCGTGGACCACTGTGGCCAGATCAGACTTCCCGAGGTACGGGCGCAACTGGTGCACAAGTTTTAGTTGTGCAAAAGCTCTCCTGGCCACCACTGAGACCTGGGGTTCCAGGCTCAGCGATGAGTCCAGGATCACTCCCAAGCTGCAAACCTGAGTCTTCAGGGGGAGTGTAACCCCATCCAACACAGGCTGTAACCCTATACCCTGTTCGGCCTTGCGACTGACCAGTAGGACCTCTGTCTTGTCTGGATTCAATTCAATTTGTTAGCTCTCATCCAGTCCGACACAGCAGCTAGACACCGATTCAAGGTCTGGACAGCCTCCTTGGTGACAGGTGAAAAGGAGTGACAGATCTGGACATCATCTGCGTAGAGATAACATCTCAATCCGAAACTCCGAATGATCTCCCCCAGCGGCTTCATGTAGATGTTAAATAACATTGGGGACAGGATCGAACCCTGTGGGACTCCACACAACAACGGTTGTGGGGCCGAACAGGTGTCACCCAGTAACACCTTCTGGGACCGTCCCTCAAGAAATGACTGGAGCCACTGCAAAGCAGTACCCCCAAGACCCATGTCCATGAGGCGTCCCAGAAGGATACCGTGATCGACGGTATCGAAGGCCGCTGAGAGGTCCAGCAGAACTAACAGGGACACACTCCCCCTGTCCAGTTCCCTGCGAAGATCATCTACCAAGGCGACCAAGGCTGTTTCCGTTCCATGTCCCGGTCTAAAGCCAGACTGTGCCGGATCAAGATAATCAGTGTCTACCAGAAATCCCTGGAGTTGTGCTGCCACCACACGTTCCAGGACTTTGCCCAAATAGGGGAGATTGGAAACTGGCCGATAGTTGTCTAATTGAGTGGGGTCCAGTGATGGTTTTTTCAACAGCGGTTTGATGATAGCTTGTTTTAAGCTCGCTGGAATCTTGCCCTCCTGTAAGGAGGCATTAACCACCACCTTCACCCACTCTGCCAAACCCCCTCTGGCTTCTTTTATCAGCCAGGATGGGCAGGGGTCTAGGATGCATGTGGTGGGTCGCACCTCTCCAAGGATCCTGTCCACATCCTCAAGCTGAACCAATTGAAATGAATCCAATAAAACCTGACAAGCAGATGCTCTCGTTACATTCTCAGAGACTGCAGGTAAGGTGGTGTCAAAAGCCGACCGAATCCGCCCAATTTTATCTGCGAAGAATCGAGCAAACGCTTCACAGCGAGCTCCAGAGCTGTCAGGGATCTCGCTTTTCGGCGGGTTTAACAGACCCCTGACAACTCGGAAGAGCTCAGCTGGACGATTCTTCGCAGATGCAATATTGGCAGCAAAAGATGTTTTTTGTGCTGCCGCTATTGCCACATCGTAGGACCTTAAAAAGGCATTCAGATGTGTTTGGGCTGATTTAGTCGGATTCCTGCGCCACACGCGCTCTAGCCACCTCTTTCTTTCGCTTCATTGCTGCCAGCTCCTCAGTAAACCAAGAGGCCGGGTTAGCTCGGTTACTCGAGAGGGGGCGTTCCGGAGCGATTGTGTCGATTGCCCTAGTCATCTCGGTGTTCCAATGAGAGACCAAGGCATCGACAGGGTCGCCAGTCAAGGAGGTGGGAAACTCCCCAAGAGCCATCAGGAAACCATTTGGATCCATAAGTCTCCTGGGGCGGACCATTCTAATGGGTCCACCACCCCTGCGGAGGTTGGGAGGAGCAGTAAGTCTAAACCTAATCAGGTAGTGATCGGACCATGACAATGGAGCGATGGTCAGCTCCTCCGCCCCGACACTGTCATCCCATCCCTGTGTAAAGACCAAATCCAGTGTGTGTCCGGCAGTATGGGTGGGACCAGATACTAATTGGGACAGGCCCATGGTTGTCATGGCGGCCATGAAGTCCTGAGCCGCTCCAGAGAGAGAGGTCTCGGCATGAACATTGAAATCTCCCAGGACCAAAAGCCGCTGGGAGCTCAACGCCATGTCCGAGACCTCTCTTTCTGGAGCGGCTCAGGACTTCATAGACTTTTTCAGGACTCTATCCCACATTTGTTCTTTGCAAAACATGAGGCACAGATTTTCCAACCATTTTCAAACATTTTCTAATATTTCTACACTTACATGATAGCTGGTATTGCATAAAGTTTCCACTATTCAATACTGCCCCGACTAGAGCTCAGAAAAGTTACCGTATATTCCGGCATATAAGACGACTGGGCGTATAAGACGACCCCCAACTTTTCCAGTTAAAATATAGAGTTAAGACAACGCCCATGCATAAGACTACACCCGCGTATAAGACGACCCCTGACTTTTGAGAAGATTTTCTTGGGTTAAAAAGTAGTCTTATAGGCCAGAATATACTGTACTTATCCTCCTGTGTACAAGGATGCAAAAGGGAACCAGTTCAGAATTGCTTCCTCATGAGATTATATATGAAATCACTTTTCTTCCAGCCTGTGTTCCAAGTTCTAATTTCCTCCAGTAAATTATTTGTTTTCCTTCTGTGTTGGCACCCAAGAGACTGAGATGCCAATTACAGGAAATCCTTTTTGAGCAGAAACCAGAGCATCCTTTTTGAGCAGAAACCAGAAGCGATTAAATATTCCCCAGGAACTAAATGGCAGGTCAAAAGGACCTGCCATTTAGTTCCTGGGGAATATTTAATCGCTTCTGGTTTCTGCTCAAAAAGGATGCTCTTTATTAAACCGTGCCAAAAGAGCAACCTGTTTTGGCATCATCTGGACGGTAGTCCGAAGTGCAGAAGCAACTGATGGAGCATCTAGGGATTGCTCGCCTCCGAGTCCATTTGGAAGTTCATTAAAAGGAGACGGCATCCTTCCTGATGCCGAGCTAATCTTTATTAGCAAAGCATGCGGCACCGGAAGAGATGGAGAGCTACTCCGAGACAAGCAGACAGGCCCCTCGAGGGATCCGGCACTCAAGCCGCGCCGAGGGGCTTTTCAAATTAGCACACTTATTTATTGTAATTCCTTGCTGTCCGACCCCGTCGAGTAATAGCCTCCTTTGCTTTAACAGAATCCGACACGATTCGACTGCTGTGTCACATCTGGTCTGTCTCCTGCAGCTCTGCGGCGTGAAAGAGGTCCCAAGGCTATTAAACCAGGCTCAGAGAATTATGGGTTCTCGCAAGACCCCAAAGGCCATCCAGTCTAACCCCTTTTTGCTAGGCAGGAAGGCACAATCAGTAGCCTTGTTGAATTGAAACTATTGATCCAGGGAAGTCATACTAGCCCCTCTATTCTTCCTTGGTTAGACCACACCTGGAATAAAGTGTCCAGTTCCAATTGAAGAAAGGTATTGACAAGCTGGAATGTGTCCAGAGGAGGGCGACTAAAATGATCAAAGGTCTGGAGAACAAGCCCTATGAGGAGTGGCTTAAAGAGCTGGGCATGTCTCAAGTCTATCCAAGGAAGTCATGCTAGCCCCTGTATTCTTCCTTGGTTAGACCATACCTGGAATAAAGTGTCCAGTTCTGGTCACCACAATTGAAGAGTATTGACAAGCTGGAATGTGTCCAGAGGAGGGCGACTAAAATGATCAAAGGTCTGGAGAACAAGCCCTATGAGGGGTGGCTTAAAGAGCTGTGAATGTCTCAAGTCTATCCTCCTGAGTCTGAAAACATTGCTGGTAATGGTTCAGATATGTGGATGACACCTTCACCATTTGGAGCCATGGAGAAGAAGAACTCAACAGGTTCCTGGACCATCTCAACAGCATCCACCCAAAAATCCAATTCACAATGGAAAAAGAAAATGAAGGAAGACTGCCTTTTCTAGATGTCCTAGTCATCCGCAAACCAGATCAACAATTGGGTCACACCGTCTACAGAAAACCCACACACACAGAGAGATATCTACATAAAAACTCCAACCATCACCCAAGTCAAAAAAGAAGCACCATTAAAGCCTTGGCAGACCGTGCAAAAAGAATCTGCGAACCCCACCTCCTCCAAGATGGACTGAACCACCTCAACTGGGCTCTCCAGGCCAATGGATACTCCACCTCAGACATCAGAAGAGCTGCAAGACCAAGAACAAGCCACGAGAGTAAAGATGAAGATCCACCCAGAGGAAAAGTGTTCCTGCCATACATCAAGGGAACCACTGACCGCAGAGGGAAGCTGATGAGGAAACACAACATACAAACAATCTACAAACCCACCAAGAAAATCCAACAAATGCTCCGTTCAGCAAAGGACAAGAGGGATCCTCTCACCTCTGCAGGAGTCTACCGTATACCATGCAGCTGTGGACAAGTCTACATAGGGACCACCAAACGCAGCAGCATTGCCCAAATACGCATAAAGGAACATGAAAGGCACTGCAGACTACTTCAACCAGAGAAGTCAGCCATAGCAGAGCACCTGATGAACCAGCCTGGACACAGCATATTATTTGAGAACACAGAAATGCTGGACCACACCAACAACCACCATGTCAGACTACACAGAGAAGCCATTGAAATCCACAAGCATGTGGACAATTTCAACAGAAAGGAAGAGACCATGAAAATGAACAACATCTGGCTACCAGTATTAAAAAACTCTAAAATTACAACAGCAAAACAACAGAGAGGAAACAACCAGGCACATCTTAACACCTCTCAACAAAAGATTTTCCCAGGCTCAAACAGGCCTTCAAATGCTAATGAAGGTGGTCAGTTGAAACATTCACACCTAGCTCTAGCAAGGAAGAGCTCTTTGCCCCACCCCAGCCATTCCACAGATATATAAACCCATTGTCCTAATTCCAACAGACCTCACTACCTCTGAGGATGCTTGCCATAGATGCAGGCAAAACGTCAGGAGAAAATGCCTCTAGAACATGGCCCTATAGCCCGAAAAAACCCACAAGAACCTAGTGATTCCAGCCATGAAAGCCTTCGACAATACATTGCTGGTAATTTTCGTCAAGCAAACCTATGGCAACACACAGAGCGCTGTGGGCCAAGGCTGATGGGATGCCCAAGCTCTGAACTCAGCCTCCGAGGGCCGGAAGGAGGGAAAACATAAGCCAGTATTTGCAGACAGCATGCAAGCACATGGGGTGCTGCAACAGTGTGGGTGTGTGGGTGGGAACAGCATTATAATTGTATCAGGGTAAACTGAAGATGGAACCCTTGGTCACACAGTGGACTAAACCGCTGAGCTGCTGAACTTATTGACCGAAAGGTCACAGGTTCCAATCCGGGGAGCAGGGTGAGCTCCTGCTGTTAGGCCCAGCTTCCGCCAACCTAGGAGTTCGAAAACATGCAAATGTGAGTTGATCAATAGGTACCACTCTGGCGGGAAGGTAACGGCACTCATGCCAGCCACATGACCTTGGAGGTGTCTACGGACAATGCTGGCTCTTAGGTTTAGAAATGGAGATGATCACCAACCTGGAATATTGTGTCCAACTGAAGAGAAATATTGATAGTGTACCTGACTGAACGTATCTCCTTCTACGTCCCACCTCAGAGTTTAAGATCTGCTGAGGGAGCCCTGCTCTCGGCCCCACCTTTATCACAAGCGAGACTGGTGGGGACGAGAGACAGGGTTTTCTCGGTGGTGGCCCCTCGCCGGTGGAATTCACTCCCTGGGGAAATTAGGACATCAACATCCCTCCTCTCCTTCAGGAAGAAGCTAAAAGCCTGGATGTGGGACCAAGCGTTCGGGTAAGCTGGCAGATGGACAAAGACAACCAATAATGACCAGAGTAGGAAAGGACATTGACGATGCGAAATGGCTTACGGACTTGGATTGGTGAACACTGACCACAAAATGTTTATTGCTGCTAGTGTACTGTCTGATGGTTTTAATCCGTTATACCTGTGATATTATGTGGTAAATTTGTGTACTATATAGTGTATGTTGTAATAGTTAGGCATCGAATTGTGCCTTTTGTAAGCCACCCTGAGTCCCCCCTAGGGGATTGAGAAGGGCAGGGTAGAAGCACTCCAAATAAATAAATAAATAAATAAAATAATTGACAAGCTGGAATGTGTCCAGAGGAGGGCGGCTAAAATAATCAAGGGTCTGGAGAACAAGCCCTATGAGGAGCGGCTTAAAGAGCTGGGCATGTTTAGCCTGAAGAAGAGAAGGCTGAGAAGAGACATGACAGCCATGTATAAATATGTGAGGGGAAGTCATAGGGAGGGGGGAACAACCTTATTTTCTGCTGCCCTGGAGACTAGGACGTGGAACAATGGCTTCAAACTACAAGAAAGGAGATTCCACCTGAGTATTAGGAAGAACTTCCTGACCGTGAGAGAGAGCTGTTCAGCAGTGGAACTCTCTGCCCTGGAGTGTGGTGGAGGCTCCTTCTTTGGAGGCTTTTAAATAGAGGATGGATGGCCATCTGTCGGGGGTGCTTTGAATTTGCGTTTCCTGCATGGCAGGGGGTTGGACTGGATGGCCCATGTGGTCTCTTCCAACTCTTTGATTCTATTATTCTATGAATAGAATGACACTCAGAAGAGTTCCCGGGGGAGGGGGGGGGGCGGTGGCGCAGTGGGTTAAAGCACTGAGCTGTTGAGCTTGCTGACCAAAAGGTCGCAGGTTCGATTCCAGGGAGCGGCGTGAGCTTCCGCTGTCAGCCCTAGCTTCTGCCAACCTAGCAGTTCGAAAACATGCAAATGTGAGGAGATCAATAGGTACCGCTCCTGCGGGAAGGTAACGGCGCTCCATGCGGTCATGCTGGCCACATGACCTTGGAGGTGTCTATGGAGAACACTGGCTCTTCGGCTTAGAAATGGAGATGAGCACCACACCCCAGAGTTAGACATGACGGGACTTAATGTCAGGGGACAACCTTTACCTTACAGAAGAGTTCCTAGAGGTCATCCAGTCCAACCACCTTGTGCCAGGCAGGAAGACACAATCCAAGCCCTCCTGACAGATGCCCATCCGGCCTCTTCTTAAAAACTTATAGAGAAGTGATCCCATCACTCCTGGCAAATTTAGGCTGATGGGAGTTGTAGTCCAAGTTGTCAATGTGGTTGGAATCAACTTGGAAACTATAATTTGCAAAACTCCAGCTGGTGTATTCTCCCTAATGAATGCCTTTTGCCACCTTGACCTTGGTCTGGCTGTGCTTGGCCACACACGTCCTATTAGGCTTGCACAAATGTGAGCGGGCACGTTCCCTCTTCTTGTCATGACCTTCCCTCCATTCCTCTTGCCAAGGCCTTTGTCCGGCCTGTTCCTGACCCGCTCCCGAAATAGCAAGAACATCCCTGTTCTTTCTCGGCGCCCCAAAGTGCCACGGAAAGCGCCCCACGCCGCTTAATTAACCGTAATCCTCGATTAGCAAGCATTAAAGGTGGATTAAAAGGAGAAAGGCACATAGGAGATGAGGCAAAAAGGAAGAAGGACAAGAGATAAAAACGGGAAACAAATAAAGCCCAGAAGCAGGTTTCCAAAAGGTTAACTATTTTTTGGTGCTGTTTTGCTGTGGCTTTGGACATCTCTTCCCATAAGCGATTCTTAATCGCAGCGGCTGGAACCCACAACCAAGAATAGACAGACGGGATGCAGGGCTTGAAAAAACATCAACACCTTTTAATTCATTATAATGAATAATTCTTGGATGCCGAGGAGAAAGGATGAAGGAGATTAGCCAAGAGAAAACATTCCCTGTCTTTCAATTTATTATGACCAGAGCTTCCCACACATTCTATGACAACTTGTGTCATTTAATAGATTTATTTAATTGTATTATTATTATTATTATTATTATTTTACTGACACAAAAGCACAGTATGTCACAGCAAATGAGAACTATATGCTGGATTTCATATCAAAAAATCACAAGTCAAATCCTTCCCAAGCGTCTAGGACTTTCTGATGTATTTATTATTGTTGTTGTTGTTGTTATTGATACACAACAAGACGAGTCCACAGCAAACAAGATCGCTTTGCTGTTGTATTGGATCACACATCGGACACTTCCCACGTGTCCAGGACTGTGTGATGTATCGGCAAATAATTTGTGCAGATCGAAGTGGGTGGCCTTTTGCAGCTGGCAGATGGTAATTTTGTCAGTGCCGATTGTTGCTTTTATTGCTTTTATGATGTCTTATACTGTTTAATGTTTTTTATCTATTGTGTTTTATGTATACTGATTTGTTGGAAACCGCCTTGAGTGGCCAATTGGCTGAGAAAGCAGTATACAAATACAGTAAATAAATAATAAAAAATAAATTGTGTTTAAGTGCAGGCCAAGGTCTTGAGGCACTGCACCCAGTGTTCCGACCACCACTGCGACCTCCTTGACTGGCTTGTGCCAGAGTCTTTGCAGTTCAATCTTTAAATCCTCATATCATGTCAGCTTTTCCTGTTGTTTCTCTGAAATCCTGCTGTCACCTAGGATTGCAACATTGACGATCCATACTCTGTTGTTTAACATGATTGTGAGGTCAGGAGTATTATGCTCCAAAACTCTGTCAGTCCGAATTTGGAAATCCCAGAGTAGCTTGACGTGTTCATTCTCTGCAACTTTTTCAGGCTTCTGATCCCACCAGTTCTTTGTCGATGTTATTTGTGGCACAGGTTCCAATGAATCATCTGAGCAACGGTGTTATGCCTCTGCTTATAGTCTGTGTGCACGATCTTCTTGCAGCAGCTGAGGATGGGATCTATGGTTTCATCTGGGATTGCGCATTGAGTCGCCGAATTAGGCTGAAAAATGCGGTATAGAAATAAAGCAAATAAATAAATAAATAAATAATCTGCTTCCTTGCAGAGTCTACACTTGGGATCTGTCGCCGACTTTTCAATTCTGGCTTTGATGGCATTTGTTCTAATGGGTTGTTCTTGCGCTGCCAGGATCATCATCATCATCATCATCATCATCATCATCATCATCATCATCATCATCATTGTTATTAGCTGTCCCTGGCCATGCTTTGCTGTGGCTTCAGTCTGGTTCCTTACTTCTCTACCTATTTCCTTTCCTTCCTCTCTCTTTCCTTCCTTACTGGGATCTGCACACATTATTCGCCGATACATCACACAGTCCTAGACACTTGGTAAGTGTCCAATGTGTGGTCCAATACAACAGCCAGCAGAGCGATCTTGTTTGCTGTGTACTAGTCTTGTAATGTATCAAATAATAACAATAGTAATAGTAATAATATTTATTTATTTATTTATCGTGTCATCAGCAACCAGACCATTGTATTACATTTCTAACAGAACAAAACAAACAAACAGATTAAAAAAACACAAATTTTGCAAATTTAGTAGTTGATTAGATGTCCTTTGACCAGTATCTGGCCACTTGGAGTGCCTCTGGTGTTGCTGCAAGAAGGTCCTCCATGGTGCATCATGTGGCAGGGCTCAGGTTGCATTGCAGCAGGTGGTCAGTGGTTTGCTCTTCTCCGCACTCGCATGTCGTGGATTCCTTTGTAGCCCCATTTCTTGAGGTTGACTCTGCATCTCGTGGTGCCAGAGCCCAGTCTGTTCAGTGCCTTCCAAGTCACTGAATATATATTGTTGTTCATTCGTTCAATCGTCTCCGACTCTTCGTGACCTCATGGACCAGCCCACGCCAGAGCTCCCTGTCGGCCGTTACCACCCCCAGCTCCCTCAAGGTCAGTCCAGTCACTTCAAGGATGCCATCCATCCATCTTGCCTTGGTCGGCCCCTCTTCCTTTTGCCTTCCACTTTCCCCAGCATAATTGTCTTCTCTAGACTTTCCTGTCTCCTCATGATGTGGCCAAAGTACTTCAACTTTGTCTCTAGTATCTTTCCCTCCAGTGAGCAGTCGGGCTTTATTTCCTGGAGGATGGACTGGTTGGATCTTCTCGCAGTCCAAGGCACTCTCAGAACTTTCCTCCAACACGACAGCTCAAAAGCATCGATCTTCCTTCGCTCAGCCTTCCCTAAGGTCCAGCTCTCACATCCGTAGGTTACTACAGGGAATACCATGGCTTTGACTAGGCGGATCTTTGTTGCCATTCTGATGTCTCTACTCTTTACTATTTTATCGAGATTGGACATTGCTCTCCTCCCAAGAAGTAAGCGTCTTCTGATTTCCTGGCTACAGTCTGCATCTGCAGTAATCTTTGCACCTAGAAATATATACTGAATATATATAGTATATTATATACTATATGAATATAGTAATAATAATAATAATAATAATAATAATAATAATAATAATAACCTGCTTTACAGGAAAATGTAAAATAATTATCATCATAATAATCTTAATAATACTCACCAAGGGCCTCTCAGACTTCTAAAACTAACAAAGCTAACGCACTGCATTTTGATAGAGAGAAATATGAGACTACATTTATTTATGCAGAAAAAAATAAAATGCAGAGATATAGGATGGGGGAGCCCTTGCTTCCAAACATTAAACCTCCTAAGATCTATAAGCAGAGGTTGGCCATCAGTCAGGAGGGCTTAGGTTGTGTCTTCCTATGTAGCAAAGGGGGGTGGATTAGATGACCTTTGGAGTCTTTTCCAACTCTATTCGTCTCTAAGTCCAGCTGCCACCACTGAGTAACTCCATGGGTGTAAATATATACTTGGAAAGCCTGATGAAGGATCACCGCTAAATAATTAGGACTTAAGAGTTAGTCAGGGGAGAGACTGGGATTAGTTAGGACACTTAGGATCAACAAGGATTATGGGGAGATATGGAAGGGTTAGTACAGCTAGTTCAGATTAACCTCTAACTGCATGTTGACTTCTGTTAAAGAAATAATACCTGTGCAGGTTGGGTATCCCTTGTGTAAGATGCTTGGGACTAGATGTATTTTGGATGGAGGATTTTTGGATTTTGGGGATCTTGTGCAGATATATATCCATGCAATGTCTTGGAGGAGGATCCTGGGAATCTTGCATATAGAACATGCAATGTCTTGGAGATGGGACCCAAGTCTAAACATGAAATTAATTGATATTTTGCATACACATAGCTTGATGAGCACTGGGACCACCTGGACTGGTTGATGCCAGAGCCTTTGCAGTTCGATTTTGTGGTCCTGATAACTGCTGAGTTTTTCCTGTTGTTTTTCCTCAATTCGACTGTCACCCGGAATGGAGACATCAATAATCCAAAGTTTTTTTCTTTTCCACAATCATGATGTCTGGCATATTGTGTTCGAAAGTCCCACAGTATTTTTGCGTGTTCATTTTCTACTACCTTTTCAGGTTTGTTATCCCACCAGTTCTTTACTACTGGCAGGTGGTACTTGTGACATAAGTTTCAATGAATCATTTGGGCCACAGAGTTGTGCCTCTGTTTGTAGTCCATCTGCATGATTTTCTTGCAGCAGCAGAGGAGATGATCCATGGTTACATCAGCTTCCTTGCACAGTCTGCATTTATTATTATTATTATTATTATTATTATTATTATTATTATTATTTGCATGTACATAACAATGCAGCACACATGCACATTAGGTCCAAGCATCTGGGATTCATCTCCGAATACTGGGCTCTTCCCAAGGGCTTAGGATATTAGAGGTATTTTTGTAGAATGTGCACAGTTCCGAGAAGTGCTGCCTGTGGATTGTATTTGTTGTTGTTGTTATTGTTATTTGATACATAACAAGATTAGTACACAGCAAACAATATCACTGGTTTTTGTGCTGGATCACACGTCGGACACTTCTCAAGCATCTAGGACTGTGTGATGTATCGGCAAATAATGCATACAGATCTGAGTAGGGTAGTAGCCTTTTGCAGCTAACAGATGGTAATTATATCCATGCATATTGTTTTTAAGTGCGGACCATGGTTTTTAGGCACTATACCCAGCGTGCTGATCACCACTGAGACCATGTTTACTAGCTGCTGCCGCCGCCGCCGCCTCCTTCTCCGCCTCCTCCTCCTCCTCCTCCTCCTCCGCCTCTTCCTCCTCCTCCTCTTCTTCTTCTTCTTCTTCTTCTTCTTCTTCTTCTTCTTCTTCTTCTTCTTCTTCTTCTTCTTCTTCTTCTTTCTTCCATAGATTTATCAAAAACAAGTCATGCCAGACTAATCTGATCTCTTTTTTCGATAGAGTTACAAGCTGGGTAGATGCGGGGAATGCCGTGGATGGAGCGTACCTGGATTTCAGGAAGGCCTTCTTTGACAGGGTCCCCCATGACCTTCTGGCAAGGAAACTAGTCCAAGGTGGGCGAGGCAAAACTACGGTGAGGTGGATCTGGAATTGGTGAAATGGACGAACCCAGAGGGTGATTCACCCCAATGCTTCCTCTTCATCCTGGAAAGAAGTGACGAGCAGAGTGCCATCAGCAGGGTTCCGACCTGGGTCCGGTCCTGTTCGACATCTTTATGATTGACTTAGATGAAGGGCTAGAAATTGCTTGTCCAATTTTGTTGGATTTGTTTCAATCTGTTCAACTCGATGAGGTCACCAGGGTTCTGGGAGAGGCGAGACCTACCACATGCATCCTAGACCCCTGCCCTTCCTGGCTGGTAAAAGAAGCCAGAGGGGGTTTGGCAGAGTGGGTAAAGGTGGTGGTTAATGCCTCCCTTCGGGAAGGCAAGATTCCAGCCAGCTTAAAACAAGCTGTCATCAAACCGCTGTTGAAAAAACCATCACTAGACCCCACTCAATTCGTCAACTTTCGGCCAGTTTCCAATCTCCCCTACTTGGGCAAAGTCCTGGAACGTGTGGTGGCCTCGCAACTCCAGGAATTCCTGGTGGACACGGACTATCTAGATCCGTCACAGTCTGGCTTTAGGCCGGGACATGGTACCGAGACAGCCTTGGTCGCCTTAGTTGATGATCTGCGCCGGGAACTGGACAGGGGGAGTGTGTCCCTGTTGTTCTGCTGGACCTCTCTTCGGCCTTCGATACCGTCGACCACGGTATCCTTCTGGGACGCCTCGCAGGAATGGGTCTTGGGGGTACTGCCTTGCAGTGGCTCCGGTCCTTTCTCGAGGGTCACTCCCAGAAGGTGTCACTAGGGGACTCCTGCTCGACTCCTCGGCCATTGCACTGTGAAGTCCCGCAGAGTCCCATTTGAGGTGTGGACTGACCATAGAAACCTACAGTACCTAACATCTCCCCGCAAATTGTCAGCCAAACAAATTCGGTGGGCTCAGTTCTTCTCCCGTTTCCAATTTGAATTAAAATTCCACAAAGGGAAAGTGAACGTGGTCGCAGACACGCTCTCTCGTATTCTTCTTTTTCTTTTTGTGTATTTATCCCCTGCCTTTGTTGCTGCAGCATCACAGCGCTGGCTCATGCCCAATGGTAACCCCAAGACCCTTTTTGCATGGAGCATTAACAATCCATGCATCCTATAAGTGGGCTGGACGTTGGTCATTTTAACTCGGAATTTTGAACATCCTGAGAAGCAAAGGTTAAGAAAGACTGGACAAGACTTCTCGACTGATCTGCTACTTTTAGCTTGCAAGAAAACTCTTCTAATTGGCTGCCTTTAGCTTGCGAGAAACAGGACTGACGAAGGATGTGCTGGGGAAGCATCCAGGTTGGTGGAGAAGGAGGCCCAAGGAGATAATATTCCAAGACCTCTCCCTGCAGGTGCGTGCCTTGGACCCTACAACATCACAAACCCGTGGCCACTTACTCCCACTTGCTATTTGTGTGCCTGCGTGTTGCGTGCCAGGGACAGGACGGAGCAGGACTTGTTGACAGCTAAAAGGTGAAAGCAAATATTGTATTTTTAGAGCGCCGTGCCGACTTTTTTTTTCTTTACAAGCACCTCTGCTTGCAAGCAGCCATTCCTCTGACACTAAGCATAAGAGAAAGAGAGAAAACACACGTGCACACACGTACACACACATATCCAGGCAATCCTATTTCCAAGGCAAAAATGAGTCACTGTCCAAAGTCTGAAAGGGGAAATAAACAATTTTAGGGGAGACATCGTTGCTTGGAGAGGCCGAAGGGCAGGGAGGAAGAGACCGCTCCGGAGAGTCAACAGTTGCCGAAATATTTGGGTTCCTGTTTCAAAACATTTCCTCCTTTGCTTAAATGAGGTTGGCTGGCCTTCCCAGAAAGCCAAAGGGCAGCTGGACTAAGCATTAAAATAGGGCAAAACAAATAATATGGGGGCCCTTGTACCATTATTGCAGGTGGATTCCTATTGCACTGCCAAAGCAACACTGGGATTTATAGTTTAGCGTGGGGTGTTTCACATTTGCAGCCAGAAAGCTTTATACTATGAATTTTACATGTATTCAAATGTTGTTGTTGTGGCATCCTGAGCCACACAATACTTAATATTCATTAGGATGCAACCGTGGCAATGAAATGGGGGAAACTGCATTATATTTGTGTAATATGAAACTGTCATGGGGATATCCTATGGAATCTTGGGATTTGTAGTTCAGGGTGGGATGTTTTGAAATCGTAGTTCTAATGCACTCTGAACTGCACAATGCAAGATTCCACAGCACGCAGTAGAGGCAATTAAAGTGGGGGAAACGGTATTATATTTGTGTAATATGAAAATGTAATGGGAATATCCTATGGAATCCTGGGATTTGTAGTTCAGGGTGGGATGTTTTGAAATCGTAGCTCTAGTGCACACTAAACCACACAATGCAAGATTCCAAAGCATGAAGTAGAGGCAATTAAAGTGGGGGAAACAGTATTATATTTGTGTAATACAAAACTGCAATGGGCATATCCTATGGAATCCTGGGATTTGTAGTTCAGGGTGGGATGTTTTGAAATCATAGCTCTAGTGCATCCCAAACTGCACTATGCAAGACTCCATAGCATGCAGTAGAGGCAATTAAAGTGGGGGAAACAGTATTATATTTGTGCAATACAAAACTGTAATGGGAATATCCTATGGAATCCTGGGATTTGTAGTTCAGGGTGGGATGTTTTGAAATCGTAGCTCTAATGCATCCTAAACTGCACTATGCAAGATTCCATAGCATGCAGTAGAGGCAATTAAAGTGAGGGAAACAGTATATTTGTGTAATACGAAACTGACATGGGTATATCCTATGGAATCCTGGGATTTGTAGTTCAGAATGGGATGTTTTGAAATCATAGCTCTAGTGCACTCTAAACCGCACAATGCAATATTCCATAGCATGCAGTAGAGGCAATTAAAGTGGGGAAACCAGTATTATATTTATGTAATATTAAACTGTCATGGGAATATCATATGGAAACCTGGGATTTGTAGTTCAGGGGTGGGATGTTTTGAAATTGTAGCTCTAATGCATCCTAAACTGCACAATTCAGCAGCGTACATGCACCAAATGACAATGTTCTGAAAACCTTGGGAAACTACAATTCCCAGGATCCCATAGCACTAATCCATGGTGGCTCAAGCAGTCTCAAACTGCATTAATTCCTCAGTGTAGATGCACCCAATTACAATATTATGAAGATCTTGGGAAACTCAGGATCTCAGGATCCCATACCACAAAGCCATGGCAATTCAAGCGGTGTCAAACTGCATTAGTTCAGCAGCGTACATGCACCAAAGGACAATGTTCTGAAAAACTTGGGAAACGACAACTCCCAGGATCCCATAGCATTAAGCCATGGCAGTTCAAGCGGTGTCAAACTGCATTAATTCGGCAGTGTAGATGCCCCCAATGAAAACTATATCTCCCAGGATTCCATAGCATTGAGCCATGGCAATTCAAGTGACAGCAAACTGCCTTAATTCAGCAGTGGAGATGCACCCAGTGATAGTATTATGAAGACCTTTGGAAACTACAACTCCCAGGATCCCATACCATTAAGCCATGGCAGTTCAAATGACAGCAAACTGCATTAATTCGGCAGTGTGAGTGCCCCCAATGACAATGTTCTGAAGACCTTGGGAAACTACAACTCCCAGGATCTTATATCATTAAGCCATGGCAGTTCAGCGGTGTCAAACTGCATTAATTCAGCAGCGTACATGCACCAAATGACAATGTTCTGAAAACCTCAGTGTAGATGCACCCAATTACAATATTATGAAGACCTTGGGAAACTACAAGTCCCAGTATCTCATAGCATTAAGCAATGGCAGTTCAAGTGGTGTCAAACCGCATTAATTCCGCAGTGTGGGTGCCCCCAATGACAATGTTCCAAAGACCTTGGGAAACTACAGCTCCCAGGATCCCATAGCATTAAGCCATAGCAGTTCAAGCGGTGTCAAACTGCATTAATTCAGAAGTGTGGGTGCCCCCAATGACAATGTTCCGAAGACCTTAGGAAACTACAACTCCTAGGATCACATAGCATTGAGCCATGGCAGTTAAAGCGATGTCCAACTATATCCATTCTACAGTGTAGATGCCTCCAAAGACAGTGTTTCCCATGTTCAATGCGCCTCCCTGTCCTTCCATCTCTCCCTTCCTTCCGCTGCCAATTGACTCGGCAGGAGGGTCACCTCTCCGGGAAGCCACATCAACGGGAAATTAAACCACACGTGGGATTTCAAGCGACGCGTATACGGAGCCCCACCTGGCTGGGCATACGAACCGGCGCATGGATTTGCATCAGCTCCAAAGATAAGGCGAAAGAACAGAGGCGACAAGCGTCTCCCTTCTGCGTGACCTGCTTTGGGATAAACAACATGATATTCTACAGAGTCAATTATCTCCAAAGTACAAAGTGTTCCGCTGCCAAAAAAAGACCGCCGGCAGCCTCCTCCTCGGCCGGTCAAAAAGGACGCATCCGTGCGCCGAGGCGGGCGCTATGCCTTTTGTGCTCCGGTATAATTTTATAGATACAAGCCGTCGGCGGACAAGACACGGCTGCGTTTCCTCTGCCCCGTTATTCCATCTAGCCTTTAATTGCAGGCTTGGGCAGGGATTGGCAAGGAAACGGAGGGAGGGAGGGAGGCTTTGCAAAGGCCCAAAAACCAGGCCTCCAGTGCTCAGGTAGAAAGACAAATCATGGCTTGCATCTCGCCAATGCAAATAACAAGAACAACAACAACAACAACAACACCTTATGGTGGGGCCATTATGCAATTGCCGTTCGATATTAAAACTGCCTTTTCCTCCCACTTATTCTTTGGATCCACAAAATTCAAAGTTTTTACAGACAAATATTGTTTTGGGTTGTTGTAGGTTTTTTCGGGCTATATGGCCATGGTCTACAGGCATTTTCTCCTGACGTTTCGCCTGCATCTAAGAGGTAGTGAGGTCTCGTGGAACTAGGAAAAAGGGTTTATATATCTGTGGAATGACCAGAGTGGGACAAAGGACTCTTGTCTGCTGGAGCTAGGTGTGAATGGGAGGGGTTTATATATCTGTGGAATGACCAGAGTGGGACAAAGGACTCTTCTCTGCTGGAGCTAGGTGGGAATGTTTCAACTGACCAGCTTGATTAGCATTTGATTGCCTGGAAGTGCAAACAACAACAACAACAAGAACAACAATAATCCCATTGGATAAATATATCTCCTTATGGTGGGGCCGTTATGCAATTGCCATTCAATATTATAATGGCCTTTTCCTCCCACTTATTTTTTGGATCCACACAATTCAAAGTTTTTACAGGCAAATATTATTTTGGGTTGTTGTAGGTTTTTTCGGGCTATATGGCCATGGTCTAGAGGCATTCTCTCCTGACGTTTCGCCTGCATCTATGGCAAGCATCCTCAGAGGTAGTGAGGTCTGTTGGAACTAGGAAAAGGGGTTTATATATCTGTGGAATGACCAGGGTGGGACAAAGGACTCTTGTCTGCTGGAGCTAGGTGTGAATGTTTCAACTGACCACCTTGATTAGCATTCAATTGCCTGGAAGTGCAAACAACAACAACAACAACAACAACAACAACAACAATATATTATATATCTGTGGAATGACCAGGGTGGGACAAAGGACTCTTGTCTGCTGGAGCTAGGTGTGAATGTTTCAACTGACCACCTTGATTAGCATTTGATTGCCTGGAAGTGCAAACAACAACAACAACAACAACAACAACAACAACAACAACAACAATCCCATTGGATAAATATATCTCCTTATTGCGGGGCCGTTATGCAATTGCCGTTCGATATTAAAACTGCCTTTTCCTCCTACTTATTCTTTGGATCCACAAAATTCAAAGTTTTTAAAAGCAAATATTATTTTGGGTTGTTGTAGGTTCTTTTGGGTTATATGGCCATGTTCAAGAGGCATTTTCTCCTGACGTTTCGCCTGCATCTAAGAGGTAGTGAGGTCTGTTGGAACTAGGAAAAAGGATTTATATATCTGTGGAATGACCAGGGTGGGACAAAGGACTCTTGTCTGCTGGAGCTAGGTGTGAATGTTTCAACTGACCAGCTTGATTAGCATTTGATTGCCTGGAAGTGCAAACAACAACAACAACAACAATACTGATAAATATATCTCCTAACTGCGGGGCCGTTATGCAATTGCCGTTCAATATTAAAATGGCCTTTTCCTCCCACTTATTCTTTGGATCCACACAATTCAAAGTTTTTACAGGCAAATATTATTTTGGGTTGTTGTAGGTTTTTTCGGGCTATATGGCCATGGTCTAGAGGCATTCTCTCCTGACGTTTCGCCTGCATCTATGGCAAGCATCCTCAGAGGTAGTGAGGTCTGTTGGAACTAGGAAAAACGGTTTATATATCTGTGGAATGACCAGGGTGGGACAAAGGACTCTTGTCTGCTGGAGCTAGGTGTGAATGTTTCAACTGACCAGCTTGATTAGCATTTGATTGCCTGGAAGTGCAAACAACAACAACAACAACAATACTGATAAATATATCTCCTTATTATGGGGCCGTTATGCAATTGCCGTTCAATATTAAAACGGCCTTTTCCTCCCACTTATTCTTTGGATCCACAAAATTCAAAGTTTTTACAGGCAAACATTATTTTGGGTTGTTGTAGGTTCTTTTGGGTTATATGGCCATGGTCTAGAGGCATTCTCTCCTGACGTTTCGCCTGCATCTATGGCAAGCATCCTCAGAGGTAGTGAGGTATGTTGCAACTATATATTATATATCTGTGGAATGACCAGAGTGGGACAAAGGACTCTTGTCTGCTGGAGCTAGGTGTGAATGTTTCAACTGACCACCTTGATTAGCACTTGATTGCCTGGAAGTGCAAACAACAGCAGCAACAACAACAACAACAATATATTATATATCTGTGGAATGACCAGGGTGGGACAAAGGACGCTTGTCTGCTGGAGCTAGGTGTGAATGTTTCAACTGACCACCTTGATTAGCATTTGATTGCCTGGCAGTGCCTGGAGCAAACAACAACAACAACAACAACAATAATCCCATTGGATAAATATGTCTCCTTATTACAGGGCCGTTATGCAATTGCCATTCGATATTAAAACGGCCTTTTCCTCCCACTTATTCTTTGGATCCACAAAATTCAAAGTTTTTAAAAGCAAATTATATTTTGATGCAGAGCAAACCTGCCAGGCTGGAAAACTCTGTTTGCAGAGCTAAAAGCTTTGGCCAGGGATGGAAATTACATTATATTTACTGACTTATTAAAATATTTCTCAACTACTCTGTATCAAAAGATCTCAAGGTCAATGCAAAGGAGCCACTTAAAACAATGTTGCAAATAAAATTGTTGTTGTTGTTCATTCGTTCAGTCGTCTCCGACTCTTCGTGACCTCATGGACCAGCTCACGCCAGAGCTCCCTGTCGGCCGTCACCACCCCCAGCTCCTTCAAGGTCAGTCCAGTCACTTCAAGGATGCCATCCATCCATCTTGCCCTTGGTCGGCCCCTCTTCCTTTTGCCTTCCACTTTCCCCAGCATCATTGTCTTCTCTAGGCTTTCCTGTCTCCTCATGATGTGGCCAAAGGACTTCAACTTTGTCTCTAGTATCCTTCCCTCCAGTGAGCAGTCGGGCTTTATTTCCTGGAGGATGGACTGGTTGGATCTTCTCGCAGTCCAAGGCACTCTCAGGACTTTCCTCCAACACCACAGCTCAAAAGCATCTCTCTTCCTTCGCTCAGCCTTCCCTAAGGTCCAGCTCTCACATCCGTAGGTGAACTACAGGGAAGACCATGGCTTTGACTAGGCAATGGATCTTTGTTGCCAGTCTGATGTCTCTACTCTTCACTATTTTATCGAGACTGGACATTGCTCTCCTCCCAAGAAGGAAGCGTCTTCTGATTTCCTGGCCACAGTCTGCATCTGCAGTAATCTTTGCACCTAGAAATACAAAGTCTGTCACGGCCTCCACGTTTTCTCCCTCTATTTTCCAGTTGTCAGTCATTCTTGTTGCCATAATCTTGGTTTTTTTTATGTTTAGCTGCAACCCAGCTTTTGCGCTTTCTTCTTTCACCTTGATTAGAAGGCTCCTCAGCTCCTCCTCGCTTTCGGCCATCAGAGTGGTGTCATCTGCATATCTGAGTTTGTTAATGTTTCTTCCAGCAATTTTCACCCCAGCTTTGCATTCATCCAGCCCCGCGCACATCGCATGATGTGTTCTGCATACAAGTTAAAAAGGTGGGTGAGAGTATGCAGCCTTGCCGTACGCCTTTCCCAATCTTGAACCAGTCTCGTTCCGTGGTCAGTTCTGACTGTTGCTCCTTGGTCCTTGTACAGATTCCTCAGGAGAGAGGGAAGGGGGCTTGGGATGCCCATCCCACCAAGAACTTGCCACAATTTATTATGATCCACACAGTCAAAGGCTTTAGAATAGTCAATGAAGCAGAAATAGATGTTTTTTCTGAAACTCCCCGCCTTTCTCCATTATCCAGCGGATATTGGCAATCTGGTCTCTCGTTCCTCCGCCTTTTCTAAACCTAGCTTAAAGCATAAAAAACATGTATTGTCGAAGGCTTTCTTGGCCGGAATCACTGGGTTGTTGTAGGTTTTTTCGGGCTATATGGCCATGTTCTAGAAGCATTCTCTCCTGACGTTTCGCCTGCATCTATGGCAACCATCCTCAGAGGTAGTGAGGTCTGTTGGAACTAGGAAAAAGGGTTTATATATCTGTGGAAAGACCAGGGTGGGGCAAAGGACTCTTGTCTGCTGGAGCTAGGTGTGAATGTTTCAACTGACCACCTTGATTAGCATTTGATGGCCTGGCTGTTGTTTGGTGTGGCTTGTTGGTGCCACATGTCAGACTACACAGAGAAGCCATTGAGATCCACAAGAAGCATGTGGACAATTTCAATAGAAAGGAGGAAACAATGAAAATGAACAAAATCTGTCTCCGAGTATTTAAACACTTTAAAATTACAATAGCAAAACAACAGAGAGGAAGCAATCTGGGACATCTAATCACCTCTCAACAAAAGATTCTCCCAGGCACTAACAAGCCACACCAAACAACAGCCAGGCCATCAAATGCTAGGAAAGAAAAAAGGGAGCGAAGGAAGGGGGGAAGATGTAGAGAAAGAGGGAGGGAAGGAAAGGAGGAAAGAGAGAAGGTAGAAAAGAGAGACAGTGGAAGAGAAAGAAAAGGGGGAAGGAAGGAAAGAGATGGAGAAGAAAGGAAGAAGAGAAGGAAAGACGGGAAGGAAGGAAGGAAGGAAAGAGGGAGTGAAGGAAGGAGGGAAAGAAGGAGAGAAAGAGGAAAGGTTGGCCACAGCAACGCGTGGCGGGTACAGCTAGTAAATGTAATAAAAGAATACTAATAACAGAGTAAAATACTAAATAACCTTGACTCAAGTATAAGCCGAGGGGAGCCTTTTCAGCCTAAAAAGGGGGCTGAAAAACTAGGCTTATATTCGAGTAACTGAACAGTTTTGGGGAATTCGTGTGCGCGAGATGTCTGAGCCTTGGTTCTGCAAGAACCCAAACTCCTGCAAAAGGGATGCTTCCTCCCGTCCACTATTTATAGGCTTCATGCGGGCAGGAGGCATTTCAGGTGGCATCCGGGCAACACGCCAGGCCTTTTCAGGATGCCACGGAGGGAATGGAAATTCTAGATTTGCACATCACCAAAAGGCTCCGGGGTGAGCTGGGGACAGCCGCAAGTGTTTCTGACATGCAAAGGCGAACATGGAAATTCCCCACTTGTCAGAAAAGCAAAGGGAGCGTCGGAAACGATGATGTTTGCCGGGATAGAAATAACATTCTCGCGCCTGCCTTCCCTGCCGAGTTGTCCGACCTCTTAAATAAAACAGTGAGACCAAAGCAGGCAGGAGTTTTGTTCCCAAAAGGTAGATGTGTCCCTCTCTCATCCTTTCAAGCCTTTAATCCTCTTGCAGAACTTCTGCATTATGAGGGTTGAATGAAAAGTAATGCCTCCACCTTCGTAATTCCTCAACAGATGGCAGGTACTGGCTTGTTCAGTAGACTCTCCTCTACAGTTCCATTTTGTCATGAAGCCTTAACATTGAACAGTTGTGTTGTTAAAGTGCGAAGTATGGAACCCTACGCAGTCGCTCGGTCAAAGCACTGGGATTGTGGTGCAGCTGGCTGAGTATCACCTGCATTAAGATCACTCTGACCAAAAGGTCATGTGTTCGAAGCCAGCCCGGGTTGGAGTGGGTTTCCAACCAATTGTGTAGCCTGTTGTCGACCTTTGCAACCCGAAAGACAGTTGAATCTGTCAAGTAGGAAAATTAGGTACCACCTTAAAGTGTGGGGAGGCTAAATTAACTAATTTATGAGGCCATAAAAAAGACTCCAGCAAGCACTCCAGCAAAAAGCATGCGGGGAATGCGGAAGGGCTTCATCAGCGTCGCAGATGGACGATGAAAGCGACAGCTCCCCTGGCGGCCAGAAAAAGTTAAATAGCCTCTGTCTATGTCTGTATATGTTTGTATGTCAAAAATTGGCATTGAATGTTTGCCATATATGTGTACACTGTAATCCGCCCTGAGTCCCCTGTGGGGTGAGAAGGGCTGAATAGAAAAGCTGTAAATAAATAAATAAATAAATAAATAAATAAATAAATAATGTGGCTTAAGTAATGTGCAGTCATTGAATTCTTGACAGCAGAAGGTGTCACCCCAAAGGAGATTCATCGGAGAATGCAAGCTGTTTATGGTCATTGTGTTGATGTGAGGACTGTGCATCGCTGGGCGAGTAAGTTTAAAGATGTTGAGGTGGGAACATCTGACTTGCGTGACAAACTAAGAGTTGGATGTCCTGTGACAGCAACCACCGAGTTTCACAAGCAAAAAGGTTGACAGATTGATTCAGGATGATTGTCATATCACTCAGAGAGAAATTCAGGAATGTGTGGGTCACACTATTGCTTTCGTAGAATCATAGAATCAAAGAGTTGGAAGAGACCTCATGGGCCATCCAGTCCAACCCCATTCTGCCAAGAAGCAGGAATATTGCATTTAAATCACCCCTGACAGATGGCCATCCAGCCTCTGTTTAAAAGCTTCCAAAGAAGGAGCCTCCACCACACTCCGGGGCAGAGAGTTCCACTGCTGAACGGCTCTCACAGTCAGGAAGTTCTTCCTCATGTTCAGATGGAATCTCCTTTCTTTTATTTGAAACAATTGCTCTGTGTCCTAGTCTCCAGGGAAGCAGTAAACAAGCTTGCTCCCTCCTCCCTGTGGCTTCCTCTCACATATTTATACATGGCTCTCATATCTCCTCTCAGCCTTCTCTTCTTCAGGCTAAACATACCCAGCTCCTTAAGCCGCTCCTCATAGGGCTTGTTCTCCAGACCCTTGATCATTTTAGTTGCCCTCCTCTGGACACATTCCAGCTTGTCAATATCTCTCTTCAATTGTGGTGCCCAGAATTGGACACAATATTCCAGGTGTGGTCTAACCAAAGCGGAATAGAGCATGGGGAGCATGACTTCCTTAGATCTAGACACTATGCTCCTGTTGATGCAGGCCAAAATCCCATCGGCTTTTTTTGCCGCCACATCACATTGTTGGCTCATGTTTAACTTGTCCACGAGGACTCCAAGATCTTTGCTTGGCTATTGGAAGATCTGAGTACCCTGGATGCTGACGCCTGAAATGAAAGTGCACAGACTTCTTCCAGAAAACTGGTTCATCGTTGGCAGAAATGCATCCAATTGTTTGGTGATTATGTGGAAAAGTGAATAGTGGTAATTAAAGAGCACATTCTAAGGATTATTTTTTCGTTTGATTTATTAAAATGTTCCCATCCAAACCCAAGTAATGAAGATGGAGGCATTATTTTTCATTCAACCCTCATACAGTCTCTCTGAATTCAGGTTGGATCTACAGTCAAAGAATGGTCAGTGTAGACCAGGCAGGCTGTTAGGAATTGTGGGAGTTGAAGTCCAAAACACCTGGAGGGCCGAAGTTTGCCCATGCCTGTTCTAGACTCATATAGTGCAGCTTGAACAGTGCAACCAGCACACCCACATGTCGAGACACAAAATTTGGAAAGCTACAATCCAGTCTGTGGAATGAATACAGTTTGACAATTTACTCCCACATCTGAATACAATGGAAACCTGGGAATTGTAGTTTGGAAAGGAGGCATTAGCATTCTGTGTCAGAGAAAGCTATACTGGGTTGTGGCACAGCTGGTTGGGTGTCAGCTGCATTAAAATCACTACTGACCAAGAGGTCATGAGTTCAAAGCCAGCCCGGGTCAGAGTAAGCTCCCGGCCATTTGTCTAGCTTGCTGTCAACCTTTACAACCCGAAAGACTGTTGCATCCGTCAAGTAGGAAATTTAGGTACCGCTTATGCTGGGAGGCTAATTTAACTAATTTACGACGCCATAAAAATTTCCAGCAGTGTGCAAAAGAATGAGGAAGTACTCCATTGGTGTCACGAGTGGATGGTGAAGCAACAGCTCCCCTGGTGGTCGGAATTCTAAAAGCATACCCTCATGAAGCTGGAAAGTTTAATAGCCTATGTGTCGCTGTCTATATATGTTGTGTGTCTATGTATGTGTGCATTGTGATCCGCCTTGAGTCCCCTATGGGGTGAGAAGGGCGGAATATAAATATTGTAAATAAATAAATAAACAATAAATAAATAAATCAGCACTCTGTATCAGAGAAAGCTATAAACCTGGTAAAACTACAACTCCAATGATTCCATAGCAGTTAAAGTGGTGTCAAGTTGCATTCATTCTTTGGGATAGACACAACCATAACTCCATGCAGGACGAGGTATACTTTTCTACAGTCGTGCAATATATTGAGTGCATGTCAAAATGCCTGTTTGTTGCCCAACTGTCTAAGTCTTGTTTCTTCAAGTGTGATATGGAGGACAGCAGCAAGGGTTACACACCATCCAATAATGTCCATGTGCCATAAAAATGATGTATGGTTTGAATGAAATTTCGTGAAAGGTGAAGGTTTGGGATCTATATAGTGTAAAGATACCACCCTAAGAAGACTGAAGTCTGGAAAATTACTGAACTGCTGGACTGTATTTAAAAGTTGCTGATGAGAACTGTCAATGACCAGAAACAAATGATTAATTCTTGGTGGAAAACAACATGTTTACATTACCAAATAACATGACATTCTTAAAGCTAAGGAGGAAGACTGAGGCCTGGAAAATTACTGAACTGCTGGACTGTATTTAAAAGTTGCTGATGAGAACTTTCGATGATTAGAAACAAATGATTAATTCTTGGTGGAAAACAACATGTCTACATTATCAAATAACATGACATTCTTAAAGCTAAGGAGGAAGACTGAGGCCTGGAAAATTACTGAACTGCTGGACTGTATTTAAAAGTTGCTGATGAGAACTGTCAATGACCAGAGACAAATGATTAATTCTTGGTGGAAAACAACATGTTTACATTACCAAATAACATGACATTCTTAAAGCTAAGAAGGATGCAAACAAGACCAGGCCTGAAAGCTTCCACCCACTTCCTGCAGATGTGAGAAGACACATACTTCGCTTCTTACCTTTGGTTGCAACTGGGGACGTTGAATCACTGGGGCAGGTTCAGCGCTGTAGCTCTTCTTGGTGGTGGATGATGGGTACTGCCCAACAGGATGCTGTGCAGCAGAACTAGGAGGCACATAAGCTGGCTCAGGCTTCCAGGAGCTTTGCGGCACAGAGACAGACTCAGCACCATTCCTCCCTCCATAACCCGGACCTCCAGGATAAGCCGGTTCTTGGAAGCGAGGCTGCGGCGGGGCATAAGCATAACTTGGTTCTGGTTGGGGCATGTAACCATAATCAAGCCCCCGTGATGCGGTCCCCATGGAATAAGATGGCTGAGGCACCTGGCTGGGGGGCACCCCGCTGTACTGGGTGGCCGGCGGTTGGAAATGGGGGGTGGGCTGAGCTGACTTCACTTGGATGTTGAACGCCGGGCGGGTCGGGGTTGAGGCGGTTGTGTACGGCGCTGGAATCGGCTGAGGTTTCAGGGTGCCGATGGGTGTCACCGGAATGGGAGAGGGCTGAGATCCAGGCTTGGAGGCTGATTTCTTGGTGGCCGTCAGAGGAGGCTGGTTTGGGATGACCATGCGCTTGTGCCCAGTGACCGGGGTGGACATTGGAGGAGTAGAGACCCCGCTGGGCATCCCAGAGCCCTGTGGGAAAGAAGAAGGGGAAATCAAGGAGGGGTGCTTTCATCTGGGTCAGAGATAAAACACTCTTCTGTCCAGTCTTTTCCCTCCCGTAAACCCACCACCCATTTCTTCTGACACCACTCACTGTGAGTCCCATATCTCATAAAATCTACCCTGATATCTTCTTTAGTGATTTCCCCTTGTGGCTATTATAAAGTCCACATAATGAAAATAATAACAAAGACCTTGGCCTGCACTTAAACACAGTCGGCACTGACAAAATTACCATCTGTCAGCTGCAAAAGGCCACCCTCATCTGGACTGAATTCTGTGTCCAGTTCTGCAATTCAAGGAGACGGACAAGATGGAAATGTGTCCAGAGAAGGGTGACCAAAATGATCAAAGGTCTGGAAACTATGAATAAAATAAAATATAATAATAAAACTTTATTTATATACTGCTCTATCTCCCTGGGGAACTCAGGGCAGTTTCCAAACAACAACATCAAAACATAGAGAGTCACAACATGATAAAAAAAAATAGCAGTAATGGCAATATAAGCCTGGAATTACCTAACAACACATCAATATTAACAGAAAAAAATCCTGCCTGCTCTTCATGTTTATTTGTTAGGGCATGAGGAAAGCAATGGGTCAGAAGAATTAAAAGGTTGGATCAAGACTGATACAAATTGAAATAAGATGGAACCAGCATTTGGGTACAGTAAAACGACAAAAGCGGGGACAAAAGCTATTTTCTCCTGTTAGGAGAATGACCTAACAATACACTACAATTCAGGAGAGATATTGACAAGCTGGAATGTGTCCAGAGGAGGGCGAATAAAATGATCAAGGGTCTGGAGAACAAGCCCTATGAGGAGCGGCTTAAGGAGCTGGGCATGTTTAGCCTGAAGAAGAGAAGGCTGAGAGGAGATATGATAGCCATGTATAAATATGTGAGAGGAAGCCACAGGGAGGAGGGAGCAAGCTTGGTTTCTGCTTCCCTGGAGACTAGGACGCAATGGAACAATGGCTTCAAACTACAAGAGAGGAGATTCCATCTGAACATGAGGAAGAACTTCCTGACTGTGAGAGCCGTTCAGCAGTGGAACTCTCTGCCTGGAGTGTGGTGGAGGCTCCTTCTTTGGAGGCCTTTAAACAGAGGCTGGATGGCCATCTGTCAGGGGTGATTTGAATGCAACATTCCTGCCTCTTGGGGGAGCGCCGAGAGGCAGGCGCTGGGACAGGGGGTTGGCCTGGATGGCCCATGAGGTCTCTTCCAACTCTTTGATTCTATGATTCTATGATTAAGGGGGAAAACTGCTTTTGTTTTTTTTTAGATCAAGCAACTTAGCAATTAGAGCAAGGATCTCGTGCCTTGGTTCTCGCTTCAAGTCATGTCCTGCTCAAGTTTTGCTTTAAGTCTTGGGGATTTTACCATGAACTCAAGCTAATGTGTTGGTCTTTGATTCTTGGATCACTTAAGTGGATGTTTTATTCTTCATCTTTGGATTATTCAAGCTCCTGAGTTTACCCTGCTCCTTGGATTAATATTCATGTTTTAACCTTTGCTTTGGAGTTTTATCTATGGGTTTTTGAGACTCTTTTTATCTTACCTATTTGGATTTTTTACTATTTACTGTGTGTGCTTTTTCAATAAACTCTTTATTTCTATGTTGGGTTTCCTGGTGGGTGCTTGAGCAAGGTGTACCCCAGATGAGGTGCAAAGCAAGGGTTCTTTCTTCCACTCTGGACCTTCCACAGATAAATAGATAGATAGATAGATAGATAGATAGATAGATAGATAGATAGATAGATAGATAGATGATAGATAGACAGATAGATAGACACACACACACACTCCACTTGCCTCACTTCCAACAGACCTCTGAACAGGCCATAAGCCACAGATGCAGGTTTATTTTCCGGTCCCCAATTCAAGGTGCAGGTGCTTACCTACAAAGCCCTAAATGGTTTGGGACCCACCCACCTGCATGACCGCATCTCTGTGTACAAACCCACACGATCTCTTCGATCATCTGGAGAGGCCCTGCTCGCGCTCCCACCTTCATCGCAGGCATGATATGTGGGGACGAGGGAGAAGGCCTTCTCGGTGGTGGCCCCTCCACTCTGGAATTCACTCCCCAAGGACATCAGGCATGCCCCAACTTTGGCAGTCTTTAGGAGGAGCCTCAAAACGTGGTTGTTCCAGTGTGCCTTCCCAGAATAAGGAAACTCCTAGCAATATGTCCCTAAACTCACTTTATTAGTGATCTAGGATTGTCTGCACATTTTATCCCTCTCAAAAAGTTCTATTCTAGCTATATGTCACCTGGTCATACCCAGCATTATTTTTACATTTTAATTATTACATTTGGCCTAGCCATAGGTTTTTAAACATTGTCGTGTTACTGTTAATGTTTATTTGCTTATCTTCTGTTTATGAGTGTATTTATTGTTTTGTATTACTGTTGCTATTGTTTTTATTGTTGTATTGTGGGCTCGGCCTCATGTAAGCTACACCAAGTCCCTTGGGGAGATGGTAGCGGGGTACAAATAAAGTATTATTATTTTATTAATATTATAAACGTCAGGAGAGAATGCTACTGGAACATGGTCATACAGCCTGAAAAAACTCACAGCAATCCATTCTTTCTTTTCCTTCCATTAGATTTGAACGCTTGCCCCCAGACATTAAAACCATAGGATTAAATTATATTTGCTACGCTTGCATAAAACGCCAAAGCCGGGTCAGTGCTCTGGATCCCCAGGAGAACCGTTTAAACCAGAGGTTAAGCCAGGTTAATTTCCCTCCCTTTTTAAAATTTACAAGTACATTTGCAAATTGCAATTCGCCAGGAAAGCAGTCGGAGGGACAGAGATCAAACTGCGGAGAGCGCGGCTCCACTCGCCGGACAATTTGGGGAGGAGGAGGGGGCTGGCCCCGCAAAGCGGAAAGCTCTGCTCACCTTTGCCTTTGAACGAGTGATAAGGCCTCATTAGAAGCCACTTTCTTTGAAAGGAAGAAAGGGAAAGAAGGCTTCTGATGTTGAAAAAGGGGGGGGGGATCAATATCTTAGTAAAGAAGTACAAAGTGGTTACTGTCAAGGTGCCAAATATTATAGTAAAGACATTTTAAAAAGGAGCCACGGAGGGTTGTCTGGAAAGGGATTTGGATATGCAAACCATAGGAAAGGAAAGCAGGGATACATCTTCATTGTAGAATTAATGCAGTTTGAATCCATTTTAACTGCCATGGCTTAATGCTATGGAAGCACAGGAGTTGTAGTCTGTTTTTTTTTTTTATTTCTCGTGTCAGGGCAGCCAGTCAGTTATATTACATTTCTAACAGAACAAAGCAAACAAACAGAGAAAATACAAATGCGTGGGTTTGGTAGTTGATTAAATGTCCTTTGACCAGTATCTGGCCACTTGGAGTGCTTCTGGTGTTGCTGCAAGGAGGTCTTCCATTGTGCATGTGGCAGGGCTCAGGGTGCATTGCAGCAGGTGGTCAATGGTTTGCTCCTCTCCGCACTCTCAACAACAGCAACCAGCATGTAGTCTGGTGATGCACCAGCACTCATTTGCTCTGCTTTTTTTTGTGTCAAGAACGACTTGAGAAACTGCAAGTTCTTCTGGTGTGAGAGAATTGGCTGTCTGCAAGGACATTGCCCAAGGATGTTTTGCCATCCTTGTGGGAGGTTTCTCTCATGTCCCCGCATGAGGAGATGGAGCTGACAAGGGGAGCTCATCCACGCTCTCCCCGGATTCAAACCTGTGACCTGTCTGTCTTCAGTCCTGCCGTTACAAGGGCTCCTGCTTAATGCTATGGAATCAAAGGAGTTGTAGTTTAGAGAGGTACCAACACTCTTGGGCTGAGAAGGCTAATTGTCTTGCAAAACTAAAGCTCCAATAACTCCATAGCATTGAGCCCTGGCAGTGAAAGGTGTGTCAAACTGCATGAATTCATTGAGTTGGAGACAGGAATGAATACAGTTTCTTCTAAGCCTCTGATACAGTTTCTTCTAAGCCAAAATTCTTTAATAGACACCCATGAAAGTATTACGACTCCCATGAATTTCCTTCACACCTTTCCCACGTAATCTCTCTGAATGATGCAATCTATTTTCGGCTCTGATTTGTAAACAAAGACATTTGTTGATCTCCGTACCTACAAGTGGGTTCTTATGGGAACCCACCTTATCACTCAGCTCTTCACCCAATTCTTTATCTGCTGTTGCTGCTTATGACTCCCCTGACTGCCCTTGAGGCCCTGCACTTTCTGAGCTGGAACCATAATTTCCCAAACTTGAGAAACCATCACTTTGTGCCCCAGGAAAGCCCACAATCCTCTCCAAATCATCTGTTAAACCATCAGCCTCTGGTGGCTGATCTATAACAGTGAAATCTTCTAAACAGGGGCACAGGCAGCAAAACAGACACTGCAGGGGTGTTAATCCTTCCCTGTGCAACCCAAAACTTCTATCTATCTGTGCAAGTACAACTGCACCAGGAGCTCCAATTTTGTTTGCTTTGCATTTAATGTTTGTTATAGTCCTAAGTTTCAGGGACTCTGCAGATAGGTGGCTTCTTTTGGCTGCAATCATAGGGCAAGCCACCTGTCAATTATAGTTAGGTTCCCTGGTCCCGTCCCTTTTTGAGTTTTGGAGGGAATAGGAGCCTTTTTGAGTCAGTTCTCACATAGAAGCCTTTCGCACAGGACATAAAACCAAGAGCTCCTGTAGAAAGCGTCGTCTTCTACGGCTTGGCCGGGGAGATATACAGCCTACGGCTTGGCCGGGGAGATATACAGCCTACAGCTTGGCCGGGGAGAAAAGGCCCACAGCTTGGCTGAGGATTTTGCAGACTTGCGACTCCTTTGCTGAGGGACTTCAGCCAGCCATCACTGAAACTTGAACTCCTTCTTTTCCCCTGGAAGTCTACAAAGCTCTGCTTGGTAAGGATCTCTTGCGGAAGCCAGACGCAGTTGGTACCGGGTGCAAGGGCTCTACACCAACAGAGCTAAGTGCAGACTGCCCAGATTAGAAGTTAAGGATTTCCCCATTAGTTACAGTTAAGAAGATAGTGCCTGTTCCCTGTGGACAAGATTGAAAGAGCCAATAGACTGTTAAGAAAGCCTTAAAGTACCTGTTTGTTTTCCTTAATAAAGAACTTTGTTGAACATTCTAGAGACTGTGTTTTAAGGAAATCCAAAGGCGTTTAATCTGAGGCAGCCCCGGCGTCCCGTTGGGCACACAGAATTTATGTCCTGTCTACAGTCTGATGTACAGGCCTAGCGTGTGACAGCACACTATCTATCTATCTATCTATCTATCTATCTATCTATCTATCTATCCATCCATCCATCCATCCATCCATCTATCTAGTATCTATCTATCTATCTATCTATCTATCTATCTATCTATCTATCCATCCATCCATCCATCTATCTAGTATCTATCTATCTATCTATCTATCATCTATCTATCTATCTATCTATCTATCTATCTATCTATCTATTAATCTATCTATGTATTGGGAGTTATACTTAAAAATTTATCTGTCCCAAATGACAAACAAATTCAGCTTAAGAACAAACTTACAGAACCGATCTTGTTCACAACTTGCGGACTGCCTGTGTACCTTACAAAACAGATAAGAGGTTTTCAGCAGGCAAAATTCACACGGAGTCCTAAGTTTTTGTTTAACTTTCTTGGGGAAAGAATAGGAAAACAAACAAGGGAATTGCTTAACTTTGCCACTGGCAAAGAAATAACATATCACTGTGTTTGTTCAGCCCTTTGGGCAGAAGGAAGTTTCCATAGTCCTTGTCCAGAGTGGAATGACTCCTTTCTCAAGGCATGAGAAGAGGAGGGGAGAAAGTTTTGCTGGAAAGCATGAAGTTTCTGTGAGTGAGGCCGAAGGCATTCCCATCCTTGTGTTTTTTGCTCCTGTGACTCAGCCTTGGAAAGGGAAAGGGGAACAAAAGCCACCCTTTCGTGCAAGATATTCCAAGCAAAAGGTTGCAAAACCAACCAGAAGAAGAAACCCAGAGAGCGTGGCTTCAAGGAAACTTGGCCAGTATGGAAAATATGCAGCCTTTCTCACACTGAGGAATTGCAAGTCTTTCCCATACATAAGTTTGGGAAATACTGCATTTCTTCGATTCTAAGACACACTTTCCCCCCATATTATGATCTCTAAATACGAAAAGCATCTTAGAACAACAACTGATAGATATATATACACATGCATATAATATAAAATGTTGACCATTCCTGCTCCCTTGGCAGCCACCTAATTATTTTCATTTATTTATGTATTTATTTACAGTATTTATATTCCGCCCTTCTCATCCTGCAGAGGACTCAGGGCGGATTGCAATGTACACACACACACATATATATATACATACATACACACACACACACAACATATATAGGGAGCCCCCGGTGGCGCAGTGGTTTAAAGCACTGAGCTGCTGAGCTTGTTGATCGAAAGGTCGCAGGTTCGATTCCGGGGAGCGGCATGAGCTTCTGCTGTCAGCCCTAGCTTCTGCCAACCTAGCAGTTCGAAAATATGCAAATGTGAGTAGATCAATAGGTACCGCTCCAGCGGGAAGGTAACGGCACTCCATGCAGTCATGCTGGCCACATGACCTTGGAGGTGTCTACGGACAACGCTGGCTCTTCGGCTTAGAAAAGGAAATGAGCACCAACCCCAGAGTCGGACACGACTGGACTTAATGTCAGGGGACTACCTTTACCTTTTAACATATACAGACAAAAAGTCAAAGGCTATTTAACATTCCAACTTTTACTGGCCACCAGGAGAGCTGTCGCTGCACCGTCCATCTGCGACACCGATGGAGTACTTCCTCATTCCCTGCATGCTTGCTGGAGATTTTTATGGCCTCGTAAATTAACATTGACACTGAAATACAACACCGCCTGAGCTCTGCGAGTGCAGCATATTCCGAATGAAGCACAGAGGGTGTTTGAGGACCAGGACATCCGTAGGGATACCAAGGTGCTTGTTTATAAAGCTATTGTCCTCCCAACCCTGCTCTATGCCTGCGAAATGTAGACTGTCTACAGATTCCACATGCAACTCCTGGAACGATTCCATCAGCGTTGCCTCTGAAAAATCCTACAAATCTCTTAGGAAGACAGGAGGACAAATGTCAGTTTGCTGGAAGAAGCAAAGACCACCAGCACGGAAGCAATGCCCCTCCGCCATCCATCAACTCTGCTGGACTGGCCATGTTGTCTAGATGCCCGATCACTGTCTCCCAAAGCAGTTGCTCTACTCCAAACTCTGAAGTATTATTATTATTATTAGCCATCCCCTGCCACACGTTGCTGTGGCCCACATGGGGGTTGTGTGTGGGAGGTTTAGCCCAATTCTACTATTGGTGGGGTTCAGAATGCTCTGTGATTCTTGGTGAACTATTTTTTTTTTTTGGTCGTGTCAGGAGCGACCGCTCCTGTTGTGAGAGAATTGGCCTCTGCATATAAATCCCAGCAACTACAACTCCCAAATGTAAGATTCTATTTTCCCTAAACTCCACCAGTGTTCACATTTGGGCCAGGCATGTAGCCGGGGGGGGGGGGGGCTCGGGGGGCTTCAGCCCCCCCCCCGAAATTTTCATGGTGGTTCGCGAAAAGGCCTTATTGGTGCATTATTTAAACTGTTATGTTTATTCATATCATGATCTGATCACCATACTCAATATATCCCATATGCATGGGGTTATTGGGGTAATGATACAAAAGGTTTGCTAGGCTAGACCCTCTTTCACTCAGACTCAGCCCCCCCCCCCCCAACCCCCCCCCCTGAAAAAAATTCAGCCCCCCCCCCCGAAACGAAATCCTGGCTACGGGCCTGATGCCATATAATTTGTGTAGAGTTTGGTCCAGATCAATCATTGTTTGAGTCCACAGTGATCTCTGGATGTAGGTGAACTACAACTCCAAAACCAAAGGACACTGCCCATCAAACCCTTCCAGTATTTTCTGTTGGTCATGGGAGAACTGTGTGCCAAGTTTGGTTCAATTCCATCGTTGGTGGGGTTCAGAGTGCTCTTTGAATGTAGGTGAACTATCTCCAAGATATATAAAAAGCTCTTAGAAGAAGGAGATACAGAAAAGGAGAAAACATATATGAAAAAGTGGAAAGACAACCTAGAAAGAGAGATAAAGAAGGAAGAATGGGAAGAGGTATGGAACAAAAAACTAAAATACTCGAAAGCAATGGAACTCAAAGAAAATTGATTTCAAATCCAAGAAACATTCTGGGACAAGATAATGAAATCAGAAAAGAAATTAATCAAAAAAATATACCAACAATTGCTAATGTGGGCTACCGAAACAGAACAAGTAAAAGGGGTCATGATACAATGGTCAAGAGATGTAGGAAGATCAATCCATATGTCAGAATGGGAGGAAGTGTGGTGCAATAAAATAAAATATACTTACGCAGCGGAGATGAAAGAGAATTGGTTTAAGTCTTTTTATAGATGGTACCTCACGCCCGAGAAAATATCTAAGTTTAGCAGAGGTAGAATTAGAGATGTCTGTTGGAGATGCGAAAAACAGAAAGGTAACTATATCCACATGTGGTGGAAATGTAAAAAGGTAAAGTCCTTCTGGCGTGAAGTCAATAAAATAACCAAGATCATTTTAAAGGAAAAAATAGAATTTAAACCGGAGGTAATGTTACTGGGAATAATCGACTCCATCAAGGACAAGAACTCAGAAAAACTTTTTTTTTACTTCACCACTGCGGCGAGAATAGTGATAGCTAGAATATGGAAATCCAAGGAGACACCGACTGTAGAGCAATGGTTACTGAAAATATGGGACATCATGAATATGGACATCCTCACCCAAAAAATGTCACAGAGCATAACAAAACCCCCTAGGACCAACTGGGAGGGCTTTTTAGGATATATAAAAGGGCTATATAATGAGGTACATATTAATACTATGCATTAAGGAAACTCGAAGGTATAGCAAAAAGAAACTGGCGATTACACTAATACCAATATAGGCAACTAAAAAGAAAAGGGGATTAAAGTATAGTTTATTCCCTGGTATCTGACCAGCAAAACCTGGAAGTATTTTAAAAATTCACTGGGGGAATAATTGTTGGTGTTGGGAAGTGTTGTTATTGACTTGTAGTCGTATTGTATTTAGTGGTATGTTTGTCTGTTTGTCTGTATGTACGTTCGTTTGTATTGTCTTATTGCACTAATACACCTCTCTCCTATCAGCTCTCCTCAGAGCACTATATTCTAAATAAACATATTTAAAAAGAAAAAAGAAAATTGGTTTAAGATAGCCCATAGGTGGTATATAACCCCACATAGGCCAGGGAAATTCAACAAAAACACAAACACAAAATGTTGGAAGTGCGGCAAACAGGAAGGGACATACTATCACCTCTGGTGGACTTGCCCAAAAGCAACAATCTATTGGAACAGGATACAAAAATCATTACAAAAAATACTGAAGATAGAAATACCTCGTAAACCAGAAACATTTTTACTAGGGATGCATAATATAAAAATGGAAAAAAATAAGGACAAAATTCTATTCCTCCTGACCACTGCAGCTCGAATAATCTATGCAAAACACTGGAAAGAGAAAGAACTCCCAGAAGAAGAGGAATGGTTAACAAAGATTCTAGACATAAGAAATATGGACAAACTAACTTATATACTTTTTTTTAAAAAAAAGGGCACCACAATAGCTGAAATCGATTGGAAACAAGTAACAACATACTTAGTAGAAGAAAAAAAACATGAAAATAATCGCTTGAAAGAGATGATGGAAAATATAAATCAGGGGAGAGCAGCAGAGAAAAGAAGGAGAAAAAGACCAATAGAGGGAAGAATGAAGGAAAAGGAAGAACCTCCAAGAAGATACCGGGAAGTCAACGTCAAATTTACAACAATCACACCACCACCCGCCCCCCCGCCCCCACACTCCCCTCTTCAAATTTCCGTTTCTACACTGTGCACAGAATACGATTCCAGCAGACTACTACTCACTTTACTCTCTCTACACTGCTACCCCCCCCCCTTTTTTTTTCTTTCTATTCCCTTCTTACTTTACCCATTCTGGTAGGAACTTTTGCAAAGATAAAAGTTCCACTTACTGTATGTTTTTAAGGAAAATTTAATAAAGATCATTTTAAACAAAATGTAGGTGAACTATAAATCCCAGCAACTGCAACTCCCAAATGACATCATCAATTTTTTTAAGTGAACGACATACATTGGGTTGTTAGGTGTATGCTGTCCAAATTTGGTGTCAATTTGTCCAGTCGTTTTTGAGTTCTGTTAATCCCACAAATGAACATTACATTTTTATTTATATAGATTATTATTATTATTATTATTATTATTATTATTATTATTAATGAGGGACCTTCCACACAGCCATATAACCCAGAATATCAAGGCAGACAATCCCACAATATCTGCTTTTATCTGAGTCCACACTGCCAGATATTCTAGTTCAAGGCATACAATGTGGGATTTTATTTAGCTGTGTGGAAGGGGCCTGAGTCTCCACTGCCAGATAATCTGGGGCCAGATTATGCTGGGAAATAGGGACAATAGGGAATGATCTTTTTGTATTGTCGAAGGCTTTTATGGCCGGAATCACTGGGTTGTTGTAGGTTTTTTCGGGCTATATGGCCATGGTCTAGAGGCATTCTCTCCTGACGTTTCGCCTGCATCTATGGCAAGCTTCCTCAGAGGTAGTGAGGTCTGATCTCTGTGAGTGCACCTCATTACCTCTGAGGATGCTTGCCATAGATGCAGGCGAAACGTCAGGAGAGAATGCCTCTAGACCATGGACTTATAACCCGGAAAAACCTACAACAACCCAATGAGCTTTTTCCTTCAGTTGCATGGAAAACAAGCCTTTGCACTCCCCCGAGGCCAAGTCTCAGTTCCTTTCGAGCTCAGCCGCAGCAGAGGCAGATGGCACACATCAAGAGAGCCGAGTTCTAATTTGTCCAAGGCTCACCGCCGGGGATTCGGTGTTCAATCTGCCAGATGCATTCACTGCAAACCCTCTTTTGATGCCGGGGCACAAAGAGTCCCAAAAGCCAACCGCCTGAGGCCTGATCTTTGCACACTTCTTGCCGGGGTTCCCACCCAGTGTCCGAGGGCATGGGTCCCTTGTCGGGGTCGCTGCTGCGTCAGCGCACCGACGTCACCAGCACACAAATGCCATTACCGGGACTGAGCCGTCATGCGCAGAGCGCATGAGCCAGACAAGCATCGGATGCAGTGCCGTTGCCAGGAGACACGGTCCCCTCCCGGCCGGAAGGATGAGGATGCTATCACTGGATTTAATGGCATAGATTCATACTTACATGCATATATTGCAAAGCACTGTGCGTCAAGGTAACCGTCAGCTTTAATTATCTCTCTCTCTATGCAGTGTGTATGCATGTCTATATCGATATACATACACGCACACACAAATCTATACACACACACACATATTGCAAAGCACTGGGCATAACACACATACACACAAAAATATGCACACACAAAGAGAGAAAAATATATTGCAAAACACTGCATGAAAGGAAACCATCAGTTTGCATTCTCTCTCTGTATATACAATGTGTATATATCTCTCCCTACATATATCCATATATATATACACACACAAATATATATACAGAGAGAGAGAGAGAGAAATATATTGCAAAGCACTGCATGAAAGGAAACAATCGGTTTTAATTCTCTCTCTGTATATACAATGTGTATACATCCCTCCATACATACATACATACATACATATATATATATATATATATATATACATACACACATGCACACGAATATATATACACAAAGAGAGAGAAATATATTGCAAAGCACTGCATGAAAGGAAACAATAGTTTTAATTCTCTCTCTGTATATACAATGTGTATACATCTCTCCCTACATATATCCATATATATACACACAAATATATATATATATACACACAGAGAGAGAGAAATATATTGCAAAGCACTGCATAAAAGGAAACAATCAGTTCTAATTCTCTCTCTGTATATACAATGTGTATACATCTCTCCCTATACATATCCATATACATACAGAGAGATACATACATACACAGAGAGAGATTGCAAAGCACTGTGATTGAAGGGAAACCATCAGTTTTAATTACCTTTCTGTATATACAATGTATATACAATGCAGTCATGCCGGCCACATGACCTTGGAGGTGTCTACGGACAACGCTGGCTCTTCGGCTTAGAAATGGAGATGAGCACCACACCCCAGAGTCAGACATGACTGGACTTAATGTCAGGGGACTACCTTTACCTTTACCTATATACAATGTGTATACATCTCTCCATATATATATATATATATATATATACACACACACACACACACACACACACACACACACACACCCACGCACATATACAAACATAGAGATACATTGCAAAGCACTATGAATGAAGAGAAACATTCAGTTTTAATTATCTCTCTATATATACCATGTGTATACTCCAAAGTGCTCTTCCAGCAATCACTGGCCAATCCCTCTGCAAATACAGCTGAATGGTTTAACATTAGAAAATGTTGACCTTTTCAACTACCTTGGCAGCCACCTCTCCACAAAAGTCAACATTAACACTGAAATTCAACACCGCCTGAGCTCTGCAAGTGCAGAGTTCTTCCAAATGAAGCACAGAGTGTTTGAGGACCGGGACATCCGTAGAGAGACCAAGGGGCTTGTTGATAAAGCTATTGTCCCTCCCAACCTGCTATATGCCTGCGAAACGTGGACTGTCTACAGATGTCACATGCAACTCCTGGAACGATTCCATCAGCGCTGCCTCTGGAAAATCCTGCAAATCTCTTGGGAAGACAAGCGGACAAATGTCAGCGTGCTGGAAGAAGCAAAGACCACCAGCATTGAAGCGATGGTCCTCCACCATCAACTCTGCTGGACCGGCCACGTTGTCCGGATGCCCGACCACCGTCTCCCAAAGCAGTTGCTCTACTCCGAACTCAAGAACGGAAAACGGAATGTTGGTGGACAGGAAAAGAGATTTGAAAGATGGGCTCAAAGCCAACCTTAAAAACTCTGGCATAGACACTGAGAACTGGGAAGCCCTGGCCCTTGAGCGCTCCAGCTGGAGGTCAGCTGTGACCAGCAGTGCTGCAGAATTTGAAGAGGCACGAATGGAGGGTGAAAGAGAGAAACGTGCCAAGAGGAAGGCGCGTCAAGCCAACCCCGACCGGGACCGCCTTCCACCTGGAAACCAATGCCCTCACTGCGGGAGAAGATGCAGGTCAAGAATAGGGCTCCACAGTCACCTACGGACCCACCACCAGGACACTACACTTGGAGGACCATCATCCTCGGACTATGAGGGATCGCCTATAAGTAAGTAAGTAAGTATTGCAAAGCACTGTGCATCAAGGGAAACCATCAGCCTTAACTCTCTCTCTCTCTCTCTCTCTCTCTCTCTCTCTCTATACACACACACATATTGCAAAATACTATGAATGAAAGGGAACCACCAGCTATCTGTAAGTATAATATGTATAATACATACACACACACGTGTGTGTTTGTGTGTTTAGCTATGTTATGCCCAACCTGGAGCCATGTGGAGAGGTGGGTAAGAAATGATAACATCAAAATCATCATCATCATCATCATCATCATCATCATCATCATCATCGTAGATTCTCAAGTAAGCAGAACCTAAGCAACCTGTACTCTCAAGCAACTAATAGAAAACCCAAAGTTATTTTCATAATGCAGTCAAACTGTTACATTAAGTTAAGTTTGCCTTTGTTTGTCTTAACTGCCTTTAAGTCGATGTATTTCAATATTAATAACAAGCCAATACAGAGTTTATGCTAGGGATAGTATGGGATATGATATCAGCTAGTTCTATTTCTAATAGTGACTCTCAAGCAACCAGAAGCTGCATTTATCTGGCATCTACCAAACCCTAGAGGTGCCATGGATTACCCGAGAGTCTAGTGTGTGTGCACTGGCTTTAATGTTACAAATAGGTTTGTGTGTGTATTGCAAAGTAATGTGCACAGAAGGAGAAAGAAATGCTGGGAAGTGGTGACGCATCGGCAACCCTTCCTTTGCCAATTGCTGTCGAGAGCGAACTAAATGTTTACGTCCATGGGTGTTTAGGAGGAGAGCAAATCCCCCGTGGAAATAATAGATGCAAGCAAGCACTGAATGCCGTCACTGTTATGAGTCACACCAAAGGCAAACAAATGGGAAGAGAAGCACTATGGCAAAGAAGCTCCTTGTCCCTCTCTCTGTAAGGCAGTGTTTCTCAACCTGGGGGTCAGGACTCCCAAGGGGGTCATGAGGGGGTGTCAAAGGGGTCACCAAAGACCATCAGAAAACATAGTATTTTCTGTTGGTCATTGGGATTCTGTGTGAGAAGTTTGACCCAATTCTATTGTTGGTTGAGTTCAGAATGCTCTTTGATTGTAGGTGAACTATAAATCCCAACAACTACAACTCCCAAATGTCAAGGTCTATTTTCCCCAGACTCCACCAGTGTTCACATTTAGGCATATTGAGTATTCGTGCCAAGTTTGGTCCAGATCCATCATTGCATGAATCCACAGCACTCCTCTGGGTATAGGTGAACTACAACTCCCAAACTCAAGGTCAATGCTCACAAAACCCTTCCAGTGTTTTCTGTTGGTCATGGGAGTTCTGTGTGCCAAGTTCGGTTTAAATCCATCGCTGGTGGAGTTCAGAATGCTCTTTGATTATAAGTGAACTATAAATCCCAGCAACTACAACTCCCAAATTACAAAATCAATCCTCCCCCACCCCCCCCACCCCACTAGCATTCATATTGGGTATTTGTGCTCAATTTAGTCCAGTGAATGAAAATACATCCTGCATATTGGATATTTACAAATGTAGACTCTGCAAGGAAGCAGATGAAACAGTAGATCACATCCTCAGCTGCTGCAAGAAGATCATGCAGACAGACTACAAGCAGAGGCACAACACCGTTGCTCAGGTGATTCAGTGGAACTTGTGCCACAAACACCACCTGCCTGCCATAAAGAACTGGTGGGATCACAAGCTGGAAAAAGTTACAGAAAATGAACACATCAAACTATTCTGGCACTTCCAAATTCAGACTGACAGAGTTTTGGAGCACAATACTTCTGACTTTCTCAAAAAACAAAGTATGGATCGTCGATGTTGCAATCCCGGGCAACAGCAGGATTGAAGAGAAACAACTGGAAAAGCTGACACGATATGAGGATATAAAGATCGAACTGCAAAGTCTCTGGCACAAGCCAGTAAAGGTGGTCACAGTGGTGATTGGCACACTGGGTGCAGTGCCTAAAGACCTTGGCCTGGACTTAAACACAATTGGCACTGACAAGCTTACCATCTGCCAGCTGCAAAAGGCCACCTTACTGGGATCTGCACGCATTATTCGTCAATACATCACACAGTCCTAGACACTTGGGAAGGGTCCAACGTGTGATCCAATACAACAGCCAGCAGAGTGTCTGCTGTGGACTCATCTTGTTGTGTTTCTAATAATAATAATAATAATAATAATAATAATAATAATAATAATGGACAATTCCTGGAAAAATTGAGGGCAAAAGTGACAAGGAAAAAAACATGGATATGGCTCACAAACAGAATTTGGAAAAAGGAGATGGAGGGCCCAATTTTTGCAGCCCAAGAACAAGCCATTAGAACCAATGCCATCCAAGCTAGAATTGAAAAGTTAGCAACCGATTCCAAATGTAGACTCTGTAAGGAAGCATTATGCATCACATCCTCAGCTGCTGCAAGAAGATCACAGACTACAAGCAGAGGCATAACACTGTTGCTCAGATGATTAATTGGAACCTGTACCACAAATATCATCTGCCCGTGACAAAGAACTGATGGAATTACAAGCCTGAAAAAAGTTACGCAAAATGAACACATCAAACTACTCTGGGACTTCTGAATTCAGACTGACAGAGTTTTGGAGCACAAGACTCCTGATCTCATGATGGTGTTAAAAACGCAAGTATGGATCGTTGATGTTGCAATTCCAGGTGACAGCAGGATTGAAGAGAAACAACTGGAAAAGCTGACACGATAATCAGAGTTAAAGATTGAAATGCAAAGACTGGCACAAACCACTAAAGGTGGTCCCAGTGGTGATTGGCACACTGGGCGCGGTGCCTAAAGACCTTGGCCTGCACTTAAACACATGATAAGCAATTTTAAAATATCCAAAAGGAAGTCACATGGAGGAAGGGGCAAGCTTGTTTCCTGTGATTTCAGAGCACAATGGAGCAAAGGGTTCAAACTGTAGGAAAAAACGATTCCAGCTCAACATTAGGAAAAACTTCATGATGGTCAAAGCTGCTTAGGAGTGGGATACGCTGTTGTCTCTGAGTCCAGTGTGGTCTCTTTCCCTGGAGGTCTTTAAGCAAAAGCTGGTTGGCCATCTGTTGGGAGGGCTTGGGTTGTGTCCTCCTGCCTGGCAGAATGGGGTTGGACTGGATGGCCTTTGGGGTCTCCTCCAACGCTTATGATTCTATGCATTCGTTCGGGCTAATTTACAAAACTCAGGCAGGGTGCTAACCAAGGCTGTTTCTTGCAGGCTGGCAAAGTGTTCTTTTCTGGAGACAGATGGGAGGAGTGGGAAGGCGACTAGACTGCCTGTGTGTGCAGAGACGCACCGAAAGCAGAGCACAAAAAGAAACATGGAGCGCACCAACCCACCCTCCCACGCTCAGTAGAGCAAGCCAGATTGTGTGTGTCTATAGATGCATGCAGAGCTATCCACAAACATTGAGTCAATGGTGCTCCACAATTACTTTTTGTGCATTAGGCTGGTCCAAAAGTCTGCACTCAGATTGCATAGGATTCCCTTCTTGCAAGGGAGCTCCCAGGTCATTTCTGGATGCAATTCAGAGGTTTCAAGCTATCACACTGTTGGCTTGTGTTCAGTTTCTGGTCTGCTACCACTCCTAGATCCCTTTCCCATTGGCTGTTTTCAAGCCAGGTGTCAGCCCTCCATTATCTCTGCATTTAGTACATTTCTCCCCATTGAAATCCATTTTGTTCATTTTGGCCCAGCATTCTAAATCAGTGGTTCTCAACCTGTGAGTCCCCAGGTATGTTGGCCTACAACTCCCAGAAATCCCAGCCAGTTTACCAGCTGTTAGGATTTCTGGGAGTTGAAGGCCAAAACATCCAAGGACCACAGGTTGACAACCATTGGTCTAAACCAGTAGTTCTCAACCTCTGGGTCCCCAGATGTTTTGGCCTTTGACTCCCAGAAATCCTAACAGCTGGTAAATTGGCTGGGATTTCTGGGAGTTGTAGGCCAAAACACCTGGGGACCCACAAGTTGAGAACCACTGCTCTAAACTGGTAATTGGTGATCTCATCAAACCAGCTGTCCATCATACTTTCCTTTCATTACACCAATTCCCAAATGTCACTCCTCTAGCTGTTTGGGGACTTCTCTTCCCAAAAGCTTCATATTTATTTATTGTGTCAGGAGTAAACCAAACAGTTGTATTGCATTTTTTAACAAACAAACAAACAAACAAAACACAAAGTTTGCAAGATTGGTAGTTGGTTAAATGTCCTTTGACCAGTATCTGGCCACTTGGAGTGCCTCTGGTGTTGCTGCAAGAAGGTCCTCCATTGTGCATGTGGCAGGGCTCAGGGTGCGTTGCAGCAGGTGGTCAGTGGTTTGCTCCTCTCCACACTTGCTTGTTGTGGACTCCACTTCGTAGCCCCATTTCTTAAGGTTCGCTCTGCATCTTGTGGTGCCAGAGCTCATTCTGTTCATCACCTTCCAAGTTGCCCAGTTTTCTGTGTGCCCAGGGGGGAGTCTCTCATTTGGTATCAGCCATTGGTTGAGGTTCTGGGTTTGAGCCTGCCACTTTTGGACTCTTGCTTGCTGAGGTGTTCCAGCGAGTGTCTCTGTAGATCTTAGAAAACTATTTCTAGATTTAAGTCATTGCCGTGCTGGCTGATACCCAAACAAGGGATGAGCTGGAGATATCACTGCCTTAGTGCTTTCACTTTCACTAGACACAGTGAAGACATCTGCCCTTGCGTTATGCTACTCTGCTGCGGAGTACGCGTGCCCAGTGTGGAACACATCTCATCATGCTAAAACAGTGGATGTGGCTCTTAATGTGACATGCCGCATTATCACGGGGTGTCTGCGCCCTACACCACTGGAGAAATTACACTGTCTAGCCGGTATCGCACCACCTGACATTCACCGGGAAGTAGCAGCCAATAGTGAAAGCTAGCTTGGTGAAGGACCAGGAATGCTGGCAGCTGCAGTCCAAAACACCTGGAGCATCAAAGCTTGGGAACCACGTCAGTTGAGGTTTGCTAATGTTTTTCTGCTTAACTGTAGAACCTTACATTTCTCCTCATTGATGTCCATTTTGTTAGCCAACCAGCTCTCTAATCTGTGAGTATCATCTTGAATCCCGATCCTGACCTCTGAGGTATTCCCTATCCTTCCCAATTGGGTGTCACCTGAAAATTTGATCAGCATGCTCTCTATTCTGTTGTCCAAGTCATTGATAAAGTAGTTGTTTTACTCCAGAAGTGCGGAGGAAATTCCTTCCTTTTCTGGTTTAAAACTGGCTTCTCTGGCTTGAGCCAAGGCCAGGGACCAGAAGCAGGGAAAAGCAAGCAGAGGAAAATCCTTCCTTCTCTGGTTTAAAACTGGCTTCTCTGGCTTGAGCCGAGGCCAGGAAATTCCTACCTTCTCTGGTTTAAAACTGGCTTCTTTGGCTTTAAAACTGGCTTCATTGGCTTGAGCTGAGGCCAGGAAATTCCTTCCTTCTCTGGTTTAAAACTGGCTTCTCTGGCTTGAGCCGAGGCCAGGGACCAGAAATGGGAAAAAGCAAGCGGAGGAAATTCCTTCCTTCTCTGGTTTAAAACTGGCTTCTTTGGCTTTAAAACTGGCTTCATTGGCTTGAGCTGAGGCCAGGAAATTCCTTCCTTCTCTGGTTTAAAACTGGCTTCTCTGGCTTTAAAATTGGCTTCTCTGGCTTAAGCCAAGGCCAGGAAATTTCTTCCTTCTCTGGTTTAAAACTGGCTTCTCTAGACCAGAAGCAGGAAAAAGCTGAATAATTTCCGACTCACTTCCTGAGTTGTAACAAAAATGGCAGAAAAAGCTTTGGAGGGGCAAAGGGACTTCTGGTTTTCTAAAAAGCTTCAATATTGCTTCAAAAAAAATAATTTTAACAAAATTATTATGAGCAAAGAGTTATCCGACACGACTCTATCCATGTCTAGTGGTCATCTGTCGGGGGTGCTTTGATTGTGCTTTTCCTGCATGGCAAAAGGGGGTTGGATTGCATGCCCCATGTGGTCTCTTCCAACTCTATGATTCTATCTTCAGTAGCTCTGGGTGCAGGACTGAGCCCAATGGGATGCCAATAGTGACTTCTCTCCAAGCAACGAGTTATCCAACATGACTCTATCCATGTCTAGTGGTAATCTGTCAGGGGTGCTTTGATTGGGCTTTTCCTGCATGGCAGAAGGGGGTTGGTTTCCATGCCCCTTGTGGTCTCTTCCAACTCTATGATTCTATCTTCTGTAGCCCTGGGTGCAGGACTGAGCCCAATGGGATGCCAATAGTGCCTTCTCTCCAAGAGAAAGAGGAGCCTTTGGGTTCAGTCAGTCATCCAATTCCCAATCCACGTCGCAGGAGCCTTGTCTTTCCCCCATTCTATCAGCTTCTTTGCAAGAATGTCATGGGAACCTTGTCAAAGTCCTAACTGGATGATGAAGTATTGTTGATGGAGATGAACTGGCAAGCACAGACAGCCCAGAGCAGCCGCTCAGTTTTCTGCTTGCACAAGAGACTTCCCATCGACACCTCTGTGTTTTCCAGAAAGGCCCACTGAGGCTGGTGGGTGTCTCCGCAAATGAGCAAAACACAGTGCTTTTGTCCTCTGCTTCCCTCCCCTCTGATTACATGCCGCCGCCACTTCCTTTCCCTGCAAAAGACTTGGTGCCCAGGCAGAAAGGCTGGCTAATTAGCTGAAAGAACAGAATGCTAGGCTCGGTTTCTTGCAAGCGACGCGGAGGGCGGCTGCGTGATTAACTTCCCTGGATCCTGGAAAAGGCGCTTGGCTACTGGGCTTCTCGCTTCCCCCTGAGTTCCTCACCCCATGCTGTCATAATATCAGGTAGCAAGAATAAGAGATGCAGGAGAAGGAGAGAGAACAAAAGGAAACAAATAATGTTATGATGTTGAATTAACTATGGTGCCAAGTATGCTGCTGAGCAGGAACCTTGCTTGCTTTCCTGGGCGCATACACCACTGCTCGTCTCACCATCACAAGGCCATAGAATCATAGAAACCTCGTGTTGGAAGGTGTTGCACACCAAGGAGGTGATGAGCACCTTTGAACCCACAGACACACCAATGTTCTTTAATAAACAAGCAGTTTATTGAAGATTAAATATAGCAAGTGTCAAAAGGTAAAAGGCAATCAAAAAGGAAATAATAGAATGTCCAAAAAACAATCCAATAACAAAGTAAACATAACCAGCAACGTCCACATCAGGAAAACAGGATAGTTCCAAAATCATAGAATCATAGAATCTTTTCAAGTCTTCCTCTTTTACCCATCCTTTCCTTCCTTCCTTCTTTCCATGTTTTCCTCTTTTATATCCACCCTTTCCTCCCTTTCTTCTTTCCAGGCATTCCTCTTTTACCCATCCTTTCCTCCTTTCCTTCTTTCCATGTTTTCCTCTTTTACCCATCCTTTCCTCTCTCCCAGGTCTTCCTCTTTTACCCATCCTTTCCTCCCTTCCTTCTTTCCATGTCTTCCTCTTTTATACTCATCCTTTCCTCCCTTCCTTCTTTCCATGTTTTCCTCTTTCTACCATCTTTTCCTCCCTTTCCAGATCTTCCTCTTTTACCCATCCTTTCCTCCCTTCCTTCTTTCCATGTTTYCCTCTTTCTATCATCTTTTCCTCCCTTTCTTCTTTCCAGAACTTCCTCTTTTACCCATCCTTTCCTCCCTTCCTTCTTTCCAGATCTTCCTCTTTTACACTCATTCTTTCATCCCTTCTTTCCTCTTTTACCCATCCTTTCCTCCCTTCCTTCTTTCCAGATCTTCCTCTTTTACACCCATGCTTTCCTCCCTTCTTTCTTTTCAGGTCTTCCTCTTTTACCCATCCTTTCYTTCCTTCCTTCTTTCCATGTTTTCCTCTTTTATATCCATCCTTTCCTCCCTCCCTTCTTTCCAGATCTTCTTCTCATACCCATCCTTTCATCCCTTCCTTCTTTCCATGTTTTCCCTTTCTATACTCATCCTTTCCTCCCTTCCTTCTTTCCATCTCTTCCTCTTCTATACCCATCCTTTCCTCCCTCCTTTCTTTCCAGATCTTCCTCTTCTATACCCATCCTTTCCTCCCTCCTTTCTTTCCAGATCTTCCTCTCATACCCATCCTTTTGTTCCTTCCTTCTTTCTATCTCTTCCCCTTTTCTACCCAATTTCCATCCTCTCCTGTTTGCAACTGGAAGGATCCGTGTCAAGCATTTGGGAAAGCCATTTTTATCTCATTGCCGGGGTTGTCATTGAAGACATACGGAAAAGCCCAAAGCCCGTGGGGTTCAGTTCAAAGAAAACTCCCTTTTTTTTCCTCTTCGGACCTGCCAGTGGCCCTCCCTCCTGCCCTCTGCCCAGAATGGGAAGGAGAGCAAATGCCTCAATGGCCCGCACACAGACCCCGGTGGGGCGGAGGAGAAGAAAGGATCCATCTGGCACACTGACATGGTAATAAGTCTGCCTAATTGTCAGGTCAGGCATAATGCGCTGCTCTCGCCGTCAGCCGCTTCGCTGCAGCTTTGTACCAAAGGATGTAAAACGCCTTGTTCTGCCGTGGAGGCTGCGTGGGTGGATGGAGAGATAAATCAGACAGGCAGGAAGGCAGGCCGAGGGAGGGATGGAGGGATAGATGGATGGGGAGAGATGGGGGAAAGGGATGCTGGGCCCAGGGAAGAGGATCCAGACCCAAGGCTGACTCTCACATCTATCCTGGGAACACAAAAATAGACATGAGAGCCAGACTGGGGTTCAAATCCTGCTACAGTCAGAAGATTGCCTAGTGACCAAAGGCAGACACAAGACCCCATTCTCCAAAATGAGGAGATGGAGTCAACTGGACCAAAACTGCACCTTAATATGGCCAAACCTCCAAAGGGTGCCACTGACCAACTGAAAGTAGAGTAGACTCATAGAATCATAGAATCAAAGAGTTGGAAGAGACCTCCTGGGCCATCCAGTCCAACCCCATTCTGCCAAGAAGCAGGAATATTGCATTCAAATCACCCCTGACAGATGGCCATCCAGCCTCTGTTTAAAAGCTTCCAAAGAAGGAGCCTCCACCACACTCTGGGGCAGAGAGTTCCACTGCTGAACGGCTCTCACAGTCAGGAAGTTCTTCCTCATGTTCAGATGGAATCTCCTCTCTTGTAGTTTGAAGCCATTGTTCCGTGTCCTAGTCTCCAAGGAAGCAGAAAGGAAGCTTGCTCCCTCCTCCCTGTGGCTTCCACCACATATTTATACATGGCTATCACTTTCATTTTGTTTACACATCAGCTGCTGTTGTTTTGATGCTGTAGAATCCTTGGAGTTAGAGTTTTGCAAAGTCTTCTGCACTCTTCCAATGAGTTTCGGTGCCTCATCAAACTACAGATCATAGGATTTCATAGCATTCATTGCGGTTACAGTGGTCTCAAGCTGCATTTGTTGACAAGAGTGAGTTCGGGTGCATTTGCACTGCAGAAGTAATGCAACTTTAACTGCTAAGACACACTGTTGTGGAATCAAGCCCTATGAGGAGCGGCTTAAGGAGCTGGGCATGTTTAGCCTAGAGAAGAGAAGGCTGAGAGGAGATATGATAGCCATGTATAAATATGTGAGAGGAAGCCACAGAGAGGAGGGAGCAAGCTTGTTTTCTGCTTCCCTGGAGACTAGGACGCAATGAAGCAATGGCTTCAAACTACAAGAGAGGAGATTCCATCTGAACATGAGGAAGAACTTCCTGACTGTGAGAGCCGTTCAGCAGTGGAACTCTCTGCCCCAGAGTGTGGTGGGGGCTCCTTCTTTGGAGGCTTTTAAACAGAGGCTGGATGGCCATCTGTCAGGGGTGCTTTGAATGCATTATTCCTGCTTCTTGGGAGAATGGGGTTGGACTGGATGGCTCATGAGGTCTCTTCCAACTCTAGGATTCTATGATTCTATGAGTTTTAGTTTGAGAGCCCTTGGTGGTGCAGTGGGTTAAGCCCTTGTGCCAGCAGAAATGAATACCAAATCTGGGGAGAGCACGGATGAGCTCCCTCTGTCAACTCCAGCTCCCCATGCAGGGACATGAGAGAAGCCTTCCACAAGGATGGTAAAACATCAAAACATCTGGGTGTCCCCTGGACAACATCCTTGCAGACGGCCAATTCTCTCACACCAGAAGTGATTTACAGTTTCTCAAGTCACACCTGACATAAAAAAAAAATAAAGGTTTGACAAGGCGTTTACCTCTCCCTGCCAAAGAGTGCTGGTGCGGTGTCTCACCAAACTACAAATCCCAGGATCCCATAGCATTGAGCCATGACAGTAAATGTCAACGTGCATGAATTCTACAATGTTTACCTTCTGGCGGAAAGACCTTGCAAAATTACAAATGTAGCATTGAGCCCTATTCTCTTTGGGAAAGAAGGTGAAAGACCTTGCAAAACTACAGCTTCCAGGATTCCATAGCGTTGAGCCATGACAGTTAATGTCAATCTGCATTAATTCTACAATGTTTCCCTTCCGGTAGAAAAGGCTAAAGACCTTGCAAAATTACTAATGGAGCATTGAGCCCTGTACTTTGGGAAAGAAGGTGATAGACTTTGCAAAACTACAGCTTCCAGGATTCCATAGCTTTGAGCCATGACAGTTAATGTCAAACTGCATTAATTCTACGTACAACATTTACCTTCTGGCAGAAAAGGAAGAAGACCTTGCAAAATTACAAATGTAGCATTGAGCCCTATTCTCTTTGGGAAAGAAGGTGAAAGACCTTGCAAAACTACAACTTCCAGGATTCCATAGCATTGAGCCATGACAGTTAATGTCAATCTGCATTAATTCTACAATGTTTCCCTTCCGGTAGAAAAGGCTAAAGACCTTGCAAAATTACAAATGGAGCATTGAGCCCTGTACTCTTTGGGAAAGAAGATGAAAGTCCTTGCAAAACTACAACTTCCAGGATTCCATAGCTTTGAGCCATGACAGTTAACGTCAATCTGCATTAATTCTACAACATTTACCTTCTGGCAGAAAAGGCTAAAGATCTTGCAAAATTACAAATGGAGCATTGAGCCCTGAGCATTTGAACAAGAAGACATAGTTTTTATAATTTTTATTATTCACTAGCCGTCCCCTGCCACACATTGCTGTGGCCCATATGCGGGTTCTGTGTGGGAAGTTCAGCCCAATTCTATTGTTGGTGGGGTTCAGAATGCCGTGTGATTGAAGGTGAACTGTAAATCCCAGCAGCTACAACTCCCAAATGTCAAGATTTTATTTTCCCCAAACTCCACCAGTGTTTACATTTGAGCATATTGAGTATTTGTGTAGAGTTTGGTCCACATCCATCATTGTTTTAGTCCACAGTGATCTCTGGATTTAGGTGAACTACAACTCCAAAACCAAAGGACACTGCGCACCAAACCCTTCCAGTATTTTCTCTTGGTCATGGGAGAACTGTGTGCCAAGTTTGGTTCAATTCCATCGTCGGTAGGGTTCAGAATGCTCTTCGATTGTTGGTGAACTATAAATCCCAGCAACTACAACTCCCAAATGACAAAATCAATTTTTTTGAGTGAAGGACATACATTGGGTTGTTAGGTGTCTTGTGTCCAAATTTGGTGTCAATTCATCCAGTGGTTTTTGAGTTCTGTTAATCCCACAAACGAACATTACATTTTTATTTATATAGATTGCTTTTATGGTTTTTAAATGTATTATGATGTTTTTGCCTTTTATTGATGTTTGTATTTTTATATATGGTATCTAATTATTGCCGACTTGTATGCCGCCCTAAGTAGCCTTCGGGCTGACATGGGCGGGATACAAATGTTGTAAATAAGTAAATAAATAATACTTTGGGAAAGAAGGAGACAGACCTTGCAAAACTACAACTTCCAGGATCCCATAGCATTGAGCTGTGGTAGTTAAAGTGGTGCCAAACTGCATTAATTCTACACTATAGATGCACCCCTCATTTGCTGCTAAGCCAGTGGTTCTCAACCTTCCTAATGCCGCGAC
>NW_026846588.1:4847511-4858121 GCF_025583915.1 Anolis sagrei ordinatus
ACCCCTAGGTTGAGAAACACTGTGCTAAGCAATCCAATAGCCCGGTTGCAGACCAGAGCTGGGCTCTTTAGCATGCAAAGCATGCGCTCTGCTCCCAGGTTTCACTCTGTTGTGTGTCGGATGGAGATGATTTAGAAATCAATGAACGCTGTAAAACAAGCCAGCAAGCAGACGGAAAACCAGGAGGCGAGATGGGAACAGAGGCATCTTCGACGTCCTACAAATTCCCCTTCTCTTGGCAATTCAAACGCACAAGGAATGCACAATCCTGGCAAGCCTGTGTGTGTATGTGTGTTACTTTTGTTCCATCTACCCGTTGCAGAAACGAAGGCTTGTCAGCCAGCAAAAGGAGATAAGAACCGTCTGGCTTCCTCCTCCTTCAGTCAATGGAACTTTAATATATACAAAAAAGCACAAGCACATCCTGCTACCCGCCGCCAAAACGCAATATGTTCCTGCCATCCGATGCAGCGAAAGGCAATCGATATCCAGCCTGCCCCCTCCCAAAGAAACCCCAAAGACTCACAAACACACGCACACACAAGCACACACTCGGCAGCAGAAGGGAAGGCAGAAGGCCCGCCTAAAAACCATCTGAAAGTGGCATTCCCCCACCCACAACTCAACCACTCTGTACTGGGAACATCTTGCGCTTGTTCCATGCCAGTCTGGCGCTCCAAAAGCGCATCGCTCCTCTCTTTGTTTCTTCCAGGAAGCAAGGAAGGCCTGGCACCATGCGCGCCAATGATCCCTAGAATCAGAGAATCCCAGATTTTTGGAAGGGATCTCAAAGGATCATCCAGTCCGACCCCCTTTCTGCCAGGCAGGAAGGCACAATCCAAGCCCTCCCAACAGGTGGCCATCCAGCTTCTGCTTAAAAAGCTTCAGAGAACAAGTTTAAGCTGAAGTCAGGAGTGCTTTGATTGCATAAATTCTTGCACTTTACATGCGCACTGGTATCTCAAAAGCCAAGATGTGTGCATTATGTTGTGAGTGATTTGAGTCAGGCCTCACCAGTCCATGGCTGATGGCACCCAAGTCAATGGGATTCAATTCAAACATAGGTTGCATCTGCACTGTAGATGTTGCTTCAAATGTCAATGGCTCATTGCTACTGAATCCTGGGACTTGTAGTTTGCTCAATGCGCTTTGATGTTGTTGCAAATGCTATGGCTTACTGCAATGGAATCCTGGGAGCTGTAGCTTGCTCAATGGACTTTGACGTTGCTGCAAATGCCATGGGTCACTTCTATGGAATCCTGGGACTTGTAGTTTGCTTAATGCACTTTGATATTGCTGCAAATGCAATGGCTCACTGCTATGGAATCCTGGGAGTTGTAGCTTGCTCAATGGCTCACTGCTATGAAGTTCTGGGAGCTGTATTTTTTCAATGAACTTTGACGTTGCTGCAAATGCCGTGACTTGCTGCTATGGAATCCTGGGAGTTGTAGTTTGCTCAATACACTTTGACATTGCTGCAAATGCCATGGTTCACGGCTATGGAATCCTGGGAGTTGTAGTTTGCTCAATGCACTTTGGCGTTGCTGCAAATGCCGTGACTCACTGCTGTGAAATCCTGGGAATTGTGGTTTGCTCAATGCACTTTGGCGTTGCTGCAAATGCCACAGCTCACTGCTATCGAATCCTGGGATCTATAGCTTGCTCAATGCACTTTGACGTTGCTGCAAATGCCGTGGCTCACTGCTATGGAATCCTGGGAATTGTAGTTTGCTCAATGCACTTTGACATTGCCTTAGCCGATGGTTTGTTGACTGAAATAAAGGCTACTGACTGACTGACTGACTTTGCTGCAAACGCCATGGCTCACTGCTATGGAATCCTGGGAGTTGTAGTTTGCTCAACGCACTTTGATGTTGCTGCAAATGCCATGGCTCGCTGCTATCGAATCCTGGGAGTTGTAGCTTGCCCAATGTACGTTGCCATTGCTGCAAATGCCATGGTTCAYTGTTTGGAATCCTGGGACTTGTCGTTTGCACAATGCACTTTGATGTTGCTGAAAATGCCATGGCTCACTGCTATGGAATCCTGGGAGTTGTAGTTTGCTCAATGCACTTTGACGTTGCTGCAAATATCATAGCTCACTGCTATTGAATCCTGGGAGCTGTAKCTTGCTCAATGCACTTTGACATTGCTGCAAATGCCATGGTTCACTGCTATGGAATCCTGGGAGTTGTAGTTTGCTCAATGCACTTTGACGTTGCTGCAAATATCATAGCTCACTGCTATTGAATCCTGGGAGTTGTAGCTTRCTCAATGCACTTTGACGTTGCTGCAAATGCCATGGCTCACTGCTATGGAATCCTGGGAGTTGTAGCTTTCCCAATGCACTTTGGCTTTGCTGCAAATGCCATGGTTCACTGCTATGGAATCTTGGGATTTATAGCTTGCTCAATGCACTTTGATGTTGCTGCAAATGTCATAGCTCACTGCTACTGAATCCTGGGAGTTGTAGCTTGCAGAGGCCTCAGAAAACTACAACTTTCAGGATTCCATAGCAGTGAAAAGGCAAAATGCCTTGTAAAACTACGATTCCTGTGAATCCAATGCCCTGAGCCATGGCAGTTAAAGAGGTGTGTTAAATTGCATTTGTTATTCAGTGTAGTTGCACCTGTAGTAAGGTTGCACCGGTGCCTTGGCAAATTACAGATCCAATGCCTCTACAGCATGGAGCCATGGCAATTAAAGTGGTGCCAAACCTGCATTAATTCAACAATGTACATGCAACCCAAGAATTATTTTCTTGCAGAAACCCAAACAGGAACTACCAATCTGTATTTAATATTTCTGTCACCTTGCAACAAACAACAGTTATAATTGGGAACAGGGCATAGTTAGTATTCCTGGCAAAGAGAATGGAAGGAAAGCAACCCATTCCTCCGCCGCTCTCGAGCTGCCCCTTCCATCTGTGCAAAAACGATGCTCATAACACAAGGGAAGCAGAGGAAGGGGTTTAGTCTGTGTGCCTTTGGTTTATTTATTTACTTTCAGGTCTTATTGAATGGATTAACTCTGAATACACAGCGGCAGATGTTGCGGATCTGAGCATCTGCAAAAGGGAAAGGAAGGAAGAGGAGGGACGGGCAGACGGAGGAGGAGGAAAAACCCAAACTGAATGGAAATTGGTTGTTGTTGTTTTCACATCAGGTATCACTAAAAACAACTTTCATTGCAAACAATTGTGATATACTATGACTTCATAGAATCATAGAATCAAAGAGTTGGAAGAGATCTCATGGGCCATCCAGTCCAACCCCATTCTGCCAAGAAGCAGGAATATTGCATACAAATCACCCCTGACAGATGGCCATCCAGCCTCTGTTTCAAAGCTTCCGAAGAAGGAGCCTCCACCACACTCCGGGGCAGAGAGTTCCACTGCTGAATGGCTCTCACAGTCAGGAAGTTCTTCCTCGTGTTCAGATGGAATCTCCTTTCTTGTAGTTTGAAGCCATTGTTCCGCATCCCAGTCTCCAGGGAAGAGAAAACAAGCTTGCTCCCTCCTCCCTGTGGCTTCCTCTCACATATTTATAAATGGCTATCATATCTCTTCTCATCCTTCTCTTCTTCAGGCTAAACATGCCCAGCTCCTTAAGCCGCTCCTCATAGGGCTTGCTTTCCAGACCCTTGATCATTTTAGTCGCTCTCCTCTGGACACATTCCAACTTGTCAATATCTCTCTTGAATTGTGGTGCCCAGAATTGGACACAATATTCCAGGTAATGTGGTCTAACCAAAGCGGAATAGAGCATGGGGAGCATGACTTCTCTAGACCTAGACACTATGCTCCTATTGATGCAGGCCAAAATCCCATTGGCTTTTTTTGCCGCCACATCACATTCCTGGCTCATGTTTAACTTACTGTCCACGAGGACTCCAAGACCTTTTTCACACGTACTGCTCTTGAGCCAGGCCTCGTCCCCCATTCTGTATCTTTGCATTTCGTTTCTCCTGCCTAAGTGGAGTATCTTGCATTTGTCCCTGTTGAACTTCATTTTGTTAGTTTTGGCCCATCATCTCTCTAATCTGTCAAGATCGTTTTGAATCCTGCTCCTGTCCTCTGGAGTATTGGCTCTCCCTCCCAATTTGGTGTCGTCTGCAAAACTTGATGATCCTGCCTTCTAGCCCTTCATCTAAGTCATTAATAAAGATCCTGAACAGGTCCGGGCCCAGGACGGAACCCTGCTGATGGCACTCCACTCGTCACTTCTTTCCAAGATGAAGAGGAAGCATTAGTGAGCATCCTGATATAAAATCACAAAAGCCATATGATCCAGAATATCAAGGCAGGTAACACACAATATCTGCTTTGAATTGGATTATCTGAGTCCACACTGCCATCTAATCCAGTTCAATATGGATTTTATACAACTGCATGGAAGGGGCCTTAGGTACTACATTCCTCTTTATGACGGACTGGATTCTGGTCTGCTTGTTGGATAGCAGCTGACAATAGTTTGCAGCCCAATGTTTGCAAATATTCCAAAACCTGGACAAATGCCAACTCCAAAATACTTCTGGCCCCAATGATTTTGGATAATGCAGGCCAGCTTTCAGAGGCAAGGATAGAAAGATCCATGTTACCTGTAAGCACTTAGGTAAGGAGAAATCCCCTTCCCTTCTTACCTGTTGGAAGCGAGGCTTGTAAGGTGAGCTGCTTTCTAAATCAGCCAAGATGCTGGTCAAGGAGTCTATTTCAGCATCCAAACTGGAACGCCTTTCTTCCAAGGTCTTGGGACCAGTCTTGACCTAGAGGAGGCACCATTCATCAATCAATTAGTTATCACCATCACAATTTGTATTTACATTCCCCATTTTCCCCCAAAACCAGAACTCAATTGCAATTTCCAACTGGAACCAAGTATCATACTAATCGTCACCTTTATTTATGTACTATCCTCCGCCAAAAACTAGGACTCAAAGCAGCTTCTAACTTAAAACAAATATTGCCCATTAATATACAAAAGCTGAAATGGAAGGAAAGGAAACAAGAGCATTCAAAGCAGTTGCAAACATGTAATGAAAAGCCATTTGAAAAGAGCAAGAACAGGGCAATTAGCAAGCGTACATCTCTGCCTTAGGAGCACTTTCTCTAAAAACATTCAGTTCTCAAAAAGCTGTTAGAATAATAAATAGAAGGCTTTGCTAACTCAAGGAACCATGAGAAGGAAAAAAGGTTTTTGAGAATCCCTAGAGCAGGCATGGGCCAACTTCGGCCCTCTGGGTGTTTTGGACTTCAATTCCCACAATTCCTAACAGCTGCTAGACCAGTGTTTCTCAACCTGGGGGTCGGGACCCCTGTGGGGGTCGTGAGAGAGTGTCAAAGGGGTCACCAAAGACCATCAGGAAACACAGTATTTTCTGTTGGTCATTGGGATTCTGTGTGGGAAGTTCAGAATACTCTTTGATTGTTGGTGAACTATAAATCCCAACAACTACAACTCCCAAATGTCAAGGTCTATTTTCCCCAGACTCCACCAGTGTTCACATTTGGGCATATTGAGTATTCGTGCCAAGTTTGGCCCAGATCCATCATTGCATGAATCCACAGCACTCCTCTGGATATAGGTGAACTACAACTCCCAAACTCAAGGTCAATGCCCACCAAACCCTTCCAGTGTTTTCTGTTGGTCATGGGAGTTCTGTGTGCCAAGTTCGGTTTAAATCCATCGCTGGTGGAGTTCAGAATGCTCTTTGATTATAGGTGAACTATAAATCCCAGCAACTACAACTCCCAAATTACAAAATCAATCCTCCCCCCAACCCCACTAGCATTCACATTTGGGCATATTGGGTATTTGTGCTCAATTTAGTCCAGTGAATGAAAATACATCCTGCATATCAGATATTTACATTACGATTTATAACAGTAGTAAAATGACAGGTATCAAGTAGCAACGAAAACAATATTATGGTTGGGGGTCACCACAACATATGGAACTGCATTAAGGGGTCACGGCATTAGCAAGTTCGAGAACCACTGCACTAGACTCTTACGAATTGTGGGAGTTGAAGTCCAAAACACCCGGAGGATGAACATTGGTCCATGCCTGCCCTAGAGCTTAAATACCCCCAAAGTGCCAGATCCCATCCAATCCTGGAAGCCAAGCAGGGCCATGCCTGGTTAGTACTTGGGTGGGAGACCACCAAGGTTCTATAGCAGTGGTTCTCAACATGTGAGTCCCCAGATGTTTTGTTTTATTTTTAGTTATTTATTTACAGTATTTATATTCTGCCCTTCTCATCCTGCAGGGGACTCAGGGCGGATTACTGTTCTGTCGCACGCTGGGTCTGTAAAGAGTTGTCTTTAAAACTGGACGTGCAACCTTTGCCCAGCAGGAAGCCAGGGGGCCCAAAGAGAAGCTCTTAGGAATGTTCCACCACAAAAAGTCTTTAGAGGGCTTGTGAAATAGAACAAAGTCTTTTATTGAGCAACAATCAAACAGAAACTTCTCTTGTCTTCAAAAGGTTAAACAAATGCTTCCAGGCTTTTGTGCAACTGGTGGCTACTAACTATTACTTTACTTTAAAGGAAAATCCCTTTCTAACTTCTCCCAGGCTGACTGTGAACTTAAACCTAACTGATGTGGGCACCACTACCGGGTTGAACTGCATCTCAAAGCACCGAGTGGACCTACCAGCAAGGCCTGTAGTCTGTTCAGCTGGAGTTCTTTGATATTCAAAGTTGTTTCACCCTCTGAAATTCTTCAGAGCTTTAGGGCTGTTTCCCTGGGAATCTTTGGGAATCCTTGGATGCTCTTAACACTGTTTCCCCCCGGAAGTCTTAAGGGTTGAAGCTTTTGTACAGGGGAAGCTTGCACATGTCCTGGACATTAGCTTTCCTTGCTGAGACTAACTAAAAATGTCTCCCTTCCTTTCCCAATTGCCCTGAGCAAGGGGCGGAACCAAAACTCAACAATGATGGACAGGTGGCCTGCCCTATAACTGCAACCAAAGGAAGCCACCTTTCTGCAGAATCCCTGACTGCAAGCAAACATCTAATACAAAGCAAATAAAGTGGGAGCTCCTGGTACAGCCGTACCAGCACAATTACAATGTAATAATGAGAGAGGAATGTAACACAAGCCGTATCAGGAAAGCCGCTACTAGAAAACAACGGGCAAAGGGGAAGTTGAGGAAAGTGTGTACTGTGATGTTAGTTAACCATACATCAAACGAGCGTTCTGACTCCCCGCAGCGTGTGTGATGAAACCGTATGGCACCAGACTCCCCCCGGAAAGTCTTCGAGGTTTGAAGCTTTTGTACAGGAGAAGCTTGTACATCCTCTAAATTAGCTTTCCTTACTGAGACTAACTAAAAATGGCTCCCTTCCCTTCCCAATTGCCCTGAACAAGGGGCGGAACCAAAACTTAACGATGATGGACAGGTGACTTGCCCTACGACTGCAACCAAAGGAAGCCACCTTTCTGCAGAATCCCTGAAACCTTGGACTGCAAGCAAACATTTAATACAAAGCAAATAAAGTTGGAGCTCCTGGTACAGCCATACCAGCACAAACAGGCATGGGCAAACTTCAACCCTCCAGGTGTTTTGGACTTCAACTCCCACAATTTAACACAGCTTTTTTCATGAGGGTATTCTGGCCACCAGGGGAGCTGTTGCTTTACTGTCCATTTTTGACACTGATGAAGTACTTTCATTCTTTGCATGCTTGCTGGAGATTTTTATGTCATAAATTAGTTAAATTAGCCTCCCCGCGTAGGCGGTACCTAAATTTCCTACTTCACAGATGCAACTGTCTTTCAGGCTGCAAAGGTCGACAGCAAGCTACACAAATTGTTTGGAAACTCACTCCGACCCGGGCTGGCTTCGAACTCACGACCTTTTGGTCCCCAGAGGTTTTGGCCTTCAACTCCCAGAAATCCTAACAGCAGGTAAGCTGGCTGGGATTTCTGGGAGTTGTAGGCCAAAACACCTGGGGACCCACAGGTTGAGAACCACTGTTCTAAAGGGTTGCATTTCAGAGACAGAAACTGGCAAAACTACCCTTGAGGATTCCTCCCTGAAGAAAACTCCTTGATGGGGCAACAAGCAACTTGAATTTCCCCACAAAATGTAGCAGACTAGAACTTCCAAAGCAAGGGGAAAGGGGCCTTTTGGGAATGTACTCCCCGGATCCCTGGATGGAGAATTTTGGAAGCAAAGATCCCCAAAAGAAGAACCTTCCCCCAGGACTGCCAAGAAATACCCTAAAAGGCACTAGATCCCATCTGATCTTGGTCAACCTAAGTTAGGACTTGGATAGAGTGCCATCAATGAATCCCAGGTCCTATAGCAGACATGGGCAAACTTTGGCCCTCCAGGTATTTTGGATTTCAATTCCTGGAACACTGAAGTTTGCCCTTGCCCTGCCAGGATACTACACTTGGATTACCATCACCCTCAGACTACGAGGGATCACCTAAGTAAGTACAGGCTTTATTCCACAGGAAGGTGTTGGAGTTTTAAAACATACGAACCTGTTCTGAAGTTAAATTGCTGGGTTCCTTTAAGTATTGTTAAGTGCTGAGTCACAGTTACAGTGATTAAGCAAGAGAATAATGAGACCCTGAAGTCAGGTTTGCATCAAGTGTATGAGATAATGAAAGCATGAATGGAACATGACATCACACGAGTGTATATAAGAACACCAACAGAGCAAGTTGGGTGTCGGGTGATGTGATGACGTATGGCGAATTGGAGGATTCTGGAGAGAGCTGTGAAAACTGTAAATAACTGCAACAAAAGATAAGTTCCTGCAACTGCTGTTTATTGCAAGTATTGCTCACATACTTGGAAGACACCTGTGCGTTAATTGTTTTAATGTGTGGAGGTCAGTGCACAGATGATCAACACTTAGTCTTCACAGAGTGAGGTTCCACTGGTGGCATAGTTAACACGACGACCGTGGCTTCTCGATCTGTTGTAGCCTTCTTCCGCCTTCACAGCCGTTGTAACATGTACCATGTTATCCTCTGCATGTTCTGCCATTGAGGTCTTTGGGTCTTCGGACTGTGCTTGGTCTGGAACCTCCCCCGCGTCCACTCCTGGGAGTGCACAACTCCAGTCATTGTGTCCACAAGTTCATTGGAACACGCAAGCATCCTCACCATGACAAGTTGACAATCCATCAAGCATTTCTCCATATGAAGCAGAGAGTGTTTGAGGACCGGGACGTCCGTAGGGAGACCAATGGGCTTGTTGATAAAGCTAGATATGAGGAGATATGATAGCCATGTATAAATATGTGAGAAGAAGCCACAGGGAGGAGGGAGCAAGCTTGTTTTCTGCTTCCCTGGAAACTAGGACGCAACAGAACAATGGCTTCAAACTACAAGAGAGGAGATTCCATCTGAACATGAGGAAGAACTTCCTGACTGTGAGAGCCGTTCAGCAGTGGAACTCTCTGCCCCAGAGTGTGGTGGAGGCTCCTTCTTTGGAAGCTTTTAAACAGAGGCTGGGTGGCCATCTGTCAGGGGTGATTTGAATGCAACATTCCTGCTTCTTGGCAGGGGGTTGGACTGGATGGCCCATGAGGTCTCTTCCAACTCTTTGATTCTATTTCTATGGCCCATGAGGTCTCTTCCAACTCATTGATTCTATGATTCCTCCCAACCCTGCTATCTACAGACGTCACATGCAACTCCTGGGACGATTCCATCAGCGTTGCCTCCAAAAAATCCTCCAAATCTCTTGGGAAGACAGGCGGACAAATGTCAGCGTGTTGGAAGAAGCAAGACTACAAGCACTGAAGCGATGGTCCTCCGCCGTCAACTCCGCTGGGCCGGCCACATTGTCTGGATGCCTGACCACTCTCTCCCAAAGTAGTTGCTCTACTCCGAACTCAAGAACGGAAGACGGAATGTTGGTGGGCAAGAAAAGAGATTCAAAGCCAACCTTAAAAACTCTGGCATAGACACTGAGAACTGGGAAGCCCTAGCCCTTGAGCACTCCAGCTGGAGGTCAGCTGTGACCAGCAGTGCTGCAGAACTTGAATATGCACAAATGGAGAGCAGAAGAGAGATACGTGCTAAGAGGAAGGTGCATCAAGCCAACCCTGACTGGGACTACCTTCCACCTGGAAACCGATGCCCTCACTGCGAGAGAAGATGCAGATCAAGAATAGGGCTCCACAGTCACTTATGGACCCAGCGCCAGCACACCCATCTTGGAAGACAATCCTACTCAGACAACGAGGGATTGTCTAAGTAAGTAAATAAGTGCTCACATACTACAGACAGCACTTGAATACTGTTTGGAGGTTTGAGCTGAGAAGCTCTGCTTCGGGTTAAAGAAATACCTGGCAGAAGGAACTGTCCAATCCAGCTCTGAAGATTCCTTGCCTAAGAAAGCTCTGTGGAATTAATAGGCTCACCAGAAGTCCACAGGTGTCACAAACACACACAAGATTAGAGAGATGAGTGGCCAAAACTAACAAAATGAAATTCAATGGGGACAAATGCAAAATACTCCACTTTGGCAGAAACTCGGGAAATGCAAAGATACAGAATAGGGGACATGTAGCTCGAGAGCAGTATGTGTGAAAATGATCTTGGGGTCCTTGTGGACAACAAGTTAAACATGAGCCAACAATG
>NW_026846588.1:4859410-4874533 GCF_025583915.1 Anolis sagrei ordinatus
CTCCCGAACATCCCCGTCTCCTCTTTTTTTTTTTAAGGCTGACCAATAAGTCCTCCCTCCCCTCCTTCCCCCCCCCCCCTAGCCTCTGCTACTCCCTCATGCTTTTTTTTTTTTTTGCAGGCCAAAATCCCATTGGTTTGCTGCCACATCACATTGTTGGCTCTTGTTTAACTTGTTGTCCACAAGGACCGCAAGATCTTTTTCAAACGTACTGCTCTCGAGCCAGGCATTGTCCCCCATTCTGTATCTTTGCATTTCTTTTTTTCTGCCTAAGTGGAGTATCTTGCATTTGTCCCTGTTGAACTTCATTTTGTTAGTTTTGGCCCATCTCTCTAATCTGTCAAGATCGTTTTGAATCCTGCTCCTGTCCTCTGGAGTATTGGCTATCCCTCCCAATTTGGTGCTCATCTGCAAACTTGATGATCCTGCCTTCTAACCCTTCATCTAAGTCATTAATAAAGATGTTGAACAGGACCGGGCCCAGGACAGAACCCTGCTGATGGCACTCCACTCGTCACTTCTTTCCAGGATGAAGAGGAAGCCTTGGGGAGAATCACCCTCTGGGTTCGTCCATTTAACCAATTACAGATCCACCTCACCGTAGTTTTGCCTAGCCCACATTGGACTAGTTTCCTTGCCAGAAGGTCATGGGGGACCTTGTCGAAGGCCTTACTGAAATCCAGGTACGCTACATCCACGGCAGTCATACGTGTGAAAAAGACCTTGGGGTCCTCATGGACAACAAGTTAAACATGAGCCAACAATGCGATGCAGTGGCAAAAAAAGCCAATGTGATTTTGGCCTGCATCAATAGAAGTCTAGTGTCTTGCATTTGTCCCCGTTGAACTTCATTTTGTTAGTTTTGGCCATTCATCTCTCTCATCTGTTCAGATCGTTCTTGACGCCCAAAAGCACCCTGTCTCGTATTTTCATCGGACATGCAATGAAATATTATGGGACTCAGAAGGCCCTCTTTCAAGGATTTCAGGCTCCCTAAAAACTCATATGGTCTGATGGACTCTTTCCAGCCTTTCTCCTTAAGCATTTCTCTCCAACATTGAGGCTTGCAGCATTTCCATCCCTACGGAGATGCCTTGACACAGTGTTGGCGGCATTTCCCAAATCTTAGGAAAGAGATGGGCAAGAAACATGACCTGAGTTGGCTCTTTGGACAGGCTGAGTGGGGAACAGCACAATAACAAACTGTTACACAACTGTTTGGGAGTGTTTTTAATTTCAAATTCACATTCTCTCTCCCGGAAAAAAAAAAAGCCTTAGAAGCCATGCCTTTCACACATGTACAAAGCCACATCTGCTTAAAAACTGCCACGAGTTCTTGGCGGGGCTGGAAGCTGTCGGACCTGGAAGGATCCAATTTGCTGTCTCTTGAAAACAATGGTCCAAATGCGGAGCCATCTGTCTCTGGGTCCCGGTGCAATAACCGAGGAGTTATATTCAAGATGCTGGTGTTGACACACAATACCCATGGAGCCCAGGGACAGGATATGAACGGTTGTTTACTCCAATATGAGCCTGCCTTGAATTTCAGATCTTCAATGGAGACCCTGCGGTGTGTCCCACCAGGCTGGAGATACATAAAACGAGGCAGGGAAAATAATCCCCAAATTGTATTTTCTGTACAGCACAACCATGCGGGGATTTTGCAGAAAACAAGTCCTGCATTGCAAAGATTCTCATTGGTCTGGGAGTCTTTCAGAGAGCTAATGCAGTGTATTGGTGTTTGCTCGGGATGATGGGTGCATTATTGTTGTTATCACCATCACCATCACCACCACCACCACCACAATCATCATCATCATCATCATCATCATCATCATCATCATCATCATCATATTGTCGAAGGCTTTCATGGCCGGATCACTGGGTTGTTGTAGGTTTTTCTGTTCAACCACGGTAGAACAGAAGCTCTCCGAAGCTCTAGGTGCCCTTACTGCCTATTACAGGGAAAACCAGCTGATCCCTAATCCATCTAAAACGCAGACATGTGCTTTTCATCTCAAGAACAGACAAGCATCCCGAGCTGGGAAGGAATCCCACTGGAGCATTGCAGCGCACCCAAATCCCTGGGAGTCACTCTGGACCGTGCTCTGACCTACAAGAAGCACTGCCTGAACATCAAGCAAAAAGTGGGTGCTAGAAACAATATCATATGAAAGCTGACTGGCACAACCTGGGGATCACAACCAGACACAGTGAAGACATCTGCCCTTGCGCTATGCTACTCTGCTGCTGAGTATGCATGCCCAGTGTGGAACACATCTCACCACGCTAAAACAGTGGATGTGGCTCTTAATGAGACATGCATTATCACGAGGTGTCTGCGCCCTACACCACTGGAGAAATTACACTGCTTAGCCGGTATTGCATCACCTGGCAGCCAATAGTGAAAGGACCAAGGCAGAGACATCTCCAGCTCATCCCCTGTTTGGGTATCAGCCAGCTCGTTAATGACTTAGATCTAGAAACAGTTTTCTAAGATCTACAGAGACACTCGCTGGAACACCCCAGCAAGCGAGAGTCCAGAAGTGGCAGGCTCAAACCCAGCACCTCAATCCATGGCTGATGCCAAATGAGAGACTCCCCCCTGGGCACACAGAAGACTGGGCGACTTGGAAGGCGCTGAACAGACTGCGTTCTGGCACCACGAGATGCAGAGATTCAGAAATGGGGCCACAAAGTAGAATCCACGACATGTGAGTGCGGAGAAGAGCAAACCAGAGACCACCTGCTGCAATGCACCCTGAGCCCTGCCACATTCACAATGGAGGACCTTCTTGCAGCAACACCGGAAGCACTCACAGTGGCCAGATACTGGTCAAAGGACATTTGACCAACTACCAAACTCACAAGTTTTGTATTTGTCTGTTTGTTTGTTTGCTTTGTTCTGTTAGAAATGTAATATAATGGACTGGTTGCTCTGACACGACAAATAAATAAATAGTTCACCTGCAATCAACAAAGAGCATGGCAGTCAAAGTGGGACGAAACTGCATTAATTTTGGAATGTAGAGGAAGCATTCTTTTCTGGGACAGCAGACAGAAAGCAGGCTCCATCTTCGATTATGACCTCCTTTCAGATATTCAAACAAGGCTCTGATGTCTTCTCTCCACCTTCCCTTTTGCAGCCATGGAGGTCGTCTTTCTTCTTGCGACGTCTTGAAAATCTTTAATCTGGATTTGGTCGCTAGTGTTGCACTCGCCAAGGAAGTTACCTTGAAATGCTTGAATGGATGTGATTTAATGCTTTGGTTGCAGAGTCGGAACAAAGAAGCCGCACAATGAACACCCATGACCTATTCCAAACATGGCTTGCAATGCTTTCACTCCTGTCGCTCTTGAAGTACAATTTACAACCATTGATAAAGTATTGATTGCCTGACATTTCTATCTGCCTGACATTTCTCTGCTCGGAAGAAAAATCACTCTCTGAGTTTTTAATTCAGTGGAAGGTTGTGGTATCGCTGCGTAAATGGATATGAATTATTATATGCGTTGCTGTGAGTTTTCCGGGCTTTCTGGCCATGTTCCAGAAGCATTCTCTCCTTACGTTTTGCCCACATGTATGGCAGGCATCCTCAGAGGTTGAGAGGTCTGTTGGAACTAGGAAAAAGGGTTTATATATCTGTGGAATGACCAGGGTGGGACAAAGGACTCTTGTCTGTTGGAGCTAGGTGTGAATGTTTCAACTGTTATTGCTTTGTTTTGATTTATTTTGCTGTATTGTTGTTGTTGTTTTATTGTTGTATGTGGGAAGATAAATGAACCTCCCCTGCCTAGTTTCTAACAGGCCTTTCAACCTCTGAGGATGCCTGCCATAGATGTGGGCAAAATGTCAGAAGAGAATGCTTCTGGAACACGGCCAAACAGCCGGGAAAACTCACAACAACCCAATGATTCTGGCCATGAAAACCTTCAAAAAGACATTATTATATGTCTTGGTATGTGTCTACTGTTGAGCCCCTTCTACACTGCCGTATAAAATCCAGATTATCTGCTTTGAACTGGATTATATGGCAGTGAGGACTCACATAATCCAGTTCAAAGCAGATAATATGGATTATCTGCTTTGATAATCTGGATTATATTTCAGTGTAGAAGGGACCTTTGGCAAGGAATGCAGAGGTAGGTAGTTCCTTTCTCTGAAATTGAGCTTATGACACCTGATATTTGTTGGCGGGGTGCTTGTTTATAAAACTATTGTCCTCCCAACCCTGCTCTACACCTGTGAGATGTGGACTGTCTACAGACATCACATGCAACTCCTGGAACGATTCCATCAGCGCTGCCTCTGGAAAAATCCTGCAAATCTCTTGGGAAGACAAGAGATTTCTTAACAGAAGATGGAGGGCTACCTGCTAGGACTGCTTTGATTGTGTCTGCCTGCCTGTGTTGCACTCTAGCCTTGAAACACCTTTTCACCCAGCACCACATCAGAGTCCAGTAGTAACTAACTACAGCAGTTTATTAAGAAAAGTGTGTACAAAATGGAAAAAAGGGCATTTCCCAAAAAGCAGTGAAAATGGTGCCATAAAATAGCAGTAGTCCATATATACAAAAGATCAGTAGTCCTAAATAGCAAGGTACATGAAATCAAGGAAGTCACTATCATAGGCATAAATCCGTAAGCATGAAAACAGGAACTTTTCCAAGGCAAAACTCTTTCGGGAACATAAGCAAACACAGGAGACTTGAATCAAGAGCTTGAGAGCTGAAACAGGAACTTGAATCTATGGCAATGCTGTCTGCTCTGGAGACGCCAAGTAAACATCACTTAATTTAAACCCAGGCCCAAACAAGAAGCCATTAGGTTGTTGTAGGTTTTTTCGGGCTATATGGCCATGGTCTAGAGGCATTCTCTCCTGACGTTTCTCCTGCATCTATGGCAAGCATCCTCACTACCTCTGAGGATGCTTGCCATAGATACAGGTGAAACGTCAGAAGAGAATGCCTCTAGACCATGGCCATATAGCCCGAAAAAACCTACAACAACCCAGTGATTCCGGCCATGAAAGCTTTCGACAATACAAGAAGCCATTAGATCATGTCTCTGGCACCTGGGCTTGTTCAGAGTTTTTCTGAACACCTAATTAATCTATCTTTCACTCCCTCCATGCAGAGGCCTAATCTGATATCACGGGAAAATTCCACAACCGCTGAAGGTCAATCCCCAAGAGAACTGGACTTTTTCCCGGTTGCTAAAGAACGAATATTGCAATTCAAAACATCCTCTGTCTCATCTTCAACTGCCTGCACTTCTTTCTGATCTAAAGCCTACAAATAACATCAGTGGGAAACCCATCATCCCACTTATTCTCTGAGAAATCCCCAGCATCTTCCTGCTGAGCCCCAACAGCCTGGCAGAATTATGAGGCTGGACTGGATGACCTTTGGGTGTATCATCCAACTCTAGGATTCTTGTTCAAAGGAGCAAAACGATAAATCCCCTTCCTGACCCTCGCGGCGTGTCCAGCCATGCTTCAGATTCTGGTAAACATCTCCAGTGCGGTTGAACATTTATTTCCAGCGCATGTTGACAGCAGTGGAGACAGGGGCCGGCTTATGCAATCCCCGTGCCCATAAATCATCAGGGAACAGAACAAAACAAAAGAGAAGAGCATAAAAGGGGGAAAGAGCAAAAGGACTGGGTTTCTTGAACATCTCACACTGAGAGGAATTTCAAGCTGGGTTTAGATCTAATGCAGCAGCCGGACATTCTCCTTTTAGATAGGTCCTTTGTGGTAGACGTTGTATCAGAAAAGACTTGGATGTGCTTCTGCATTTGTCTAAAGCAGGACTGGTCTAAGTGGAGCCCCTGAAATCCCCCAGATTTGTGTTCCTGGGTTATGAATGTCATTTCCTAATTGGTTCTATCATTAAAAAGCATAGGAAAGTGTATTGAACTGCAAAAACTTTGTTTTTGCGGGAAGGACATCCTGCGGCACATGTGGCTCTATTTTTCAACGAATATCTCATCAAATTTCAACCCATTCGACAGAGTTTGTGGCAGACACAAAAACGAAGTTTCTGGAGTATAAAAACTACTTTCAAAGTACATACCACACATTTAAACATGAAATAACACTTTCAAACCAGGACCAGAAAATGTTTTTGAAATGTTGTTACCTAGTGTAATTTGCCCTTTGTATTCATGGAGACATTGTTGTGCATCTACATTGTAGAAGGATAGAACAGGGGTCCCCAAACTTTTTGAACAGAGGGCCGGGTCACAGTCCCGCAAACTGTTGGAGGGCCGGATTATAATTTGAAAAAAAACATGAATGAATTCCTATGCACTCTGCACATATATTATTTGCAGTGCAAACCCCCCCCCCCAAATCAAAAACAAAAACCCACACTTCTATATAAATAAAAATGTAATGTTCGTTTGTGGGATTAACAGAACTCAAAAACCACTGGACGAATTGACACCAATTTTGGACACAAGACACCTAACAACCCAATGTATGTCCTTCACTCAAAAAAATTGATTTTGTCATTTGGGAGTTGTAGTTGCTGGGATTTATAGTTCACCTACAATCAAAGAGCATTCTGAACCCCACCAACGATGGAATTGAACCAAACTTGGCACACAGTTCTCCCATGACCAACAGAAAATACTGGAAGGGTTTGGTGGGCAGTGTCCTTTGGTTTTGGAGTTGTAGTTCACCTACATTCAGAGATCACTGTGGACTCAAACAATGATGGATCTGGACCAAACTTTACACAAATACTCAATATGCCCAAATGTGAACACTGGTGGAGTTTGGGGGAATAGAATCTTGACATTTGGGAGTTGTAGTTGCTGGGATTTATAGTTCACCTACAATCAAAGAGCATTCTGAACCCCACCAACGATGGAATTGAACCAAACTTGGCACACAGTTATCCCATGACCAACAGAAAATACTGGAAGGGTTTGGTGGGCAGTGTCCTTTGGTTTTGGAGTTGTAGTTCACCTGCCTCCATAATCACTGTGGACTCAATGATAGATCTGGACCAAACTTGGCACTGATATTCCATATGCCCAAATGTGAACACTTGTGGCCGCAGAGAGCAGAGCGGCCGGAGCAGAGGGTTCCCGCTATTGGCGAAGTGGCGCCAGGGAGAAATGCCCTCGGCGGGCCGGAGAAATGCCCTTGGCGGGCCACATACGGCCCATGGGCTGTAGTTTGGGGACCCCTGGACTACACTTTAACCACCCTGGATCAATGCTATGGGATCCTGGGAGTTGTAGTTTGGTGAGGCAAATTGCATTGTTTGACAGAGAAGGCTACAGACTGTAAAACTACAGCTCCCCATGATTCTACAACATTGATCCATTGCAGTTAAAGTGGTGTCAAACTGCATCAGTTCTATAATTTAGATGCATTACAAGTTAGTAGCTAATACCCATATTTGGTGCCAATGAAAAGGGCTTGTTTAGTACAAATATTAAGTCTCAAAAGCTGAAAATTCACCAGAAAACAGGAACAAGGAGGAACGGACCCTCCCATAACGGCACCCAATGGTCAGAAAAAAACACCTGAAAATGGATGAAACTGTTGTTTGTTTGCTTTTGTATTGTCGAATGCTTTCCTGGCTGGAATCACTGGGCTGTTGTATGTTTGGCCATGTTCTAGAGGCATTCTCTCCTGACATTTCGCCTGCATCTATGGCAAGCATCCTCAGAGGTAGTGAGGTCTGTTGGAACTAGGAAAAAGGGTTCATATATCTGTGGAATGACCAGGGTGGGGCAAAGCACTCTTGTCCGTTGGAGCTAGGTGTGAATGTTTCAACTGATCACCTTGGTTTTTTTTTTCAAAAGTGCAATGTTGTTACACAATGTAACAAAATTTGAAAAATATTTTGTTCCTGGTTTGAAAGTGTATGGTCCTTACTTTGTAAGTAGTTGTTCCTCTCTAGAAACATGTGTTTTTGTTGTTTTTGTTGTTGTTTTTGTTGTGTTTTTGTTGTTGTTGTCGTCGTTCTCCAGAGTTACTAATAATATCAGTTCTCACTTCTGCTGCGTAGCCTGAAGTTTGCTAAAGTATATTTAGAGGCTAGAACAGTGGTTCTCAACCTTCCTAATGCCGCGACCCCTTAGTACAGTTCCTCATGTTGTGGTGACCCCCAACCATAACATTATTTTTGTTGCTCCTTCATATCTGTAATTTTGCTCCTGTTCTGAATCGTAATGTAAATATTTGTTTCTGTTGTTGTTCATTCGTTTAGTCACTTCCGCCTCTTCGTGACCTCGTGGACCAGCCCACACCAGAGCTCCCTGTCAGCCGTCCCCACCCCCAGCTCCTTCAGAGTCAATCCAGTCACTTCAAGGATGCCATCCATCCATCTTGCTCTTGGTCGGCCCCTCTTCCTTATTCCTTCCATTTTCCCCAGCATCATTGTCTTCTCAAGCTTTCCTGTCTTCTCATGATGTGGCCAAAATACTTCATCTTATTTGATATGCAGGATGTATTTTCATTCACTGGCCCAAATTTGGCACAAATACCCAATACACCCAAATTTGATTACTGGTGGAGTGGAGAGGATTGATTTTATCATTTGGGAGTTGTGGTTGCTGGAATTTATAGTTCGCCTACAATCAAAGAGCAGTCTGAACTCCACTAATGATGGAATGGAACTAGACTTGGCACAGAGAACTCCCACAACCAACAGAAAATACTGGAAGGGTCTGGTGGGCGTTGACCTTGAGTTTGGGAGTTGTAGTTCACCTACATCCAGACAGCCCTGTGGACTCAAACAATGATGGAGCTGAACCAAACCTGGCATGAATACTCAAATTGCCCATATGTGAACCCTGGTGAAGTTTGGGGAAAATAGACCTTGACATTTGTGTAGTTGCTGGGAGTTATAGTTCACCTACACTCAAAGAGCATTCTGAACCCCACCAACAATTGAATTGGACCAAACTTCCCACACAAAACCCCCTTAGAAAAATACAGAAAATACTGTGTTTTCTGATGGTCTTCGGTGACCCCTCTGACACTCCCTGGCAACCCCCGCAGGGGTCCCGACCCCCAGGTTGAGAAACACTGGGCTAGAAAATTACCCAACAGAGACTCCATGAATTATTCATTGAAAAACTAGATCAAAAGGTTGTGCAGGATGTCCCACATAAACAAAGTTGTTGTAACCCAGGAACAAAAATCATGTTATATAGTGCTGCTTGTTCGTGGGGATTAAAATGAATTATCCTCCCACCTGTGTGCCCGAAGGCCTAAGTTTTGCAGATCAGGTAACGGAAGCTCAGTGCCCAGCCCTCGTCCTTCTCCGTCCTGGGATCAAGAGGCACCTTCCTTGCAAGGTCATCCCAAGAGAGCAGAGCCAGCGGAGAGCAACTTCCCTGCCTCTCGTCTCCCCTTTTTTAATTAATAAAATTACAGCTCAGAGCTCATTAACGATAATTACGGCCGCGGCTAGAGCTTCCCGTTCCTTTGCTGGCTGCCGCCCCCGCCGACCTTAATCCTGTGCCAAATGCAGCGTGAATTAAGGTTTAATTAGCTATTAAATAGAATTAGCGGTCTCCGGTGGCAACGTGGCAAAAGGGAACAATTGGACGAGGAGGAGGAGGATGGCACATGGTGGATCTACCACGTGTCTTTGCAGGGAAAGAGTGGCCAGAACAGCCTCTGCTCCTCTTGCCCGGTCTATAAGTTGGCAATGTATCCTTGCTGCTGTGTTATCTTTTTAGCCATTGTGTAAAGCCTACCTATTTCGATTTCACATAAGAAGAGTTTTGTCAGTGTATAGAATGATAGAATTATAGAATCATAGAATCAAAGAATTGGAAGAGACCTCATGGGCCATCCAGTCCAACCCCTTTCTGCCAAAAAGCAGGAATATTGCATTCAAATCACCCCTGACAGATGGCCATCCAACCTCTGTTTAAAAGCTTCCAAAGAAGGAGCCTCCACCACACTCTGGGGCAGAGAGTTCCACTGCTGAACGGCTCTCACAGTGTAAGTATTGGTCATGTAGTTGCACCTCCTTGGATGCTGCGAAACCTTCTCATCACAGCCGAATTTAAGATGTAATCATTGGTGGAGTCAGATTGCAGGAACTGACCTGTGTATTACGGATCTCTCTGTCAAACTCTGCTTTTCCAAGTGTTTTGGAGTTCAGCTCCCAGACATCTCAGTCAGCTTACCAGCTTGTTAGGAATTGTGGGAGCTGGAGTCCAAAGCATCTGGAGGAACACACTTTGAGTATCAGAGTCATAGGATCACCACAATTCAAGAGAGATATTGACAAGCTGGAATGTGTCCAGAGGAGGGCAACTAAAATGGTCAAGGGTCTGGAGAACAAGCCCTATGAAGAGCGGCTTTTAGCCTGAAGAGCTGGGCATTTTTAGCCTGAAGAAGAGAATCATAGAATCAAATAGTTGGAAGAGACCTCATGGGCCATCCAGTTCAACCCCATTCTGCCAAAAAGCAGGAAAATTGCATTCAAAGCACCCTCGACAGATGGCCATCCAGCCTCTGTTTAAAAGCTTCCAAAGAAGGAGCCCCCACCACACTCCAGGGCAGAGAGTTCCACTGCTGAACGGCTCTCACAGTCAGGAAGTTCTTCCTCATGTTCAGGTGGAATCTCCTTTCTTGTACTTTGAAGCCATTGTTCCATTGCGTCCTAGTCTCCAGGGAAGCAGAAAACAATCTTGCTCCCTCCTCCCTGTGGCTTCCTCTCACATATTTATACATGGCTATCATATCTTCTCTCAGCCTTCTCAGCCATGCAAACTGCATTAAGAAAAAGGAGGAATGGAGAGAAAGGGAACGCAATAATACTCGGCACCGATAAGCCATGTTTTCTTACCTGGACATGGAAAAGAGCCTCATCTGGAGGAGGCGGAGGGGGAAGGAAGGCGCCGGAGGATGGAGGGAAAGCCCCAGGATCATTTGCCGAAGGAGGAGGCGGTGGAGGTGGAGGCGGTGGTGGCGGAAAGTCACCTACAGGTACACAAGGAAAACCAGAAAGGTCAGACAGGGTTGTATATATCACACATCTATGTTCCTGAAATGAAATAATACTGTGAGTCCTAGCTATGGGGGAAAGACAGGCTGCATAGAACGTGATTGATTGCTTGACTCCTCTGTTGCACCAACTCCACTGACTGCCAGTTTGCTACCGGGCACAATTCAAAGTGCTTGTCGCACCTCAGAGTAGATTCACCTTGCTGAAGAACACCAAACTGCACACAGCCAGTAGTCTTTATAGTTTATTAAAAAAAAAGGTAAAAAGTTCTTAAAAGCAAAGGTTAATGTTCCAAAAGGTCAACATAATACAGCACTTGGCGCTTAATCCAAAAAGGCATCAGCAAAGCAAAACCCAAGAGAACATGACAAAGTCCTGGAACCATGAGCAACAAAACTGCAAGATCATCCAGCCTAGTTTAGGCAAGCTCCTTAGGTAAACGTGAAGTTGCTTTGACAAAGATCTGGTCTCAAACACACTCTTTAACACCCTTTGCAAAACATGAAGGCGTTTCTCTGGCCTCCCTCTTGTTAGCTATTCTTTCACTCCTTCGAATTCAGAATTCCAACCAGTCAGCCTGATCTAAAGTTCCCATATCGTCAAGGTCAGTCTGTTCGTTAGTGTTAGCCTGTTTCCCTGCTTGCTCATTATCATGCTGAGAACCAGGCTGAGAGCTGTCCTCCTTCTCTGAGTCAATCTGCACCTGGCTATTTTCAGTATCAACACTCTCATGCCTTACTGTGGGAAACTGCATTTCTTCACTGTCTATCACAGGGACATTTTGAACCAAACTGTGAACCTGAGTCCCATCATCCTCACCAGAAACAATCTCTGATTCCAGCTGAGTCACAACAGTGATAGCTTTAGCCTATAAAGCCCTAAACGGCTCCAGCCCAGCTTACCTATCTGAACGTATCTCTCCTTATGAACCATCTAGGAGCTTAAGATCATCTAGGGAGGCCCTGCTCTCGGTCCCACCTCCTTCGCAGATTGGCGGGAACGAGAGACAGGGCCTTATCAGCAGTGGCCCCTCAGCTATGGAACACCCTCTCTAGGGATATCAGATCGGCCCCCTCTCCCTCCTAACATTTTGTTGAAGAGTTAAAACCTGGCTTTTTGAGCAAGCATTTGCAAATGCAGCATAACAGACTAATTTAGATCCACGGAACGATTGGACAATGCGACGGGAAAATTAGTCTTTGGTAGAGAAGACTAAGAGTTGTAGTTTGATGACACTTTTTAGTCTTTGGCAGAGAAGACTAAGACTTGTAGTTTGGTGACGCTCTTTAGTCTTTGGCAGAGAAGACTAAGAGTTGTAGTTTGGTGACACTCTTTAGTCTTTGGTAGAGAAGACTAAGAGTTGTGGTTTGGCGACGCTCTTTAGTCTTTGGCAGAGAAGACTAAGCGTTGTAGTTTGGTGATGCTCTTTAATCTTTGGCAGAGAAGACTAAGAGTTGTAGTTTGCTGAGGCCCTTTAGTCTTTGGCAGAGAAGACTAAGAGTTGTAGTTTGGTGACACTCTTTAGTCTTTAGCAGAGAAGACTAAGAGTTGTAGAAAGGGAAACCAGATGTTGCTTTGACTTTTTTTTCCTGCCCCATCACGCATCAAGAGCTCTGCAATGTGTGTATGACATTCAGCATCAGCTAAACACAAACAGCATTATTCTCCTATCAACAACTTTGAGGAGGATCCCTCTCCCACCCCATACCCCTTCTGAGATGTTCCAAAGCCATTCCAGGAAGCTCCGGACTGCTCCCTGCGGCTGTTTATAGAGCTCTGATTACATGCGTAAATAATACTGATGCCTGAAATCAACAAGCCCAAGTAATGATTTAGTAAAGCAAGTTGCTACCAGGTGCTTGGAGACGTGGCTTGAGGCAAAGCAGCCTCTCCAGGGTTCAGCCTGATCATCCCGGTTTGTGCTGCTTCTGCTTGTTGTCGTCCAGGTGAGCAACTAATAACCCCTCTATGATCCCATTGGACTGAGTCATGGCAATTAAAAGTGGTGTCAAACTGCATTAATTCTACAGTGCAAGGCTCAGCTTTACATTAGATCAATTTCCGTGAATGCAACACACTTCTTCAAACATAAAAATAAAATTACCAATTAGGAGGAGGAAGAGGAGGCCAAATAGAAGGAGGAAGAACAGAGAAGAGCGACACGCAAGCATGAAAACTTGGGACCCAATGCCTCACAAAGTTCTTATTTTGCATGTGGGAAGTACCGTATATACTTGAGTATAAGCCAGCCCAAATATAAGCAGAGGCACTTAATTTTACCACAAAAAACTAGGAAAATATATTGATTAGAGTATACTCCGAGGGTGAGAAATGCAGCAGGTACTGGTAAAATCCAAAATAAAAATAGATACCAATAAAATTGAATTATTTATTTAATTATTTATTTACTTTGCTTATATACCGCTGTTCTCAGCGACTCACAGCGGTGTACAACATAGAAAGGACAAGGTGCAAAATTCAAGACACAGTCTAAAATATCAATCTAGCAATAACCAAAAACATCGTCATCAAAAACATCAACAATATCAAAATACAAAAAGCCAATCTCGACGTCTCATCGTTTAAGCCACAATCCAGTATCCTTTTCCGTTGTTCCGTTCCTGTCGTCATTACCAATTATTGCACTTCTTGTTCAAATGCCTTCTTGAACAGCCAAGTCTTCAATTTCCTGCGGAATATCATCAGGGAAGGAGCCAGTCTGATGTCCACGGGAAGGGTGTTCAACAGCCGAGGAGCCACCACCGAGAATTCAGGTAACCTTGACCTATAAAACCCTAAACGGCTCTAGCCCAGCTTACTTGTCCGAACGTATCTCCCTCTATGAACCCCAAGGACCTTAAGATCATCTGGGGAGACCCTGCTCTTGGTCCTGCCGTGATAATCATGTTTGGTAGGAATGAGAGATAGGGCCTTTTCCGTGGTGGCCCCTCGGTTGTGGAACGCCCTCCTTAACAAGATTAGATCTGCCCTCTCCCTCATGACCTTCCGGAAAAAGCTCAAACCCTGGTTATGGGATCAACCGTTCTCAGGATAGATGGTTTTAACCGACTGTTTTTTAGTTGACAACAATGGATTGAAGATGGTTTTAATGGACTGTTTGGATGGCTATGGATTGATTTGGAGGAAGACATTAAATGGTGTATTGTTTTAATGTATTTATAACTGTTTTCAATGTAGGTTAAATGTATTTTATGTTGTATTTTGTTTGGCACCAAATAGTGCCTGCTGGTCGCTGTCCTGAGTCCCTCTTTGGAGGCGAGAAGGACAGGATAAAAATGCCCTTAATAAATAAAATAAATAAATAAATCTGTAGGTGAAATGTTTTTGAATGTTTACATAAACTGTAATTTAAGACTGTCCAACTCCGATTCAAGCATTATCCTAACCTTCTTCAATGTAAGGGTGCTTACGTATCCTTCCAATAATAATAGAGCAAAGTAATGGAAATCTAATAACAGTAATAATAGATTGAAATAATAAATCTATATATATAATAAAAGAGAATGTTTGTATCGGACAGAGGAAGGAGTATGTGGCAGCGTTCTGATTGGCTGCCGCTGCGGTGCTATTTGCATATGGTCTCTGATTGGCCACCTTCAATAGGAGCCCCTGGTGGAGAAGAGGGCTCATGGCAGAAACGGGGCATGACAGAAGGAAATTTGCATATGGTCTCTGATTGGCCAGCCTCAAATCCAACATTCCGAGATGAGAAAGAGAGGAAAGGAAAGGCCGGGGCCTGGGTCAGAACACTCCCAATACAGATCGAAATAGGCACACAGAGCCCCCATCACCCACTCGACATCCTACTGCAGTTTGGAGGACTATGAACCATGGATGATGGGACTTGCAGTACCACCACTCACATTCTGAGACCGCTGTTAACCTTATCCAATGACTGATCAGGACCAAACTTCGCACAGAGACCTCTCATGACCCACTTTACGTCCTGGTGTGGTTTGGCTGGGGATGGACCGTGGATTATGGGACTTGCAGTACCATTGCTCATTCTTCAGACCACTGCAACCCTCATCCAATTACCAAAAAATACCAAACTTGGCACACTGAGTCTCCATGACGCACTCTACATCCAGGTGCAGTTTGAAGGAGGGT